>OX940880.1:23825000-24450000 GCA_954870665.1 Stratiomys singularior
TTGGAAGTCAAACCAACCAAACTTGGGTCGATTATAGCGAGCTTTTCCAGGGCTATTGTCTCCCTATCTTTCTCAATATTCTCTCTGATTTGTAAACTTCGAACTATTTGCTGCTTTTTCACTTCCGTGACTTCCACACAACGATAACTAATAATGTGTTAGATGTTGATGAATTTTTTATATTTTTGGACTCTTCCTGCTCCTTGTGACAAGAACTTTTCTTGAGCTAGGATTATAACCGAGCCACGTTTCATCGAAGCTCCAGATATTCCCTGCGCAAACATCCACGGAAACATCCATCTCTGATTTGAGATAGTCCAAACTTATTACTTATTCACTGACGCTAGCCCGACCGAAAATAATATTTCTGAAGCCTCGATTGGAAAGTTACGCCTTATGTCTTTTGAGAAAAGAGGCTACCTACTCATGTCCTGCGTGGTTTTTGCCCTACCCTGCCTTGCTAAGTTAGGCTTAACAATCATTCTGACTTCAAGTAGGCTAACCAAAAATCCGAATAATAATAGAACTATAACATGGGAAACTCAAGCTGACTCTGCGTCTTCTGTGTAAGCAGATGGGCCTGGATTGTTCCTTAGCTGATTTGTAAGTGCGTTTCCATGAATTCCTTACTCACTTTCAGCTACTTAGATGCAGATTTATTGATTTCAAATTTCTTTCAAAATCCTGGCTGGATTTTTGGCTTGTCATTTTTGTACGGCCATGTCCCACGTTTTCGAACGTTCTAACGTGGGATACTGCAACTCATGAAAAAGGATTCTAAAACAAAAGCGTTTCATTGATTACAGATCAATTAAATACGACTCAACCCGGTTTACTTGGTGGCACAAAGTCACCCCAAGATTTTACTTGATCTATATAGACTATATAGATCTATATAGATCTATATAGATCTATATAGACGACCGTAACTAGTAAGCCGGTTCATTGAGAGTTTAGAATGCTTTCTGTTTCAAGAGACGACTTTATTAGCCATTGAAATAACATACCTGCAAAGCCCGGTTTTCAAACGATTTTCATCACCAACCTCTGTTTTACAGACGTTGACACTTCACAAGAAAACACAACCACTGCTAACATGAGTGTTCTGATCGACAACTTTCGGTCCCTTATCGGATTGCTATGTATGCTCTTCAGTTAAAAACGAGATGAGGTGGGTGGCACGTGCGGAAAATACGCCAAGTTGAAATATGTGAAAAAATCGCCGGTGGCACAATCTTACCCATAGTGGCACAATTTCACCTCAGTTTATGGTATAGTAGAAGCTGCAAAGAAATAAAAAAAAAATCAAATTTTCAAAAAAATAAGTTTACATATGCCTTGTAACATTTTTAACCATGTAGCGAACTATATCCTTCGAAACTTTGTCGTGAAACTCCCCATTATGATAGGTAGCCCGTAACGTAAATTATTTACAGCGATTGCCTGTCGCTCAGTAAGTCTTACGCTCGAGGCTCGTAGCAATCAATGAATTTCGAACTCATATCGCTGATTCTAACGCTGATCAAGTTCATTATTGTCGAAGAAGTATCCAGAAGTATCAATCAAGGATTCCTGATGCAAAATATCATTTTCGTTTAGTTTGAGAAATAAGAGGGCATTTGGGTTTGTCTCCATGTCTTTTAAAACTGCACATGCGCCATTTCTTCATAGAGCGTGAGCACAAACAGCAAGAAAACGAAAAACTCTGCCAATTTAACGGTATTCAACCAAAATAAGTAGAATTTTATCCGGATTGCTAAATTTTCTGTCATTTTCCGATGAGTATTCCCCTCTCAAAGCGTTTGCTTAACAATATTTAAGAAATATTAAGACGACTTATGTAATTCCTATCTCTTTCTGCAAGAAATCAACCGACAGTGTTTTTACTTTCATCATTTCACGCTAAGCTGATGGTTTCTAACTCATTGACTAATATTTCCACGATCAAAAAAAATTCCAGCACCTCTGATTCTTGGTTTTCTTTGCTTTTCTTGCGCTTATTTAGTAGCCAGCTAGCATGCCCGTTAGAAAAGGACTTTTTGTGAACACTCCCAGGCAACCTCTGTCATCTTCTGAGATAGAAAATGCATAAGCTGATTTCTATTTCAATTACATTTTTAAGCAAAAGTTTTGAAAAGGATGTTCTTTATCTTCTTCTCCCAATGGAACTCTGGTCATTTTGGTAGAGTACCGTAAGAATGGGAATTCCTATGGGAATAGCGAAACTACTAAAAAGCACTCACACTTCGGAAGATCCTGACAAAGAAAGAGCTTAGAGTACACGAAGCAGCATATAAAGCGTCCTTTCCATGATAGGGGGGAGGGGGTTACTATCCCCTTTGTATCCATGCATTGAATCCAGGAAGCTTACTATTCAACATTTCCATACACATAAACATGTGACATGATCATTATTATCCTTTTATCGGACGACGCTTGTTTATAAAAACTGGTTCCAGTTAGTAATCCAAAGTTTCTGAAAGCTTTGGTTATCCAGGACGATATTTTTGCATGCTAGGACAATGATTATATTCATAATGAATGGAATATTGAATTCACATAATTTGACGTAATAAAACAATCAATCGTGTAACCTACGTTAAGTCACGTTAAGGAGAAGGTAGCAATAAGAATCCTTGAAACTTCCAACTGCAGAGTTAAATGAATCGTATCTAAGTAAACGACAGAGTATTAGTAAATTTTGAAAAATATTTGTTACATGAGAAAAAGTGAAAATAATTAAATTGTAAATGCGATAGCGATGAGCGGTCAGTACTCTCACATTGAAAAATAATTTTATCCTAGGATTAAATCAAACTATACAGTAAAGTTGATCTTTTTTGTGAAATTTATGTGGTAAAATTGAAGACTAATTCGAATGTATTTATTTTTTTCAGATAGCTGCGAGACTTAATGCTAAAGCACATATTGATCTGGAAAATGCGATATGTGAAAAGACACAACTTAAGACTAAGTGGAACATTATGTTCATTCCAACATATACTCCCAATTCAAGAATTTTAGACTTCATTACCAATTCTATATATTTCAACAATAGTAAAGTATCAACAATCAACGTGAAACGAAAAAATAAAGCTTATACTGAAGTAAATGAAGAGATAGAAATTTATGAATGATAATGGGTTGTGATCGGCAAGTCTAGTATCAAATCTTGATCTTTATAATTGAGTATCAAGTTTCATTCATAACTATTAAAATCACATAAAAATGATGCCACTCGCCACTCTGAAATTGATCCTTATTACTATCAACATCATACTTCCATATCGATTCACTCAACGGCGAGTGCTGTTCATGATTTACCTGACAACGCTCGTAACACATGGTAAGTAAATCCTGCCGTTTGCATGCTGAAAAATTTTCTGATAAAGGATGAGAAAGTCGTTTGGCCGCTCAATAAAGGGTAAATATTATATTCAGTCGAAAAATATTGCAATAGTGAAAGGTAATATGTAAAACTAAAACGTTTCAAAATATCTGCTGTTTATTTATTATTGTAAGTGTAGTTATAAATGTAATACACTTACAACAAATACATCCACTGTCGCAATTTAGGATTAAATATAGTTGTATTCATTTTCCAGCTGTTTTTACAAAATAGAAAGCTTGTGCAAATTGAAATGAGAATTTGCGCATAAACTGACATTGGTTGGTTATGTAAATCGTCCTTCCAAACGTTTTATTCACTACCGAAAACAAATCTTCTTTACGTCAAATGAACACTAAATGCTGTCCACATTCCCTAAATTATTCAAAATCTAAACTCATTGCTGATCCAGCTCTTCCTCATCGACCTTAATTTGATTTAGTTGATTAAGCTGCGGAAACTCAGTGCAACCTACACCCAAACCTTCCCATCGCAAGATTAACAATTTTAATCGTTAATAGGCCCGAGTTGAACAATAACACAACGATCCTGGCATGCCACCCATATCCTGTGTCATCCGACATGCTACAAGAGGCATTCAGGTCACCTCGTACAGTAAATCTCGTACGTTCTCGATGTCATGGTGAAACGCATCTCTAGCATCTATATCTACTTTGGCCATTGTTATTATTTATGCAATGTGTCCTTTGAGTGGTCGAATTTATGTGCAGAGGCATGGATTAACTGGCTTTATCCCCGATAGAAAGTTAACTTTTGGTGCATACTCCAGCTGTTTAGATTTGCATTCATGCCGATGTAAATGCGGCTCGGTACAGAAAGGATACAGTCTAGATAAAGACTATGACATAAAACGGTGCAGGTCGGTGGGATGAAATAAACAGGACAATGAATTGGTCGTTTCGTTATTAACTTCATTGAAGCTGATCACGGAAAGATTGTCCTGATAGCAACATTTTGCCATTCGAAAGTCCTGCATTGGATTTTCTTGATTAATCTGCTCCGTCAGGAACAAAGCAGAAGGATGCAGAAGAGTAAAGGTACGACACAAGATACCTTAAATACAATGTCGAAATTTCAATCATGTCATCAAAGGCAAAAAAGTTTGAGTTCACCTGAGGACCTTATTATAATTTCTCCTTGCAAATGATTTCATCATTTCCTTCAAGCAACTATTTCATTAACATGGCCTGCAAAGACTAATATCCTGAAAGTCATTTCCAGATGATAAGTATCCGGTTTTCGTCCTTGATGTTGTGCTTCAGTTTATATATTAAAGTAAAAATTTCATTCACCGGCAACTATGTTTGGGCATAGGAAAGGTATCCTAGAAAAGAGAAAAACAGGATGAAGAAAAAAATACGCTACATACTATGATGATGATGATTCTCTTCCTGCAGCACTTATTCTTGAAATGTGAAAGGTTCTCCACCAAAAGGATAGACCTCGCCTCGCACAATTAAATATTTATATTCCAATCTACTTTTACTGATACGTTTTCAGGAATTTATGTGCGTAATAAATATAAAGTGAACGATACTCGAGCATTCCAACCGGAAAGGAAAAAAAAACGAAATAGTCATGAACAGATGAGTGAATGTAGCATTTGCCCCTCCGTTTGAGTCTACGTTTCTCTCTGGCATACTGACGGACTAGAGTGGATGTAGTTTTTAGAATCGATTCACCATATTTCATGCAGAAAAAGGATATTTTTCCTAGGTGTTTTAACGAATAAAGCTGACGTTTTATGCTTATAACTGGACCGTACGGATATTATGTGCACTTCCCAGAAAAACAATCTAATTTAGTCCCAGTCGATATGTGACGACCACGATCCTATATTTTGATGTTGAAAAGCCACCGACGACGTTCAAAATTTTACTGAAACCGGACGTTGAGCATCACTTCTATCTAAGTAATAATCGGAAATATCGCACCTGAAGGGAAAAGTTGAATTGGTTTTTTTTTTGGCGACAGAATATAATGATTTTTCCAACGACTAGGCACAGAATTTTAATGATATTTCTCTTTGGATTTCTCAAAGTACTAGGGGAGAAAACTTTTTCCCATCGTACAAGTGACAACCCAAAGGCTGCAAAAACAAATATGCTTAACGCTAATACCGCTAACGTACAAGAAAATCACTTCCAATACAAAAAAAAAATTAATTATGAATGCAATCGTGTTCTATTATGCTGTCTAAAATTCCATTAAAGTGATAGCTTTGGAATAACTTTTTTCTGAAGAAACAAATTGAAACTGCTAAAACCATTAACAAACCATTAACATTGATGACCAATACATGGAAAAAAATACATTTGAGTCCTTTATCTCATACTCTTTCACTTTTTGTGAGCCACCCCAGCTGATTCCAAACTTTTCACTGTTGCATCTGCCTTCAATCGTTATATAACTTCCCACAGAAGACCCCTTTAGATGAGAAATGAATCTAATTTATATAATCCCATTAATTCACAAAAAGTTCATTATTACTCATGTTGAAGGGTATCGTCGTCGTTTTTATGACACTAGAGCTCTTTCTAATTTTCATACATGACGCATTGACCAACTTCAGTCAATTAGCTGCGTTCGCAAATTGAATTTTGCTAGAAACGATCGATCCCTGTTCACATCAATCAAGTCCGAACAACGCATCTTTTATTCGTTCCTCCAAGGCATCCATTTGTCCTTCGGCCGGTGTACATACCAAGCTGACAAAGGGTTCTATAATCAGCGAGCACTCTGTTCGCGAATTCGTGAAGTTCGCGACTGTAAAAAAATCGTGAAAAAAGTGAGTGAAAAAAAATCACTATACATCTAAATAACTTTCTGTACCTCTAGCGAAAATTTAGAGGTATGTAACGTGAACTTGGCAACACTTTTTATTGCTAAGAATAGTGTGACAGCTGTCATGCATTTTACGGTTAGTTTAATTTGGCGTTCTATCATAAATAGGTTCATGTGTGAGTAAAGTTTGCAAATTGTCTAGATTCATTTCGAAAAAAACGGTTCTGTTTGAGAAACATATCGAACATTCCGTCAATTTTAGCGCTGACATAATCGTCCATCAGAACTATTAATTCGATCAACCACGGATCGTTTCTACAACACGTTTACTTTCACTGATAACACGCATCCATCTTGACGTTGCACAGTACGTAACGAATAACGTAAAGCAGCTTTAGAGCGTAGTATCGACAGCAACCCATGTGAGTTCATTCGACATCGTTATAAACAATCAAACCTTTGTCCATACACATATGGAAGATTTTACCGAAAGTTCTTGGTTTACGGAATTGGAAAATCCAGCTCATGTGAGAATGGAAGCCAAACGACTTACGGGCACGGTGTACGTTTGATGTATGTGCCCAAGAACAAATTGCTGTAGATTCCGAATTTAATAAAAAAAATTTGATTAACGATGAGGCTCATTTCTGGTTGAATAGCTACGTTAAAAAGCAAAACTGCCGCATTTGGAGTGAAGTAGTGAGCGTAAGTGACACTACTCGTAAAATGCACTCAATATTTGTCCACCACATCTAGCATGCACCAAACCATAGTGAAACATTTAAGGTGAAGTTGCGATTGAAATTTGGGAAGCAACGAAAATGAATATATGAATTATTAAAAATTAAAATTATTCAAGTGTATGGTGAACCTGTTATGCGGCAGATGATCTTCTACAAGCGGTATGGAGTGGTCGAGGAATGTAGAGAGAGCCTGGTCGATGAGCTCTGAGACTTTAATGTCTCAAATCGAGGATCTACAGAAATCCACAGTGACTATTATCCGCAGAAACCAACGAATGATGGGGTCTGCTGAGAACAGCAAAATACAATATCAAGTTTTCAGTGTCACAACCTATTAATTCTATTTAAAGGGAAACAGACGAAAAAATGCATCGAATTACAAACATAGATGCATTCAGGATCTATGACGATGTTCTGGAACTGATACAATAACGTTTCCTAATCCAAAAAATTGCACGCTCTAGCTCCGCTAGGAAGCTTTTGCTAACATTGTGGGAAGACCAATTTTCGGCCAATCACGATTTTTATTCTTCCTTGGTTATGATTTAAACATTGTCATCTTACACCATGTTCACTATTAAGGTCTTTCCAGGAGTCACCTTCACATTTCAATTGCCGCTTAAAGGGTTTACCTAATAAAATAGGAGATTTCTCGAACATTCGAAGAAGTGTTAGATTTCTTTTGAGTAGGTTTCACACCTTGCAATTTCTGACTGTTCTTTAAACGAAATTCGAACAAAAAATCAACAAAGATCACGGGGTCATTCAAGAATTAGAGGCGCGCTGCAAGGAACTCGTGAAAAATGGTCCGACCTTCCGTTTCAAAAAAGTTTAAGGAGCCATGAAAAAAAATTTATTGAAACTGGGCGAGATTACTTCAAAAAAAAGCATATGAACTCGCAAGATTGAGTAATTTTAACTATCCGTTTTATCATTATCGGTTTTTTGTTGACAACAGCCCTCCAAGTTTCCATCTTTATTACGCTTTCACAAAAAAGCTGTGGAGTTTTGTTTGTATTTGAAAAAAATTGAAATTAATATAGAAAGTTTTCGATACTTAATTTATTTTGAATTATTTTGAGCCTTATTATATATTGTTTTATTCCATTATATTTTTTATTCGAAATAAAGCAAAATATATACTTATATGCTAGGTGTATGCATCAGTTTTCCGGTTTTACTAAAAGATGCCGCCAGCAAAAAATACGCAGCGTGTTAATTTGATTCATACGTCATTTCGATCGTCTGACATTTAGCTACAAACACACACAAGTTGAGTCTGCCAACACTAGCATGTTTGTTTGATCCATCATGTCAAATTTTGTGCCTGAAAAAAATTATTTGCGGCTGTTGAAAGATGTGAGACATGGTTTCACCAATTCAAAAGTTATAATTTCAATGTCTAAGATAGTGAGCACTCTGGTAGACGACAAGAGTTCGAAGAGGAGGAATTGAGGGAGTTATTTGAAGGTGACCCAACTCAAAATCAATGACAATTAGCAGTAGCATTAAATGTGTCTCATGAAACGATCGTTTACGAGCAGTGGGTAAGATCAATAAACTGAGTAAATGGTTCCTACACCATTTGATTAAATGTCAAATTGAAAATTGCAAAGTCACGAGTAAAAAAACGAATATAAATACCTGGTGTATTGATTTGTTTTAAATAATTTAATTTCAAATTTAAATCTGTAATTTAATTAAACGCCACTGGTTCATTTTATCTTGGAAGTCGGATGGTATTTCCTCTAATTGATTTCCTTACAGTGTGGCATGGAGCATTGGGTGTTTTATAGACACTCCAGTAGATCTTTGATTTCTTTTAAGATTTTTTTTTTTTGTTTTATTTTGGCTCATGCATATTATGGGAGAAACTTCCTCCCTTCTCAGTATCAATGGTTACGTAGGAGGGAAGAATGATTGACAACATTTGCAATTCAGCACGAAAGCAACTTACTGCAGAAATAAATTAAGAACTGAAAAGAAAGAGTCTTCTTTGAAAAACCAAACAACAACAAAAAAACAGAGTTTTCTTTGTTTCACAAACAACAGCAAAATCAGCCAAATTAAGAGCGTCTTGAAAGTTACAATCGTGTAAACGGCCAAAACCTGCTGGCTCACTCTATTCCTAGATTGTTTTTGAGAATCAACCACCTCACACGAAACGATCATTCGTTATCCTATCTGACATTATTGTTTGTCTACTCTCAGTATCTTTCCATAACTTTTGTAGCTATGAAAGTTTTCGGATTCTCTTTGGATTATTGTTTCACAGCTATTCCACCTACCATCACGTTGAGCTGTTAATTAAGGCCGCCTAAAGCTTCTTCTTTCTGGAGAAGAGCTATTATTAGCATGCAGAATGTTATAGTGACATGAGTTTTCCCAGATATTGTCTTTTCACTGTCCCTTGTTTTCTAAGATAGCTTGCTATCTATGTTTTACAGAGGAATAGTTTCCTCACTTTCAGAGAAGTGCTCGGTTTTTCAATTTAAGTGAGTGCTCATATGATTTTCCTTCTCAAACTCTTATCTTTAATGCATTTCTTTAATATCAGCGCATGTTCTGCCAATGCTAGCAAATTGTGGTGTAATTGTGGAGTATAAGTTAGAGAACTCAAATTCTGCGCAGCATATGCCCGGTTTGAGTCATGTTTGTCACCTGTCATCTAGCTTTGACAGGTACGATGGGGAAATCATTAGGTTTAAGCGTTGTCGCCAAATTTTCCCCATAGAGTACCTTTTGGTTTGGAATGAGGGGGACTCTAACGTTCAAGCTTCGTAGTACACTGTTGCACTTGTGCAACACTAAAAAGGAAGTTGTATTGAAAGATTAAATCAGGTGAAAATGCTGGTCAGTAAACATCAATTGATCCATTTCACTGAAATCGTGGAGTTGTACGAATTTAGTATTTTTCTTCCTATTTTCATATTACTTCCTAATTTTTGGATTTCGGTTAGCTCCTTCAAAAACTTCTCGTATCCTTTTAAACTTTCATCACGCGTAAGCCCAACAAATCATTGAATTTAATTATGACGTCCTAGACATAGTCAAGTGTTAAGCGTTAGGATATTAGATTTAAGATTTTCATGGCACCCACTATGGGCTGCTACATCCAATCATAGTCCTTTCATATACATAGCGTGATGGCATGTGCAATCAATTCGTCAATGTCAGCCAAGTCTTAATCCAAACACTTTGAAATCACGTGGAGTTAATAATCGGACGATAGTTGAGATACAAATCTAAAGTGTGCGTATTTTAACGATTCATTCCTGTGAAGGTTAAGCGTTGCAGGCGGTTGGAAATATCGTTTACCTAAATTTGCCCGCGATTTAAATGAAAATAATTATAGGTGGCTTGAACTTCCGAAGTACTTACCGAGAGTTGGGGTTCGATGCGTGGAAAATGAATTGCTGGAAAATCGGGCCGTCATTATTCGGCAGCACTTCGCCAAGACTAAAGTCACTGCAAGGATACAAGCGATTGAGTCAAAGCAGCACAAATGTCTGGTGTCAGGACATAGTCAATTACAGCTTTAACTGTCTGCCTTAATCGCGAGATATTCTCTCCTCGAAAAGTATTACAAAAATATTTCAATAATTATTCATTTCCCGTAGAAAATAATAAACTATTCTCAAAGTCCTTCCATCCTTCAGGGCACACTTGAACATTCTTTACAAATTCCCATCATTTATTATTCGATAATATCTTGAAACCGTTGACAGAAACTAATGATGTGAAATTAGCAAAGATACATTAAGCTGGAAGTTAACTTGCCATATGCTTGTTTTCCTTCAATGTTAATTACTTCATTGGGACTGACAAAATGAATGAATTCGGGAAGAATGAGCTTGGAAGTATTGATAAAGTAATAAACGGCCAGGACTATTTTTTATCGAACTTCATCGCTTGGCTATAAATATATTGAGATCTCGAAGTAGACTTTTCTGCTTACCAACGTGAAAGAGCCTTTCAATCACGGGTCAAGTAATGGGTCTAAATAAGTAATTCAAGCAACATAAATAAGTAATTTTTTTTCGAAGCAAATAGATTTGGGGTAATTGATACTAAAAGTTTCTGATTCTGGTTCAATGGCTTGTGGCCTATTAGCCTTGTCAACGATAATGAAGTTGCGATACTGAGCGAACTTTGATATTTCGCACTCCGATTTGGATATTTACATTGAACAGGGTCTTGGTGACAGAATATCCGACTGGCACGTAGAAAACGCAAGGACTTGTTTTATCTGTATTTAAAAAAGTAATTTTAAACATAAAAACAAATGAAATGAAACGATAAAGTTCATAGGAGTAGGTTTCAGGTTTTTGTAGGTTTCTCTGCACTTGCTTGGCCACTTTTGAAGCTTCAGGCCGATTATATAAACGTGATTTTATTATGATTTCATATCCTCGCTCAACTTTCACATTTCCTCCTTTCTCATAGTTTTTCATTCCATTAAAATTTCAAATTGTCACATTAATTTCTCTCGGAAAGTCAACACGGCAAAAACAACACAAAAAACTGATAACATATTACTGGGAAAAGTTTCCTTCTTATCCTATACATCCGTCTGCCATCTCATCTATTTCAATAAATGTTCCGTGTCAGAAGAACTTGCAATAACATTGCATTATTCAGGACGAAATAGCATTTGCCTGTGTGCAGACAGATAGGATGGAGTACTGAAAACTTAAAACGCAAATCGAACCTGAAAGTTGTATTGTTCTCGATGGCTCTGGGATATCCTTGTGTATGTATAGTGCTGGAATATCGGCTTGATTCGATGGTATTCCCATTCAGACATAGATTTGCACTAGCACTTCTGTTTTTCAGCACGGCACATGGTAGTTGAAATGATGGCTATGCATAAAGTGAAGCAGCAGGAGCAGCACATCTTTTCGTGTTCATGAAATTTGCAATTCAACACCATTGAAGATATGGATAATCATCCGTTTATGTACTTATCGATTCTTCAGGATACTTTATTGGTATAATAAAAGGAATACTCTTCGCCGAGTGTCTTTTCTTACGTTTTTCTATTCTCTTTCAACCGTGACATAGGATGTGGCGTGACTTGAAAATGTCCGGTAGCTTGCCATGAATGTGCTTGCCCTAAGACCAATAGGAAAGGACTAGAGGTTTCTTCATAAAACCAATTCTATAATTGGTTATTTATTTGTTTTAAGCTGAATTATTATCCTATATTTTTAATTTAGTTTTTATTACTTTCTTTTATTTTATATTTATTTTAATTTTATAATTCGGGAGTTAGTGGCTCACTTCTTCAGGTTCAGTTATCTCCTGTTCTAGATTCATTCTAAGTTTTTAGGGCATGACTGGTTGAAATTTTTATTTCGTAACCTTTTTCAAATAAATACAGGAATTTTATATCCACATTTAATACGACATAAAACCATTTTTGGTGTTTCTGTTCCAATGTTTCCAAAGTAAAAACCGCTGTTTTCACAAAATTGACGAGCAAAACTGATTTTTTTGGGCACTTTGATGAAAAAATTCAGTTGAGTTTCCATATCATGACAAATTTGTGTCAATGGTATATCTTTTTTGACTCCGCCTTATTATCCTCAACCTTTCGATGGACTTTCAATGGGGTTTTTCAGTCAAAAGAAATAAATAAAATAAATAAAGTAAAATTAAAAGTAAAGTAACCACCAATGCATGCCGAGATGATCATGTACGATATTAAATTTTGTTGCAGCTGTGCCCGCACACCCAGCAAGCTGATCCTTCTTCAAATGGGCATCTTTATAAGGTGATTTTCAGGTTTTTTGATATCTACAGCACAAATCACCTAGGTCACAAACCATGTCTTGGTTGAATAGATTATATTATTCGTGAAAACTTTACCAGTCTAAGTTAAACCCAAGAATCCTTGTATACTTACTCATCAAAAACAAAATTAAGGACCATCAGCATAATTTTACTTTAAGACCATTTTTTTGGGAGTTGTCATTCTTATAGCCATTATTTATGAATGCCCTTATATTTGCAAGCATTCTGTCAAGAAGGACTGTGAAGTATTAGGTATTATAATTTGTTGCAGTCTGCTTAAAAATTTTTTTTTTCTCAGTCTAATAATGTGGATTGACGTGTCGGCCTATGGAGCTGAAACGATGAAAGATTTTGTGATCCTCGCAGGTTTGGCGGCGCCAATATGATGGTTTGGAATGGAGTTAGGCTAGTATGGGACTTTTTTTTACAATTAACAGCTTGCCAGGTTATATGTTGTCCCATTTTTACAACGAGAGTTGTACGGTTTCATCCTTATGCAAGAGTGGCCATTTCTATAGTGGGGGGGGGGGGGTAATCTTAAGGTCATAAGCACCCAAGATCTGCTCGAATAGTTTGCGAGCAGTAGGCAATCCGACTTACTGCTACTAAGCTAGCAACATCATACAAGAAGCTCGCCAATGTGGTATCCTGACGAATCTCGTACATGCGCCATCTGGGTTCGCAACGGTGCCAACTTCCAAGTGCAAGGCCATGACCGAGGAGACGGTTTCGTTTGGGTTCGCAGTTCGAGAACGACATGCTTTAGCGTATACCTAACGCCGAACAAATCTTTGACATGCTTTCAACCTTAACCCAATCATTTGGACAATGACGTATCGAGTACAGAGAGCCATGTGTTCGTCAGAGGTGACATCAACGCTAGAGTAATCGAATGCCTCAACAGATGCTTAGAGCAAACAAATCCTGGACATGGTAGCCAGAACTGGACTCCTCCCATTGAACACAGACCACATACCTTCTTTCCATCGATGATGCTGCATCCAAACCATACCTAATGTGACATTCACTTTATAGTGCCTAGTACTAAGGGCTAAAAACTGGACTGTGCAGATGAATTACTGTCTGCTGCGCTCCGGTCGAATACTGGGAAAGTGCTAATGGCATGGTCAAGCCGGGGAGACTTGGACATAAGCGTGGCATAAGATAAACAATTATCAACAAAAAGTAAATAACCGGTGCAGCAAGGCCAGCTTTTGGCAAAACCTGGTGAACGATGTGAACAGGGATCCATGGGGCTTGAACCACAAAAAAGTGATGCGGAAGTTCAGTATTCAATCGTCGCCTCACTCATGCGAGATAGAAAATATTGATGAAATTATGTGGACTCGTTCCCATTTTTCTTCTCCTTTTAGGCCGTCCACGATGAAATACCGATGGAAATTCCACTTATCAAGCAGATGGAACTGGAGAAAGCAGTTTTGTCTATGAAGACAAGAAAGGCTCTATGACCAGATGAGAATCCGGCACATACAGATGACCATTTACTTTTGCCTTGACCTGTCCTCAGCATGTCCAAAGTAAGCCGGTGCTAAGGGGTGTTTCCAGCGTGCTGGAAGGTTGTGAGGCTAGTGCTGATTAATAAGGTGAAAAGGAATCCCGAGTGGCCAGCTGCATGTCGCTCAGTATGTATGCTATACACGCCTGGAAAAGTATTCCTGGTGTGTCCTGCTGATTACTCTAGATGTCAGAAATGCATTTAACTGTGCCAGATCGGCAGTTCTGGAAGCACTTCCCAATTATTTTCAAGTGAAATCTAATGTGGATTCTGAGAGACTATCTCAATGAACGCAGACTACTCAAAGACGTAAAACAAGGTAGCCGAAAAATGATACTTACTTCAGGTGTCGCTTAGGGCTTCATTATCGTCCCAAACCTGTGTAACTTCTCCTATAATGGACTGTTGTGGCTTGAGCTGCCAGATTTGTCACGCACGATCTTCTATGTGAACGGTGTCACAGCACTTCTCACTGGATGCACAGTCGACCATGCGTGACTCAGACTAAATATGCTAATGCAGCGAGTAAGGAACTGAATGACCGCTTACGGGTTCATGTTGGCACTAGAAAGAGCCGAAGTGTTCATCTTGACAAAGAATGAAATCTCCAGAGTAAGGCCCAACAGTGTTGGGAAGCATTAGTTGAATTGAAATCCTGGGGATACTGATATACGCGATGATGAGTTTTTCCTCACAAATCAGGCAACACCTGACAAGCCTGCAACACGTGTAATGGCACTCACCCGATTAATGGCCAACATAGTGGGGCCCACCACATCAAAGAGATGATTCCTGATAAGTACTGTGCAACCGGTACTACCCAATTAGCCTGAACTCTCAGCACGGAGTTACATCGAAAGTAGTTGGCACAGTTGCAGAGACAAGGAGCACTGCTAATTTTAAGCGCATATCGGACAGTCTCCGGGACGCCAGTGCTGAAAGTTATAGCAGCGAAATTGGTAACAGTCGTGGGAGCAAGATAGAAGTAGAAGGTGTACTAAACGTCTGATCCCCGATCTGATGCCGTCACTCAGTCGAATGCATGGTGAGACTAATTTCTACTCAATGCCGCCCTTAAGCGGGCATGGTTATTTAAAAGTCTTACCTGGATAAGGTCACGGTCTCTCAACTGCGTGTTTTGTACAAGAGAGGAGAATGACTCCTATCACACAATTTTCTCTTGCAAAAGATGCATTAAGCAGCGCGGCGCACCCTTAAGCAAAATCGGAAAGTTCTCTCTGAAAAATATTGTAGGAATAATGCTTAGAACGGTTGACAAATGGCATCGCTTGGCACAATATACTCAAGCTATCCTGACACATATTTAGTATGGGAATAAGTTACCGCCGTTTGTAGACAGATGTCCTTACCTATAATATTTTAGTGTCTGCTGTGGTAGTTTTCTTAGAATTGGAAGTTTTTTGCGTTGGCTCACGAACGCAGTAGTCAACATTCCTTTAAAGCACAAACACCGTTTTTTTCTCGTGTTGAAAATGTTGACTTTCCTACTGAAAAAGCTGCATTTGCGGATAGTCTTAATTCGTTCTTTCATTCTCAAGCCAAGGGCTTTCATTCTCAAGCTCGATGTTTATGGTGATCATGCTCCATGTAAGATGACTTACAGAGAGTGGTTTTGGTGTTTTAAAATGGTGATTTTGACGTGACTGATAAAGATCGTGAAGGGGCACCGAAAAAGCTTGAAGATTCACAACTGCGGGAATCGTTGGATGAAGATTCAAGTCGAAGCATAGAAGAATTGTCGCAGAAGTTCAAAGTTGACCGATTTACCGTCGGTAAGCGCTTGCACGTCATGGGAATGATCCAAAAAGTTGGGACTTGGGCGCCGCATCAATTGAGAGAGAGGGACCTCGAATGGCGTTAAGTGACGGGCCAGATGCTTCTTCAACGGCAAAAAGAAAGGGTTTCATACATCGGATTGTGACAGTGGACAAGAATTGGATGAACTACGACCAAGACAAGCGACCAAGCGACCAAGACATTGGGTAATACCAGATGAATCAGGTCCATCGACTCCTAAACGGAATATTATCGCTTCCAAGGTCATGCTGCGCATCTATTACGAACTCCTGAAACATTTTCTACCATCTGAAACAATCACCGGGCGCTCATTCGTCTGAATCGAACTCTGAAGGAAGTGCGGCGAGAATACAATGACAGACATTACAAACTGATTTTGCTACATGATAATGCAAGTCACGGGTAGCTAAGCCTGTTGAAAAATATTTGGAGGATGTGAATTGGGGAATCTTGCCCAACCCGCCGTATTTCCCAGACATTGCGCCTTCTGATTACCTGATTCTGTTCCGCTCCATGCAATTATCCCGCACTGGAGAACGATTTACTTCTAATGAAGGCATCAAAAATGCCTCGATGATCAGATCAAATTGAAGTATGGTAATTTTTTCCCATCCATCTACAACCAGAATCGATCTACTATCAAAAAGGTGGGAGAAGGTCATAGCTTCAAATGGTGCATACTTTGAATGACGTGACTAAAAACGTGGTCAAAAAAACGGCAGAAACTTGTTCCCACATCCAATAAAAGGCATACTGGAGCATTGGGGATGGAGAACTCTTCAACCGAGCTTCAGAAAGGATCCCTGTAATCTGAAGCCATCTCCAGGCGTAGGACAGCGAGGCCCAGCCCGAAGTAATGTGCCAAGTTGTTCCGGGTGAAGTTCTCAAGTTGACAAGGGAGGTGCTGAGTGGGTAGTCTAGAAACATATTGCGTCTGACAGTCTCAAACTCAGGGCTTAAGCAGTCTTCATCTCCCTACCACAAGAAAAGATCATGGCGTGTCTTGTTAACAGCCATTATCTGGAATCGATTTAGTCCAATTAAAATGGAAAAGATGTGTACGACCACCAACAGTTGTTTCAACTGCTTAAGAGATGTTAGCAGGATATCCCAAAAGAAAACATCCGTCATTTTTTTAAATGGGAAAGACATCCTCGATGTTGAACAACAAAATTTGCAACCCAGCTAGTGAGTTAACTCCACAATTTAATGGTAAAGGTTCGTTGTTAGGCTCAAAAAGCCTTCAAAATTGATAAAAACAAATAAAGCGTTTTTTATTGAATCTAATCTGGTACATGAGTTTTGATTAAATTAAAAAAACCAGAGCACGATTTTCCTGTTCAACCAAAAGTTACCAGGATATTGAAAGACATCTCATTTTTTTCTTCATTATCATCTCTTATTTTGTTTTCAGAAATAAAATGACCTCTCAGGAGGCTCTATTTGGTTGAAATAAGGAATTTAATGACGTGCGAGCCTCAATTTTTTCTCACGTTGAAAATATTAATCCAGGTGGATTTGTTTTCTCCTATGTCTCTGAACGAATAAAGGATCTTATGTTTTAAATGAATTATGCAAAAATGTCCTTTGCTTCAAAAACTTTTTAGCTAATTCTCATAACTTCTTTAGGATGCAGGACTCTGTTTAGTGATAGCACATATCACTTGAGTTCTGTACTTTGATCGCAAGGAACTGTTCGCAAGGAACTTCTTTATGACTTTCAACTGGAATTTAAAAAAATTGTCGGATATCAATTGCACTAGAATTTTATCGAGGGGTTTGATCATCACTATGGGTTGGATTTCAAAGGGAAATTTCCGAGAGAATAAATTGTTTGAAGTTTTCTAGCTTCCTATTCAAAGCTTGCAACTACCATTCTGTTTCCAAACAATTTGGTCATAGGATCTAGTTTGAACCTTGATACAGTTATATTGAAGCTTCCACCAGTTATTTTGAAGATTAAAAATAAATATTCTCCTGTCCATTATGGGACTTTAATTAATTTCGGCCCTGGAAGCATTATCGGAGTTCAAAATGTGTAAGTAGTAATGAATTTCGATGATACACTGTTGAGACTGTCAAAACTCACGAATGGGATCCATCAAAAATAATTTCTTGTGGTACTTGAATCGAGTTCAAAAATACCCATAAGAGACGAATGGAATCCTTATGCAAATGCAATAACTTCAGTTCTTCGAGTAAATCTTCTCTCAATTCTCCACAGAGCCGTATAATACATATGAATAGAAAAGTCGTTCTAACGAGAGCCCATAAATTATTTATTCAAGTCAAATTTATTCCTAGCTCCGATTCACCTAGTTGAAATACCAGAAACTTTTCCAGTGGAAGCTTCTCGAGATAAATACATGTAAACGAAAGTTGATTCTTTTTATCATGCTATCAAGAAGGATATTTGCAATATGTTTCAGTGGATTTCTATGCGGAGTCGAGGACGTTCTCTCGTTTTAAGGTTTCAAGTGGTCATAAAACGTGGTCATTTTTCTTGTTTGGCCTCCTGCACATATTGTTTTCAATTAATCTAATTATCCTTAATTATATTCACAAATAAATGTCCATGGCATTCAGGCCAACTGAATCACTACCGAAATGCAACAAAAGTCTTCATAACCGTGTAAGCTTGAGCATCAAGTAATTAACGATTAAGGTCATGGCAAAAAAATAAACTTTCATTTCTCCTTTCATCGTTGCCACTCGCTTTTGAGCTCAACCTTATTCATCCTTTCATTTGCTACCTTATTCAATCACGCACAAATTATTCGTTCCATACAATTAATGTAATTAAATTGAGCTTTTATTAATATCCGTCTGGAAAGTTCGTATGTAATCTGCTCAAGAAGAATTATTTTCCTCCTACTATACGTTCTCTCATCTGTTCCTTTTCGTCCCTTTGAATTGATCAAACTCATTAACTTTTCTCTTCATAACGAATTTTATTTGACATTAAGAAAAAGCTGGGAAGGACAAAAAAAGAAAAGTCTATGTTGAACTTTTTATCTGCTTCATGAGGAGTGGAGGAAAATGAAGATGGAACAGATTGCGCGGGGAGCTGGAGGTCGGAGTGAATCTCGTATGTGCAACATTCTGCCCTCCAACAACTGGATGGTAGTTATTTTCAACTTTACGCCTTACTGAAATATTTCAGCTTCGGCGGAGTTATGCATGCAGATATTTCGTGTTGTTTCTACAACAATAGCCGAATTTTATCCTTGTTAAGGGAGCATCTATAAAAGTAACATAAAGTCGCAGTAATTTGTTTTAGCTGAAATTCTTTGAATATCTTTCGTACTCAACTTTGGTGTTGCCTTTCATTACTTTACTACGAAGAACTCCATTGAAAGTGAAATGATTACCAGCAAACTTAAGGGAGTGCTTCCTTAGAATGTTTGAAATTAGATCACTCATCAATCATGGACAACAATTTTTTGAAGTTCGCATCAATCGAAATAATCACCTAAATATAACCAAACTCATTGAAAAAACTTCCATGTGCAACACGATTATCGTGTGCCGTGTTATATCGTACCGTGTTAAACTGAAACTGCATCTATATAAGAGTGCTGAAAATAATATTGTTAAAAGCTATAAAACAACTGAAAACAGCTGTGTAAGATTACTAATTTGAATTTTAAACTTCACTCTCATCTCAATTACTCCCAATCTATTCTTATTTTTAAGTTTTCCAGGACTCTCGTTCATTACTCATTTCTCCATAATACGAAAGTCATCCAGGGTAACTGCAATTACTTCTCCGTTGTGGTCTAGTAATTTAGTTATAACTTTTTTCAAAGAACTGACGAACTTTGCAATTTACTGATAAATTTTCCGACACTTTTCAATGAAAACAAAAAAGGAGTGTTAAGCTAAGAATTGTTACAGATCTATTAAAGGCTGAAAGAAAACAAATTTTTCTGGAATTATCAGTATAATTGGGGTTGGAAATACCTCGTAGTTTGTTGGGTGTACGCAATAGATTTTTTGGTTACAAATGGAATAATTTTGTTGAATCACGAATTTATGTAAACTTAAGCCATTGACTACGAACAAGTCTGCGAGTCCTGTACAAAAATCCAGTCTTCATTTTGGTGTTTCGTTTCGTGTTTCGTGTCAAAGTTCAAAACAAGTGATAATCCGTTGAAACAAGATCAGGAGTATATGCAAGGTGGGGCTGGAAGTTGCCAAGCGATCTCCGTTCATTCCGGGTAACTGTGCAGTATTGCTTTGTCGCAGGAAAAAATGGCACCGTGACGATTGACTTATGTAGATCTCTAACCACGTTTGCTTGTTGCAGCCGCTCTCTAGCCACGGGCATTACAAACTCACATTCAACAATTGATTTCATTCCAGAACTTCACAAGTTCCACAATTACTCCTCGCAAATCATGCAAACACACTACACGACTTTCCGTGGACGCAACCTTGATTTTGAAGTGCACGTTCATGATTTGTCTCTTTTTCAAAATGTCCGAGACCGTTTCACGTATTGTACAGCAAATCATTTTGTGCTCTAGTCACCATCCGCCGGAGAAAATTTTCCTTCGTTTAACGAAGATGATTGGAAAACAGCAGGCAAGTTTTTTCCTAGCTTCTTTGCAAAATTTCGTGGGTAAAACTATCATCCAACTTTATTACACATCCTAACGTGTAGAATCATCTCTTTGTAGCAATTTTACGACCCCGAATTATCAGCGATACTTCGGCAATGGCCATCATATCACTTTCTTGTATCAGCTCCAATTAATCACCATCTGTCACCTACTGGAGTCGTCCTGATCATGACCGATCTTCAACTCTGCCGTTCTCTATTACGAAAGCGCTGTTACCCCTGCTGACATGCCTATTAGCACATACATAGCATATTTTCTCCATAAATTCTGCTTATGTTCGGTTGAGCCTCTGTTGCGTCGAGTTTGAACAAACACGAGTTTGAACTTGGACACGACGAACTTCTTAATGGTGACTTTGTTCATACAGAACATAATGAGATTTTTGATTAACCGTTTAAAGCAAAATTAATATGAAAAAATTCAAGACAGTGCCACACTAAACTAGAAACACTACGAGATATTGTACAGGATTACTCAAATACGCCTTTTCATAAAAGCACGAGCTTTCAAGCAGAACAAAAAACAAAAAGGATAAATCTTCTGTCGACACTTCGTCAACAACAGTAATCCAAATGAACCTCTAGATACAAACCTGCGGCACTTGTATAAGATAACGGCATGCAAGTCTCGTTTATAGACGCCAATGCTAAATGATTGCGGTATTGAAATATTCGAAATATTGTGATACCTTGCTGTGCCTAGCCGTTTTGACATATGTCATGTGTCAACTCTCTATGAATTTTTATACAAGCAAAATGACAAAGAATGTAAGAAATACTTTCGTTTACGAACGAGACAGTTTTTATTATTATAATCATTTATTATTAAATACTAAGCTCGGTTAACTTGAAAAAGTTTAAGTACAAAACAAACAAATTGAATTTCATGGACAAATTTAAATGGAATGCGATGAGAAATGGTGTCAGAGAGATGACGTTTTAGTGCGCTCTCCTGTAGGAGTCTTACTGTATGATTTCGGGGACTAGTCTAAAACGCTTGGTCATGGCTGATGTTTGGCAATCCAAAATGCTACTTTGACACCTTGACATTAACCACGTATGTTGGTTAATGTCAAAACCACGTTGCATTTGTTAGATTGAAAATAATGTTTCTAACTACGCACAGGTTGCAACAAAGAAAGCTAATTAATCTGTTGGATTTAGACTCAAATTACCCTTCCTAGTAGGCCTGCCCACAATATTCGGGGATAATTTAGTTTTATAACCAAAGCGTCTCTGCGTTACCAGAGCCTAGTTTTATTAGCTTCGGTTTTCGTTCCACATATTCGACTATAACAGGCATGAACTTTGTAAGTTTTTGGTCCTGATACGTTAAGTTTACCTCGCTCATTTCGCTGTGTTTTCTATAAATTTAATCTTGTTCAATTAACATAATGAAACAATAAACTGATGTCTGAAGTTTTCAAGCAAATTTGACAGTTGTCAGCCAATCGCCAAATTCACAACGGGCTCGTTATGACACCTTTACATCTTTGGTGATATGGTTCATAAGATGACATGGTTCAGACCGAAAAGTAGCTATCAACCAGCCACCACGATTCAGGAATACGTCCGATCTAACGATATTCAAAATTATATAACGAAATTAGTCGAATTTTATTTGAATTGCTGAATTGCTTGCAAATTTTGGGTAAACCTCAATTAATCCTTTAAAAGTTCATGCATACAGACAAAATGTCTGTGAAAATTTGATTTCTGGCGGAAGTATTTAAGTTTAACTTCACTAATCGTATACATCGTTGAACTACAATCTTAAGCCAAATGAGTTTTTTCACATTCAACATTTCTGTAAGTTCAAGCACAAGGTCTCCTGCGCTGGTTTGATATCTAAGCCATTTGCTTGGCCTTCCAAAAATGATTGGTGACTTTGGGAAGCTTGTGCTCTTTCTAGAGAATGTATTCAACTTGTAAAAGTCATACTCACGGATTCACAATATTTAACACAAGACTTGATTGAACAACTTTGCTCTAATTCCAATGTTTGGTGCTCAAAATTTCGAGACACACATCAAAGACACAAGTTCACTGATGGCGCTGTCATTAAAGACCGTGATAGCTACCGGAAGTTGAAACTCGCAAAGTGAAAGTGGAAGCTATAAACGAATCAAACTAGCTAAAGCCGGTTAAGACAACGGTTCCAGATCGCTGCAATGTCACCAGTCTAATTAATTTTTTCACACAGCTGCACGAAGCACCATTAATAGTTGTTCGGTAATAACGTAGGAGCAGTGTACGGCCAGATGATAAAGTGCGACAGTTTTGACAACTAACAATCGACATTAATGAACTTTTCACAACCAAAAAAAGATGATTGCTCAAGTTACGTCTAAATGCAACTGATTGTAAAGGTAACAAACAATTAATTTAAGATGACTACGGTATTCACTAGTGTTGCAATCTACTTTGATCAACTCATTTCACTAGAGTTAGTTAAATCAATTGAACCCATTTGATTAGGAAATGCAAATTTAATACATGAACGTGCGGAAAAAATGTAGAAAAAAAGCGTCTAGGAAAAACGTCAAAGAATGATCAACTAGGACTGCTCCCGTTCACAGGACGGATTAAACCAACTATGGTATATCAGAAATCATTTGACATTTCGAATTTAGTGAATCCTTCAAATTTACCACGGTAAATGACATTTCGGGAGCAAAAATGTACAACAAAAATGAAAAGGTATAAATGTTATACTGTAACAAATCACTAGATAATGGCCCTCAAGATGTTTTCAGCCGGCCTGTTTGATGAGCAAAACAATACAAGAAGCTCATCTGGTCTGAGTTTTGGTTCATCCTGGAGGCATTTTCACAGCTAGATGAGCTCTGACAGCCCATCACCACAAAAAGAAATATTACTGTTATCAGCAGGAAACTCAATGCAAAGCATACGCTTAGCTTAAGTGCATACAGCACTAACTCTTTGAATAAACTACTGATATAACGGTATTCAAATAATATGAATGGAATCGGGTCAATAATACTTGAACTGTCGTCAATCAAACGTCTCAATCTAGAAGTAAATGTGAATTCTGGAAAAAGTCGAGTGTCGCACCATCACTAAAGTCCTAACTAAGCGAATAAAGTTACTTGAAACCATTTTGGCAGATATGGTGTCCGTTTGCAAGGAATCTTGTCCGGGTGAAACTATGGTTTACAATTGACACAGGCTCTTTTAAACAAGGCAGGAACTCACTTGATGATGACGCATTGCCCGGTTAACCAATGGAAGTGACTACTCCGAAAATTATTCAAAAAGTCGAATAAATAATATTGGAAGATGCTAGTGTTTGGGCTACCGTGTATCGGGTGGGTATATATAGTTCTTGGGCTTCAGTATTGAAAACATGGATGGACTTTTGAGTTGGAATGTTACTGCAGACGAAACTTGTGATTCATTAAGCATCTAAGTACATTTAGGGGCACAAACAGGCCACATCACCATCCAAAAAGTTCAAGGTACATTCAAGCTTGTAAAATTATTGCCACTTATGGAAAGGGAACTTGTCGACATATTACAGAGATAAAGATGTCTTAAAAGTGTCTCGAAGGTGTCTTGAAAGTTTTTACCTAAGACTACAGAAAGAGGAAAATTAACCAAACGCATCCTGTTTCCACTCAAGACAGGCCTTGTTCACAAGGCGGATTTCGATTTTCGGACCATCTACCCTACAGTCCTGACCGGGCTTCTGGTCAATATCATCTGTTCCCAAAGCTTGGAAAGGTTATTCGTGGGATAAAGTTCTCCTGCAATGAATAAGGCATAAGCAAATTGAAAGATCGAAAGAGTGCATTTGTGTAGTTAGGGACCACATTTAAAAAAATTTGGGTATTTCTTGGCATTCAGCGAATTTATTTGCATTCGGCGTATGTGGATGCCAGAAATTTAGAATGTTTTTGGTTTTTGTTATGATAATAATGGTCAAAAATGCGGTTTCAGAAGCTCCCGAGCGATGTTTCCTTCTCAAAGCCATATTCGAAAACATACTTTTGGGTTCCTACCATGCCAAATTGAAAGCTGGTGCCATTATGTGAGGAACTTAATTGTATTTTTGGGATACTTTTGTTGCATTTGAAAAAATTCAATGATTTCAAAATAGAGGTTAAACAAAGGATCCTGTAATAAATCTTGATTGATAAGACGTAAAGATAAACGAGCGGGATTGGATGGTATTGGCGCCAATTGTGAGGCCTATCAATTTTTTGGTACGGAAGTGAAGGCTGCTGAAGGCCCGAAGGAGTGCTGCCAGTAACAATTTGACTTGACCCGTCGAGCTGCACCGCAAGCTAGGACTCTCTGATCTGTCTAATAAAACGTATGCCTAGGACCGCATCGGCCTGAATGCTCGACCTGATCATCTAGTGCTTCATAGGAATAAAGCTGACTTGTGGTTGATTTCAATTTGGCTCAATTAGTTAGAAAAGCAGCCCGAAAAACGGCGAGATTGTAGTTCCACAATTCCTTCAATTTCGTCAATCAATTTTCATCCAAAACTAAACCCAAAGCACCCTGTCATAATCAGGAATCTTTTTAGATTATATCCTTTGTTTACTCGCCAAATATTCACGAAATTGTCAAAATAAATGTAATCAAGAAGCTTTGGTAGTTTCGGTATCCTGTTCTTCATTGTAAACTATCCTCTATATCAGTTTCCCTAAAAATTCCAGCAGGTGCACGAATGCTTTGTAGTAGACCAAAACGCACCCTTAAACTATCCAAAAACACTAAACAAATGTTACAACTTACATTCCCATGTTTTCGTTTTTCATAGTCATGCTGGGAATTATTTATTGGCCAAATGTGAGCACTAAATTATAAACACTACAGAATGTTACGAATAAAGGACCGGAACGGAATCGACTTTCATCCGAACGATACAAAAGGAAGATATAAAACGCGTTACACTAGTTGAAATGTTGCTTTAATTTGGGTCACGTTCTGTAGCACAGTGTCCTTTCCGCTCTTAGATTCCCGATGACCATGGTGGTGTGTACAAGCTAAAAGCCTGCACGCCTCACGCCATTCGCCACCAACCATTTCGCCGTGCTCCAACTGTCTCCGCTATGATGATAACATCTTAAGGACCAAAAGATGTGGCTCATATCTGTTAAGTTATTACTCTTTACTGGTTATTGTTTATTACTCAGAGTTATTTCGTGAATGTATATCTTGGAGATCCATTGTGACACTTGGATTTGAGCATTATAACTTTCAGCTCATTAGTGGAGGAGTAATAGATGTGCCACAATAGAGTTGTTCCTAGCCAGCTCGTAAACGATTGTATATGAGGGGATCATTATACTTGGGAAAGTTTAGTCATTGCCATTAGTCATTTTATTGATACGATTAATAGTAGATAAACGATCGATTTAGTGTAGTTGGACTGAACATGACAAATTGGAGTAATAATAATGATTAATGCTCTATTTGATGAATAGTTATATTGGTTCCCATTCTGCGATGTCAATAGGAAATATTTCGTTTACAAGCATACCGTGCACTTGGGAACCTCATTTTATCAAATTAGTTGGAAATTTTCAATTAAATTTGTTTAACATGTAAGCACAGTCAATTTGGTGGCCTCAAAAATAGTAGTTTTAACCGTCCTGTCCTCGTTCGTGGGGGGTTGGATGTGATAATCTAAAGTATAAAATTCAGAATGAAGCATACACAATCAGTACCATAAAATAAAACAATCCACTTTGTAGTTCAGTGGAGTTCGTTATGGGGAAAGGACAACAAGAGCTACATTTTATAGAGTAAATGCAGGCAGGGTGCAATCAACAAAATAAAAAAAAAACTGCTGCACGACTTTATAAATGTTTTATAGGGAAGAAAGCATTCTAACAATTTAATAAATCTATGGAAAGGATCTCATCAAAAGCTTCTAAAAACGAGATATTATTTGATATTGCATAACTAATGGTTACTGGTTACCATCGTCCGAATAATTAATTACCTCCTCCAATTACATTAACAACGGGATATAAGATGATTCATGCTTCATAGAAGGGCGAACACGATTTCAATTAGCCATCATAACATATCGAAGAATTAGACCTTAAAACAACATGACTGAAAATTCATTTAAAACTTATATGCTTTGCTTTAATCATTTCATCAATAATTTTAAATTATTCACACTTTGGACTGTCATGAAGTATTGGAATGAATCCTCTTACCCCATTTAATTTTTTACACTTTCAAATTTATTATACGCATCCCTCTTTTGTTTTATACACAAACAATTCATTAGAGCTCCCTTTCTTCGTCTCAGATTCTACAGCTCGTTCTTTATTTTGTAAAAATCTTTTCCACAGATGAATCCCCCAACTGAACAATGCATTGGTGAACAGTCATAGTACTTAACCTTCAACTGGTGAGGTGGTGTCAATTTGACGTCGCCAACAAATTAACTTAGTTTTTCTCAGAAAAGGCTTGCAGCATGCAGTGACGCATCTTAACAGTTGCCTAATTGTCAGTTTCACGGTGACCGCGGAACAAATCGGACACTGCAAGTTAGTATTTGCAACGGTACGTGACTTCATTTTGTCGTCACCTCCCCAAAAGTACGTTTGTGTTTTCAATGACTTTAAACTGTTATTGTTGTTCCAAATGAACGTGAACGATCCAGATTTTGAGCGTTTTGTTTTGGATAAATTAGAAAATGAGAATAGTGATATAACGGATGTAGAGGATCAAAATTCGGATGAAAATGTTTGTATACAGTCACACAACGATACAGCGACTGACGTTTCAAACAGTGAAGAGCGGTTTTCAGAGGTCGATGAACAATCTAAGGAGGAGCCCTTAGGCAACTGGGCCTGCTGTTTAGGGAAAAAACTGGAAATAAGAACCAATTTAAGTTGTTTGAAGACCGTCATAGGACCAGCTCGTGAACTCCTGTCCATAACTTCGTTCAATTTTGGAGTTCGACCAGAACACCTAATTGCAACACTGAAGTGGATTTCTGTTCTCATAAGAAATTTTGAAAATAATCGTCGAAAACACTAATAAAAACTTGCAAGAACTTAGACAGAAATACAGGGCAGTATCGAAAGATATTGTCACGAAAGAACTACGGGCACTGATTAGATGTCTGGGTTTGACTGCCATATTTAAATCCAGCAACGAAGAAATTATTTCCTTGTTTTTGACAAATGGGAGCGGAAGAGAAATAAAATGATGTATTTTCTCAGAAAAACGGTTCCTCATCTACTAACGGCATTGCGATTTCACAATCGTAACACAAGAGAAGAGAGAAAGAAGATGGGTGCCGCTAACAGTTGTATGATATTTATGTATCAAACTCCCCACATGTTTTACTCCAAGCTCTGATATGTGTGTCGTAAATTGTCGTTGCCGTTGCAAGTTTATGCAAGTATATGCCAAAGGAAAAAAGGAAAATATGGGTTGAAACTCATGCGTTTGACTGATGCTTAGATAAAATATTTCTCTAACGATTATATCAACGGTGGAAAGACACCGATGGGCAAGAAATGACAACTGTGGAGAAGGAATTATCAAATCCACACAAAGTGTTATACGGATGACAAAACCTATTTACCATTCAAATGCAGTGTCCGGTAATAATTGGTTCACATCAATTGAAGCAGTTAAACTTTTAAAAGAAAAAAAAGGTGACATAAATTGGCACCATAAGTAAAGGAAAAACTAAAATTCCATCGGAATTTAAGCCTTCGAAATCAAGACCATCTGAAAAAACTATTTATGGTTTTACAAAATATATCACTATGATATCCTTTGTGCCAAAACGCAACTTCTTGATTATGACAGACGTCATAATCAAGAAGGTGAAAAAACCAAAAATAATATTATGTTACAATTCCACTAAAAATGGTATGGATGGTCTTGATGAAAGGTCTTGACCTTCTCCTGTATTCGGAGGACGAACAAGTTGACCCCGCGATCCTATTTTACCCGCTGAGTGAAATTTGTGCTCTAAATTATTATGTACTCATCAAATTTTTAAATCCTGAAACTCTGAAAAAATTGATAGGTACACAATGATTCAAAAGTGCTTTCTTAAATAAAACCATAAAAATTTATTTTTTAAAAGGTAGGCAACACAAAAAAGGGTAACATTTTTGTGTACAGTTGCCGGCGAGCTTTGTATACCATATACGAGTGTTGCGCCACTACACTAATCAGAGATTTATCGAGATGTTCGCACTTCCATCAAATGAATTTTGAAGATAGAAGATGAAAAACCTGAACGTTCAGCATCTCTTAAACTTGGGAAACGAGGAACATGTACAATATGTCCAGCAAAGAACAAGAAAAGAACGTCATACTTGTGCAAAAAATGCAGGAAACCAGCTTTCCTTGATTGTCTTGAAAAAATATTTTTAATATTAATATTAATATTAAATATTTAATACTTAATATTTTTGATATCGAAACCAGAAAGAAAACAAAATTTTATTCACTTCATGTTCCATAGATACGAGAAAGTTATTGATTTTAAGCTATAAACGTCAAAAACTGAAATTTATATGGTTTTTAATAAAAAAATGAAAACAGGAATAAAGCTCCTCTTTACCTCAGAAAATATTTCCTAGTTTTTCTGATCTTGAAAATCACATACTTTTCTGCACGCATACTCAATAATTTATATTATAAGTGGGAATGTATAATAGGACGTCAGAATAACGTCAGCTCTCCAATTCTGAGATAATATTCACTTCATGAGTTGAATGTTAATAAATTTATTTATGGACTACAGAATTAAGTTTTCAAACTCTCCAAACAGTGTCGATTTCGTTAATATGTCGTGGCGCTACAGCCCTTTTTAAACTACCCTCGTGAGTTACCCAGAACTCGTCACTATTACTATCAAAAATTGATATTGCGAGCCTTATTCCCTTTTTTAACATTTTAGACCCTTTACTTTCCTTTACTATTACGTTCGATCTTGTCATTCAACTGCCAGAGCCGCTAGAGTGAGGTTGAGTTTATTGTGTCTGTCGCGCAACATAGATTTCGAACAACGCATTAACATTAAGGTTTGTTTTAAATTGCATGAGAATGCCAAAGAAGCTCATGAAATGTTGATGAAAGTTGGGTCTATGGATATGACCCTGAGACCAAAATGCAGAGTTCCCAATGGAAAACCAGTGGATTTCCTCACCCTAAAAGGCACGTCAGTCAAAATCCAACATCAAGGTCATGCTGATTGTTTTCTTCGACTGTGAGGACGTATTGCGATTAGAGTTCGTTCCCGAGAGCAAAACTGTAAACTTTTTTAAGGGCGTACTGCAATGTTTGCGAAACGATTTATCTGGTATTTTTGATCACACCTCGTACAGTGACGTAAATGAACTTTATCGGCACCCATCCTTTCACGATCGCGTCTCACTTAATAATGACATGACACATCTTTGTTTCGTTTTTTAGGAACGAATATGTGTGTAAACATAATGATAAAGAGAGATAATCACATATGTCGCAAACCAACATGTGCATATGGTTTGAAACTTGAAGCAACAGTAGTTTTTCTTTTTACGAGAATCGGCACATAAATTCAAAGCCTTTAGGACTTAGCATTTACTTATCATATTCGAATTGTAGGATTCATTAACACTTTTTCGGAGGATCGTGTATCAACCTCTTATCGAAGAAAATTGTAACTTCACCACGCTACGCTAAGACTTCTTTTGAAAAGTAAATCGCAGATGCAAGTACCAAACTGGAAATTGTAAATTCTATGCCCTGTGCTATAGCTCCATATAAGAAGGAAAATGGGTCACAAGAAATTATATGGCACAGTGACGTTCACGCCCGAAGAAAATATTCAAAAAACGTCACAAACTCTTTACAACATTTGCAGTTGACTATGAGACTATTTTATTCAAATGCAGTCTTATATCATAGGATTCCGGAACTGAATTTGGCTCTCATTATTGAGTAAGTAGGCTTATCAACATTAAAAAGTTCGGGCCCCAGAATGGAGCCTTGTGGTACGCCTGATAAATTTAGATTGGGCTGAAATTTAGTAGACCGTCGAGGATATTAAAAGTTAAGGTTATATTTGTCCAAGAGGTTTGTTAAGACCTCGTTTACCTGGAAATAATTTGAAAATATCAGTTTAAGTAAGTCAAGCAAAACAGAATCAAACGCTTTTCCAGGACCAAAGCGCAAGAAATCCTTATAACTTATAACTTATAACTTATAACTTATAACTTATAACTTATAACTTCTAACTTGTGAAATAAAGTTATTCACCGTATTTTTTTATCAGACCTCGTAATGTGGCTGAGTATAATCCTTTTTGGTCATACGCATCCCACTTGTGCACTGGATTGCCTTTCAGTGATTGCTGTCAGTGAAAAAATCCTGAAAATCTGGATGGTACTATCCAATCGATGTGGTAGCACGGTGTTGCTCATTGTTTAATCCACTTTTTGTCGAATCAGATTTTCCATTTCGGCTTGTATCCTTGACACCTTGAGGCAATATTGAAGTTCGAAATATTACAAACTAAGCTGTTACAAGAATTTTCGATTTTGTTTCGACCACTTGTTTATGGTTACTGGTCAATTTTAATACACGCTGTGTTTCCTGAATTATGATGTGGATTCCTTATAATGTGAAAATGACAACCGGGATAACAACTTGTACACAAACCATGGCTTCTTCACCCATTTTTGACGACAAATGAATGTTCTTTGAGTCGGGCCTTGTTATCTGCGCTCAAAATTGGAAGAGAAATTTAAGCGGCTTGACATTTGGTGCCCCCCAATCCAAACCATGACATTGGAACATAACGTTTCAAGGAAACTGACATTGGGATTGGACTGAAATAATTTGTTTAGATATTTCTATGAAGCTGTGTTTCATCTGAAATACAGACGTGCTCATTGATAGACCCTTTCTATATTGACTGAGAACGGTTGTGGTGTATCCTTTTCATCATTGGTTTATTGGTACCTTTAGTTTTTCATTTAGTTCCCTCGTGAACCAAAAATTTCTGAAGCATTTGCTTTCTAAGAGTCCACGTAGAGCCTATACGTTTAATGCAGGAAATCAAGAGACATCAGGAACTAAACTAATTTTGTCGTCATATTTTTGGCTCATGTTATTTTATTTTTTTGTTTATTTAAATTGTTATCCAGCACTGTCTCAAAATCGTTTCCGAACTCCCAAACCTTAACTTTAGCTTAATTTTCTCTTTATTTCTTTGAATTTATAATTTTTTCGCCGCTTTGATTTCCCGAAAATAGATTGTTGGAAATTCAAAATGTGAGAATTTGAAATCACAATGCTGAAAGTTTTATCATTGCATAAAAAGGCGATTCTTTTGAAACAAAACGATTCCTTGTGGATTAAGAATTTCCCTAGAAATAAAATATATTCTTGCTTATCCTTATTTTTCAACAGAAATCAAAATGTTTGTTTGAATGAAATGTTTGATTGTTTACAAATGCAAAATATTTACGAGAAAATTAATAGGGAAGGCGCACCGAGGGTTATATTTGTAGCCATTTTCAGCATCCAATAGTTAATTGTGTTAAATTTAGATAAATGAGGGATTGGAGACTTTGCCCGTTGGATATTACTAGAAATATGTCGTTCTTCATAGAACTTGGTAAAAAGTTTGCTCTTCTCCACTTGTTTTCATTGCATGCAGGAAACGTCCTCTGAATTTAAATCTTTCGGGACCCGAAAAATCTGCTAAAACATAAAAACTTTCCCAAAAAAGAGAAAGTGGTTAATAGCAGGAGACTGGTGAAAACTTGTTTCTTCAAAATTTCACATCACATGAGTATTTGTATCGAAAATGCTGGTGATTTACTATTCGGACGTGGTTGGAAACTAAAATTCCGCCCGGGTAATATGTCTTAATTTCAAATAATGTTTGTGGCCTTGTTGCGGAATGGAAAATTTGCAATATGTTTGCAGAAAGTTTGCGCCCCTAGAGCAGTCCACGTTGGATATAAATTATTTTGGGGGGAAACGCTAGCACTCAGAATAGGTTAAAACAATTCAACTGGATGATTTAGGTATATGAGCCCTTGGGAGGATTCCGAGCAAGGAGCGAGTTTCAAATTGGAATATTCTCCAACGCATTACCAACGGAGGATTCGCTTTAAAATCAGGACTCATTCATGCAAGTATAGATTAAACTTGTTTCTGCAATGTCCTGCAGTCAATCGTTGGAGTAAGCATAACAATTTGCACGTTACAGCTCAAGTTCCAATCACATATCAATTATGACCCGCAACGATTCTATTCAGCGTTTGTAGGTATAGCTATCCGGCACAATCATTATCAAATCAATCGATTCCGGTTATTCGTACGTTTTCTGTACTCGTACACATAATATCCTAAACAATGCGTCTTGGTTACTATCAAAGTTCATGCTTCGATCATAAAATAAACCCCCCATCTAATATTTACACTCACGAGACATTTATGCTTCCAATTTTGGATAGCAATAACCATACGAGCACCTGTGAACACACACTCGTGTAGACATGCTCCGCCACATGCACATAGGAGAGAACAATTACAAACATATTAAATAATTATCACAGAACAGCTACACAAGAAATAGCAATTTTTTTGCATTTAGCGTCAAAGCTTATTTTAATACTCGCAACATATCCTCGGAGTATTGGCTGACGTCCAGCCTCCTTTTTATTGGGTTACTGTCTGGCAAAGTGTTATATTCGGGCAAGTATTAGTTTCTTCTATGAATTATAGATGTTTATTAGTATTTCTTGTGGCTATCACGGCGTATAAGCTCCTTTTTGTCTGTCCTTTCTCTTAGCTGGTCTCTTTATTTATTCATAAGCTCGCTTTCTGTATCCAGCTCATTATTGTTTCGTACTCTCAAAGTACAATGTTCAATTTCTATCTTTATTTATGTTAATATTTGATAAACCAGGCAGGCGGCAGACATTCCTGGCAGGCTACTCCTTTTACATGTTAATTATCTGCAATGATCAAAGTGTATTACAATTACGTGTTTACTGTAATTTTCTCGGGAGGGTGGCAAATGTATCGTGATACGTCGAGGAATAACTACGATAAATGGAAACTACACTTGGAGTTGGTCTTTCATTGGTTCGTTATTGGTTGGTTATGGTTGGTATTCATTACTACCTTACCACTGGCTTATGTGCTTTATATTTATTTGTTTAAACATATGCTTTTGATATTTCTGTCAACCCCCATTCAATTTAAACATAAAATGCTTTGGAATACAAGGTAAATTATGAATCCTTTGGGGTCGGGGCGAGAGAAAATACTTTAACAAAAATGTTTATACTTTCGCATTAAAATGAACTTATTTTAGTCCCATTGCCATTATAATTTCTAGTAAGCTAATGTTCCTCTGGGCAACAAGCTCCTAGTTCATGTCTCAGTCGTTCAAGCGACCATTAGACTTATAATTCTGGTGTCTGCCATAGATGGCTTTGCGATAGTCACCAAAGTCAAGCGTGGTGCTGACCAAAACAAACGCAGTGCAAGCCTCAAACAGGAGTGAGTTCATGTGAATTGGGCATGGCAACAATATTGGCATTTAAATTTTTTGAAAATTTCCAAACAGTGTCTGCTTTCGTGCAGGCAACATTTTCGCTATCACGTAAATGGAGAAGGAAGAATGGATAGAGTACTATATAAACATTGGCAAAACGAGTTTTGTATGATGCAATCCTCGCAAAATTTCCATCTTCAATCAAAGCAGGCAAGCAAATGAGATAAGCGAAGAAAAGGAAATACTTAAGTATACTAAGTATTTGACAGGATCCTTCATACATCATCAACCTTAAAAAATATTAAAATCGCTTACTTTCATAAATCATTCAATTTTGCCTTCAAACATTGTTCGCAAGAATTTTCTTCAAACACTTCTGATTTTCGTATAGTAGCCGGTTAAAATAAGGATAATTTTGAATATAATAATAGTCGCTAGGACATACAGCAAACAAATAAAATTACTTCAACGAATTTCAAATAATCGAGATTAGCACATTAAACGCGTTCAGGATACTTACAGGGATAATTTTGAAATGAAACCATTCTCGAAATCCAAATTTTTGGAAATTTAATTAACAAGCAATGACGAAACTTTTAACAATGAACAGACCAGTAAGTGAGACATAGGCACTTAATCTCCTTAAACAGGATCTTAACTATAGCCTTTGTGGGCGTCAGAAGTCTTGAAATCTTGATAAATCAGAAATCAGAAGAAATCATTAGAAATCTTGAGTTTCATCGGTTATCCTGAACAGATAACAATTGCGTTTTAAATAATGCTCAACCTATGCTATATCCTAACACAGACATATGCAGGAAGGATCAGTTTAAACGCAGTAAGGGAATAAGCAACCTCGAATTGCACACAGATTGTCATATTTATGAAGATAATTGTCCCTTTAAAAGGAAGAAAGTCGATGTAAACAAACTCATATTCGACCAAAATACTCTCTACAGGATCAATATTTCGTGCAGATAACAGTGGGAAACAAAATGACTCCCCTCAAGATAAATCATACTTGATATCCTGAATTTACTCCTGTAATAATCTACAATCCAACCGTAGCTGTAACCTGGAGAGCTATTAGGTGTATAAATATGAAATGCAGATTTTACTAACAGGTGGCATAACATTAGATATGGTTTGTGTCGAGGATAAGTAATATGGCATTTTGGAGGGTAAACATCTGTCAACAAATTCCAGTATGTCATAGGTTTTGATTGTATAAACAACATAGTTTTTTTCGCTTCAAGAATGTCGAATTACGTGCCAGAAAAAGAGGTTTTGTGGGGAAGTCTAATAACCTTTTTTCATTTGAAGAAAACGGCAGCAGAAACTTATCGATTGTTAGTGGAAACATATGGCGAACATGCCCCAAGCCAAGACACTTGTGAACGATGGTTTAAAAGATTTAAAAGTGGCGATTTCGATGTCAGCAACATAGACCAGGGACCATCAAAAAAATTCGAAGATAAAGATTTGCAAGCATTACTGGATAAAGACAACACAAAAACTGAAAAACAATTGGCAGAAGCGTTGGAAGTTACTCAGGCAGACATTTTACAACGTTTAAAAGCCATGGGAAAGATCCAAAAAGCTGGAAAATGGGTGCCGTATCAATTGAAAGAAAGAGACATCGAAAAGCGAAAAACTATTTTTGAAATTTTGCTTGCCAGACAGAAAAGAAAAGATTTTTTGCATCGGATTGTTCCTGGCGATGAAAAATGGATTTATTTCGACAATCCCAAACGGAAAAAATCATGGGTAGACCCAAGCCAGCCATCAACATCACAACCAGTCCGAAATATTCATGGAAAGAAGACTTTACTGTGTATTTGGTGGGATAGTAAGGGGCGTTTGTATTACGAACTGCTGAAACCTGGTGAAACTATTACTGGCGAACGTTACCGACAACAACCGATCAAATTAACCCACGCACTTAAGGAAAAATGACCAGAATTTCACCAAAGACATGATAAAGTCATTTTTCAACATGAGAATGCTCGCTTGCATGATGCAATACCTGTCCAGAACTACTTGGGAAACATTAATTGGGAAGTTCTGCCCCACCCACCGTATTCAACAGACTTGGCTCCTTCTGACTACTACTTGTTTCGATCGATGCAGCATGGACTTCCAGAACAGCACTTCCATTCTTACGAAGAAGTTAAAAATTGTCTTGATGAGTGGTTAGCCTCAAAAAATGAGAAGTGGTACTTGGACGGAATCCATCAATTGACAGAAAGATGGGAAAAAGTCGTAGCTAACGATGGCCAATACTTTGATTATTGAATTCATTCGTTCTGTTAGTCAAATAAATGCATATTTCAAGCAGAAAAAATCCACATTTCATATTTATACACCTAGTAGATACAGTGAACTTCCAACCGGAAATTTTAACAACTGGAGCATCCACATAAATGTCACTGAGCAACCTTATAGACAAACTATACATCCCTTTGAAGTATATGTTTTCGCTGTTTGGATTTATTTCAAAGAGCGCAGCTTCACAGCTACCGTAAAACTACAGGTCGACATCGAGTTAACCAGAAGGAAGTGAAATAAATAAGGGCCTTTAGACACAAAGATGTAGAGGGTAACCAAAAAGTGGGTGAGCTGGCAAAAGCACTTAACAGGTCAAAACACAACAATAGTCGACTCAACTAAGTATAAATTTGAGCAGTGAAAAAGAAGTCACAAAAGTCTGCGGACATAGACGAACTTACCTTCAAATGCCAGGAACAACTTCAGGATAAAATAAGTCCTGTGTCTTCACCCTTAAAATAGCAGGAATGAAAAAAAAACCTTTCAAAGATGCATGAATGACTTAAGAATCCTAATAACGTTGCTTATGGATCAGAGCCTTATCGATCAACTACCAAAAGAAATAGAAACCCAAACAGACGAAACCTGACGAGCTTGCGACCAAGAAGAGAAAGTGCAGCAGACCTCCTTATCAGATTGATCATAAGCTGCGATCGCGAATATAACAGAACTGAAACATTTGGCTCTGGGATATATCCTTGGTTGCTGAAAGATAGTAACATAAGCCAGATACACAGCCAAAGCCAATGAAATCAAATAGAAAGTGTAGGACACTATCAAGATTTTTATGTCCTGATTCATAACCGATGTAGGCTTGTAGCACGGGCGAAATTATGTACCAGACTCGGAGCATCCTATGATCACTGAATTAAAGGCTATCCTTGACCTCTGTCAAGCGACAGACTGGATCATGTCCACGACTGAATCTTATCCGGGGAGCTAAAGGCAAACTCAAATCAATACTGAATCGATTCAGCAGGGAATTAACTAAAATATTTTTTGTGGTAGGGAGGTGAAGGCTATTTACGCCTGTTTATGCTGAGTGTGGGACTCCCACACGCGAATTGCTTTTGGACTGCCCACTGAACACCTCCCCTGTCAACCGGAGAACATAGCCTGGAACCGTTTAACAAATTACTTCGGGCTTTACTATTAAAAATTAAGTTCAAAATGTTACAACATGGTATAATAAGACAATAGTTTTTTACCCTTACAAACTTGTTGGGTATCCTCGACTCTTAATGGCCAATAATCGTTTTGGCATCGAATCTACCAATTTAGCTTGTCTGATAGCCAGAATCTACCAATTTGGCCGGAATCCTGTGTTCCAAAGTATGCCATAATGCTCTATTGGACCATGGTCAGGAGATTACGCAGGCGCACGAAGTTGATTTGAAATATTATACCACAAGCAGATCCTTACCACTTCTGCAGGGTGCTTCGGGTTATTGTCTTGTTGGAAGTAAAAGTTATCGTTTAAACACAAATATTCTAGACTTTTCTGCAAATTGCGATTGAGAATTTTCAGGTACTCTATTTTGTGTATTGTACGTCTTAACAACTCCATTTGAAAACTTCTCCACAGGCCATACACCCCCAAGAAAATATTCCTCCATCGAGGTTTACGTTTGGACAGAGGTGATTTACCTCAAAAGCTGCACCTGTTTTCCTCCACACTATCATCGATTTTTTATACCAAAAATGCAAAATTCTATTTGAAAAAATGACCAGTTTCCAAAAGACATTTGGTGTATTCATCTGTTCCATAGCGATCACCAACTTTTACGGTCTGACGAACTTTGTCATATATGGCTTTCAACGGGCAACGCATCCATGATATACATCCTTCATATTTGATTTTACGCACAGTATCATCGAAAATGTACTTGCGGTACCTTATCTTGAGGTCCTTTGCTATTTTAGCTACAGTCAATCAAGAATTAGCCATAGTTGATCCGAGCAAACTTCGAGCATCGTAAAGGCCCAGCTTTTGAAGACGTCCTCATCAGTCCTCAGTAGTTTTATAGTTATTCAAGACACGTTGGAAGGATGAATGAGTTCTGTTAACTATTTCCCCGATTTGTCAGTACGAATTACCTGTCTTCACAATGCCAGGATAATTCTCCTTTCACCAAATTCACTTTTTTTACCTTAAATAGGCACTTTAACTCATTTTATTCCGGTTACATTAAATAATTATTTTGGAATAACATTTTTCTTAGAAACCATATATCACAACTTTCCTACCGAAATTCCACTTTCTCCCACGTTTTAACAGCCTTGAAGTTCCCTGTATTCGCTCTGTCTGTCTGCGTATATTTTTTCCTGCTGTGATTAGCTTTTGTTTTCTGTATTTTACTAGTTTTTGGAGCACTATACTTTCGATTTTTATTTTGTTGTGCCCTAAAGAATGCTATGAACAAACATTTAAAACATTGTCGCATTTCCACGAAAACTAACGGTACTTTCTTTCAAAAAAATACCGTAGCCTTGGGTGTACGCAGACATTTTCCGGCTAGTTTATCAGTATCCTGTGGAAAATTTTAGCGCAGAGAGGTATGATATTATAGCGCGACCGTTCGTTGTACCGTGAGATGCGTTAGCACTGCTTCATTTCCAGACTGAAGGCAGATAGGAGGGTGATATGGTCAAAGACACACTTGATCTTATTCAATTCCCTGACGGTACCTATCACAGGTAGATTGGTGCTGATATTCCGACACGAGAAACACAAATGAAATTATCTGTAGAGTGCAGGGTGAAATGGTTGCAATTTCCGGAATACTGTTTCAATATCCCCGGATAACTAAATCAAAGCAAACTTAAGGCCCAGATACCATACTGCGATGCGGTAGCCATATATATATGCCAGTTTTCGTTTTATAAGTTTGTGTACGCCATCATACAATGATTACGTTCAAAATATCTAATGGATGAAGTGCAAACCCTTAAAGAGATTATAGCCAGGCCATTTCCAACTTCCTTTCATTTCCACTTCAAAACTTGAGTGGATTAACATCTATATATATCAATTTACGAAAGATTGTCATCTTTCAAACGCTATAAATTTATCATGGTCTCCTAATTTTCATAAACCACCAATTATTTTTAACGATGTTTCTTCGCCATTTCCACTGCCATTTGCATCGTTTGAATCTGCACTCGAAACCTAAATTAAATCTGTAACTTATTAACAGGTGGCTACTTTCCCTTAATGCGTTTTCCTTCGAATCTACCATTAGTCACCGCGTAGCGTAACGCGAACCGATTTGCAACATGAATAGAATGCTCAATTGTCCAGGACCTTTCGCCGCGAACGCTCGCTGCCATGGCATGTTTGTTAACATGCAACATAAATGTTTACGTAAATTCCTGAACTCACAAAACCGTGAGTGCGAAATGTAGAAGGCAGGGAGAGAAATCAAAGAAAGGATACGATGGGAAAAATCTTGGAAGGAAATGTCGCGTTAAAACTCAACGGGAAAACTCATTCCTTGCAGTCACGCGATTACGGACGATAAATTAGTCTCGAATTACTATAGTGGCATCAAGCCCAGCTATGTTAACGTCCTTCTAGCATTGTTAGCAGTTGTTGCTCCTTCTGCTTCTCTCATTCTGTACGGTATCGGTGCTGGGAAGCATTTGGCTCCAACTGTGTCGTGATGGAAATACCTCGTTAAATTCTTGTAATATCAGTGGAAAGTTGTTTTAAGGAGACATCGGCGAGATTGGATGGAAATTGAAAATTTTTGAACAGAACACGATTTCCTTGCCAAAAGCAAATCCAAATATACGCGCTCTACCGCAGCAAGCTATATAATTAGGACAGCATAATAATGGAACCCTTCAAGCTAAGCAAGTTGACGGGGAAGGCTTGAAAAATGTTCTTCAATAAATTTTCCCATTGTGTAGACAAAGCATCACATACACATTACAAACGGCATTCGCGCGAATGAACTTCCAATATTACACCTCCATTTCCTTTCTCCTAACTTCCATCCACTTAGCGGCCCTTTTCCACTACATTTCAGCAACAAACCCGAAGCTGTTGCTCGGAAAAGACTCTTAATTGGAGGGGATTACTTTCAATGGCTGAATTTCCTTTCCTACTGCCAGGACTAGCAATCGTCAAGTGTGGCTTTCGAATGCTTGGAATGCCTGAAGAAATTCTATCTGCCAACAATTGTCTGATACAAATTATTTGCTCGTTTAATTGATGTTATACAATAAACATAGGCTTTGTTAGTTTGTTGCGATTTAAGCCGCAAATGTCTTGGAATAAAATAATTTCCGACCAGACATCCGCTCGTACGTCCTTTAGCCAAACAAGCAAAGAAAAAAAAATTGCTCCTCTTGCAAAGAACGAACGTTGCGACGGGAATTTCAACAATTTTTCAATTGGAAATTTATCGGACAAGTTTGTATCGAATGAATTTAATGGAAATTTAAATATGTATTAAATTACTTAGAAGGGTTTAGTATTACTTGCAGATTTTTCGGAACTTGGGACTTTGGGGCTATTTAAATTACAGACTATAAATTGTGTTTCATTAAATTACCATTTTTCCTCTTAATTTTCATAAATAATGATTACTAATTTTTCAGTTTCAATGTAGAACAGCACTAAACATTCAATGGCATCTCAGGTATTTCATTTTCTGAATAATGGAACTTCAAATTGAATATTCAAATCAAATTAAGCTTTTGCAATCGTTTTAATTTCAAGCCAGTCAAGCTTCGTTCTTATCTCATGTCACTTTGAAAATTACATTCCGGAAAACGTACTTTATCTACCATCTGTTATGGTTTTCGAAACATTTATGCTTCCAGGACCGAAAAGTATCCAGATTTTACACTCAGCTTAGCAGACGTAGAGCTAAACTCCTAAGCTTATCTCCTGTCAGCAACTTTTTCACAATTAATTTTTAACGTTCATTTGCTCCAATAGGCAGTTTAAGGCTCGTAACTGCAACGACACAGAAAACTTACGAGGTTTGTCCTATAAGTATCGTGCCAAGTTTGTATCCACGGCAAGTGTGACTCCAAGTTTTGGTGAACACACCCCCATACAGTGATATAAACTACAACTCTTCATAAACTGCCTCGAAGCAGCAGTTTTTCTCGAATTGCCTCGATTCAGCGTTTATTTATTTACGTAGAGTTTTTAGTTATTTTAGTTAAAACTGAGTTTATGAGAAAGTCGAAATGATAAAGTGCGAAAATCGCTCTAAAGATGGCCGCACGTCAGATAACAATGATCCTCACTCTGGCAATGACTGACAAGAACAATGACATCAGAAATCGTTAAACATGTGCTACTGACGATCAGAGGAGATCGTTGGTTATCTATACGCAAACTAGAGAGTGCTCTTGAAACATCCAAAATTACTACTTGGAGAATTTTAACCGAAAATTACCTGCGAGTGTTTGTGGAATTTTCGTCAACTTTACTAAAAGTTGAATTCTACGATTTGTAATGACTCAGGATAACATACAAATGGTCTGTTATGATTAAAATGTACTCAGAAAGGTTCTTAGTTGAGATGAATCACAAGATAAGGGCTATGATGTGAAATCAAAGCCTCACTGAAAGCATTGTAAGTTGTCAAGGAAAGACAAATCACTAGAACGCAGGACAAGACGAAAAATACAATACGGCTAAAAATGAATATCACTAGAAAAGATAAACTGTAAACGACAACAGAAGTCGTCCTGATTCCCGGCGGGGCAAACAAATGAGAGAACTACTTTACAGTGATTGACGAACTGAACATGAACACAAAATAACCGGAGAACTGAAGAAGGTATAAACAAAATCGTAAATAGTAACTGAAAACTATTAAAAAATTTAAAAATAATGACTTCTTGGAAAACAAGGAAAAATAATAAATTAGGGAGGAAAAATCAATTGTTATGTCTACAATAAATGAGAGCTTTCAAAGCTGCCTCCAACGCTGGGAGCTTCCTCAACATGTTGTTGATCAGCATGATGATCACCACGATTCAAAATCGTTTACATCTACGTTTACATCGTTTACAAAATATCGTTTACAATCCCCTCCACCTCCGCTTAGGGTTGCCTCATCCCAATCAAGTTAACTCTAAGTAGACTTTATATCGAAGACACTATCTCCTTTAAATTAACATAACTATCTCCTCAAGGTCGATATAAATAAAGAACCCTCCATGGCTTACAAGGATTTTTAATTTGGAAGAAGCGGCATGGTAAATTGTAATGGAGGACGTGTAAATGTCCTATATAAGTTTGAAAATCCAATCTTTTTTTAAATATTAAAGAATCTGATATCAAAATTTCACTGTTTGATGCGTATAACTGATCCGATATATTTCCTTATGCAACTGGTGGTAACAATCTCGAATTTCCCTTCTTTGAAATTCTCGAATTGGAAAGGCTATATAATTATCATACTCCTGCCGGTGTGAATGCCTCGCATATATCCTTCCTGAACGCCGCCAATAATTAAAGGGATAATTTCTTCTAATCGTGGATAAAAGAATACCAAATTGAATACCAGTGCAATCTGTATGGGTTGGAGGTCTCAACATACCCTAGAAAAAATTCATATTTGGACCTCTACGCTGCTTACACAAGACTTGAATTCCTATTTGATAATCTTCAACGGAAACTACAGTTCCTTCCTTATAAGATCACCCAAAAAGATACTCTGCATATATCCAAATATTTGGGAATACTTCGTGCCACGCCTGAATAATACGATATCTATTTTATCCTTATAGACAGGTACACTGATAAAAAATTGCTATTACTTCGAGTTTATTCGGCAAAAATAATTTTACAAATAATCCATTACTTCCTTTTCTGCTAAGTATGAACTTAATACAATTTGACAGTCAATTTTTCAGAGTGATGCAAGTAGCATCACTCACATACTCTCTTCGAAAAAATATCCGGGTTTCCAGAACAACAACGCCCTAACGAAGTTTCATTGTTAATTTGTAGATATTTCTTTCTAACTTCGAGTTCGAAAGCACAGTGTTTCTTCTTTTTATCTGTAATCATTGTAAGAACCCTTAACATCATTTAAGAAGTAATTCTTTATGAACCAGATTCGGCAGTTGACTTTGGTGTTTCCAGATTCCAGCTAGACTTCACTTTGAAAAATACACCGACCTTTTATTTAGATTTCTGTGCAGCTTTCTACTAGGGATTTGGTTACATCAAATTTGGTGAGCTGTTAGTCCAGATGTATACATTAGTACATATTAATAGTTCCATCCCACCTACATCATTTAAAAACTATTAGTCCTTTCTTAAGACTAAAGACGCGCAAAGCGGATCCCTGAATGTATTTAATAACTGCGGTGGAACATATGCAATCAATAAACTTTATGAAAAATATGGACGACCCTACAGGGTGTCTGGGTTAGATTCTTTAGAAACTTGACAAATGATTGACGATTTTAAAGCTTCAAGACCTTTATCACAGCTTGTATCTTCTGATTCCAAATTATTGATACGCGTAAATCATTACAATATTTGAATCCAAGTACAGTGCCTTAATCTTAGGCAAGGCATTATAAAGGGTGTTTCTCAGAGACATAGAACTTGAAGTTGGCAACACATTCACATGGCAAAGTGATACCATTTAGACTGTGACAGCTGTCAGGCGTTTTATGGTTAGTTTGGTTTAACCATTAGTAGGTTGATGTATGAGCAACGTCTTCTCATTCTGTAAGTTTATTTGCAAAAAATAGTTCTGTCCGAGAAACTCATCGCACAATTCGTCAATTTAATGGTCGGCGTAACAGTCCATCACTGGAGAAAGTCACTATTTGGTGTACTCTTAGGGTCACTGGAATCATTGGTCCATTGATCATTCAAACATGCTGCTGAGAATTACATTGCAGTCAACAGTCAACACTATGAAGCCATTATCAATGACTTTCTCGTTCCGGAATAGACTCGCAGTAATGGATACCTGTGATTTCAACAGGATGGCGTGATACTCCCTCCAGCTTGTGCAACCAACGACTATTGAAAAAAGCATTGAATGAGTTCCTCATTTTGTACCAGTGAAGTGGCCTGAAAGGTCTTATGATCCAACACACCGCGGCTATTTCTAATTGGAATACGTCAAATCATTCGTCTACGTCCGCAAGCCCGAGACCGAAGACCGTTTATTTCGAACAATAATGACGCATTAACGTCTATCAAGAGAAGATTCCCGACTACTACGAAATAATAAATTGCATTGTTACGAGAGATTCAATCTGAATTTATGCTCACAATCAATCAGGGCAAAAAGACAACGTCAAACTTGCTCTAAAATCAAAGCAGACATTGGAAGTTTTGTTCGGTCACTATGTTGTGGTGCACTATGAATACTACCCACCTGAATAAACTGTCAACCAATAATATTACTAAAACGTTACGCATCGTAGCAAGGGTATATTCTTCGCAAAAACTGGTTTATGGGAAAGACATCCCTTGTTTATTGAACTAGGATAACACATCATCTGACACTACATTGACACTACATTTTTTCAAATTTTTTGCCAAAAAGGCAACAAATGTCGTTGCATTATTATATTATATGTGTGACATTGTGCTGTTTCTTACAAGAATGTTCCAAGGAGATAGGCTTGAAAGAGTCTTTTCCGGCTTTCATTTGGACACAGTAGGACTCTACCGCCATTCATAGGTTCCAAGAATGCAGCGATGCTTTACAAAAATACAGTAACGTTGGGAATCAGGTAACGAATTCTAGGCTTTCACACTGTTGTTTCTGGACTCATAAGACTCCAAAAACGTTTACATCGCGTAGGTATGACGGAGTGGTATACGATTTCCGCTCAAAGAATAATCGTATATTTGTTATCTAATCAGCGAGCGACTGTCGATACTGAGGAGGCTTACAGGATGATTGACAAATTTTCTTTCCACACTATCACAGCTGTTTCTCGGCTACAACAAGCAAATTAAACAGTGCCAACCCACCCAATTTTTCGCAGACAATAAAGAAATTTAGGATATGTTACCTGAATAAATTTTCAATTTTTCGGTCTATTTTAGCAACCCTTTTCAGATGTTTGCAAATTTTGTTTTTTGTGGCTAAAGAGAGATGATTTAAAGAGAGATGTTGTCAATAATAATCCGAGGACATAAGATCTTTCACAAATAGGGACTAAGAAGAGAATGCATATGCGCCAAAAAGTGACCAACGGTGAGCAGTTTTTTGGAATGAAACGGGAGCCTTTATAAATCAGATTCAAATCATTAAAAATTTTATTTTGTAACAACAACATACAAACCGCATTTTGTGTTTTTCCAAATTCATTGAAAAATTTACAGATTTCCCGAAGAGTACCAATTATCTAAAGTAAAATTAACTTTTTTTCGCTGAAACTACAATATCATTGCTTCCTTAAACTGATACGTTGTGAATGGACTTTACCGTTTTGCAAGGAAAACACTGCCAACCTAATTATCCCTAATTCAAAAAATCCGATTTTCCTATATTGGATAGTGTCTAATTACGAACTAATTTCCCGTGGAGCGTTTGGGTCAGGACTGTTTGAAAGTATACAAATGACAAAAGTTAATCCAGTGGCTAATCATCGTATTCAGTCGCTGAAATCTTTAAATTTTCCAACCATTCACCACACCTCCTTCCAGCTCGTTGAAATCAACCCTCAATTATTCCAATCTTAAAAGTAATTCTACTTGTAACACTTCCCACCAGACTTTAACCAAAATTCATGAAAAAAGCCATTATTCAGGGCTCTACCTCTTCTGTCAGTTCATTTAGAAGCAGACTTGGTTTTGATTACTTTCGTTGTGCACTCCCATGCTAATAGTGAATTCAATTTCATCCTTACTCTTCAGCATCTTGCCTCCATTTCTTTTTTTTTTCTTCCTGTCTTTTTCTCACTGAATGCACGAAGAAACTAACGACCAACAAAGTTTAACTTCTCTCTTAACAATGTGGTCAACATTCTTGGTACAGCAACTCGTTGGCATATTTCCAAATCAAAGGTACTATGTCCTTTTTCCCCCATCTCGAATCCTGCTTCCTTCACGTCTTGTCCCACGAAGTTGATACTGTTTAAGAACAGTTCAGATTCTCTTTACCATATGAAGCTGCTTTTAAAGGCAAAAGAAAAACGAGAAGAAAATGACTACGTGAAAGGAATCTGACGGAGGAACTTGTGCTGTGTATGGTCCAAACATGGAACGGATATTATAAAACAATGAAGGCAACTTCCACTAAGATTGCACTCGGAGAGAAGCCACCTTTCCTCATTATTTCTGCCTCCAATGGCGCCGGCATGGGTTCTTACATATATGTTTATATATGTAGCCTTAAAATTTAGTTAACTTTTTAATGGAGTCGGTCGAGTTCAATGAATGCCCTCTCTGTCCATGTATGTGTATCTGCACTAGCCAGGCATGGAATTTCATACAAAGTAAAAATCCAGTGCTCCGTGGTTAAACACTTAGCGGTGGACAAATAAATGGTCATTTGCCAGCAAATGTCCTTGTCGCTTATTAATTTCTCGCTGATACCAGTTTCGCAGAAGATCCGCCAGCGTTGCATTGAGAAGAACTGGAAAAAATGGACAAATTTTGCGCGTGTGTGAAGTGCCGAATAAGTTAACAAAAGACCAATATTCAGATATATACGAATACAAGGAATTTGTAAATAAAACACATGTTTTACATTTAATCATCAAAATTTATTTTGTCGCCTTCAAAGTATCCCCATTTGAGGCTATACACATGTGCCATAGTTTTTTCCATGCTTCAAAACATTTTTCATAACCGCTTTTTGGGATGGCCTTCAATTTACGCGCCGAATTCTGTTTGATGGCTTCAATGGACTCAAAACGTGTTCCACGGAGAAGCAATTTGAGTTCGGAGAGCAGAAAAAAGTCACACAGAGCTAAATCAGGCGAATATGGTGGCTGATCGATGGTGTTTATCGAGTATTGTAGCCGTTTCTTCCGAATTCGTTCACGTAAACCCCTTAGTATTCTCAAATAAAACTGTTTTTTTTGCCGTCTGGCTCTGTGGAACGAACTCATCGTGAACCAGACCACGAATATCGAGAAAAACAATGAGCATCGCCTTGATTTTTGACCGACTTTGACGTGCTTTTTTCGGGTTCGACTCATTTTTGGCCAAATTCATACACCCATGTCTCATCACTAGTTATGATCCACCCTATCAATGTTGGGTAGGAATTCAAGCGTTCAACCATGTCAATAGAGACTTGTTCACGGTACAGTTTTTGAAGAAAATTGAGCGCTTTTGGAACAAGCCGTGTTATAATGGGTTTTGCATAGGCACAGAAATTGGATAAATTTGAATCACCATAAGCCTTTTGGAACATTTTCAATGCGGCAGCACAAAAAACTTCATTTGCAACACAAAATTTAAGGCAAACTCTTTGTTCAGTAATTTTCCCATGTTAAAAATTGGCACGCACTAACGAGGTTAACTGACTTAACCAGCTGCTGTAAACCAACTGGTTGGAAGATCGCGCTCAAACTACACATCATTCTAAACTCGTTTCGTAATTTCTCCCGATTTCTAACGTTAGACAGAATGGATCAAACAATGACTTTGAACTAGTTCATGACGTCCCGTTTGATCGTTGTGGACTGGTCCTTAAATTACCATCGTAGATTTCATAATGTTTCCATTTTCAAATCTCGTAAATCGCACAGAATGCCTGTACTAATGAGACTTTGATATGTTTTTATTTATATCTTTCTCTCACAATTGGTGCTGCCGTCAACTTAAGTCCGTTTGAAGTAATTCAATGACAAAATTTTTTTGAATATGTTTCAAAGTTTTATTTTAGAACTTTATTTTTATTTTTTTGTTAATCCTCGGTAGCCTGGCATGAGCCTATTGACAGAAACAGACGGAAAGTTCTCCTGTTAGTTCTCGGAACACTTTGAATGAGCCAATACTCTCTTCCATCTTTGAAGCTTTCGCCCTCTTTTCTCAATCACTTTTCTACCACATGCTCTTTGTTGTTTGCCATCCCAAGAGAAATTCTATTCTCGACTTCAACTTTGCAATAACTTTGTAAATATCTTGAACATTCCCAAGAACAAAAACCAACGCATCATAGATACAACGCATTTGACATGGTTAATTTCAATGAATCGCCTAATTTTATTTAAATTTTCTAAATGTAGCTTTGTATTAGTGTTATATGATCAGATAGTTTTGAGATAAGGTATTTGTGGTTAATCCGTTTCGCAATTTCCGCTTCCCTTTGGTATTCTCTAAGGCGTGTATCTTGTGACAACAGAGGCACGTGATTTTATATTTTCCGGGGCTTGTTACCCCTGCAGATGGGCCGTTGATTGTTTCTAATACACTCCTTAGTTGATTTTCTCGGTTGCTAACACCACTTCAAAATCATGTCCCTTTACTTTGTTTTTCAGCAAAAGAGAAATCTGGCCAAAACCTTAGTGCTCTTCTTTTACTGGATGGCTCTTGGGTAAGGTTAGTCAGTGAAGCTCGATATGGCGGCCTCCATTGTTTGTTTATCAGTTTTAAGATTTTTTGACTGGGGTAGCTGTTTAAAATTGCGGTTTTCAAAACGTATTTGGTTTCTTTTTTTAGTCCAGCCCGAGAGATGGGGAGTGCTAGTATCTTTTGAATCTTGTGATTAAAGGATGCAGCCTTGAGCTGATAGCAAAGGTTGGAGGTTGGAGGTCTTACCCATTTGTTGTCCGTTGGTTTTCTTTTAAGTTCCAATTATAGTTTCAAATTCTATAGTTCCAAAGTCCCCTGTGTTCTTTTCAGCAAAACATCCAAAAACGGTAGTCTTCCATTCTTCCCGACTGCGTAGCTGAAGCTTATGTCCTTATGAAGTCCACTGAGTATGACAAGAGTTCGTTCCAAATCCTTTCTTCGTTCTAAGTCGATCACATACCGTTTCCAAGATCTTTGCATAATGTTTTCAGGTACTATAACTGAATAAAAATGGAAAGAGGATTACCTATATGTGCGCCTTTTTATTGTTTATAGAACTCTCCTCTAAATGTGTGAATTAATTCTCTTTCATACAAATCATACAAAATCTGATGGACAATTCTTCTTCTTCTTTCTTCTATTGTGGTCCTGTTTGTTGCTGTTGTAGCCACTTTTCCATACGGTGGATGGCTTCCTAAACTGGGATACAAGAAAATGATGCCATAACATCAAATGAGATCATCAACTCGTTGTCTTTAATTTGTCCAATTGTTTATAGACTGTCAGTGAATTCTTTGGTGTTTCTGAGTCATGAATTGTTTCTCCACGTTTCTAAATTATTGAACTAACCATTTAGCTAACGAACGTGTTGGTGATATTTTTGCTGAACAAATTTCCCTGCTCTCATTCTCTGGCTTATGTATTATGGGTAGCCACTTAATCCTCGGGAGTATGGCGTTGGAATTTTTCAGGTTGTTGCAACCTTTCAGAAGTTTTTTCATTCATATGATGGGGTCTGGAAAGGGATCTTTATGTTATGGTCCTTCTTTGTCTTTATAGCTCATCCTATATTTGAAGTCTTCTTTATTCAATATTACGAATGCTCTTCCATTATCGGCTTTGGAACCGTAAAAAACTTCCATTATTCACGTTGGAACTTCTATTATTGGCGTTGGAACCTTTATAATTCGGTTCCTATTTTAGTTCTTGTATGAGTTTCTTCTCGCCCGTTTCTATTGTCTCTGACTCATTTCGTTTGTTCCGCTGGGAAAGACAAATTCGGCGAATACTACCTTGATTAAAAAGTTCCCGCAGTTCATTCAGAAAATTAAAAATACAAGATGCATCAAAATCGATATTATTCCCTGCAAAGAACTTACCATCGGCTGCAACGCACTTATGCCAGCACTTGGTATCTTCGAAATATTGATATGATCATATCCGTCCCATCTTCGATTTTTCCATGATCTTATCTCGGGTGTTGAAACGCGTTCCGCGGATTGGTTTCTTATTAAAACCGAATAGCAAAACGTCACAGGGGGCCAAACCAGGTAAATTTATATCGTTTTTAAGTCAAATTTTCACGAATTACGATAGCATTGTGCGACGGTGCATCGTGGTACAAGATACACCAGTTTTTTTTTCCAAGCAATCCAGTCTTTTTTCAGAAATTGCTTCACGCAAACATCTAACAACGTTCAAATCACATCCATTGTTCCCGGTCTGGCCTTGTGAAAGAAATTCATGATAGACAATACCCTAGCAATCCATGAAAACTGTGAACATCGCCTTTTTTTCGATTGCACTCGACGTCTTTTTTTCGGTCGCATCTCATTTGGTGCATGACATTCACTCGTTTAATGTGTGTATTGCGTGTCATACTCATAAATCCACGTCTCGTCTTTTATCTTTTATATCTTTTTGACGTCAATATGGTCCCTTCTTGGATGGGATTCAGGTCTTTCGGCACCAGCATTGTAACAGCATGTCTGAGGCCCAAATGATTAACCAAAATATTTTGAACAGATCATAAGGCAATGTCCAACCCTTCTGCTCTCTGCCATCTCTTTAATGGTCAATTTATGGTCTGCAGTCATCCATTTTCTGACTTTGTTGATGTTTTCGTCGGTGTTCGATGTCAATGGCCTGCCACTGCGTTCATCATCGTTCACGGACTCACGGCTACTTCGGACACATTCTGCCATGGATAAACGACTTTTTTCTTCAGAATATTGTTGCCGAAATTTCTAACATTTTCAACGTCGTCGCACCTTTGAAACCGTTTTTAATGCAAAATTCAATACAAACTCGTTGTTGCAAATTCAATTCTATTTTTAAAATGGTACGAAATCGAAAACACTTACAATCGCAATTGTACTAAACATGGCGTTACTCTTACTAATATCAAGCTATCAAGCTGAAAACTTCATAAATTGTCAACAACACACGTGGCAACCTAAAACTCGAATGACTGAGACCGCCAACAGTGATGATCCTGGGAATTTATGAACAAAGTAGTACTTTCTGATACCGCTTCTACCATAGTTACATGGCGAGTTGTTGGTAGGCGCATTAGTTTTTATATAGGAGGTTTTGAATTCTTTTTGATTCAACTGGAAACTAATATCAATTAGAAATTGTCACTGGAGCAGGATATAACGCAGTGCCAGGAGGTAAACGCTTCTTCTTCTCCAACGGTTTCCTTCCACCTCTCGAAAAAGTGTTATTTACCACCCGAAGATGTGCGATAAGACCAAATAAGCCACTGGTGCGTGTCCCGGGACAAGTCTGGTAAATGGCAAAAATCACTTTTTTTCGCTATAAGTCAGAAACGCAATCGCATCGCACGAAATGTAATCGCAGTTCATATATTCTGACACCAAAATCGTTGATTTCAACTATAGAATACTAACTTTGAAAGAACTATCATCAATTGTGTAGTTAATGCACAAGTCCGCTTCAAGGCAGAGTCCTTTAAGGACATATGAGGTGCTCTATTGATAAACTGACACTCTTAATATCCCTGCAAGTCATTTTCGAACTTTTCTCTGGAGTGAATAACCTACGCATTTGAGGGTTAAGGGCAAGAAAGTACACCACTCTATTCCTTAGTAACGCTTAAAGGATATATCTTAGAGCAGACAACTTTGATTTTCGAAGAGAAGGAAAGTGATTAAGTTGCAATGATTTATCGAGTTTCGCTCTTAATTACCATCAATTGAATTTTCACCTCACTGAAAGTAATTATTATAGCATTTAAAGCAATCTGCATGTTTCATACTCACACGAGCCCAAACCCTTCGATACGCAATCAATTAAACCCAATCGATAGCTGTGCACCTATAACATGATCAAATATTAATTACATTTCCCTTATTGATTTTCGTTTTCAGTCATGATGGATGAACCGAGGTTTGCACAGCCTATTCCCAATGTAACAGTTGCAGTGGGACGTGATGCCAATTTGCCTTGTGTCGTGGAACATTTGGGATCTTACAAGGTAAGTTTCAATCAGTTTGGTAAATGTTTATCCATCTAATATACAGAATGGAACCAGACACCTACGATGGATGAGTCTGGCATTGGTTGGAAATGGCGTTCGATTGCATGAAACTTTAGGCCCCCATTCGAATCAACTGACACAACGCACAACTTTGCCTCATATCCACAGCCCCCATAAATCCATCCGGAATTTCCTTTCACATATACCAGGAGCTACACTTCATACATCCGTAATGGCCATTCGCATCGACAAGAGTTTCTCTGTCAATAACAATTTATTCTGTTGAAACTTGATATGAAATCGATACCAAGAGAGATTTCCAATATAATCAAAACTGCCTGGGAAGTTATCCTGTCCATGCAAATGTCCAGCGTTGATAATATTAGAGAACTATGATAGTTTGTAATGTTCCGATTAAAGGTGTTCGATTCCAATGCAGGATGCGTGTCCTGTGCTGTTCAGGATATGTCATCGGAAGACAAAACGGTCTCAGTTTATTATGCTCAGGTTAAATCACAAGCAAACAATGCAACGCAAATTCAATATACATTGACATGTAGCTCCATAACTTTGGTCCTATGTGGGCTAAAGAGTGACAGGTAAATGTGTTGAAATAATGAATCCTGAATACTATTTTGTTTTATGCAAACATTTCCATTGATTTCAAACTACACAACGTCTATGAAACTTTACTTTATGAACACGTTTACTAGTTACAGCATATAGGACAGATCAGATTAACATTGATCCTTATTGTTCTTCCCTATTTAATTCATTTGATAAAGTTTCTGTCAGTTCTTTTTCCTTTACATGCTTGCATGTATCCCTTTCTCCGTGACAGAAATCAATGTAGCATGAGTAATGTGAAATGACAATTGACCATCTTATTCAACACAAAGGCTCCGAATTTCCCACCCTGGTTTTCAGCACCAATACGAGGGCCAATCAAATATGAGCCAGACTTGTTCTTTTATAATCTACCAAATAACAAAAGCTGGGCGGTAACAGATAATGAAAACTCGATTCCAAGTTATTATATAAAACTTTTTTCAGGACTGGATTCCGTTTTTTTCTCCCGAGTCTTACCAGTTTTGTCTTAGAATCTGAGGATATAAATATATTCTATAGTTTGACAAAGGTAAATCCCGAGTCCAAAAAAACAATGAGCAAACAATTTTAATATAGAAGCGGAGACGAGAATAACTCCTAGTTGTTAGCAGTTAAGTTTTAGTATAAACTAATCCATGGGAACTGGGGCTTGAGCAGTTTTTGATCCTTCAATGAGGAAATGAGAAAATCCATCGGTCGTTTTTTCATGTATGATATCTTGCCCAATGAGAAGATGCTTATTTATACCCATGTATGTCAGGTACCAAGTAACAGGATGGTAAGTTGGTTTGGCGATGATAATCAGCTGTTATGTGACAGTGTTCAACCAGAAGATGCAGACCTCTTTTACGCAACGCTTGATAACCAAAGTCCTGACGTTGGAGAATGTCAAGCCTTGCTATGGTCTATAGACCATCTGTCTAGTTTGGTGATGAAACGCTTTCAAGGACTCAAGCCTACGCTTAACACAAAAGCCCTTAGGACGGCCGAAATACATCGAAAAATAAGATCCCATCCATGACAAACATCAATGAGGCGATGATACGTGGACCTCGTGAATTGATTAAAGGTGATCGTCACCAGGTTACCACTGTTCACGTCAGGATAATGTACAAGATCGCGAAATAAATCATTCCAGATTACCTGGTTTTCTGAAAGAAGTGTATCAGATGGAGTCATCGTGTTTGGAAGAAGAATCACAAAAAAATCGTCTTCTTGAATAAGGAAGGCTCCCGACGCCATATCACGCACATGGAGATGAGCGATTGGGACACATTTTAACCCGTCATAGGAGATTGTTGCATCGTATCACCCCGTGATAAACCTGGCAATCTCGGAATGGTGAAAGCTTCGAAAACAAGATCTCCAGAATGCTAAGACACATTTTCCTGGCCGTAAAGTATCACTGGTAGCAACTTGCTGGCAACGGCTTATTGCGATCCACGCTGCTTCGTTGTTTTTGTACGAGGCATTTTAGGGATGGTTATGTCATTTCTTTGGCATTTTTCCCATTTTCAAGCTATTTGTTTTACCTGTCATTACCTGTCATTTCCTTTACACCTTCTTCTCCACAGCACTTCTCCTTATATTCACCCTTTCAGACAATCCGATGCTTTTGAATTTCGTACAATTCACATACAGTTTTACTAACAACAACCCCCGCCACAAATACATGAAATTTCTTCCGCAGACTGACATATATGGTGAGATTGCGAGCGGCGATGGATAGGCTTGAAGTTTGTTACAAAATAACTCATGTCAAACAGCTCCTTTGAGTAGTGTATGAGTCGTACCATAGATGTTGGCCTTTTAACTTTCTTGGTTACTTCATCTCATTCAGGGTGGTTGACATTATATTCAATGCGTTCTGAGGATGGTGACCTGAACCAAAGAATCAAATTTCTCTTCGCGAATAAGAGAAAATTAATGTCGGCAACGAGATATGTCGACGGCGATGTGGATTTGTATCGGAGAGAGTCGAATTGAATCCATGAACAAAATCCATTCAAAAATTTTGCACCACATCAACATTAGTGCGAGTTTCGATTTAATCCTTCGGCCTTTATTAGGCCTTTATTGATTTAAACCTTCTTTCGATTTAATCCATGACGGGCAGTCAGGAATGTGTTATACTTATCTTATCTAACTAATGACGTGACACATATTCCATAACCAGGAAAGTATCTTCTCCTTAAATAATCTGTAGCCTTAGGAAATAAAGCACTACGAACAGTCTTGTTCTGCATAAACACTTACATAGAAATATAAATGTCCGAGACCTGCACCTTTAGGAATGTTAAAACCAACTATTTGCTGCTTTGCAAACAGCACTAAGATGAAACTCTATTGGCATAAAACCCTTATCAACCTTCGCATTGGTACAAATCGGGTACGAAAAAATTCTCAGATATTAAATCCAGGTCTCATATTCTTTGCTTATTCTCTTTCGTGGACACCTCAGGGCCACAGAACATCGTCTGTTCAGTGAGTTAGACTTGTAAGATGATGTACCAACAACTTATAGGCTTATGATTTATTTGGCCGCAGAAAGTCATTGTTTCGTATGCTTTATGAGGCATATATCTTCAAAAATGCATATGGGCATTACAGTCAATGGTGACCGCTATAGTCATGATCAAATGACTTTCTCGTTCAGCAACTACTTTGCCGTAATGCAGTGGACCTCTGATTTCAACAGGATCCTGCGGCACGCCATACAGCCCGTGCTACCATAGACTTATAGAAAGAAGCTTTTGCGGAGTTCATACTTGTTTGTTTCGGCCTCCAAGATCCTGTGATTTAAGACCGCTGGACAATTTCTTTTTTTGGATACGTTAAATCACTCGCCTTCGCCGACAAACGTGCGACTATTGATGACTTGGAGGACGACATTGACCGTGTTGTTTGCGAGATAAGGCCCCAATTATTGGTTAGATTTGGCGAAAATTTAACCTCTCGTTTGAAATTCTTCCACTCCAATCGTGGTACTCACATTCCCGCAATCATAATAAAATAAATGATAATGCCACGAAATCGGTTTTCATCTTTTCAATAAAACCCATTTCATGGCATGAAATTAATTTATCCTCATTTCATTTCATTTCAAAGTTCTGTACCTTTCCTCCTCATTTTGAGACTCACTTACATCCTTCCACGGTAACAATTATTTTCACTAAATAATGTAAACATATTTACAGGATCTGTATAATAAGTAACCGGACTGACCTCAGGAAATTTTTTATTGGCAATATATGTACAATTTTTCTTTAGAAATCTTCAAAGTAGTCCTCATTGGAGTCGATAACACGCTGATACCGGATTTTCCAATCCCCGAACGCTCCCTGGAAGCCGGCAACCTCGATGCTGTCTAGAGCCCTCGTCGTAGCACGTTGAACGTTTTCCAGAGTCCCGAATATCAATATCAATTCCAACCTCATCTGCGATAGCCCGAATGCTCAGACGACGATCACTGTTCAACACATCACGCACTTTTTGCACATTTGTGTCCGTGTGACTCGTTGATGGAGGACCGACGCGCTGTTTGTCATGGACGTCATCGCGCCCCTCCCGGAAATTTCTGTGCCACTGAAACACTTGAGTTCTGGACAGAGCATCCTCACCGTAAGCCTCTTGAATCATTTGAGGAGTTTCCGTGGCCGTTTTCTTGAGTTTGACACAAAATTTCGTACGCTCCATTTTCACTCCGACGACGTAACTGAACACGCTTGGAGGCAACTGCTGCAGTCCGGTTCCCTTTCCCTAGACCCCCACCACCACTACAGCACCAGATACCGGTTAGCAGACGCTTTGACGGCGCGGGGCAGGCTCAGTCCGTTTACTTACTATACAGACCCTGTATATATATTAAATGTGGTAATTGTCTAGGAGAAAAGCTTTTCTCTAAATATTAATTTTTTATACATTTGGTGTCCTTTACCACTAAAGCCTTTACCACTACTAACTATCTTGGTGTTGTTAAATCTGTTGCAATGTACTTTCTGAGTGAAAGCCAAATGATGCCCTTTCAACTCTTCTCAGTTTAAAGGTTATGATGTTATGCTATCGCATAACTTAACTACAAAACAGCGATCACATTTTTAGGACGCCTCCCGAGGAAAGACATGGAGCAAGTAATTGCAAGTTTATAAATGTTTTGTTGCTCTTGACGAAACGAAATAATGAGTACCAATAATAGGACCAGGAAAACTTACTAACACAAATAAATGTTCACGACCCCTGGGTTAATCCCATTAGAGCTAAGATTTCTTCGGAATGTTACTCTGTTTAAACTTTGATGGAATGTAGTTATGAGAAACATAAATTCACGACTCGAACCAGTGGGACTACTGCTCCAAAGACAAGTTCTCTTCAACACCATCCAGAATGCATTGAATCAGCCTAGTCGGTTCTATTATTGGATGTTGCTATCGGTCTACTTTGTTCATCGCAGCCAACAGTGTGAGTCAAATCTCAAGTTGTCTGTTTACTTCTGTCAATACTTCAACGCCTTCTTTCCACACACTTATGATAAGTATCATTCTATTGTCATTGATTGGTTTAAAGAAATTGTACTCATTTTCTTTGTGTATTAGAGATTCAATGGCTTGAAGGCTTCCTGTGGAGTTTTTTCCGCGTTGTGCATAAATAATTTGGCAAGTCAAGTAGCAATACCTGTCCCATTTGAACCACTGCTACCCATTGTTCAAATCGATGCTAAGTTGAGTGATCACATTCTTTAGATATCCCAGAGACCAGGTGGCAGGATATTAGTCTTAGCCCTCTTTAGGTTAATATTGTTTGTCATTAGATATGAAGCTGTGTTGAGCACCAAATCACTTCTCCGGATTGGTAGCGAAAACGTTAGGAAACATTCCTGAAATACGTCGGAGTACTCTTTTTGATATCGCAAGTGCGTTTTTTGTTAACACTTCAAATTATTCGTAGACTCACTGGTGTCAGTCGGTAAGGCACCTTGCCTTATTTCTCGAGTCTGGGACTAGTACTCCTATTCTTTCAAAGTATAGTCATTGACAGTTATTGACTCATTGGGCCAACGTCTGACAATAAATCTAGTCTGTCAGATAGTCAGGTCAGAGACTCTACTTTCTTCGCCGTGTCTTGGGTTCGTTCTACAATTCCTTCAAAAAATTGTCATAGATACGCTAAGCCACTTGCCGGTCCCATCATTTGAGTCGAGACACGATCTACCTTCTCTCAGAGTCTGGATTTGCTTCAATTTCTTTGTAATATCGTGATAGATACGAGAAGACACTTTTCGGTACTATTGTCCAAGTCGTCCAGTCATTCACCTTTTTTGGTGAGTCTGGGGCTTATTTTTCAATGAATTTTTGTATTGTTTTATTTCCTAACATCAGAACACAACAGCCCCAATTTTCATCATTATTTAAATAATTGACGCGAGAGTTCCCTTGGCAGAAACGCTCTACGCAACCTTTTTCGAACGCTTGTTCTAAAAATTGAATTGAAATGAAAAAAGGAGCAGGGAATCTCTTTGAACTTCGTGCCTTATGTTCCTTTCTGCCCAACAGATGGAAAACCCACACCTCTGCCTCCTTTTTTGTCTTTTGTCACAGCATGTAGTCCTAGCTGATTCGAGCTGATAAAGGTTGGTACTGATCCCGCAATGTTTCACTGTCCGTTTACCGAACACTTAAGATACATTTTTCTATTTTCCTTCCTTTCACTGGTCCCACTTTGCTTATTTGCTGGATTAAATCCACGAAAAATTTTGAAGTAGCATAGCTGCTAGTTTCACTTCGGACTCACTGCGAAATGGATTTTCTTGTGGGGACACATTGACGTGATTTTTCGAAATTGTGGCAGCCGATCCTACTGGGTCTCATTTATTCTCAAATCTTCATATTTTCTCATTGCCACTAAAACTTAAAATTATCGGCTCGCTCGCTTCGAATTTTAGTGTCAATAAATCGCATTGAAACCACTGACACCCACCAAACTTGCTTCAAATTCTTGTAAGATTCGGGGGAAAACATTTGATGGTTCGTTTATCTGAAACAAAACATTTACAATAGATGTCACATTGTTTTTGGTAAAGGATTTAAGCTTGGGCTCATAATGTACCAATGATTATCTTTTTTTTTCCTATACTCTACGCTCCGAGAAATTTCAAAGTCTTTGTCCCAAGCATCGTTGGTCACTTTAATTCAGAAACCTTGATATTATACCCACAAAAACTGCCACTATTAAATCTATATTTATTATACATGGAAGGATTAAGCACACAAGCACATGATATTAAAGATTCAACTCAAATACCATGACCAATTATAGACTTGAATAATTTCATGGTAAGTTTTGCCCGAAAAAGGTCCACCAGCAAGAGTCAGTCCTGTGGAAAAATGCTACCCTCGTCAGAAGTTTCAGGCTTGATCTAAGTAATTTAAATTGCGTCGGCATTCCAAGACATAAGATGCTGTTTGTTATATTATCATCCCTTAATGGTTAGCCTCTTTAGTCGTGTATAATTTTGAATAGTTTAGCCTTGGTATCGCCATGTCTGACAATTTGTTTCACTTGAACTGCACTTATGCGGTACACTTATGGGGCCGTTGAGGAAATTATAATAACATGCTCATTACCTGGTTGTCTTAAATGTCTTCTAGGGCTACTTAGTGAAGTGGAATAACAAAGTTGAATCCTTGTTGTATGCTGGGAGCATATGTGGCGATTAAAACTCGCAAGTATGCTCAAAGAACGAAGGTCCTTTAAATGATTTACCTAGTGCTCATTATAATTACTTCTTCAGCATCATTAAAAGTTTTATTGCTCCTTGTTTGAACCGTCGCCTGAATGGAGGACTTTCCGTGCGCAATCTTATTATCCTACTTCTCAGTGTACAGACACTATTAAGCACTTCAACTAGAATTGATGATGTGTGGGAGCGTTTAATGAGAGCATGCGACGGAAATAGTCTTGAGATGTTTTACTTATGCAAATGTGAATCTGGAAACAGAAGAGAAACGAAGAGAGTAAAATCCTGAAACACAAATACTATGTCTCGCCATTATACTATCGTTAATTTAGGCACTTTGAAGAGAAAAGGAAAACGCATTCGTTAAACATGTTCTGGGTCCTGCGAAACTTCTTTATGCGAAAGAGTCTTATTTGGTGAGTTTCATCACTTAAATCAAAAGTACAAACATAGAACGCATTTTTCTCAACTAGGAATTTCAAAACGAAACTTGTTTGAGTCCGAAACTCTCCACTATTGAGTTCGACTCAATAATTCCGAAGCTACTTATGGTTGTATATAAATAAACCTTGAATAAACTACAAGCTAAGGTAGAAGCGAAATTACCCATGAAAGCATCAAATTAAAGAAAATTCGGTGGCCATAATGATGAAGACTTGGGGCATGATAATAATGTTGATGAAAAAAATTCAACTTCATCACTACGTGGGAGAATTTATTCAACTTAACCCTAAACAAAGTGTAACAAAATTTGGCTCGGAGATTACCCAACAAACCCTTAAATTCGCGAGAATTTCGGTATACACTCGTAGCATAGATACTTTATACTGTAAGGACGCGATCCTTCACTATGTGTATGTATACACCGCACTCCGTTTGGTTTGAATGGGAAGAGGTTTCAATGACGCTAAGATACCAGCAATAATAAACACGGGTAGCGGAGACGATAATGGGTAGTGTGGCCGAAGCAAGTGGGAATAAGGGTAGATTCCTGCAGCACTCTTTTCGCGCGCTCGCGAAAAGTTGAAGGATGATTTAATTCTGAAATATTACCTGTTCAAGTAATGCAAACTTGACTAAATTATGTTGATGTACTCGTACCTTGAAGAGAATTTTTATGCTTGCTTAATGTCTAAAATATGACCGGGGGTGATGAGCGAAGGCTTTTTCAGGATTTCGCTTATTTTCACCAACCGAAAATGTCTTTAATATATGCAAGTAGATGGCTATAAGACGCGAAGAATTTTAATGCTTTTGTCTGGCAGCGGCATGTACATATTTAATTTTAAGTTCACATCGAATATTAGCATTCCAATGCTGAATGAACTTCAAAATTATTATTTACACCACTGAGAGGTGTCTTGAAACTCAATCCCGGCCACAGATTTCTCTGAAACGTAAGTACATTAATTTTGACCAAAATTTATTACCTTTCTTACTGAACGTAGGGTTTTATGGGTCATTACTTTCAACCTTCAATTACCTTTTCTTTCCCAAACAACCCTTGCCTTACTTGATAATTTTTCGGCATTCCGATATTTGACTTGACTTTTGAATTAGAAATTTACTAGCCGCTAAGAAGTTTGTGGCTCCTTAATTTCATCCTGCGTAATTTGTTATAAAACACTCTTTTTTGACTTACATTTAATAAATAAGTGAATCACAATAAGAATATGAAGAGGATTCAATAGTTGTCATAATAGTTTTTGACTCTTCCATTCATCTTGAATTGATGTCCTTACCTAATTTTTTGGAAGGAGCTACATCTTGGTATACTTGAAATCCATGAATTTATAATACGGATTGTATTATATATAATACGTATACGGATATAATACGATACCAATCGATGCGGCCCGGCCTGTGAGTTGGCACCTGATGAGAAGCGGTAGGGACGCGTGTTCGAAAGCAGCTTGAGCTCTTTCCACCTTTCTTAATACGAAATCTTAGTTTGTTTTTCTTTCAAACAAATATAAAATTTTAAAGACTAACTTGGTTCTATTGAACAAAATATTCTATGATTAGACACTGCCAAATACAATCAATGCCGCTATGTTATCCTTGCACCTCAACTCCTTTCCGGTCGATGCCTTTAACAGTCTCGATCCATTGATCACATCCTCAAAGTGGAAACTAGTTGCAGCAATTTGTTAACCTTCAATCCGATACCAATTAAGCCCTACCTGCACTACTTGAAGACACACACCAGTCTTCGTCCCGCAGCTTTACCTGCGAACTCCTTCTAAGGTATACCCTCATGCTGCTAAACCAATACAGCTTCCTTGATTTTATCATACTGAACAAACTATCTCCTCTAAAATATATTTACAGCTTATGGTCGTGCTTTCTTCGCTATTGATCTTCTTTGCGTTTTGTTCCCCTTCCCCTTATGCGCAGTACTTTTTTCTTAATTTCAGGATATTTGTGATACGATCCACGTCTCACAAACGCAGAGTCATACAGGTCTTACTACGACATTGTAGACGCTGAATTTTATTCTTTTGCCTAGATAGGTCATCTGAAGTAAATTGGCAAATCTAAGAACCACGTTTCATATGCGGAGTCTGTTATTCCTTTTACTTTGGCTGATTCAATATCTGCAATCACTTGTTTTATGCTAGACCAAAACTTTCAAATTCAACAACGTTTTCGACACTGACATTTCATTTTTATATCAGATTGAACTGCTGTCACTTGTCTTGTTTCCATCATGTATATTGTTTTGCCATCAGGATTTGTATCCTCTTCCCTTTTCCACATTGGTCCTTGGATGAAAAAAAAATTCTTCAGTACGATCCCATAGGATGTCAAAATGAAAACTGATTTTAATTCAAAGAGCATCGCATCTCTTGTATCAACAAAGATTTTCCTTATCGAATATTCTAAATCTAGACTAAACAGTGATGGAGCCAGACTTAATCCTTAAGTGACACCGAATTTTATATAGCCAATTGCATGTTCGAACTTGTAATGCTGTCCATGTCAATAAGATTTTGATCAAACAGACAAGTTTTGGGGGGATGAAACATGATTTGTTAAGTATGTCGTCAAAACTATCGTGCTTGTTTATTCAAGCACCATGACAATTTGGTAAACATCAGTTTTGGACCACTAGCATTTGCTCCGGCGAAGATTGACCGTCACCGTTGATTTGACTTCCAAGTAAGAGCGATCAGGACAATCTTAGACATTCCCTACTTCGCGTGGACCGAAGATATTTTGAACTAGTACTCAGCATAGAAAGAATAGACAAATACTTATGTGATACGTCACACTAGAAAATCACCCTCATAGTATTCAAGAAATCTAGGACTCCCGGCAAAGTGAAACCAAAGAAGTCTAGATCAAATTAATGTGTCAAATAGTTCCAGGCTTGGTTTTCGGTGTGATAGGGTGGCGTTTAGTAGGTAGTCCGGTTGCCACTGGAAGTAAGATACTCGGGATGTAAATAACCTTTACCTCACAAACCAAAAGAAATTGGTGGCCCGATGTTTAATGAGAGGAAATTCCTATTTTCTACCTGTTTTACAACTGGTTAAAGCAGTGCAGACGTTAAAACTGAAATATACCTCAAGACCAGAGGGCATCCCAGTTGGAGCCATACAAGTTGTACATCATATATGCCTAACATGCTGCCAGCACATTCAATACCTGCTTGCAGGAGGGTATGCTTCCAAAATATTGAAGGAAAGGGAGGCTTGTGCTGATCGGCAAGAGAAATAGTTATCCGCAACATTTATATACACTTCAGCCCCTATGTATGTTGAACCCCGCCGAGAAACTACTCGAGAAGCTTATCAAAGGCAGACACAGAGAGGCCACCCGAGCTGCTGAAGGTCTATCTCCTCAGCAGTACGGCTGAACCATCTTGATCGATGTAATAACAAAGGTACATAGGGCAGAAGTCCAAAATCACGATTCAAGGTGAATAATGACGTATGCCTTTAGTGCTGCTAGGTGCCGAAGTATCTAATGTGGGTATTTAAAGGATTACCTTAACGACCGGAAGGTCGTTTATGACATATTGGAGGTCGGCCAAAAATGGATGTGACACAAAGAGTGGCGCATTTTCTAATCTTGGCCCATACCTGTGTAATATTCGATATGACGAGCTATTGAGGCTGTACCTACCGGAAAAGTAGCGCTTGATCGGCAAAGCTGATAAAATATAACGTCTAGGCCTTGAACTCATCTATGACAATTAGGGGGTTGGCGAAAAATATGTGTGACTTAAAGGAAGGACATCAGAAGTGCATCAAGGTTCAGGGAAGGGGGCCTGTCTGAGAATAATTCATCTCCCATCCCATCCATCCCTACTGAAAGAGGGTTTCCCCTTTTTTCTAGCCTGGATGTGCCACTTAGTAAAACCGAAGAGGCGTAGTCTGAGTTTGTGTTGTGATTGTCTGAGAATGTGACATAAAGTTTTCGGTGAGATAGGGGAGATCTTTAGTTGCTAGTCTTGTTGCCACGGGGAGTCCGAAACCGGGAGAATAATTGATATCCTTGTTATATTTATTAAGACTTAATTCTTTACACGAAAAGCAGCGTCACCCTTTAGCCTCCTGTTGAGCATACTAGAGTTTACAGAAGGTCTATCCTATCGTCTTACAGAAAGTAAGGTCATTTTCTAGCTCTGTGGTCGTGAGCAAAGTGCTCTAGTTCTCGAACACCAGTACACTTCAGCAAAGTGAAGCACTTCCGTGCTTTCTTCTTCTTTGCTTCATCCTTAGCATGTGCAATCCCTATGCCTATGGCGTGTCAATCTGAATATTGTTCCTCGTGAATATTGCCACCAATATTCGTACACCATTTTTGTTTTTCCTGGTTTGCGAGGCTGACGCCGAAGAGCTCGTTCTCGCACATACTACGAGTGATTATGTTTTCGTACAAGTATCCTTTTTACCATTGCGTGTGGAACTTTGATTATGTCTATTTGGGATGAATTGTCGGTTTGCTGATGCAAATGTTACTTTATCATCCCCTTTGTGTCATTGGGAATGAAAGGGAGGATTTGATGTAAATTTGATATTTATTCAAAATGTTGCAGGGCAGAAAGACTTCTGAAGTCTAGCAACAAACGAAATTATACTGTTGAAAGCAAAATAGCTGCAGCGCTAACTGACTGTCCAACAATATTTGTAGGCCTCTATGTCTGTAATTTTGGTTGTACTTAAAAAAATGTATGACATTAAATAGTATGTTTTCCCCGATAGTGTTTACAACCAGCTTCCACCTCTCAAAAAAATTAGTTTACTCAGTTCTACAAAGAATCGCCCAGTCTCGCGTCAAAAGCGTTGCCGAGCTGGTTTTAAGTTATTCAGCGCTGTCAAAAATTACTACTCTCATGATGGCATCGAGATGGCTCTCATATGGCATCGAGCGAGAAAGCTGAAAGTGTGAAACTCATAGTGTGGAAAGTATGGCAGATGGTGAAGGAACTCCAATTTGAGAGGTTAGAGATGTTTTGATGAATTCTACGATATACGTCTTGAAGTAATTTTGTTTGGTCATATACAAAACGATACTTTGATACAAAACAGCGGGCACAGTTCGAATAAACTACCGATCAAAGGGGTTTCAATAAAAACTAGCAGAATTTTATTGGTACTGGTAAATTTCATCTCATGAATTCGTTTAACAAGAGAACTCATCTCAAAGGTTTTGCCTGAAAACGCAATACAAATATAAACAGACCCTTGTTTTTTCTATCTCTTTCTAGTAGAGGCCACCCGGGAGTCTTCTCGCTACTTTTTAAGTCGACTATGATAAAATCTTGGGGTTTTCCTTGTTAAGTACTATGGAGCCTTCGAGCCTTTCCCAATACAGCATACCTTCCCAGTTACATAAATTGAAGATCTTGCTCTTGCTGATGATGATGATGATGATGAAGATCTTGCTAATGAAAGATGCTCTTTCGAGAACATCTTTGGATACTCTTCCCATAGAACCCATGTCCAGAATTCGGCTTACAGCTTCGGGCTATGGTATGTCATTCACGTGTTATGCGGTGGCAGGTTAGAGGTTGTGGAGCAACTTGAAAGTAATTTATTTTGATCATTTTGTCAAACTCCTCTAGCGCTCAGGCGATCCAATTTTCGGCAGACCTCATTAAATAAAGTATCATAAATTCAAAGTTTTCTTACGGTCGCAGTAAACTTAGTCTTTCTTTCGTCTTTTTCCCCTAAGAAGATTCTCGTCGAAGTCTTGAGATCTTCCGCAGTCGACAGGTCTGTCAAACTTTCGTCGTATACATTCAATATGTCTTGAGCTGCTGCGGTAATTTGGTGACCTCGATAGAAACCAAAGGAGGAAAGGCTCTGACATGCTCTTACTTTTGGGTCCTAACTGTCCTATGTTTTACTCGGATATATTATGAGAATGGAAATAACAGCGAGTGGCAAAAAGTTTTTTGGCGGAAATGGGACTCTAAAACAAATGCCAAATGTTAAACATATCCGTGCAGGATAAGACAAAATAAGGAAATTTACAAGCGTATTCCCAATCCCAATAATTATGCAGTAAATTGTTCAACTTTAACATGGTTTTGGTGCATCGTTGAGACATCTTATTTGAAAAATGAAAATAATATAGGTTTATTGTAAATTGGAGACTTTGTTTTGAAATAGTTAAAAACTTGATTGTCAGTCACATTGCAAAAGGATCTTTAAATTTAAAATTGTCGCTTTAAAGATTTAAGGCTAAAGATATGCTTTGCTCGCATCGAACCGTATATGAATTCAATGCCGAGAGTACAATTTGGAAGGTCACATTGGTGTGAGATTGGTCATGAATAAATTCCAGTGTATCCTTTCCATCTTTAACGAATAAAGGACAAAATTGACTCATAAAAAACCGTACGATGAACCCAATCCCAAAACCCTATTGTATGAAATGCACTTTATATTTAAATACGGATCTTAGCTCCTCTCCATTCGACTCTAGACCAATCTTCAAATCCATCCGTGTCATTTCTTGGGAAACGCTTTGAATTATTGCGCAATTGTATTTTATATGCATGACATGGTGTTTTTCGGTTTTATGTTTTTCGGATGCATAAAATCTCATATAAGTTAGACGGTTTCTGTGGAATTGAAGCGAACATATCTTACCGGATCCGTTTCATGTTTGATCAAATTTAAAATTTAAAATGAAGGCGGAAATATTTTCAACCAATATGTTAAACATAAACGATCTAAATTTTACATCGACTTTTACGGCGAAAATCGATCCGAAATGCTTCAGAATAATTTCTTACCATCCTGAGCACTAAATCAAAATTCATCCTGGAATGACTTAAGTATTAATAGCATTGTAATACGACACAATCTCCAGTGATGAATTCTTTTTGCAGACAATCCCAGCCCGAATATGATACAATCAACATTTGTCCCACATATGCCAGTGACAGCATAATCCCGCTTGTTCCTTGTGACTGTAATGCGAACATATATTCTGTTTTATTCCAAGATATTGTCTACTTCTCCACTTATCATACGTTGTCACGGTCGAATTGAAATTCATTGTGGACATTATATTTTCAGGTTGCTTGGATTCACATTGACAGACAAATGATTTTGACCATACATCGGCATGTTATCTCAAGGATACCACGGTATAGTATAACATCTGACAACTCGAATACATGGTTGCTGCACGTGAGCCAAGCCCAGCAGGACGATAGAGGCTACTATATGTGTCAAGTGAATACAAATCCAATGATTAGTCAAGTTGGCTACTTACAGGTTGTTGGTAAGTACTCAGGACACTTCTGAAGTGTCAGAATATAACAAAGTGTTGTCCATCGAAAGCGGATATTATGTAATGATTTCCAAGAAAATATCCTTGATTTTTTTGACGTAATTTGCCGAACGTAAATATAAGCTGGCTTAATTTTTGAGAGAATTCAAATATTCTCATTACTGAAGCTCTTCCTTGTGAAGTTTCTGTGACATTTTGCGGCTTGTTCAGATCATATTATAGCATGTTGCAACACTGTTGTCCAAGACCTTACCTTTTGTTCTACTTAAATGAAAATTGAAACGACAAGCGAAATCCCTTGTCCTCGCAATGAATTATGAAAAGCCCACTCATCTTATCCATCTTATCATTGCAACTCCATTCTTCTTTCTGACACATGTCATACTCATATTAGATTGTTCTTAAAATGTCATTTATTTATTTTGAAACCTTTCAAAGCCCTTGCTAAGATTTAGGCAATCTTTTTCATATCTTATTTCCTTCACAATTGCGCTTTGTTTTCATCCTGCTATCATTCATTTCTTATAGTACCGCCAAATATACTGGACATGGATAGTACACCGTCATCGGTAGCAGTACGTGAAAATCAAAACATCAACATGACATGTCGAGCCGATGGTTTTCCCACACCGAAAATCATCTGGCGAAGGGAGGATGGCGAGCCTATTTCTGAGAAACGACGAAAGGACAAGGATAAAGAAAAAGGTTTGTTGAACAGACGAAAGCCGATGTAATTGACTAGTTGTAATTTTGAATAGGAATGGTTGGATTTCTTGGAAACAGATAATGTTGGTGGGAAGTTTATTTTGAAAATTGCTTCTACCTGTTTTGATTGAATTTTTTAATGAACTTTAATGAGTAATTCCGTATAAGCGAGCTGATTTGACTTTTTGTTTCAAGCAATATTTAGTTTCCTCCAACTCCAGAACTTGCTCAATAAACATAGTAGATTTTCTTCATTTGGGCGTATTGGCAGAGTTATAAGAACCTGATGGAAACTTATGCTAGTAAGAGATCTAATATATATTAATACTTTAGTAGTTTGCGTATACTCGAATAATATACTATCGAGCATCCTAGTGTATTTTACCCAAATTATCTCCGTATGATCTGTTTACCATTTATTGACTGACAGAAGCTACTGTATGGTAAAGGATACGTGTTGGCTGGCCGCCACTTGGTGGCACATATGCGTTTTTCTGCTAAAGAAAAATCATTGAAGTTTTGCTCAAATGTACTTGAATCGTGGTGATAGAGTACCCTATTTTGTCCCTGAAAGCATAAAGGATATATGCAAACAAACCGGAAACTACAATCTAACCTATCATTTTTCTCCCCTGTAACCTTTCTCAGTCAATATAAAATTTTTAATTTTATTTTTAGTATATATTTAGTATATTAGTCGTATATATTTTAGTATATATATATCCCACACGAGTGATGAGACTTCCTCCATACGAAGTGTATACGCTTACCAAAATGCAAGACTGCCGTTGATTTCAGGATAGTCCGCTTGGGGTCACTAAATTTGTGCAGATCAGTTGATGCGAACGTTCGATGGCCGATGTCTATCTTTAAGATTACTTGACATTCGGCTTCAGCGAAGAGTGATTTGCGTTTCCATTTGTCTGACGTCAAAATAAGTGACGTGCGAAAGCCACACTTTGTCGTTACACTGTTAAATTTCGTCAAAAAAAGCAGCAACTCAAACAATTGATGGTTGTTGCTCAAAATGACTTCTGCTACCTTGAATCTTACGGCAAGTTTCAAATGGCATTTTGAACGTGATTGACAGTTGATTGATGAAGATTAGGCTCCGGGCTAACCATCTGCCCTGATTCACATACCATTCATAAATTGACATCTGATTATCAAAAATCTTTGTATAGGTTTATGGGTTCAGCTTTAGCTTCAAAAACTGCTATTTCATCTACATATACTAGACAGTTTTCAATGAAACCCAATGCTGTTTACCTTAAACTGAGAGTTCGTTTTATACACAAGACTTATAACTTCAATTGTGCAAGTGAGAAAAATTTGTACTCATACGAAAAAATAGTAAAATATATTGAGAATACTTGAAATTCATTAATTCCCGAAGGACTCAGATTTTTTCAGTGAAAGCAACGAGTCCAAAATTTTTGACAAGCCAGAGATTTCTAAGATTGTTAAACTGCTGCAGCTGTAATGGTTTGGCAACGTGCCTCGGCTGAATGAAGAGCGAATCCAGGAAGGCATTCGTAGACAAGGCTGAGAGAGGAAGAGTGGAGAGAAAACCCCAGGTGGCGCTAGTCGGATTTCAATTGACGAGGATAGTAGTTCATTACTGTTATAAACTTATCGGAGATCGCGTTCAATTACCAAGGACTCTTTGAAGCATAACATAGACTCGGAGCCCAAAAACGGATACAGCTCTATGATAACGGCAAAGAAAGGCTATGACTTGGTCGAAAAACTATTGAAAACTGAAGTTTTTTTTCTCGAAATTACATTTTTAGAACATTTTTGGGAATTTCCACACTTTGTTTATTTTATAAAATGAAAAGATTTTCAAGGAAATATTTTCAGTAGAAAGTACCGAAATAAGTTAAAAAATAGTCTTAAAAATGATTAGTCTTGAAAAAAGAGTGGCAAATTTTTTACATAATCCAACGAAATAAACAGTACGAACTAAACAGAAAACAAATTTCAAAAAACTTCCAGTTGTTACAATCTCACTTTATACCCTTCACTAATATTTCTAACACTTTGCAAATCAAGATTTTTTCATGCAGGGCTTAGAAACTGAAGACACCAACTGTCTCTTTTAAACCTCGGTCTTAGTTCGCATGTGGGGAACAGTCTGAAGGACCTTCCTAGCTACCTCCATGTCAAACTCGTTTGATATCTTCTTTCAGAATTTATTTCAAGCAAGATACTTCAGCGCAGCCCTAAAAAATTCTTTCCAAAAAAGGGAAAAGTTCATTGCATTTGCAAATATTGAAAAAATTCATTTCTGTTTTTTGAAATATTTTTTTGACATGACATGTGTGAACATTTTATGCTGACAAGATCTGTAGCTCAACCAAAACGAACAATCAAGACGCATCTTCATGGATGTAATATTCAGATGAGACGTAAACAATTTTCATCAGCGGGAAGAGACGACAAGAAATGACACTATTGGCTGTAAATATCCAATGAATTACGTGAACATACGACGCTGGTTCAAATATAACCAGGAGTTTTAAAACCAAATTTTAATGTTCAATTTCAAAGCTATTTTTTAAAAATTTTTTCTAAGTAGTCTTCCAAAACTTAAAACTCTCGTACTTATGAGTTCTTGCCAACCGTCAGGATAACACGGCCATAACGTAGCCATTCGCGCACAAATGGTTACACTTCATCATTGCTTTCGAAACGTTGTCCACTGAGTACCTCTTTCAGTGAACCAAATAAACAATAATCACAGGATGATAACTGTGGACTGTATGGAGGGTGTTCCAGTGTTTTCCATTCCAATTCGTTCAATGTTTCAATTGTAAACTGAGCTGTATGCGGACTGACGTTATCTTGCAGCAATATTGCAATACAGATTATAATTACGCTTTATTTCGATCTGTAGGCAGGCTTAACGGTGTTTTTTTTAGAACGCTGCTATAATACTGCACCTAAGTTCGTTGTTACGTGCGAAAATGAAGCGCGATTACCCCGATCATGTACTTCCCAGCTGGCAATAAAACCCATACTAAACAAGATATTAAAATATTTTAATCACAAATTGTTAGGGTAATGTTCATAATTATCATTTATTCACTTTACTTTTACTCAGACATATTTTTCTTATTTCTTAACAATCAAATATGAAAAAAAAATAAAAACAAAAAAAAAAAACAAAACAATGGCACAGCTTATTTCCACCAGTTCAAAAACTTACTATTTTAATTCTTTTTGTAAGTAGAGACAAATGGATTCAATATCAAGTATGGTCTCCCTACTCCCTACTAAAATTATTTTTAGCCTCTTAGGCATCGAATTGACCAGTTTGTGTGTAATTTCTGGAACACTTTTGGGCCATACCTCAAATAATGCAGTTTTGAGGTCTTTTTTACTCGAAATTTTTAATTTCTACTCGAAATTTTCCGTTTTCAAATAAAGATGTCCAAAATGGCCCAGAAATTTTAATGACATTCAAGTCAGGCCACTGTGCCGATAAATACATAATATGCGGGCTGTTCCAAATAAACCATGTTTTTACGATACCCAGTTTATGTTTTACTTCATTATCTTTGAAGATTATGATATCATCACGAATACTCTGGTTTTGGAACTTTCATGCAAATTTGATTTCAAAACTTGAAGATATTGCCAATTGAATGAATCACTTTACCGCTACTCAGTCCAACCATCTTATCAATATTTCTGCGCAATTTTTGAAGTGACTTAGAACAATTTCTCGCTTTTGAATCGACGTATGTGTATTATTTCGCGTATTTCGCGAAACTTACATTTTTGCACGATGTTCTTGCCAAATCCAGCAAGACTGATCATGGTCACGATACAAATAAAATGACAGAAATTACAGAAGAAGAAATAACAGTTGCATTACAGCTTAACTGTTCATTACACGGCAGCAAAGAATTCGGTCCAAATAAGGGGTCGCATTGTTTTCGATTGCGTCTTCCATTTTTATGCGTTTTAAAGTATTTTATAAAATGTGAAAATATAAGTAATGTCATATTTAATTAGTTTAAACATCAGCCTAGTTAACTATGCTTAAATAATCTTGATATATTGTTCATCCCATTGCAGTTCTTGTCTACGATGGAGAAGTGTTACCATTGACTAAAGTAAGCCGCAACGAAATGGGAGCATATCTGTGTATAGCAACGAACGGTGTTCCGCCATCTGTATCTAAAAGGATAATCTTAGATGTCGAGTGTAAGTAGATTATATTGCTGCCTAATAACTTTTGCTTTGAAACCAGTTTTCTTGACATAGCAAACCAGCTCTGTTATCCTTGTCCATGTTCATAGCTCATACATAGGTAACAAGTAACTTTTCGAAGCAATATTTTTAGTACACTGAAGTAATTTTCCGTTGGTTTTCTTTATATTTGTGTTTTTTTTTCTTGCTTTTTTCAAAAATTCGTCCTTTTTGCACTAACTTTTGCAGCAACGAACGAAAAATTCAAGTATCATGTTCTGTTTGTGTAATAGCAATCTCAAAGCACATGCATATGTGTCCTTCGAATGAAATTCCATTTATCCTCAATGTTGTCCCGGTTATCCTTGCTCGAGTCTTTTCTTTTCTTCTAAATTCAAAGCACGTGCTTTCGGCCAAAGAGTATTGCACGTAGCATAGGATACGTTCCAAACATTCATACTAACTAAATATATTTGGATGTATGAAAAGCGTGTACATGAGTGTTATGGATGCTGTCAAAGACTGTGGAGCGACAGTAACTGGAAATGCTAGAGCAAACCTTTCTGTGACATTTTTATTTTTTCCCTCTAGAGCAAAAAAAAAAACATCATTTCTCTCAACTTTACTATGGCTCGTTGCTGCTTCAATCCAAAAGCTATCTAATATCCTCTGTTTCTGTTTTGTCCAATAGTTTCACCGATGATATGGGTACCCAATCAACTTGTCGGAGCACCAGCTGGAACGGATGTCACAATAGACTGCCACACGGAGGCGCATCCAAAGTAAGTACGGTATATCTATATATCCTTTTTATTATATCACCATATTTACTTTTCGAGTGATTAGCCATCGGCTTACTTCTACAGAACCTCACGACTTACACCATAAACTTAACATTGGGCGTTTACAATATACTCCTACTGTAGAATAAGTAAGTTAACAAAAATATACACAAGGATATTTTCAGTGCATACACACAGAAATTTCCAGTGAATAAAATTTTTCCAATCATGCTCACATTTTTGAATTAATTCTGAACCAGTTTCTCGATTATTACCGATATGGGTTTCATTGTGTCAACAATGCTAGGAAAAGGACACTTACAGAATTAGTTTTGACTACTCTAGTCTCAGATTCTGTCTAACAATATATTCTCATACCGCATCTTTTACATTACAATCCCTTATGACTATAGTACAACACCTTACCTCAGCGCATTTCTGTAGTTTTTCCAAATACGGTCTTGGTAAGAAAAGTAAATCTCAGTCCTTTTTTCACATATGTGCTTTCTGCTCAACCACAAGGATAAATTTCATAAAACTGACATCTGTAGATAGTAGGCTTTGAATGGTGGTATCGATTTCAAACATTTGAACAGTTTGCAAAGAATTTCACCACTAATTTTCCACTGCTACAAACTACATGTATTAACACTCATATCTTGTTCCTTTTTCCAGAGCAATTATCTATTGGGTCTACAACTCTGTGATGGTATTACCAAGCAAAAAATACAAGACAGAATATGCTGAAAATTCTTACAGGTAAGTGTAAAAGACATTATCCTTGCTCAGTTGTTCTCAACGACCGCCACCAGTTTTTACCATTGTAAAGATGAAGACAGGATACTGGTAAAAGCGCGAAAGGCATCTTAAAAGTCTGTCTGTGTGTTTTTAAGTGAAACGAGGAAGTAAGAGAGAGTGAAACAGAAAGAACGAGATAAAGTAAAACATCTTCCGGCAAAATGTCTTCACAGTAAAGGGAGGAAATTAGATCTACCCTGACGGAAGTGTATTATTATGTATGTTAAAGTGAAATGTTAAAACGCCTGACGAAATTGTTTATGGGAATTGAATTATCATTTTTCAACCGAATTTTCGAATTTTCTTGCGCTCACAAAATTGTTTGCAGACAAGCAAATGCAGTTCTTGCTAATGAACTGTCATTATATGCATTTCGTGGAACTTGCCTTTTTAAAAGTTTTAACAAGGATTTTTTTTTTGATATTTTATAGGGCTCATATGAAATTAACAATACGAAATCTACAAAGCGGGGATTTTGGCAATTACAGGTGCATATCAAAAAATTCATTGGGTGAGACTGAAGGATCAATTAGAGTTTATGGTAAGTCAACCCATTTTTCTTTGCATGAATTGGTTTATAGATCGGACTTACTACTCAGCCATTTCTAAAATAGATGATTCTATAAAAAAAAGTTTATAACGATTATTACTAGCATCAATTAAGTCCTTACTGCCTTCTGGTCAGTGTCACAAACTCATATTGCATTTTCAAAAAAGATCCTCTTTTAAATATTCAAAGTCAATTGTAAAGCTGAAACCTTCAAAAAAAATTTCGGTTCAAAAATCTGTGTCAAAGGTTGCCAACTTTACTATTTATCCGTTGAAAAATCTTTAAAAAACAATTTTTTTTGTTACTTTTCTAAGTTTTTTTCTGGAAAAAGACAGTAGTTGTCCTTTGTTATCATCACCACAAGTCGAATCCCTATTGCTGGTGTGGAAGAATCTGAGAGTCAGGGTGTATTTAAGGGTGTCAGTCAACGGATGAAGACCACCTACGTTTTCTTTGAAGGAGCATATTATTTGTGGACACATGACCTCGACCTAGTATTATAACATTTTTGGGTTCCAACAATTACAAAAATCAAAATTTCAATAGCCTAAAAAATTTGAGGCCAGTGAAACCACTTTGTTGTCTAACCATTTGTTCACCAGGATTTCCTGTTCTCTATTAAGAAATTTTTTCGATGACCTCTTTAATTTCTTTTTCAGAAGAGAATCTACGTTCTTATTCAATACTTTCCCCGAGAATCGGTCCATTATTATTGTGCATGCAGCCCATATTTGTTTCTCCCTCAATAACTTCAGATAATCTTCTACAAAAAATGAACAAAAATTAATTTAAAAAATAAGATGAATCAGCCGTCTCAACGCTTTCCCGGTGATAATATCGGGCAAGGCGGTCCAGATACACAATTTTCATTTTTGCAAACGACTTCCAACGCTCCTGTATCCGGATAATAACATCCTTGACCTTAATGCACATCGGAATGATTTGAGGTTGCTCAAGGGATATCCTGAATTCCAGATCAGCTGGTTAAGGAATCGTTTTCCCCAAGATGACTCAGGCATTCATCAATCGATGCATGTCCTGCAGTTCGGTACGCCACCAAAAAAATGGAACGCACTGAGCCTAATCTCTCTGATTATTGTCTACAATCTTGGCTAATGTTTATTGAGAGTGTCATTCATTTCATTTTAAGGATTTCGTTTTCAACCTGAAGAAAGTTCCATTGAGATTCCATTCCAATAGCTTTTTAAAACTGTGCTGTGTACTGATATGTGCTTCTACTTGGGACGTCCTGTAATGGTCTAATATCACCGTCGGCTAGCTGAGCGCACTACGAACATTTTTTCAGGTTTGGGATATGCAAGCACCAGTGATTCACAGAGCATCCTTTTCAACACCTCGAAGACTGTTTCACATTGCTCAGTCCAGATAAAGGGACGATTCTTTTCTGTGAGCAGATGGAGGCACCAGTTCAATACTCTTCGTAGTTGTCATTTGATATGAGGTTTTGGCAAGCTTCTCACAATGTCTTCACAAATTCAAATTTCAATTCAAATTTTTCTGGCTGAATAAATAGATGTTCGTCATTCCATTCTATTCGCGTTGTTTTTTTTTTATTTTTTTGTTTATTTTTAGTGACAATACCTTCATAGACCCGAACTAAACTATGATAGGCTCTTCAGGAAGAGGAAAAAGCGATTGATACACACCCTTCCCTGAGTGACGAATAACGTAGTAGCAAACGTTTCAGTCTCAACCCTGCCTGGTCTTTCTAGCCTTCCTTAGCATTTGATATTTAAGATGTCTTTCCTCTGACAGTTTTCATGGTTTCATCACGTCGTCCAAATTCGAAATTAAACACCTTCATGCCGTTAAGTCAATTGTATATTACAGCAATAACAGTTCGTACAATGTCTCGATCTGACGGAATTCAACCAAAAGAAGCAAAATCATCTATCCACTTGTTCATTTGCTATCTCTTTCTACTAGAAGCCACCCACGAGTGTGCATGCTGTGTGTTAATTACGCTGTAAACATGATCTATGAGCGACAGGACAGGTCAGCTTGAATCTGTCTCTGCACATCCGATTAATAGTGATAAACCATTGTTAATGCTGAAGGACACATGTTAAGGTTTTGAATTTTTACTACAAGTTATGTCTGGGTGTGCGTTCCGGCATTGATTTTCAATAACCTTGGATGGAATGAAACGTGATATGTTAGTTCAATGTGTGATGTTTTTGAAATTGTATTATATTAATTATCATGTTGAAAATTATAATCCTTTATTACCATAAAGGATTTTGTCCTTGTCAAAATCTCCATCTCATTGTTTTTGGACGGTAGTTGCTCAACTTTTTGGTCATGAACACCCAATTTTATAATTTATTTATAATTCACGTTCATGTTGTTTTCGGTTATGCTTCAAAACCAAAATAAAAACCTTTAAATCAAAAATTGTTTCTCATTTTGGACTCCTTATACACTTTAGACTTAAAGATGTCTTTTCCCTGCAGCCTCCTTCTCCTTATAAATTTTCCCTAAAACTGCTTCAGATAAATGTAAAGTTGATATTTTTAGTTGAATTTTTTTTTGTAATTATTATTATCTTCAACATTTATCTGAAAATTTGACATTGATTGTTTTGATTTGTGAAAACAATTACCCAGTCATATGTTTAATTTTTCCCAGAAATCAAAAGATTAATATTTTTATGACTTTTATTTGTTCAAGGAATAAAGGACAATTTCAGAAATTTTAGAAATTTTATACTCCTAATGATCAATTTCGTCATTTCAACCAAAATCTTAACAAAATATGCTGCAAATGGTCTTCAATGGTGGAAGGCATTGAAGTTTCTTAAAATCAGATGTTCGTGTTGCATGTCCTTCATTAATTGACAGATAAAAGTCATTTGATGAAATATTAGACTATTCTCAATTCAAAATGCTTAAATTTTGTATCAGAACTAGGACGTGAAGTGAATCAATGTGAACTAAGGTAGTCTTTATTAATTCATCTCTTTTTCTGGATGAATCATTCCTGATTTATTTATTTTTGCAAGAATCAATTGCTAGCATCAGCGCACGTGCTATAAAGTTTCATCAATCGCAAGGATGAGTAGAAGATTGGAGGAAGTTAGCCGGAAAAGTTATAGGCACAATCGTTGAATCGATTAATAAAGGACATACATTTTATTATCGACTTTCTTCAATTTTTTTATGAAATTCAATCCTCCCTGCATAGAAAAGAAAACAAGGAGGCGGATTTGATTAATTACTCAATTTTCGGTGATTTGCATTAAAATTCTAATTAGTTACCAATTTCTTCTTCAATTTCTTCAAACCAACTTCTTCTTCTTCTTTCAATTCCATTTTTAAAATTGATTCCATTTTCCCGCATTTTTTCCAGTCGTAGTTGTAAGTCTCATAGGCTGATACAAATGGTCTATTTAGCAAGTTTTCTCCTTTTCTATTTGATATTATAAACCTGATTACAAGGTTTGTCATTGTCCTTGTTCCAGGTTCGAATCTCATTATGTAAGAATATTGATTACAATGCGACTGAAATTATTTCATACCTGGGAAAATAAACTCTTACGCACCGTTGCCGTGTATATTGGTTTTCATATGCATCTAACGTCATGCTACTTGTATCCTTTTTTCATTTCCCTGGCATATGCTTTACATTTATACTCCAATCTCTGTTATACTACAGATATAACTGATGATGATTTCCTGTTTCTGTTGATTGTTTCAACTTGTTCTCAACGTTCTAGTATTCATTTCTACTGTACATCTTCTGATGCAAAACAGAGAGACGTTATCTTGTATCATCCACTTTTCTCCCTATTTGGAGTCCTGACGTTTGTTATCACAAAATTTAAACAATGAGTTGAACAATCATACATTGTGACAAACTGTGACGTGAAATGGAATTTATGTTTAACGTTGAATTAGAAAATTTTATCTTTTTCAAAATTTTTATCAAAAAAGTATCAGCTACACAAAATGTGCATTTTGGTTTTGAAGAAAATTCACAAAATATAACAAACTTTGATCAAGATTGATTATATCTTAATATCTTTTCCGAATTTTTTTTTTTTCAAATTTTTTTCAAATTTTATATTATACGTATTTATATTATACATGATTATAAAAATAAAGATAGTGTTCAATGTATCGGTCTACTTTTTTCTTCCTATTTCTATTTCTTGGATTCTGTGATTTTTCTAGTACCTTCAATTTTTTTCCCTAATTGTACTGAATAATTTTTTGATTTTTTCCAGAAATACCTTTACCATCATCACCATCAAAGCAAATAACACATGCAACATCGGAAACAAAAGAAAGTAAGTTTTGCCATATTGTATATTTTCTTCAATTATAAAATATCAGTCCCAAAAACACACAAGTATTGACATCATAAGGAACATTTTGATAATAATTTTTTCTAATTAATTGGAAGTATAGCAATGGGTCCTTTAATTACGATAGCGTTCTTTCTGCGAACGCGAAAGCGTGTTCTGCACAATAAATACCCTCTCCAGCCTTCAACCTACAAAAGTATTACCGGTAAAGTAAAAAAGCTTCCCTATCAGTAATAGTCACTGCCTGTCAAGATCATATCGTAAAACCTTTAAAGTGCCACCACTTCAAAAGGCATCACAAAGAAGGAGAGAAGAATACCCCATGTAGGAAATAAAGCGAGCTTTCCAAGATAGAGAGCTTGTATATGAGTGGGGGGATAACGATGGCTGGCTTTTTAATCTCAAATGAAGGTGAGAATAATTATTCCGGTGTAGCAGTATATGGAGTCTATGGAGTACGTGGAGAAATTTATGGGAATTTTACTAAACAACTCTCCGGATCTTCTTCACTGTGTCCTACCTACAACCTGTTTTGCTTGCATATATCAACCTGCATCTGGAAAATTAGATAGATCGGTAGTGCGCTTGAGGTGTTTGGATTTGTTATGAGTAAACATACAGTCAACCTCCTCCGTGTTTGGCAGGTTTCTGAAGTTTCTGAAGTTTATCAAGTTCACTAGAATTGCATTAATTATTGCAAAGTATAATCCCCGTATTGCCATAGTTTTTCCCCAAAATTCCGAGGGTGCTCTCTAATAGCAAAAACTTAGCATAGATGGCTTGAAGTGAAAGCAGTTAAAGAAAGAAGTAGTTTTAATATAACTCGGTCCATTGTTATATTGATGTGAGCATTTCGAGGTGAACCAAGACATCTAAACCTGCGGTTTTAAAAATTCACGTTGCGTATGGCAAGCATAGGCAGTTCCTAACGCAAAAGCCTATGAAGTTAAAGCTCTTCAAATTTGTTAATTTGTTGAGGTGGAACAGCACCTTATAAATCATATGAATTCTCAAAAAGAAAAGGCGGAGACCAGTGAAGAAACCCAGGACATGCTGGTCTGAATCCTTTGACAAACACTGTTCATAGCTGCTCTTATTTCAAAACAGGAGGACGCAGTCAATGGAATGACGTATTCAGAGGCACTTGCTGCAGTAAGCGAATTTCCTAGAGGGGCTGGAGTGCTATGAAGAATAAGAACATTATCTTACTATTGTAGGCTCTGAAATAGAGTTGGAAAATTTAAATTAGCGAGTTTTACAGTCTTATGAAGTCAAAAAAGAGTCTGAATGAGTCCAAAAATAACGTTGGGACGGTAAGAAAAAAAAGAGAAAAAGAAAAAAGAGAGAAATAGATACTGATGGAAATTTTCTAAAAAATTTTAACAGAAAATCATGGAAATCACTGAAAGTCTTCTTTTTATTTCATAGTTGACAAAGTACAAGTCTTTAGCTCGAGTGCAATTTGTTCAATAGTTTATAATGAAGCAAGAATTTATCTAGCTATACAAAATATATTCATATATAGACAATACTATCGATTTTTCTACGACTGCTATTTAAATTACTGCCATCACTACTACTGCTGTTCTTATGTCTGCTATTTCTGCTACTATCACTACTACTACTCCTACTACTTCTGCTACTACTGCCACTACCGCTAGTACTAATTCTATTGCGAGTACTACCACGGTTACTGCTGATGATACCACCACTTCTACAAGTACACCTAATACTACTGCTACTATTACTCCTACTATTACTACTACTACTCTTACTACTACTGTTACTACTACTACTGCTGCTACGACTACTGCAAATACCACCAAAATTATTATTATAAATATTATTATTATTACATTAGTCTGACGTAACGACTCATTGGGTACGGGTATTTTCAGTCTTACCTGTATAAGATGTCACCGTCCTCAGCTTGCTTTTTCTGCCCGGGGATGACAGACGACGCCAGCCATACGTTCTTTGCGTGCGCAAGATGGAGAAAATAAGCGTTCTCTCTCCAGAAAACGTATAGGGAAAGATGACAAAATCAAAAAACAATTGGAACCGCCTTTCGCATTATGTACGGACAATTCTTCTTATAAAAAAGGGCATCATGGATCGCTGGGTGGCACAGAGGGAAGGAATATCTCAGTGGCAACAATCCTCTTACTTCCCAACGATCCGTGCAGAAAGAGTCATTTCCCTTAATTCGAAGGTGCTGCTAGGCGATATGAGAACCAAATGAGACCCAATCCGAAGTAATGTGACAAGCAGTTCCAGGCTAGGTTCTCGGTGTCAGAGGGGAGGTGTTTAGGCAGGCGTCTGGTTGAGACTGGGAGTCCGACACTCAGGGCGTAAAAAGCTTTCACTTCCAAATCAGTTAAAAAAACGCTGCTGCTACTTCCCCCACCATTAGTACTACTTCTGCTATCACTTTTAGTAGTGCTACTACAGTTACTGCTACTATCTGTACTTTTGTTACTGCTGTTATTAATGCTGATACTACCACTACTACTACTTCTCATAAAATGGTTTGCATGGAAATGCCAATAAACAGAACTCCAGAAAAAATTGAATCCTGAAAATCAGCTACCCTAATCGTCATCCCGGCAAACCTGGAAAGGATCACAAAGTGTGAAAAAATTTAAGACCCATAATTATTCTCATTTTCATATCCAAATAAGCCGAATAGGCTTTTCCGACCAGACTTTAAGAAATAATCGGGGGAAAACGTTTTCTTTCAGAACAAACAATTGGTTGCAAGTGAGATCATTCGATGGAATTTAAGATTTATAGGGAAGTCTAACATGTTCTCTGGGGAATCAATAGTCAACCATGTCGAGTAATTTTCAATCTAGCAGAAGCCTTCGTAAACGTCTGGCATGCACCATCAAATTTCAATATGCATGAACTCCAACCTTATTTTCCAATGATGAAAATCATTCAAACATTTCATAAAGATAGTTTTAAAGTACGGAAACCATCTCCATGACCCAAGGTCGATTCAAGCTGAGGTTCCAAAAGGATCGCCCGTTTCTCCAATATTATACAGCCTCTTTATTACCGACTCACCTGTATTTCGGAATACGTAAGAACATCTTTCTACGCTCGCCCACTTATATATAATATGCTCGCAACATGTAAAAGTCAACACGTCGAATTACAGCAATCATACAATGTTGTGTCAGGATACTTTCGCAGAAGTAAAATCAAGTTGAATAACGACCAGACTAACTCTACTTTAATAGTAAGAAGTAGAAGACAGCATGGCAACAAGAAGGCAACATTACAAATTGATTAAATCAACACACAACACTGAAGATGAACGGTCAAATACTCAGGACTTACTTTTGACCCTCTTTTCCGAGGGTGCTCTCTAATAGCAAAAACTTAGCATAGATGGCTTGAAGTGAAAGCAGTTAAAGAAAGAAGTAGTTTTAATATAACTCGGTCCATTGTTATATTGATGTGAGCATTTCGAGGTGAACCAAGACATCTAAACCTGCGGTTTTAAAAATTCACGTTGCGTATGGCAAGCATAGGCAGTTCCTAACGCAAAAGCCTATGAAGTTAAAGCTCTTCAAATTTGTTAATTTGTTGAGGTGGAACAGCACCTTATAAATCATATGAATTCTCAAAAAGAAAAGGCGGAGACCAGTGAAGAAACCCAGGACATGCTGGTCTGAATCCTTTGACAAACACTGTTCATAGCTGCTCTTATTTCAAAACAGGAGGACGCAGTCAATGGAATGACGTATTCAGAGGCACTTGCTGCAGTAAGCGAATTTCCTAGAGGGGCTGGAGTGCTATGAAGAATAAGAACATTATCTTACTATTGTAGGCTCTGAAATAGAGTTGGAAAATTTAAATTAGCGAGTTTTACAGTCTTATGAAGTCAAAAAAGAGTCTGAATGAGTCCAAAAATAACGTTGGGACGGTAAGAAAAAAAAGAGAAAAAGAAAAAAGAGAGAAATAGATACTGATGGAAATTTTCTAAAAAATTTTAACAGAAAATCATGGAAATCACTGAAAGTCTTCTTTTTATTTCATAGTTGACAAAGTACAAGTCTTTAGCTCGAGTGCAATTTGTTCAATAGTTTATAATGAAGCAAGAATTTATCTAGCTATACAAAATATATTCATATATAGACAATACTATCGATTTTTCTACGACTGCTATTTAAATTACTGCCATCACTACTACTGCTGTTCTTATGTCTGCTATTTCTGCTACTATCACTACTACTACTCCTACTACTTCTGCTACTACTGCCACTACCGCTAGTACTAATTCTATTGCGAGTACTACCACGGTTACTGCTGATGATACCACCACTTCTACAAGTACACCTAATACTACTGCTACTATTACTCCTACTATTACTACTACTACTCTTACTACTACTGTTACTACTACTACTGCTGCTACGACTACTGCAAATACCACCAAAATTATTATTATAAATATTATTATTATTACATTAGTCTGACGTAACGACTCATTGGGTACGGGTATTTTCAGTCTTACCTGTATAAGATGTCACCGTCCTCAGCTTGCTTTTTCTGCCCGGGGATGACAGACGACGCCAGCCATACGTTCTTTGCGTGCGCAAGATGGAGAAAATAAGCGTTCTCTCTCCAGAAAACGTATAGGGAAAGATGACAAAATCAAAAAACAATTGGAACCGCCTTTCGCATTATGTACGGACAATTCTTCTTATAAAAAAGGGCATCATGGATCGCTGGGTGGCACAGAGGGAAGGAATATCTCAGTGGCAACAATCCTCTTACTTCCCAACGATCCGTGCAGAAAGAGTCATTTCCCTTAATTCGAAGGTGCTGCTAGGCGATATGAGAACCAAATGAGACCCAATCCGAAGTAATGTGACAAGCAGTTCCAGGCTAGGTTCTCGGTGTCAGAGGGGAGGTGTTTAGGCAGGCGTCTGGTTGAGACTGGGAGTCCGACACTCAGGGCGTAAAAAGCTTTCACTTCCAAATCAGTTAAAAAAACGCTGCTGCTACTTCCCCCACCATTAGTACTACTTCTGCTATCACTTTTAGTAGTGCTACTACAGTTACTGCTACTATCTGTACTTTTGTTACTGCTGTTATTAATGCTGATACTACCACTACTACTACTTCTCATAAAATGGTTTGCATGGAAATGCCAATAAACAGAACTCCAGAAAAAATTGAATCCTGAAAATCAGCTACCCTAATCGTCATCCCGGCAAACCTGGAAAGGATCACAAAGTGTGAAAAAATTTAAGACCCATAATTATTCTCATTTTCATATCCAAATAAGCCGAATAGGCTTTTCCGACCAGACTTTAAGAAATAATCGGGGGAAAACGTTTTCTTTCAGAACAAACAATTGGTTGCAAGTGAGATCATTCGATGGAATTTAAGATTTATAGGGAAGTCTAACATGTTCTCTGGGGAATCAATAGTCAACCATGTCGAGTAATTTTCAATCTAGCAGAAGCCTTCGTAAACGTCTGGCATGCACCATCAAATTTCAATATGCATGAACTCCAACCTTATTTTCCAATGATGAAAATCATTCAAACATTTCATAAAGATAGTTTTAAAGTACGGAAACCATCTCCATGACCCAAGGTCGATTCAAGCTGAGGTTCCAAAAGGATCGCCCGTTTCTCCAATATTATACAGCCTCTTTATTACCGACTCACCTGTATTTCGGAATACGTAAGAACATCTTTCTACGCTCGCCCACTTATATATAATATGCTCGCAACATGTAAAAGTCAACACGTCGAATTACAGCAATCATACAATGTTGTGTCAGGATACTTTCGCAGAAGTAAAATCAAGTTGAATAACGACCAGACTAACTCTACTTTAATAGTAAGAAGTAGAAGACAGCATGGCAACAAGAAGGCAACATTACAAATTGATTAAATCAACACACAACACTGAAGATGAACGGTCAAATACTCAGGACTTACTTTTGACCCTCTTCTAGGTTCGACCAGTCCCATACAAAGGACTGGAAACAAAAAACATGAAACATAAGACATCACGGCAGAGGAATCCTTTCTCCTGCCTATCTGTTTCAAAAAACAGGCAACCCTATAACTATAATTGAATTATGTTCTACAAACAGGTAATACATCCAACAATACTCCATCGTAGTATCACCTTCTGCCCGACATCAAGAACAAAAAGAGAATCACTTAAATCCTTGCAGAACAAAACTATAAGAGCAATCTACTCGATTCCGTGGAACACTAGGAACCTTGGCATTAACAAACATATCAGGATCGAAACAATAGAAACATACTAACGAGATCGCAGGCTTAAACTCTTTTGACAAGAAAGGCTTGCATCCTACTAGTGCACTGGAACTTATCAGACAACGAGATAAGAAAACCAAACAAGCGTACTCCAGCGTTTGAAATTTTATTCAAAATTACGCTAAGAAAAATTTAGCAAGACATTTTACACAAATATGTGAACATTAGGACGCTCACCGACACGAGTGGAGCAAATGTGCTTAATCGAATTAACTTCATGCAGCACCGACTCCAAGAGGGAAAATAGAGTCAGGATTAACTTGATTTATGACGGACCAAGTCAAGTGTGGCTAACTGCAGAAGTTGGTGAGCTGCAACCAACAACTTCACGTGCTTCTGGTCTGATTTAAACAACACCTGGTAGATTAACTAGTGATACGAGTATATTCCTAGTGATACACATCCTTGGGATGCTGAAGCCGGCAAAAAATAAAAATATCCGACAAGAACATATATATTATGTAAGGATCTCGGGGTAAGGCGTGATACACGATGTGTGTAAACATTTTGTGAGGTACATCTGTATAAACGAGGCAGGAAGCTACATTGCAGGTTATTAACAAAAAACCTTTTCATACATAACCAGTAAAATTTTGAGTAAAATATTATTATAATTTTTTTGAAATATTTTTTTCTTGGAAATAAACCAGAATATCCCAAATGTTTCAATTTTAGTGGCATTCTACCTCTTCCTGTAAATCATTTCACCCATTTTTTCTCTTTGAATTCTTAAGGAACCCATGTAAAGAACAAGTGTTGTAGTATGACGGCCAGCAACAAATAGCTTGCTGAAGGACATTCTGTTCCATCGCCATCGGATCGAAATTTGTCAAAAGAAAAAGTGTTCAGTCTTCACATGAAATAATCTTCAAACAAAAAAAACGTCCTAGGGACTCTGCCTTATTCGCAAAAATGTTCACAATATTACGGACACAATCATTCAATCGGGAAATGTCTTGAAAAGTTCATATCATTTTTCTTGCCAATGTACGAGGCGAAAGCTGGACACCGGACAAACAACAATGTCAAAAGCCTGACCACACCAGCTTATGGGAAAAATTCCATGAATTCCTAAAATAAATGAAATGGAGTGAAATGTGGGCTACCCATAAAACCGCATACCTTCATCAACTGAAGCATTACACCTCTGCATGGCCACAAGGACAATTCGCACAGCTGAAACTCCTCAAGTCCCAACTCAACTTGGCTACTTGCTATACAAACGTTTGTATTTGCTCAGTGGGCAACGCGACGGCATGCCGAAAAGGATAAAAAGACGGTGTCGACAGGGACGACGACGCGACAACCGCATGTGAAGAAATAAAGAAGCCATAATCCTGCCTAACATTTCGCATTGCCTGAGCTCGGTTCACACTTCCCCCAGGAGTAAACACTGATCCCCAAACACACAAACACGATACAATCAACATTCCAACAATATAAAACCCTCACCAAATGTGAAGGTGAGTCCCCGAAGAGGTAGATTAATTTCGATAAGCTGGTCCCAAAGTAGCTGGTATGTCATTCTGTCACGCGTTTTCACGGAAGATTGAACTTTTCTTTTGTGTCTTGATCTTCTCTTCTTCTGCTCGCCGGTTCAGGACTTCTTTTAACTTTCCAGGGAAAATGCCGAGTATTTAAAGTTGGGCGGGTTGGGAGAGAAAGGAGCCGAACATATGAGCCAACGATATGGTTCAATGATTGTTTGCTCGTCGAGCCCGAATCGGCGTCGGTTGGCTCTGCCGCTTAAATGCATACACGGATCCGAGTGTGTTCACATATGTGGATATTTGTGAAGGATATAAATGCTTGGAGTCATAACTCAGGTTAGCTTTTACACGGCGGTGAGTAGGCAGCGAGTTGTGAGGGTTTTTGTGAAAACAGATTCTTATCAACATGATGTTTTGCTTTGAATAAAATATGCGATAAACATTTATTTCACGGCAACCAAAATATGGAGTGTTTTCCTTGTTGAACTCAGGATAAGGGGAATCTAATAGGGCTCAAAGTAAGAGGTTGCTTTTAGAAAATCTGAATATATTGAGGCACATTAGACGTTGTTATATCCTGATATGTGACGTCCAAACAATCAATTGAATTAGATGAAGTAAATGTTGATTACACAACGTAGTACGAATTTCATTTTTCCTTTTCATCTTCAAATAGGAATTAGATTTGTGGGATAAGAAAATCTTCATTGTGCTGTTTTTCCTCTTACAGATCTTATATCGCGAAACGATACTCCACGGATTACTCAATCAGATGTTGTTTTCCCGATGCGTTCTGAAAGTCATAACACTGGATCCGCGTCGGCATCATCGTCAGCATCCGCTTCCTCAAATGGAGGTGGTCCAAACGATGGGAAGGGAGTTTTTGCTATCGGACAAAGTATATTTGATACTGACTATCCACCGAAGGAGTATGGGCATGCCACAGGTAATAAATATTTTTTGTTTATTTGTTCTTACCGGAAAGTAGGTTTCCAAGGATATTTATAAGTATTTTCTTATAATCCTTCTTGTTAAAGTGAAACGAAATAATTTGGAACTATCAGTTAAACACTTTCACCATTTAATTCCTTAAACTCTGTCATATTGCTAAAATCATTCGTTACCTGTGAACCACTAGGCCTATCAGACACAAACAATTATATCTGCACTCTTCCGGACTGTGCACCTACTCCTTTACTATATTGATTTATTTATTTGCCGACTGTTCACCGCGTTCTACACAGTCGTGCCATAAATTCTGTCCCTAATGTAAATGGGTCTAATTTAAAGGCAAAATGAATAAAATACAAGGATGTGTGCTCATTTTATTTAACACTTACTGAACAATTGTAAAAATATAAAAATTATTCAAAATGTCCACCTTTTGCTTTCGCACACTTTTTTAAACGGTCCGGCCACTCGTCTATCGCTGCACGCACCACTTCTAAAGGTATCGAGGCTGCTGTTTTCACCAAATCACTTTTTAATGCTTCAATATTTCGATGAGGTTTAGCGCAGGCCCTCTCCTCTAACATGTTCCATAAACGGTAATCCAAAGGGTTTAGGTCTGGGCTTCCCGAAGGCCAATCTTCAGCAGCAATAAACTCCGGTAAATTAGCTGCCAGCCAGCGCTGTGTTGTCTTAGCCTTGTGTGCGGGTGCTGAATCTTGCTGAAATATCCAGTGCTTTCTCGCGAACATGGTATCACTTAAAGGCTTAACTACCTGTTCTAAAATGTCATATTTGTAATTAGCTGCCCGAGTTTTGACCCCCTGTTCACAGAAATTCAAGCGAGTAACGCCATCGTACTTTCTACTTTTGAAATTTTCTCAGCAGCTTCTCGAGAGCTGTGAGCGTAAACTCTGTCATTTTGGCGATTAAATTTCTCTTCCACAGTGAAAATTTTTTCATCCGTAAACAGCATTTGGCGGTAACTACCACTTGCGTGTCGTTCGAATAACTTTTCTGATCTTGTTGCCCTGATGTGACGTAAAGCCACTGTCAAACGCTGACCGGTAGTTCTTCGATAAGCACCAAGCCCAAGATCTTCCTTTATGATGCGAGACATGGTCCGTCGCGGGATTTTCATCTCCCGTGCCATGATTTTTTGCTTGCGGAGAGGATTTCTGCGAATTCTCTCAGCTACAGCTTTAATGGCTGCTTTCGTTCTTGTGACACGTGGGCGACCACTTCTTGGTCTGTCATCGGAAGAGGATGTCTCATTGTATCGCTTTATATAGCGATAAACAAATTTTGAAGTTATTTTTAAAGGTTTTAAGATGTCGAAAATCTCCTTAGGTGTTTTCTTACACTTGTGTAACGCGATCACTGCAATACGATTCTCTTTAATACCCCACTCCATGTTTACTGTTAGACGTATTGTGTTGAAATGACTTGTTTGTAATACTCAACGAATTTCTAAAGCTTTATCATCTAAACAAACTAAACAGCACTACTTAAAATATTTTGTCATGACGCACTTATAAGAGGGACAGAACTTATGGCACGACTGTGTATAAATTCCCTCGCCTGCTTTACTTCGGGAATAACTAAAGCCATCCCCGCATTGAACTTTTTCATCTCGACATGTTGTTTTTGTATCCATATAGAATTTATCGTTTCTATAGTATGGATCAAGACAGCCCAAATGAACTATTTTCATTTTTACTCTTAGCTTTCGGTGTTTCTGCATAGGATACTACTTCCTATATACTACTAGAGACTGCTTCCTTTATCCTCTTGTTGATTAACTAGGATCCTTCTGAATTAAGTTGCAACTTCCATAATTTACCCGAACTACTAGGTCTGCTCAAAAAGTATGGCAAATTTTGAAATTTCCCGGACTATGTGTATTCGATTTTTGTGGCGTTATGTTGGTACTGATGTCAATCACAAATGCTGACAAGTTCGGCCATTTTGAATCTTCAGTAAATTTTATGACAGTAATTTTGCTTGGACGTATTTTGGCTTGTCTTCAAATTTTATCTTGAATTGAATGATTAGATTTAGATTAGATTAGATTTTAGATTTTTTCCTGTGAAAAAACAACTTTACGGGTACAGATTCACTCCGGAACTTGGCTGTGGCAGATGGTGAAGTTGTCATGGATCAAAACAACGTTTGTGTTGGGTCAAAAATTTTCTCAGAGAGCCAAGAAGATGTGAACGACGAATAGCATGCCGGGCGGTGTGCGGAAAAGTGTGAAGACAATAGTAATGGCCAATCGTCGAATCACCGTTAGAAAATTTGCTGAGGATCCAAAGATATCGATTAGCTCGTGCCATTCGATTCAAGACGAATAGCCGTAGAATTCGTACCTAAATTTCTCAAATTCGCCCCAAAATGTAAGGAGATCAAAAGTAACAACGATGTAAGGAGACCAAAAGTCAATCATCCCAATGAAAGCAGCTTCAAGAGCCAAGACCGATACAAGCGCGCCAAGTTCAGTCGAATTCGAAAGTTTTGCTTACAATTTTTGTCGATTGAGTTTTTGTGACTGGGTGGAAAGGTTAGAAAGAAATATTACCTGCAAGTTATGCTAAGCACTTTATGCTTAGCAATCCGCCAAAAATGCGTGGATTTTCGGAAGAAAAAAATCGGCGTTTACACCATGTTAACGCCCTTACTCAAACATCGAAAGTTTTTGGCGAAAATTTTGCCCAAATAAAACACACAAATGATGCCAAAGCCATCGTATTCTCCAGGTGAGGCCTTTTCTTGTTACCAGTGCCGTAGAAACCCATGAACGGATAGTAGTAACGTAGTATTCATATATTTTGAATGAGGTTAGCGCACTCCATTTCTCACAGAACAAAATGTTTGGTACACTGAAAACTAACTTCAAATTCAACTTAAAAAAAAATTTTAGTTGACAACTGGTTTGCAGATGAACTCGTAAGTGAAGTAGACATTTCATTAGGATGTTGATAACCGTCCAATTCTTGAGGAATACTAGGAAAACTAGAATATGCTTTTCTGGATTCAAATTTTTAATTCCTTGTACGTAGCGTGACGTTTTGTCGACACATAAATAAACTTATTGACGTCCAAATAGACACTGAAAACATATGAGAGATCCGAAAATATTATAATAGAATAAAACCATTCTCGACTGATTCTCGACCATTCTCGACTCATTCTTGATTCTCGACTGACAGCTGCGATATGTTGCCCGAAAAAAACCGATGTGGCGCGCTCGCTTCTTTCGGTCACATGGTACAGAATTTTTGACTTTCACTAGAATATTTAAAGACCTCGTTTTTGAAGGTAGAAGGAATGGAAAAACGCAAAATATAAGACTCTTGCTGGGATTTCTCATCGGAATCAGTACCTTCAAGGAACTCTGCGATTTAAGCCTTAACATTTGGGTGTAGAAAATATATTTCAATTTATTAAAGTTCTAAAATATATTTCTTAAGTTTTTATTAAAAAACACTGCTAAATTTGATTTTGGAGAATTAAAATCCATCGAAATAATTCGACAAAAATCGTAATACGTTACTTTAATAAAAAAAAAATTTATAAGTATGTTTGTTATTCTTTTTTTCCAGGTACTCCAGTTTCATGTCGATGTTGTTTTAGTTTGAAATACGTGCAGCTCCTGTTCATCTACATTTTGTTGAATTTGTAAAATTCAGTCAAATCTGATTTTCCCTTCCCTTAACTTACATTTATATGCACATGTATAATAAGTATTTCACTTACATTTAAGGAGAATATAAATATGTTGAATAAACTATGAGCTAAACTGTAAGGATAGATATTTAGTTAATTTTATTCCTTGTTTTGTTTTTTTTGCTAATGCAAGTGAAATATATACAAATGATTGATTAAAAAGGACGAATCATGATGAAAATATGGAAATATTTATAAACGATGTAGATGCATTTATGTAAATTATATTGAGCCTTTCCATGAGAGTTTAAGTTCTAGGTGTCCTTAAGATATATTAACTATTATTAAGCGCCAATATAGAAATAATGTAAAAAAGTGTTTGGATCGTAAGGAAGTCATTAAGTGTATTAGCTTTAAATATGCTTGCGAATTGCTTGTATGTATTTTCTTGTGGTATTTCATCATTTCATCACAAGCACTGCGGTAAGTGGTCGAATAAAAATACAAGTCATTTGGTGATATGCTAGTTCAGTTTATCTTTACATTAACGTTTGAAGTTGCAGTTTCGACTACAAACTCATTTCAATACCAACGGCGCCAAGTGTGTTATAGTATGTAAGCGTCCACTAAACTAGGATGCTATTAAGCGCGCAACAATGTTCCCAGCCAATTAAAGGATACATCTACAACACAACACGCTCGCTTCCTCAGTCGTGGTAACGGTGTCCTTATCATAAACGTTTTATAAGAATGGCTTTTCTGTAGACTTACTGTTCGTCAAGCTGCTTGTCAATTGCCCAAATGATTGTCACTACCTTAATATATGTGTTTCCTGCATTAAAGGCCACCACAGAATCTAAACTGTCCAAATCGAATGACCAATTCAAGGTTGGGTTGATGGCTCCGGTGAAATCAATAATAATTTATATACATTAATGATTGCGTTGATGACTGCTCTGATTTGAACCAGAAATAATTATAGACATTAAAGGCACGTGGTTGTAACGAGTAAAATTAACATTTGTTGTAGGTTATTTTTTTATAAAATACACTTAGTCATAACTGGTACAACTACATAATTCCCAAAGTAACTTATGGCCGCCACAGACGACGTGATTTGAACTAGTTCTTGACGTCACAATGACGCAATGCTACTCCAAACTTCTTCCTTCACCTCTCAAACACTTAAAAAATTATTACCTCCATAAGATGGGAAAGTCGACGTTCCCCGTTTCTTTGTGTTGCCTGAGGACCACAAGTGACGCCTGCCACACCTTCTTCACATGTGTAAGATGGTCCAGGCTCCGTTTGCCTCAGTCCGAGAAATTAGAAGTACTCTCTCCAGAAAGTATGACGGGAAAGATGTTGACATCTAAAGACAATTGGAACTGAGTGTGACATTACGTGTGGACATTTCTCCTGTTAAAGATTTGTATCAGATGAGCATCATGGGTCGCTTGACGCTGCAGATGAAAAGAAGTTCTCTCTGACAGCAAAACCACTGTCATCCCTCCCACCTGAAATATGGATTTTCGTAACATGAAGGCGCCGCTAGGCGAGAACAAAGGAGCCGCATCCGAATGATGTGGCAAACGCTTCTAGGCTAGATTCTCGGTGAGATAGGGGAGGTGATTAGTCGATAATCTGGTTGCCACAGCGAGTCTAATACTTGCGCATACAAAACCACAAAAAATTGTTGTTATTATTGTTCAACTGCGATTCACTGTTCAAGAAAAGCAAAGGATATTATTTTTGTGACGCCCAAGTGATCCAGTTCTGTTATATTACTATGTCAAGTTTCCAATCAAGTGAGGCCTTGCTGCCTAGGCTGAAACAATCAAGTAGTTTTTTTGCACTTCCTTCTTTTTCGGTACCAACTTAACTGCTCCTATCTGTTTGGAATCCTTTTTGTTGGGCGTGCTGACCTCGAATGTTCTAGCCCGTTCATTTTGCTTAAAATTTTTTAATCCTGTTTCTGTTTTTCCGCAGGCGATGTTTTGTCCTCAAAGACCAAAGAGTTTGGCTTATCCCGCCGCGTTCCTGTCATTCCAAACCTTATTTATCTCCTTAGTCTTGTTCCCTTTATACTGTTGCTAGTGGCACTTTGGTCGTTGCTTTCGTATTCGCTTTGTTGTTAGATTATCCTGCTCTACTTGATTATCCGCTATTTAATATCGCTCTACACTGCTGTCTCTAGATATGCATGTCAGTTTTGTATTCTCTTAAAATTTTGTGGTCTTGATAACTTACCATAAGTCCTACACCAGTTTTGAAATTGCTCGGTTGAAGGCAAGCATCTACACTGTAGACTGGCCTTCCGAGACTTTTTGTTTTCTTCCGTAAAAATTGTTTGTTACCGCCGCTGTACTCGATTTTAGCCCGAAACCTCTCGACTATGGTACAAACTATGGTACATTCTGAAATTTAAAACATGGATTGAGTAGCGGAGACTTCGGAAGAGGATTCCCAGTGCTCTCAACCTTTTGGAAACCGCCAGTGTTGATTACAATCTCATTTTCAGATGTTTTCAGATGTTTATCCTATATGGGATGGCTATATACACTACTGGTTCAATTTCTGTGGACCTTGAATTATCTCCATATGTCAATCTCTCATTCAAAACTAATAGTTGTAAACTTTGGGGGTTAATAGATAACATATGACTTTAAAATATCAGTTTTATTCTGGTGCGTGATAAGGTGTCCCTCTGAAAATGACAGTTTTCCTAAACAAGACACTGTCAAGGGACATGACATCCATATCACTACCTCATTTCCTCAGATGACGTAGCTTAATGGCAACTGTGATGCTTGGCTAAACCCTTCGCTGGCTATTTTTAGTTCTTTTATTGTGGTTCTGTTTTACAGCGCCGGCACGACTCCGATACTCCAAAAGTGGTTAGTGTTCTCACCCCGGTTTTGTACATTTAATTGGAGAATCTGAGCTTTAAGCTTCAAACGCTTTCCTATTAGTCTTTTCATTGCAGACAATGCCGCTGCAGCTCTTTGTCAGACTTTGCTTTCGTGTGGAGTCAAAGTAAACTTACTATCCCAGGATTCACCTAGCTTTTTTTCTTTCTTACCGAGCTTACATGTTTTTCAGCTACGGTCAGCGGTGAAAACAGTTCCAGATTTCGGCTGTTTGTTTAAAGCATAAGCTCTGTTTTGACAGAATTGATGCTTAGCCCTTCATATTTCCTCCCTCCTCCTCTGAAAAAGGGTCACAGCAGTCCGCAACAACCTTCACACGGTTTTCACAAACTTTCCTCTGGTCAGTATGACCATGTAAAAAACGTGTGCTATTGGTCTGGAACCCTTTCTGCAAAGGTACATAGGTTCTGAATGGTTTCCTTGTTGGTTGAAACAAAGCCCCGTTATCACCGCGGTGCTGTTCATGCACACTCCTACCAGGTATTTCAGGTTTCTTTTGGCGTTAAGACATTTAAAACTCAGTCAGTAATCCTCTATGATGGGTGTCGATTTCATCCTCTTTCCAGTCTAAAGGAAAATATACTTTATATAGGTTTATTTTCTTATTTTCTTATTTGCTTTGTTTATTTTCACAAAGATCTCTGTTCCTGGAGTATCCGTTTTCATTGGTATGATTGGATATCCTTTGCTGATTGATGATGATTTGTACAGTTCCAAGGATTTAAAGCTCACAGGATTTTAACTTCATTTACATTTTCTCTCTGGGAAATGTGGTAAGAAGCCACGATTGATACCATTTCAATCTTCTTAATTCATTTAGCCCAAAAAATAATTGCTTTTTAGAAGCTCAAAACCTTTTGTCCTGTTTGTGGTCCATGATCACCGTATCCTAGGGAACGTAGTCACCACCCTCGGCGTCCTTATTGCCATATTTCGCTTGGATTGCTCACTTTCTTTGGCAGTGCTATGACATTGGAATCGTTATATTTTTTTCTCTCACAGTCAATTTGAAGACTTTTACTATGATGTGTACCCTTTCGTGGAACACACTCTTTAAGAGTTCACTATCAAACACGCCGGAACATTAAATTACACATATGCTGGAGTGGTAATTGTTCTTTCCAATAATTAACGCGATTTTTGGAAGTATTTTGTTTCATGCATTTTTTTTTTGTTATATTTTGCGACAACAGCTCGTCGTGCAAGTGCTGTTGATCAGCAACTTCAAAGTTTAAATTTCAAAAAGTCCTGGAACGGGTGTGACTTGAATAGTCTACCTTGGCGTGATGTCCTGGTTGAAGTTATTACCATCTTTTGATACTCACATCCGTTTGTGAGTCCATGCAAGAAATATGTTGGTCTTAGTGATCAATTTTTACTTCAATCACAGCCGAAACATGAGCAGCTCACCATTATTATCGGTGATATAAGGATGAGTGTATTCTTCATTCGTTACTCGTTGGATTTTTCGTCCAGATTGAGCAAGAAATGAGAAGTGACTTGCTTATTTAATTGGGTCATATCAGCACTTTCTGGACTTTTGTACTGTCCTAAATCGGTGAGCCCCAAGCGCGAGGACCTTCCAAGGTATCCACTTCTCATTCTTCCCCCGCCCGTAGCTAGTGCATTGCAGCTTCCACAGTTTGACCGTCTTGGAAAAAAGTCACAAAATGACAAAAAGCTTGTAAAATTTCTCCTTCTACCTAAACGTCTTATGAGCGAACTGTATCCTGTTTATCTCAAGTAATTCATTACCGCCTTTAACATGTTTTAGGTCACGTAATCGTCAATAATTACAACTTTTGAGCATTGAAAAGTATTTTAGGCAAGTTTGGTGTCATTTTCCTTGTTTAGATCATGTTTAAACACTCTTTTAGACTCTTCAGTGCATAGCTCAATCTGCTTTACTTCTTAACAAAATTTCTTCAGCAATTGTAGAGCTATGGAATGGCATTGATATTATCAGCTTCGGGTACAATTTGGTTCGATTTATAGAGCAGTAAAATTGTTGGATTCATTAAAAATTTGTAGACATCGGAATCCTTTTCAAAATTCTTCGAAAGATCGTGTTTATATTGCAGGAAACAGCTCCTGGTAACCTCATTGTAAGTTCCAACAATCTTTGAACACTATCAGGTACTAAAAGAAAAGATATTCTAGAGCCGTAATCCTTCCTGAATGTTTAACGAAGCTCCTGAATGTCATCACAAAATCGACAAAAGTAAGATATGTTCGAAAACATTTTCCATGAAAAAACATCAAACCTCTCACGGAAATGTGATTAATTAACAATTTTCACAGATACCTACACTTTTAAACATATGAAAAATTCATACCCAACCTTGATTCGTATCTGCATCAACAAATTTTGAACAGTTTTCGTTGCGTATAATAATGAATTGGTAGCGAAGTGAACTTTTTAATTATTATTCACATTGTCCGGCCTGCATATACATATCTGTGAAAATAATCATTGAACAATGCTAATTTTTGTTTTTCATAGCATCGGTAAAGGATTCTCGTATAAATAAATCAAAGTTATACCATATCATAAATTATAAACTGGTCCCATGTGCGGTTGTGTCGTATGAATGCACTTTTTCAATGCGTTAACGTGCCGTATTGGCTTTGTACATGTCATTATTCAATGCATCCTCATATCCTGCGACTCGTGTTGCATATTACATTATACATATCGGTGGCTTTACATAAATGTAAAAGCCCATACACACCAGACAAGCACTTAACGTAACCGGAATAAAAAAAACAATTTTTCCATTTTTCATCTATTTTTTCGACCACGCCGTCAATGTTGTGCAACGCGCTCAAAATATTTTTTTTTTCATCCTGTTTTATGTTTTATGTTTAATCTCATCCATAAAATATTTCATTGTTAATGCAATTTCCCCATTCTCTGGACTCGTGACATCCATTTTGGTATTTACTTGTTTGCGGGAACTCCATTTGTCTGCTGGATAATATTCGAAAAATTGTTCAAAAAAGGCTCTTACGTGTATGTACACTCGTATAGATTGAAATTGTATAATTAATTCATGATGCCAAATTAAATTAATTGTAATTAGTCAATGATAATAACTATAGTCTAGAATAATTTGTACACAAGCGAAATAAAAAGCAGATTGCAGGCTAGCATTGGGCAAATTGAATTTATAATTATAAATAAGATAATTAATTTCTATTAATAATGAAAAGCCCAAACAATCAAATGTGAAAAGATCAACAGTGGACTGTAAATTTTGAGATTTGTAAATATGGAAAACAAAAAAGGAAATATTTAAGCCTAAAAAGAAACTGCTAAACTTATACGAACTCTATGGTAAGCATCAATTTAATTTTCTAATATTAAGAAAATAAAAACAAAAGCTCATTCACCTGGAAAAAATGGGGAATTTTACTGCGTGGTAGAAAAGCCAAATGTTGCGTAAATATTCGACGATAAACATTAAAATTAAAACTATGCCTAATTCAATTATGTTTTGTATTCAGCTAATGTTTGCTCAAAATGGAGAACAATAAAAAAAAAGTAATCGAATGCGAAATAGTCAAATTGTAATAAAAAGCAAATAAACTGAATAAATTGTATCAATTATGCTAAAAGTCGTATTTTTGTGACTATGGTTGCTATTTTCAGCTTTTTTCTTACTTATGCTTTCCAATTTATATACATCTATGCTTATGTAGACTTAGGGATCCTTATACCTAGACTTGATTGTCAATGCATTTACAGCGACGTAAATGTTGTCTGGTATTCCAGGACAAATAGTTCCAACAAAGTTCTGTTGAGTATGGTTTATGGTTACACTTGAACTTCAATGTTCAAAAAATATTAGCCATTTTATCCTTTCTTCATTTACTTTTCTTCTTGTAGAACCACAACCTCTATTGAACCTTCACTTCCTGCAGCAGGCGCCTCCAACAGAGCAGCAACAGAGAAATCAGAGCAGCGGTGGACTGTCCTCATCAACAGAGTCAGATTAGCGTTTACTCGGTTTTCCCACTGGTGTCCACCCTTAAGTTCTCTCAAGGAGTATCTTTTTGCACATCCGTTGTTCCATACGATTCACATGGCCAGCCTTTTGCATATTCCGCCGTCTTTCAGTCGTTGAGACCTTCGGCTATTGCGGGTTGTATCTATTTCGCGTCAAATTCGCCATTTAATCCTTTCCCACTTGCAATTTCCAAATAAGATATATCGTAAGCTTACTCGACGAAAATTCATGGCTCATAATTTTTGGTCGCATTATTTTTTTTGAATTGTTAACGAAGCAAAACTATACATCAGAAAAGAAGGTGGAAAGTGTTCATGTTGGTCGTTCAACTAAGGTTGCTTCGACAACGGACCTTGTTTATAAAACGGACCTTGTAAAATACCCAGAAAGCATTCACTCACCTGGTGGGGCAGTCGATGTATCCCGGGGAAGGCACGTGACGAAAAGAACAGTCCAAAACCAATCTTCAAAGTTTTCCACCTTTGTTTTCCATATTCAAGGAAGTTCTCCATATTTCATGAACATGGTACAACTAATCAACGTTCGAAGCAGTACATAACTATGTGAAAATAGGAAACAATACGATCGGGCAGAGTCAAGTACAGGATGCCAATAGATTCAAGCTCCAATTGTCTGATACGAAAAAAAGCATCAGGAATTTATCCTCATATTATTCTTCTAATATCAGCAACATAGTAACATAGTAAACACAGTCTCCTAAGGAGAGTTCTTCCTGTGAAAAGGTACCGAAAATCTACATGAAAATACTACGAAAAACTAGCATTAGGAAAAATGACAAACATTGAGAAATTCCAAACTGGAATGAATATGCATTCAGGATTTCCATAACCAAACCCAGGAAATATGGTTGGCTAGCAATCCAACTTTGGAGCCCACAATGCAACGCATATTCCTTACAGCATGGTCTACCGCAGTAGGAAGGTACAGGTACCTTGCATGCCAGATGCCTTGTACTAAGTTACCTTGAAAATTCGATTCCAAATTTAGCACTACAAGGGACCATCTCTTTCCCAATGGGTACTACCACGATTACGATACTGCCAAACCAGTCTGGAAGCTTTATTTGACTGCAGTATCCGTCTCAATCGCAAATATCTCATTCCCTAACTAAAAAAACTTTGTAAAACTGGGAGGCTCCTTTGGTGCATATGTATGATGATCCTTACACTGTAATCAGTATACCTTTAACGCTACATACACATTATATAACACTATATATAAAGGGTAAAATCAAAACCTGCACCATTTTTTTAGCCAACGTTAAGGTCTGCGCACCGAAATTGATGGCTCCGAGGACTTTTCTGTAGGTATCCGGAGGAATTCAACATAACGTCAGACAAACCCGAAAAAGATTTAGAGGACTTTTTCAAACATTAAAGCTTTGATTAAATATCCTTGCTATAACAATTAAAAACGAAAAACGTCAATGTTCCCGTCCTAAATACCAAAGTCACTACTGAAACCCATCTTTCAGTGACTTCTTCCTCAGAAAATTTCTTTGGAAGGAAAAATGATTGAATATAAATGGTATGAATGGAAATTGCAATGGTACGAAAGAGAAAATGATTAAAATATATTTTCATAAATTTTCACTGACGTTTCACAGACTGAAATCTGGTGCATTTATTCTTTTGCTTACAAAGGTATTTTTGACAGCAAGTGGATTATTTATAAGCACAATAGAGATTTGTCGAAGCATGGCGTAGTAACGAAATAATAAAAAAAAAACTCTTGAAAAAAAACCCCAATTCAATGGGGTTCAACCGATTTAATTAGATTTTATTTTGTTTTATTATTCATATGGGTAAATTGATATTATTTATATAATATTTATTTTGATAAATATTTTTCAGTAATTTATTTTTATTGAAGCAACATTTAAACCATAAAAAACATTGAATTTAAAGCACAAATAAAATAAAATTTAATTAAAAGATTTTCGTTTATGATTACGTGGTTACAAAATTGTTAATAATAATTATCCTTTCAAATTGCTTGAGTAAAAACACAACACAACTACAAAACGGCAATTTCTTGCTCTATCTCTTTCTTTCAGCAGTCTTTCGAGAGTATTCTCGCTTCATAATGATTATACTATGGCATAGGCAGAGCGTACTTACAAAGAAGCGCTAACACACTCTGGGGCCATGGCGAACAAAGAGAAATAAAAACCCATATGTGCTAAATAAAAAAAACATTAAAGTTGGAAACCATGTAAATTTAGCGACGTAGAGTGACTCGAGTAATCAGGGTTTCTGCCCTCAAAGAGAAAGTCAAAATTAAAAGCGCTGTATTTCATATTCATCGTTAAAATTTTTTCAAGAATTTAAAGCTGATTCTAAACAATAAAAATACGAAAAAACTTAATGACCCAAATGGCTCTCTAAATTTAAACATTATCATTTACTATTACTAAGAGTGAACATTTTCAAATGAAATTGTGTGCGTAAGTCGTTGTGTTTGAGTAAAACATTCCTAAGGAACATCAAGGCGGATCGCGTGGTATTTTGTAGTCAAGTTCATTCTCCATCATTTTCGGTAAAACATTCTTTCAAATTCTAAAAACTCTCGCTCTCACAAGATTCAACCAAAATAAGTAGAAATTTATTGGCATTGGTGAATTCCTTTTCACTACTTCATTTGACAAGATGATTTCTCTCAAAGCTGCAACTCTTAAAGCTGAAAACGCAATACAAATATCAACCAACAATTGTTTCGCCCATCTCTTTCTGCTAGAGACTGGCCGGGATTGTTCCAGCTGTCTGTGTTTACGCTTTTCTGTTGTCTGCAAATACCAATGCATCTAGAATTATATCAGCCGAAACCTGCTAGATTCGAAATCTGATGGAAGTGTTAGTGCTTGTTAGTGGTCGCGCTACCAAACAGAAGGAAGTGTTAATGCTTGCCACACACTATAAAACAGAAAGGAAGTTATTCAGATCGTAAGTTATAACTCTTTATGTAGTAAGGTCATTGTCGTAGTCCCTATCAAAGGATATCAGCAGCAAATGTGCGAGTCATTACTTTGCTTTATCCTTCTCAAATTCAGTGAAGAAATCCTCACCAGCTGCTTCCGCAAACAGAGAAAATTAATTCATTGCGAGAAGCTAAACCAATTGAGAAGCCAGCTAAGAATCGGTCGCTGAAGCTCGTAATGGTTTTTTATATTTTTGAAGCCCATACGATTATATTGACTCAGCCTGGTTAGCGTTCCACATGGAACTGATTTTCATAAAGTCATTATGACCGTTGTGGAAATTAGACAGGACTTATTTCTATTATCTAACATTAAGGCGAAGTAGTGTTCAAACCATTTAGAGGTATGGTCACCTTTTTTTAGAGCCTCCACCATTCTGCGTTTTCTGTTAAATCTTCTACTACAAATCAAAGAAATTATCTCTTCTCGAAATACTGACTATGATAACGTTCATTTTCAATGAGGTAAGACCATCTTGAGGCGGGTCTCAATGAAAAAATTCATTTTTAACAACAGCATATACAGTTTATATGGAAAAATCGTAGGCTAACAATTGAATATTTTGAAAACATGTTGACAGAAAAACTACGAACCAGCGCAAATACTTCGAATGAATTCGAATATTGTAAGTACCTACAGTCATAACACTCTCCGCGGCTTCTCTCAGAGCGAGATAGAAAAAGAACAAGTACATTTATCTTTGCCTTGCGTTTTACAGTAAAAGCTTTGGGAGCCGCATTCTTATTTTACGCTAAAATTAGAAGAAATATTCTTAGAGGAAAAATTAAAGGAAATAACACCAATCAAAATAAAGCTTCATATATTTTCGTCAAATACAATTAGGTCAGAAGTTTGTTGACGTGTGTTTCTACTGTGTTAACTTTATTTTAACGCAACAACGTAAACACAAAACAGCGACAATACTTCAAAAAGATGGAACTTTCCAATTTAACGGGATATAACCTAAATTAATAAAAACTTTTTTCATTATTTTAGTAAACAAGAATTACACTCTCAAAACGCTTAAGAAAAAGCACAACACAAATACGAATCGACTTTTGCTATTTCTATCTTTTTCTACCAGCAGCTGTTCGAGAGTGTTTTTGCTACTTGGTTCTTACGCTAACCCTTAACTTCATTCAAATATTATCATTATTATTAAATTCAATAAATATTATTTTATATTTTGCAAGAAATTGTAAGAAAAAAATTTTCTAAGAACAGTTTTTCGATGAAATACAACAGATTCATTATTTTTAGTTGTTTCAAAACACAGCATTATTAGAAAGAAAATTGCTTGTCTTAAAGCTACTTATAGTTTTCTAGTAAGAAAATGGAGTATATTTCTTTATTTGAAAAAAATCTTTAAACTAATTATTCGAAATTTGTACGTACTTTTTACAATTTAAGGAAAATTTGAAATTAGAATAAACAAAAACAAGTTTTGCATTTGACCTGACTCAAAAATTTTGACATGAGGTCTTTCTTTGATTTGAAATTCATAAGAAAAGTAATTTAAGGAAATTCCTATCCGAATTTAGCATTTTATGTAAAGAAAAAATGTGTAACGGTTCGAAGTTTCGTTTGTCACAATATTCACAGATTTTCGTTTCTTTTGAATGTAATCTACAAAAAAATTTGTCAAATTTTAAACACTTTTTGCTAGTTTTTACATCTTTGTTCCGAGCGATTTGCGATCGATTTTTGATGGCTGACTCGATTCAGCTTCAGCCTCATGCTCTACTCCCAGTAGCTGGAAATTATATTATTTATTGTCCTTTGGGAAATTCCTCAAGTTTTACAGTATCCGGCCAACTTCGAGTTCTTCCACCAACAGGATATGTTACACATTTCTGTTCAAGGGATTTTACGCCACCCTTGGTTGAATTGTAAAATACAATGATTTCAAGTTTCGAGGATGCTGCATCAATGTCCGCCGTATGATGCATCGAGGATACTAAGACAACGGATTTGTTTCTCTTTGGCACGCATCAAACCATTGCCAATAAATTGTTAAAACAAGGATTACTGAACCAGTGTTGATCTTTGTGGCAGAAACAATTTGTGGATTGCTCTTTTATTCTCATGCATGGTTCAAACGTAGCACGCATGGTTCGAACGTAGGTTAGACCACGACTTTTTACAGCATCTTCTGACTGATCGATGAAAACCACTTGTCTCCAGTTGTATTTTAGTCTCAAAACCGTTCTCGTAGGTATTAATTCATCATTTCACCTTGTGTCCTGTTTTCCTTGATACATCAAAGCGAAGTATAAGTTATGAGTTCTTGCATCTAAAAAACACAGAATTCTTATGCCATTTTTTTTTTGAGTTTGTACGTCATCAAACCTCAGATCAGATAACAGAAATAAGAAACTGTTCAAAGTCATCACACCGGTGAAAATATTACGACTACTTTCCTCAGTGCCCCAAGTATACACACGTCTTCACGGTTGGACTTGAATATAACACTCAGTATTAAAAGACCAATAAAGACTCCGATTTCCTCTTCATTAAAATGACAAACGAAAGCAAGCAAGTCATTGCTAGTTCTCTTTCCTATAATTTCACTAATCTTCTCATTTGTATGTGTAATAATGTACGAAATCATATCATTCGAAATAAGTAAGGGCCATGATTCAAAGGGAGTCACATTTTGTTTCTCTACAGCGGATCCTTGAATGCGAGTTTAATGCAGTACAATGCTATGGGCCTTTGTTCGGGAAGTCGCAGGTCCAGCTTCGGATCTCTTGAAGCGATATTTTCTGTAAAAATATTTAGACTCTCTTGTTATATTTTGTTCTCCTTGCTCTTCACTCTCATCATCTTCGTCAATTCCAATTTTACTTCCTGTGTTGTCATCAAACATTTCTGATGCAACGTTGTCAGTTCCTCATAGTTTACAAAAAGATGTACAATTCTCGTCAGTCTTCTTCCAAAATTTTTGCAATTCCTTCTTCACTCAAATATCGCGCCATTTTGTTCAAAACAATTAAATACATAAGAAAAACGATAGATCAAAACACTGTGTGTCTGCAATCGTGGGGTAGTTTTCACCTGAACATATTTCTACCGAAGCTGCTATTAGCAGTAACGCGAAACACAAATGCACTCTGTGACAGTACAACGCCAAGTGAGATTGCAGTCGAAACAGATAGATAGGTAACTTTATTGAGACTTAATCGTACATTGTGATCTTATTTGACACTGAACATAATTATTTGACAGCGACTCTATTTTCAAGTGCCTTATTAGCGAAATCCGAACATGGTCGATACAGATTCAATTTTATTATGACTATTGTAGTAAATACATGACATTTGCTCTCAGTTTCTTACATTAAAGTGCTTTTTCCTAACTTAACCTAGTATAATTCAAACCCATGTACAATTCTAAGAATTTATGTGAGTGAGGAAGTGTTTTGAATTGACGAAAGAAATAATAAAAAAGCGAAAGAAATTATAAAAAAAAAAATTGAACAGATTCGGTTCAAGGATTAAGCCCTGTGGGACTCTGGAGCGAACATCAACATCTGCTGAAAAGGTTTCAGAGATTTTTATCCTTTAAATGAACTTTTGTGCGGGCAATTGGTAAATTTACGATTAAGGGGGATTGGACATTCTGCCTGTAGAAATTTGTATATAAATCCTTTTGTCCAAAATGAATCAAATGCCCTTTATAAATCAATCGTACATGCCACGGTGGCAGTTTTATTACTTAAGCCGGTGGAGATTTTACCTTGCAAGAAGATAAAAGCTTGTTCGGTGGAGGCTTTTTCCTTGATCCCAAATTGCATTTTCTGTTATTGTGCCAAGACTGTAAAACAAAGATATTGGTCTGAATTTGTTTAGCTCCCCTCTTGACCCCTTCTTGAGAATATGAAGAAGTGCAGCGGTTTTTCAGATACTAGGGAAATATCGGTTGTTGATATAATGGTTGATGATCATGGTAAGTGTTCTGTATATGGCTTCGCTACATTTCTTAAGTTTGTCATTAGGAATGCCGTCCAGGCCGGCCAACTTTTTGCTGTTGAGAGGCTGTAGGTAAAAGAGTACTTCATCTAGTGTTGCAAAGAATTCCTTGAATTTGAAGAATGTACGATTGGGATCACTTTTCACTTTGTTTGGTAAGAAGATGGTTGAAGGAGAGCTCTGGTATCCGTTGAAGAAAGAGCGCACTTTTATTTTAGTGGTTGTGGTTATTGCTTCTTCTTCTCGGACCTTTTCGTGGTAAGATTGACTGTAGGAGGATGAACATACTTTTATCTTTTCCTCAGTGGTGGGAAATGTCTGGCCGTTGTGTTTTATTCGGCCCTTGTTTATGTTAAACTTTTTAGTAAGGCATCCTGCAAGCAAGTTGATCGCTCTGAAAACGTATGAGGCAGACTCGATAGCAGTTAGAAGATCTTTAAATGTAGCGTTGGTCTCGGCGTGGACTTTTATTCTGATTAGGGTATCTAGGCAGCTAATTTGCGATTTTAGCGTGATATACTCGCCACATACACGGTTCCAGTTCTGGTAAAATATACGTTTTAGCCGTTGTTGCCGCCTGGTCCTGGTGCTTATCAGCTCTAAGGTACATTGGATGACTTCTAAAAACTTTGTTAGCAGGGGTGACTTTCCTGGGGCATGCATATCGATCGAATTGCGTCCGTGAGGACAGCACTTGAACCGTGTTTTCTATGGCTTTCTATGACTTTTCCCTCTAACTGGAGCGACAATTCTTCGTTTAATCTGTTCCAAACCACGTTGGAGCATGAATGGGGGAGCGTTGCTGGGGGAGGGACTGGAGCTGTTTATGGAAGAAAATTAAGTAACAGCGCATGATGTTCGGAGCCGTGTCCAGGCTAATAAGAGCTCCGAAACCAAGAAATTATCTAGGAAGGAGCTTGCTCTGGGAAATGTAGGCATTCCGGCATTAATGACGTACAGAGAAGTTTGGTTACCTGAAAAGATCCAATCGAAGACTGAGGTTCCATTAACATTTTTATTGCAGTCTTCCCAGTGTGTATGTCTCGCATTTAAGTTTCCACCTAAAATTACTCCATAGCGGCCACTGTCTCTGTGTAGAATACTGTTGAGGTTAGGTTGTATTGGGGTTGAAACATATAGTTTCTGCGAACGCAGCGCAATACAACCATACTTGTAAGAAAAGAAGAAATGAAACGGGTTAGAAAATTAACCCACAAAGGTGCAAAAAGGTGATTGCGTTCAAATCAAAACTTTGCAAGGGTAAAATTATGAACCGCCAAATATTTGATGATATTTTAAATAAGGTGGAAATATAAGATGATGAATATCTCCTATGTTTGAATATCTCCCTCACTTCAGCTGTCATCTTTTCCCTGAAATATAGGGGCTTTGTTTGACGAGTATGGAGAACTGGTACCTTTAGCAAATGGTACCCTGGGTAGAAAAACGGTATCAAGACATACAGGCTATCAATTTGTATACAGATTGTTGCTGGACAGTGTGAAAAAATACTGCACGAATGAACTTTTTCCATAAAGCATCCAAAGATACTCTAAGATACTCTCTTAGATATTCTGGGTTGGCTTGGGTCCGCCGGGCCTTGCTTTGTGGGTCTCGAGGACGCGTTTCGGCTGCATACAGCCATCTTCAGCTCGTTCTGGTGTCTTTGTCGCGGTATCCATCTTTTTATATGTGAAACTTTTATCGGAGGGGTAGGTCTGGTTAATTAGGTGTTAACGAGGGTCATTAAGTTTGGGTCTTTTCAGGATCGTGGGATTATCGTTGTCGGGTTCGTCGCGTTTTCTTTTTTTGACAAGGATTGGGTCGAGGACTGAAAATATTGTGTCGGAGTTGGTCATTATTTGTTCGTTGATAATATTTCCGTGGGTTTTTTTGTGTTTGTAGATCTCTAATTTCTCTAGTACGTCAAGTCTAAGTCCCTTCTTTTGTTTGTGTAGTAGCGTCATTGAGTTTGCCATGGTATCGGGTTCGTGTGTGTGATTCTGTAGGTGTGTTGCGTAGTTGGAGTCTGGTTTGTTATGTGTAAACGAACGTATGTGCTCCTTATATCTAGTTGTTAGTTTCCGTATCGTTTTTCCTATGTAAACCATGTCGCAGTCCCTGCATGTTAGTTTGTATATGCCGCTGTTGTTGTATGTTGGTGTGCTGTTGGGCTTCGGTGTTAGTTTTTTTCCGATGTTGCTGTTGGTTTTGAACGCTGTATGTATTTTGTATTTTTTAAAGAAGCTTGCTAGCTGGTATGTCTCCTTGCCTACGTACGTCAATGTGGTCCATTTGTGTGCTTCCTTCGGTTCGTCTGATGGTTGGCGTTTTTTCGTCTTTTGCTGTGCAATCAGTTTGTTTATATCACGTTTCCTGTATCCGTTATTGTCGGCTATCTTATATATGTTGTTCAATTCGTCGGTGTAGTCGCTGGAATTCATAGGGATGGAGTGTAGTCTCTGCACCATTGATCTGTATGCTGCTAGTTTGTGTTGGATGGGATGGTTAGATGAAGCGTGTATGGTGTGGTCTGTAGTAGTCGGTTTTCTGTAAATTTTGTGTTCCAAATGGGCTTCTCTGCGTATGATGGTTAGGTCCATCCGTATGATATCGTTAGGTCCGTATGATGGTTAGGTCCAACGCAGCGCTGAAACTTTAAGGATAAGAAACGATATAAAAGGACTGCACATCAAGAAGAACGAAATTAACACACAGTTATTAAAAACCCACCTTCAAATTTCCAACACGATACAAACGGAAAACTACCTACTACTACACGAAAACTTAAAGCAACGACTAAATGCCGAACTAAAGGACAAGTACGAAGCCATGAAGAAGAAAATCAACAAACTAACCCAAAAATCGAACGCAAAAACCACCCAATCAACTAACAGATTTTATCAACGCACAGTCAATCTCACGGACACACTATTCACTACAGAAGAAATGATGCTGCTGGACAAAGGACTCAAACACAACTTGCACAATACAAAGCGAAACATGGAAATCGAACAATTAACTGTAGACACGGAAACAGCCATCAACAAGCTACCCCAAGAACAACAGGCACACGCGAGACACAGAGCATTGGACATCCTACAAAAGATAAGGACAAACACAAACAGGACGTACCAGAAAAAAGACCAAAACACTCTTAGGGACATAAAGGAGAAGCTAATCAGCAACCAATTGACCGTAACAAAGGCCGACAAGGGGCACACAACAGTGATAATGAGGACAGCTGACTACATTGAAAAAACAAAGGAATTCATCAACACAAACGGATACACCAGGGCAACCAGAGACCCCACGAACAAATACCAAACGGCCATACAGAATGCACTTTTACGAGCACCACTGATCATACCCCCGAACGCTAAATATCGGTACATAGACCCTAACCCTTCAACACCACTCCTCAAAGCACAACCTAAACTTCACAAGCCCAACATCCCCATCAGACCCATCGTCAACTACCGTCCAGCCCCCGCCTACAAACTGTCAAAACATCTAGCATCTGTACTGGTAGACGCCCTCAATCTTGAAGACGTATACACCATCAAGAACAGTCAGGAACTAGCCACCTCGACCAAATCTTTAACACTGAAAAACAATTATCGGCTTCTTTCGTTGGACATCACCAACCTCTACACCTCCATACCCGTCGATGAAACACTGGATCTTGCAAGAGGAAGAATACAACTCAACAACAGCCGACGGTTCACTGAAGAACTGGTGAACCTCGTCAGGATCACACTCCAGCAGAACTACTTTGAGTTCGACAACAGCATCTACATTGCAGAAGATGGACTGGGCATGGGACACCCAATATCATCTATAATGTCCGAAGTTTTCCTTCAAAGCATAGAGGAAGTACACATACCAAAAATAGTAGAAAAATATAAGATCGTATACTACAAACGGTATGTGGACGACTGCTTTATCATCATCGACTTGAACGCGGAAGACGAACTCCTCACATACATGAACAACATCCACCCCAACATAAAGTTCACAATGGAGAAAGAGTCAAACAGAGAACTCAACTACATGGACCTAACCATCATACGCAGAGAAGCCCATTTGGAACACAAAATTTACAGAAAACCGACTACTACAGACCACACCATACACGCTTCATCTAACCATCCCATCCAACACAAACTAGCAGCATACAGATCAATGGTGCAGAGACTACACTCCATCCCTATGAATTCCAGCGACTACACCGACGAATTGAACAACATATATAAGATAGCCGACAATAACGGATACAGGAAACGTGATATAAACAAACTGATTGCACAGCAAAAGACGAAAAAACGCCAACCATCAGACGAACCGAAGGAAGCACACAAATGGACCACATTGACGTACGTAGGCAAGGAGACATACCAGCTAGCAAGCTTCTTTAAAAAATACAAAATACATACAGCGTTCAAAACCAACAGCAACATCGGAAAAAAACTAACACCGAAGCCCAACAGCACACCAACATACAACAACAGCGGCATATACAAACTAACATGCAGGGACTGCGACATGGTTTACATAGGAAAAACGATACGGAAACTAACAACTAGATATAAGGAGCACATACGTTCGTTTACACATAACAAACCAGACTCCAACTACGCAACACACCTACAGAATCACACACACGAACCCGATACCATGGCAAACTCAATGACGCTACTACACAAACAAAAGAAGGGACTTAGACTTGACGTACTAGAGAAATTAGAGATCTACAAACACAAAAAAACCCACGGAAATATTATCAACGAACAAATAATGACCAACTCCGACACAATATTTTCAGTCCTCGACCCAATCCTTGTCAAAAAAAGAAAACGCGACGAACCCGACAACGATAATCCCACGATCCTGAAAAGACCCAAACTTAATGACCCTCGTTAACACCTAATTAACCAGACCTACCCCTCCGATAAAAGTTTCACATATAAAAAGATGGATACCGCGACAAAGACACCAGAACGAGCTGAAGATGGCTGTATGCAGCCGAAACGCGTCCTCGAGACCCACAAAGCAAGGCCCGGCGGACCCAAGCCACCCAGAGTTAATTTTGGCCTGCGGCAACACCAAAACGAACTTCTATTTAGATACATTTAGATGTATTTATCTTTTATTGTAATTTGGTCGATGGCTCGATGATGGAACAGGCTATGGAAGGATGTATCGACTAATTTCCACATATTTAAGATAATATTTATTTCACTTTCTCTACGCCACAGACAAAAATTAAAATTTTTTCGCCAGCGAAACAATCCAATAAAATTAATTCTTTTCCTATTTTTACTTTAGCTTTTAAAGGTGAATTAAATGTATGCAATCAGAAAATAACTCAATCTTCCTGAAAAATTATTTAAATAGTTCGTCAATGCAATGTAGTTAATACATTATTCTCGTGAAATTAAGCTGCTAATTATGTGATAGTGATTTAATACTTAGTGCAGAGAATAGCTCATTTATATAAAATTTAAATGTTTTAAAGCTGAATGTTTCACCTGAAATGTGGAGATAGATCAATAAAATTAAATATTGATAAGACGGAGACTGTAAGACTATAAGCGAAGGATTTTCTCATGAGCATTCATGCCCTCTAACATCAAAATCCAACAAAAATCAGTAAATGCTTTGCGGTATTCCTATCCTTTTGCACTGAACGATGGAAACTCTCCAATGTATACGAATATTTAAACACTGGAGAAAACGTGTTTCCCGGCAAATTATTGATGACTGTTTGAGTGCTTTTGGGAGCTTGTGGTTTTCTTGCTAATAGCAAAGCCAAAATTCAGGACAACACAAAACGCGGTGTTCAGTTCAGCACAAAATTTTCGCGAAATTTGATTAATGCTGCGATGAGTTGTGACACGGAATTCCCATGGTATGACGGCTTATGTTAAAATTAAGCAATTCACCATTTATTTTTGCAACAGAAGCAACTCAACAATTTGTACTGGTCGCGACTGTCTCCTCAGTGCAGTAGCTTTGCTTCAGTGTAATTGTAATGTCCTGTGAATATATCATACTATCGTTCGGCGTGTTCCACGACGAAGAAACAGGATACTAAAATTTTGTTAATGATACATAAAAATGTCACTTCGAATTAGTCCTTAGCATATTGTTATTCACAAGAGGGAGTGTTATAATCATTTTATACGGAAGTGTGTTATATGATAAATCATCCTAAGCTTTTGCGACTCCAAAACATTTCAAAAAAGCACAGCTCTAGTATCAACATTGTAATGTAACCCCAAGGACCTGACGGGCTCTTTTTCAAACGCTTATTTTTTTCTGGCAAGAAAAAAAATCGTTTCACAAATTTCATTGCAATCTCAAAGAGAGAATAAAATATTTTTAAATATTTTCAAAAAATTGACCGGGTGGGTGATTATAGGTTACTAGAATATTGGAACGGAAAAACGATATGAAACTGTCTATAGAATATCCTTAAAATTGATTTTTTTCTCCCAAAAAAAAATCTAAACTAACTTTTAAAATGTTTTAATTGATTCAATTTTTTTTTTATTTTTTGATATCTTTAACTGCCAAGAATCAAATATTCTAGCTTCATAGAGAAATCCGCAACAAAACATTAGGACTATGTAGCTCAATGCACTTCAATCCTTGCGGTCCTGTCGACTATCACGGCTACCGAACACATCGATTGATATTGTCACTACTTTCCATTATTCCGACTTCTATTGACGTGGCACTAAGTAATTCAACTTCTTGGAGGCGTGATATGTCGTCTTTTAGTTGCAGTTGCAAGTATTTATGTCGGGATAAAGTTAAAACCATAAAGAAAAAGTGAAAAAACCTCGTAATTTTTGAGGAAACCAGCCAATTGTCAAGCGAAGAACCCCTATAAAATAGAAAAATAATTAGAGTCCAGACATGATTGAATGATATTCAATGAAGTTATGAGTTCCACTTTATAGGTTGTTGCTGAGGAATAGGCGTGAGGTGAACTGCTTAGGCGAACCGCTTAAAGCTGCCTTCTAAAACACAACCAAATTGTGTAAGCAAAAAAAACTTTAATGTAGAAAAGAAGATGGCAGCCTTAATAAGGTTCATCAGAATGATAATGATCTGTCAGTGTTGAATCGTTCGTGCTCATGAGTGAAATGTCAACAGTGCCACGAAATATATCTGTTATTAATAACTAAATGCGCCTTAATTTTTCGAAAGCCGTAACAAACCCGGCAGCAGAGAAAGGAGTGGTGAGGTTCATTATTGCAGTATGGAAATTATTTTATTTTAATTAACAACATAAACAGAAAATCATACTTTTCGGTAATGACAGTTGCTCGATTATGGAGATTTCATGGACACAGCAGTATTTCCTCCCGTATACCTTGATTCAACCACTTGCTCCTATGCTTATTCCTACGTAATTTTTCTTGAATTACTATATAAACCCAAAGAGCCTAGAGTCTTTGATTTATTGTCCAAAGACATATGTTTTTCTCTCAAGATCCTTTTCAACCCCATTGTCGGCATAATACATAAATAAAAAAAATGAAAAATGATTCCACAAAGTATGTGATACATTTCGCAAAACAAAATAATTTACATGAAGAAGTACGAGTCAATCCATCAAAATAAATAACGAGACCCCCCCCACAAACGGAAGGAAGGGCTCACTAGATTGTTTGATATCAACGTTAAAAACTCTAGGCCAGAAGGATACTGGGAAATGAGCGCAAATCGTCTATGACTTGCAGGGTAGTTTTTATATCGACAACTTATCCAACATTAGACAAGAAATCAAAAGTCTTACAGCGACGACAGAAACTCGTTGACAAGAAAACGGATAAAGCAAAGGAAGATATTCTTTGAAAAACAAGAACTTGTCACAAATGGATACGCATTAAGTATTAGTGTCATCCTGAATTTGATTTGCATCACGTTTATCGAACTGAATTGTCAACGAATTAGCATCTATAAAAAGGCTGCAAGCTATGTGAAAATATCTTTAAAGTATAAACGCCGAACGATAACATCCCATTTTTTGCTAAAAAAAAACGTGCGAAAAGTAAACGTATTCTAATAAGGTCATCCTGTTTTCAATTCAAATGGACGAGTGAGATCAACATGAAAGCCTTCTGCCTACAAGTTATTTCCATCCTATTGTCTCTCGTTTCTGGTTTAAATGCAAATGCATCACCAATCCTAGACCTTCGAGCGCAGTTAATTTACGAGTTTGCTACACAATATCGATACATAAATCGAATAAGCTTTCTGTCCTGCCGAGGGTCTCCATTTAACTTTGATTCATACAAAAGCCGTAATCAAACAACATCGCTATCAAATGCTCTTATTGACAATTTTACATTGGTCAAAAGCTTGTTGCAGGCCAACGGCATTTTAATCAAACTCCTTGCAATTGATACAGTGTCTGCCTACTTGTCCACCATGTCCAATCGGACACAGCTCTGGAAGACTTTTTTGAAAAGCGAGGACCTTAAACAAGCTGTTGTCTTGATTCTACCCTGCGGCAACAATAGTCTGAAAATCCTCGAACTGGTAAGTAATCACAAGAATAAACTTCGGAAAATCCTTTATTCGGGGATTTGTCGTTTTTGTCTGTTTTCTACAAGAGAAAAAGGGAAATTCACTAAGAAACGCTTCTTTCTACTGGTTGGGAACATTGTTTGGACATGCATGATAATATGCGCTCTAGTCTCTATTGAGCAAATCTCGTTCAGAGCCAAAGGACTATATATATGGATTTTGTATTTACAGGCGTCTAAGGAAGGGTTTTTCAATTCATCGTACCATTGGTTGCTGATAGATGAAGGCGAGGTGGAGAGTGAAAGTATGAATGTGAAGACGAAAATGAAGGAAGATTGGAAGGATTATAGTGCTAATCGGTCTGTGAAAGTTGGAGATTGTGAACTTGTGGATGGATGCGAATGCAAGGATACACTACGTGAAACACTTATTAAATTCGTTTCTCAGCTCAACATCAATATGAACACGAACCTTTTAGTGGCTGAGAAGAAACTGAACTTGAATGGAGCAGGCGGTGGCTATATTTTATTTGATTTATGGTAAGAAGTGATTATGATTGATACGATTGATAGCCTGCTACAAAATTGTCGTGTTTTCATTTTTTAATACATTATTTAAAAACTTATTTCAAATAGATACGAGCTGGATAACTTAGGTGACAATCTATTTTTTCGTATGTCGTTTATATTAGGTGCTGACCTTGTTGAACTTTTCTTCCACACCGCGCTGGGTTGTTGCTCGGGTCATTGGATAGAAGTCTGCTTAAAGGCTTGCCTGCTTGCCTCGCTGTATGCTGACCTTTGCTTTTCAAAGGTGTATGTTAAGGTTCTATTAAGGTTAATATCCTGAATTTAAATGCAGACAACCCTGTCATCTATCGATAGACAACCACTCTGATAGTTTCTACAATCCTTTCATCATTGCCAAACCCTTTTGTCCTGTTAACCACGTCTTCTCATAAGCTCCCGAGCACGGACTAGAAATGTCTAACTGTCAAGTTTCCTGTGAAATAACCTCATTTTCAAAGTTTGGAGTATACGAGATTCTCTAGCTTGTCTCTGTGCACCCTGTGCTATTCCCTGTGCTTATTCCATCACATTGTAAGTTCTCCAGTGTTTCACAGGTATTGATCAACATCCCATCTCATGACTAAGTGTGTTTTGAGCCCCTTCCTGGAAGGCACTTCCTACTTTGTTTTCAGCTGGCCACTAGTATTAGGGTTCACCGTTTCTGGGTATCTGACGGAGCATATTTCTTTTCATATTCCTTCCTACGTTTGAGTGCTATCCAGTATGGATTGTTGCTTTTTGCAAAGACTCCCCATTGGTTTTCATCTCATCGGAAATTAGTGCATCCAGCGACTGATACATCGTAACCCCAAGTCGTCAAGCATTAGAGATATTCCTCAAGTCCTCCATTAATACCACCATACATCATCAGACTGTGGATAGTCCTTTGATAACCGGATTAGATATTCTGGATATTTATAACCAGTTTCAAATACTAACAGAACTGTTATGTGCTTCTGTGCATGCCCAGGGACGCGGCTTTTATGCATAGATGTTGGAGCAACTTGAAAGGAAGTCATATTCATGTGGCGATAATTCCTAAGTAATGTGACAGAACTCTAGAATACCTTTCATACAGGCGTTAAACGTACAGAGCAGCTGTCAGTCCCATCTTGTCTTGCGGCCTTTTTCGCTTCCATAGAGACTAGTTTTTCAAGTTTCACCCCAAAGATCAACATTCAGGATATGTCATCATATATATCCTCTTATTTTGTAAGTTGAGCAGATGAATTTCAACTAATGCGAGCTAGACAGACTTGGACCTGTTTGCGTTCTCTATCAGATCCTTCCAGCGGTTTACCTTACTGTCTTTCATGAGTCAGTGAAGTCATTTCTTACCCGACTTAAAGATTTTTAATCAAGTGGGTGCTTTTCCCAATAAATGCTTGCTGAACCTATATCTATATATATATCTATACTATATCTTTCACTTTCTATAAATTAAATTTAAGTGCAAATAGTTAAATTTAAGTCCAAATCAAAGACAGCTAGACAGGCTGCAACGTTTCGAATCAAGTTCGGATGAGAACTCTTCTACTTGACTTGATACAATGCCTAATCCTAACAACAACAGCATTCAATCTTGCTCCTTTTCATCGGCACTGAAAACTATCTGAAGGTCATTTCTTATATTCCGTTATGCATTTTCCTATAGGGTCCTCAAAAGAGTCGTCGAAACGTAATGACATCCAACCACTTGCTGCGTAAGGACGAGCCTTGGATGCTAAAAAAGAGATTTGACGGGAAGATTGATGACTTTGTCCTTCGATCTTTAACTCATTACTGCATAAAAATTTTTCAACAATATGTATTTTGCGGCCTTTTTTCTGACACAAAACCAACCGTTAACCACTGAAAAACCCAAAAAATAGGCATGAGTTGGACATCACCATTTCCTGATTTGCATTCGTGTCTGAAGACTCGAAGCAGCTTGATCACATTTATCTGCTATTTGTTGTAGCCTGCGGTCATTGTAGGCTGAATAACGGCGATTTTCGCCTATCCCAGTTTTCGAAGTTCCAGTTTTTGAAGTTGGTTCCCACCGCGACCACATTCGTATTTTGCCAGTCCGATAGTAGCCCAATGCGCGCAGATGCTTCATCAACAACAACGAAGCAAAACAGTTGTCAAAATATATTTTGACACAAGTTTTGGCTGGGAGCTTGCCTTGGTCTATTTGGATGAGAACTACTTCAACCCTTAATCCGAAATTTTTATTTTCTCTAGATTTTCCAGTATACACGGCTTATACGATCTTTTTATGTTTAAGAAGCTCTGTGTGTTAGCATACAAAGCCCGATTTTTGAAGACAAATCTTATCGGCTGCCCTCTGATAAATTGTTTGGGGTAATGTTCACCATAGTATGGGATCATGCTATCACTATAATACTCGTCGAGCCCATAGTGTTTCCTTAAAAGATTCACTTAGACTACCTAATAGCGGGCGCAACTTGTAAGGCCTGTCAGAAAAAGCCCATAAATTTCTATTGTCATGTAGGTGTAAGCGTTGATGTATCGCTTCAAATCTTTTGCATGTGATATTTTCTTTGTCCCTGCAGAAAGGCAACCTTTTATTTGGTAGCTTTGCGTATCCAGACGATATAAATTATATATATTTCATCTTCAGTGACAACCGAAGACCGATTTTTCTAACCTCTATAAATATTCGTTTGGTCTACACTCAGTCTCATTAAATCCTTGTAGAAAAAGGCTTAAAATATTCTAACGGGTCTTGACAATATTGAATTTCTTCTGATGTTGGTTATATATTATATTGTGTACACGTAAAACATGGTAATTCGTTTTACCACAGTGTAGTCTTCTTTTTCTGGCTTCTGGCCACCGTGATCTGCCATTTTCCAAAAGGACCGATGACGAATGACGTATGGTATTTATTCACTGTGAATGGAGTTGCCAATGTAAAGAAAATATTAAACTATCAATCAATGACGAAAAATAACCGAATCGATGTTTTTTTACCAAATAATTGCATTTTATTTGCGCCCGATTTATCGGATCTCATGCTGAAATGAGTCGAGGGCTTTACGTGAATGTTGAAAATGATGTTCATATCGCATCGGCGAATAATGGTCGGGAACTGAAATTCTTATACGTGATTTTAAGGTTGAGGGAGTTTCTAGCGAATACACCTTAAAATGTAAGGTTTGATAGAACCTTTAGAGGTTTGATAACCACAACGTGTTTTTCGTTGCTAATAGTACAATAAAGTGGCGGGTGAAGAAATTACTATAACAAAAGGTGGTTTTTACGCAATGAACAAAATCCTTATTCTGTCTTCTAATCTTACTACAAAGATTAGAAGACAATTCTTAGCCAGCAGATTCTTCCCATAGCTCTTCATAACTAAGAATTGTTATATCCTGTGTCATTTTATTTTGATACTTTAAGTCATTGAAATATACATATACAGCCCCAAGCCCCCAATTCACCTTTGCAATTCATTTCGATAACGTCCCTGCAATAATAATGTCCTTATAGCTGAGCTATTCAATATTTAAAAGAATTCCATATTGTTTTACAAACAGAATGGATTGAAATATAAAAACCTTTGAGAAAATTCGAAGCCAAAAAAAATAGGATAAACAGGACAAAGTTGAAACAATGGATATATCATACACATATGTTGAGCTAACATAAATTTGTGATATTTTGGCTGAAAAAAAGAAACAAACAGGTAGGGATTATGATGACTTTAATCATCCTGACCCTGACTGAAAGCCTGATGGAGGCTAGAATAAATATATCACATCCTAACGATGTTGTTTTCAACAAACTGCTTTAGCAACATAGATTCTAATATGCAATGTAATATCAATAATTTCAAATAAAAGGGATTACAAGGCAATTGTATGTACGTAGTACGTAGCCAAGTATAAACATGAACCATTGCCAATGTATACCTTGAAAATGCATCTTACATTCCACTACATATACAAGAAATACCACATCACACCATTAAATCCAGGAGCGTTTGAACACTTAGTGGGTGAATCTGTGTTTTTGCGGATGGCAAACAGAAAAGAACTGAAAGGAGTTGTATGTATGTGTTACTTTCACCAAAGTGTTTTTTGATGTTCCGCTCGATAGACGATAGAAAAGAACACAGAAAAGGAAGCGCAATTTGCTTTTTTTGTCGCTCTCCTGCTTTCACACTTGTCCAACCAAAGCCAAGAATATCGCAACAGGGAGCAAGGGTAAAGATTGCGGTTTTCAAATGGGATTTCATTTTCCGAACTTTTATTCATTTCTTTCCGGAGGTTTTGTGTTTTCTTTTTATTTCTCTATTTTATTTGGGCATAGTGAATTTCCCGCCTTTCTTGCACCTCCTTTTCGAATAAAATTGAAACAAATTTTGTCGCTTTTCTTTGCTTGGTTTGAATTGTTTCCTCGGGAATTGATTCATTCATATCCTGAAGCGTGAGAAGATTCAACAACCTGCCAACATTACACATGCAAAATTAGGTGTTATTGAATTTCGATGATAAAGAGTGAAAATAGAAACAATTTAAATGCATTTCCGTGATTTTGATCAAAGCAAAGCGAAAACGTTTCCTTCGTCTTTCCTGAATGTACAGGAACAAAACACATTTACGAAAATGTTCCGAGCTCTCATACTACAAATCACGCAATCTAAAAAACAAAGCTTTAAAGTGTACTTGAGTAACCAGCATTGAATGCTTCAAATTTCTAATTTCAGGAATCCTGGACGCCATTACGGTGGCAAATTGAACATCAGCCAAGTTGGTGTATTCACCCGAAGTAATGGTCTGCAAATGCACGATTGGTACAGAAAAACACCTTCAACAGTCCAACGAATGGACATGAAAAATGCTCTTATTCGGTGCATGATTGTGGTAAGTGGATTTTGTTGATTTCCCATGGGTGGCAAAAGACAACATAGTTTTATAGCTCTCGTTTTGTTATATTACTGAAAATAAATCCCGTCCCGTCAGCCATTAGGTGAGCACATCTCTGGAATAATAGTTTTCGAAGTTTTTAGAAGCAAATTACGGGCGATTCGGACGGGTGTATCTAAACGTTGTCCCGAACTCTAGATTTTATATTGAATCTGTTAACATCGCCGAAGAGACAAATAAATACCGTTACATTTTAAGGTTACCTTTGAACAATTTGATATTCTTTGGGATGGAATGGGTACCAAAAGTTCGATTGCAAATTTATATTGCAGATAACCAATCGTTTGACAGAAAGCGTTGAAGACTACTTGAATCACCAACACCACCCTCATTTGGATTCAATGAATCGATACCATTTTGCGCTTTTAGCACACGTCGGTGACATCTTTAATTTCAGGTAAGTTTTGTGGTCTGATTGGCATGAATTAAAGCCAACGTGGCAGAAAACTAATCTACCTAATTAACTTTATGCCACGCTAATATAAGGTAATATGAAAATAATTTTTGAATAAAAAATTTAAAAAATTATCAAAAAACATGGAAAATGTGAATTATATAAGAAGACCTCAAAACCTAGGAAGGTACAGGGAAAAGTTTAGTCTTTCTTGGAATATGTATGCCCGTGAAAGATCTACCCTGAAATCACAGAACCTCGTCAAATAACTTCTTTTGCGTACGAGGAGAATAGGTATCTCATTACGAAACCACTAGTCTGTACACAAATTCACTAGCCTTAACACAATTCTACATAGACATAACTTTTCACATATTTGACAGAGTTTCACATGATTAACAGAGCTTTCTACTCTGAACTTTGAACAATTGTAACGCAGAGGTACAGCATCAACTATTTGCATAAAATCATGGTTAACCGATACATAAAAGTCCCCGGTTTTTTACACCATAGGCTAGCATTAGCATTTAGAACCTCTTGCATAGTATCAATGCTGACAATTGGTCTCCATATTTTCCCTACAGAAAGTCAGTCGAAATTGTCACCCAGGTTTAATGTTGCCAAACTTTTTGTTTCTGTTACATTGATTAATCTTTCCTAGTCAATTATTTGCTTTTCAGGATTGGACGAGGTGGAAGAAAGTTCTTGCCAGAAGCTCTGTAGCTGTTTTTCTTCCGAAGCCACTTGACTTTCTGTCATAAGAAAGCCAACATAAACTCCACTTCTATTTTGCCCCATAAGTGTATTTGCATTCGTTTTCTAGCAATCTTCAATCTTCCTTGTCAGTAAGCACTGTTTCTACCTCTTTCTACAATGCCTCACCTAGTTCTTATTATACTGCTTCAAGTTTTACTTTGTGTCTACTCCAGTTGTCCTTTGATCGGCCTGCTAGTTCATTTCCTTGTCCACCTTTGTGGCTAGGGACTGATGTTTTTAACATAAACAATACTGCATTGCTTATAAAACTGCATGGTTGACAGATGTTCGCCTGTAACGTTGACCATTATGGTTTGATTCAGTTCATTCTTCCATAAATTGACAGGAAGGCTCTGATGTGGCTCATAAATTTGCAATAATTCCGGTTAGGAGACTGTGGCCTAGCACCTCAGTTTGTTACTACCGTTGACTTGCAGATGCCCTCATATAGATACCGGTTAAGGTAAAGTTGTCAGAGTAGATTTAAACTCACTTTTCGGATGTAAAATCCCGTCATGTTGTCCCTGTAAAAATTTCGAATGTCAGCCGCTGATCGGATTTTATTCCGGTCTCTTATTCTCGACCAGATTTTCTTCCCTACGCGTTTTTAAAAACCTGGTACAACCTACTCACTGAAAAAAGAACAGTGGAGTTTTCAGTGGAGTTTCCAGTGGAGTGCCCCAGCGAACCATTATTGGACCATTTGTATTTGAAACTGGCATTTATTAACATTCAGCACCGGGATATGTAGACACGTATTATTCACATGAAACTACATGAAAATGGCCTAGATGAAATCGGTCACCAGCAGAATAGCATGCTGTAACCTACAATATTATTGACATAATATCTTCACAAATCAAACACTTGTTTGACTTGTGAAGAAAAAGGAATCTAGAGCATTTTAAAATAGTGTATAATAAATGGCACTTTACCTGGCCTAGATCCAACACATTTCAGAAGAAGGTTTCTTGCGTGTCGATACTTAATACAATATCCTACGCGTCGATATTTCTCCAATCACTCACAAAGTCATCATGAATCGTGATAATACCAGAATCTTGTAGGGTATCTTATGTAAGTTCCTCATCCAGTAAAAGATATATTTCAACCTGGCCCTTCATTCTTCAACCCTCAAAATGTTAAGCCTACTCTTGATCTTACAAATTGTTGGATCTTGCGTGGCTGCGTTGCTTTCGCTTATGAAACAAAGCCCACAATCAAATTAATTTTTTCTTGACTTTTATACAAATTTCTAACTTTTATACATATGTATAAACTCGCAGCCTGTGAAGTTCTACTTAAAGGAGTCTTCCCCCTCATGCTGGCTGTAAAATTTGATTCTAGGAAACATGCTGAGAGTAAAAGATACCTAAACGCTTCGTTAAAAATTCAAGAACTAGGATCATAATATGAAACACAATGGTCAATCTTGCTGAACACTTCCTTATGGACTGCTATTGTCGATCGTTCCAGTAACACCAATCCTCTAGATGTATTCTAGTACCACGGATCATTGGTAAGATCAAACTAATGAATTCAACCCCTTTCAAGATAAACTTGGTAGCTGGTTGCTCATGATGTTGCGCTTGTTGTAATCCTTACAGTAACATGAAAAGCTATATTTCGCATTTTACAATACAAAATTTTGAAGATCCTCAATGTCAAGTCTAATTTATTGTGACACAGTGCTTGCGAAATTTCAATTCATGTCGTAAAAACCACGAAATCTAGCCAAATCGTAGGAGGAATTCTGGTTACACATTTGGACATTCTTACTATGATAACCTAAAAATCATTATTTTGAATACGTTTTCCATTTCTTATTGAAATTTTTATGTCTAGCTTAATATTTTGCGTCGTTAATTTGCTTTCCTAAATAGCACGAGATTACATCCACAAGACGGTTTAATTACACTATTGCATTCTCTATTCTAGGACTAAATTTTTGCGTCCTATCATCTAAATCTAAGTCCTTAATTATGCATTGTGTCCATAATTATGTCCTTGCAAGGACGATAGCTGTCCAGAAAGTACCTTATCATATCTGAATACAATACCAACCACTTCTCGATAGAAACCTGTGCATGTAAGAGCAGCCACTAGTTACAATTGCATTCAGTTCAGTGTCAGTGTCAAAGCCTTGCAGACGGACCACGACATCACTGCTTGGAAAAGGAGATAATAAATTGAAAAACCGTTCATTGAGTTTTCTTTGGTCTAGCGATAAATGCTAACAGCTTTACGATTTTTTGCCAACAAGAACCATGTCACTCTTCAGACTTTTGATTAACACATATAGCGGAATTTGCTATTGCAGCGCTCATTTTGAAACGTCACTTTGTTAACACTACGGCTAGTATGCCAACCAATCTATTACAATTAATTTGATACGGCAAGTTGAGGGCTCATACGTAATAACAGGCCTGGTAGCCCCTACTTTGGATATTGACTACGAATGAAAATTTCAAAAAACAAGTAATTTTCGCTTCAGTCACTGTAAAAACACTTCGAAAAATGAGGTATATTTCGGAAGTACCAGAGTCCTCCGAGCAATTGATCTTCTAGACGGTTGTAAATAATTTTTTTTGTGAAAAAAAAATGACGGTTGTGAAAAAAACCTTGAGGATATTTCGAGGTAAAGCTCTTGAAATTCGTAGCAAAGTCTAACTTTCCATAAAATATTCACTTTTAACTTAACATATGATCACACATCCCTAGTTTTCTAGATAAATATCGTATTTCAAAAGAAATGAAAATCCACAAAATCGTCCACATGAATTTTCATGTGGACAAACAACTGGTACCCAAAAAGGCATTCCTTGGGAGAACTGAAGGGCGGAAACCAGCAGAGAAAAACCGAGAAAACGCTGGTGCGAAGCTGTTGACGAAAGGAGTTCATCGCTGCGCGGATATCAAATTGGCTTACGCGGTCAATGAACAGAGACAGTTGGAAGCGCCTGTAACAGGAAACGAAGGCCGGATAGGGGCTTTAGTGCTACCAAAAGGAAGAAGAAGAAATTCTTTGAAAAAAGTTCTAAAATAAAATTTGTTTGGTTGGAAAAAGGCTCAATGTGCTCTCTAGAAATATTAACACGATTCTTATGAATACATACGTTAAGTTTGCTACGTTTAATATGGTGTTTTGAAGTTTTCGCACGCGTGTATATCGCGTGTATCTATTTTATTGTTACAATCTTCGATTTTCGAGTCCAGTACTTAATTATTGATTTTTTCCCCTTTTTGAAGACTTATCTGAGGCTTAAACACATGATCAATAAGTCGAAATGTTGAAAGTGTCTAAATGTCAAATTTCTAAAATTTTCTTGAAAATCTTACAAATGCGGTATCGGGGCTTAATAATTTGCATTCAGTTCAGATTCAACTGCCTGTAGTTCTCAATACTCTCTAGCTCCTAAAATGAAGTGACAATCTGGTTTCTTTCATTTTAAGATGACATTTCATAATTAATTTCTCTCCACAAGGAGCTTTCGTCTGCTTTTCTTCTCCAATTGTTATGCTCTTATGCTTATTGCGTTTCATACGCCATTCCGGTTATTTTTTTTTTTTTGCTTGAAAAAACAACAACAACCCTCTCGGTACTCAAAATGAGGAAAACATTTATATGTTATGACATTTCCAAAAAAAAAACACATGATCACCTTGTTACAGTATTCAATAAAAACTGAAGTTATTTTTTCAATAATAATCAAGGCAACAGACATTTGCCAAAAGAACGTCTTGAATGAGATTATTAACAAGAAGTTCGATGAAAATACTTGTGAAATAACTTTGACCTTCGTACCCTGGCTGATGATGCACAACTGAGATATGGCGTACTTGGAGTTCAACCAATTTCTAAAAATAGCGATGGCATACACTTATGATGGCTTTTACACTTATAACTGTTAGTAAGAATAGTAAGAACACGTTGGGACGTTCTTCTAGGAAACGAGTGACATGTTCTTAGATATTGAATAAAAGATATATCAAGAACCATCGAAGTCTTATCTTATCCGGCAAATCCTTAATTAAATCCTATTTATTCTCACAAACTTTTTTTCAAATACAACGTACTGAATGTCGCCCAATAACCCAGCAGCAAGGAGTAAAGACTCTTTATATTATTTTGTTCCCACGCAAATCTTGCTCGCATACGAAACGTAGAATATACTCCGCAAATACTTTAATCATGTTCATTGAATAACTATCAATATCCATCTTGCACACTATAATATCGCTCAAATGATGCGGAAGTTCAATCAATAATTTGTTCCCCAACCATCCGGTTGCATCACACACACATACATTCGCCACTTATCCTACTCGCCCCGCTTTCTACTATAGATTCCTTATATCCCGAACGAAGTCGTGGGGATACTTAAAAAATGGAAAGGTCGATGGTATGATCGGAGCTCTCGTGCGGCGAGAAGTCGATATCGGAGGTTCGCCCATATTTTTCCGGAAGGAGCGTGCCGATTTGATTGATTACACGGCGAGGACATGGGTTGCAAGGTATGTATGTAATTACCTCGAAGAAGATTACCAGGTACGTGATTGATTTCAGAGATTTATATTGATGTGAAAAACTTAAGATGTAAAGAATTTTTCCCATTCACCTCGTGAACAAAAATATGCTTGGAAATTCGATGATGATGATGAATTCGATTTTAAATGCAATAAACAAAATTAAACGGACGAAGAATTTCTGAAATCCTTGAAGTATTTGAAAAGAGTTGACATGTATGTGGATAACATATAATCTTATTTAGGCCTTGCTTCATTTTTCGTCATCCAAACTCAACACATGCCTCTCGCAATGCCTTCCTCAAACCGTTTTCGAATAAAGTTTGGATCTGCATTGGTATCTGTGGCGTCATTATTACTACAATCCTTTGGTACCAAACGACAACCGAAAATAAACTGCTGGAAGAGAGATGTAATTAATGAAAGATGTAACACTCCCAGTGGCCGTGCTAATTGATGCATTATCCTTTTCGCTCAACACAGACGCGCTCGGAATAGGGTTCTATTTTTCATGCTTGCATCTTACTTTTAAGTTAGACACATTCTTTCTACTGCACTTCAACCTTGTTGCACATCGAATCCTCAGCACCACAACAAATTCTAATATATTTCCTGAAGCAGCTCAGTTCACCCGTATATCTTTGTCTTATGTTCTTTCGCTTGGCATAACTTTCACTTCACATATTGCAACTGCTTTTGACTTTCTTCCTCTGCAATTGCAGTGGCTGTAATTGTAGAGCATTTCGACCGTAATACATTAGATTTGGCTATTTAACGTAGTTTTCTAGTAGAAGCTTGGTATCCTTCGTCCGTTTCGACTGACCACATAATGTACGTGGAAAACGTTGTAAATGCAAAAACAAAGAGCAGCAAATTAATAATTGAGAACAGAGGGTAAATGTATGTAGTTTAGGACATACGTAGTAACATTACTTATACCAGGTCGTGTTACCTTTCGAACGTGTTTGTTGGTCACCTTTAAATAATATAAAGTTGCTTGATTAAAAAATATACTGACTTTAGTTTGAATTAAGTTAAGTTTGCTGTCTCTGCATGAATTTTTCCCAATGATAAAATTTACTTCACTCTCGAATGAATTTTCACAAATGCTTGTGCTGAGCTCGGTTGGCCATTGGGTCTTGTTCTTATTCTGCAGTTCCCTTGATGTTTTATGCAACTTTTTTTTTCAAGGCTTTGTTGTTACGACTGGTTGTAAACATAAAAGAGCGCATACAATGGCAATCAAAAAGTCTAATCGTGGTCAGACTATGAACATTCAACACCCAACGCTTGGAGGACTCATCAGAACCTCAGCAAATCAACCGAATCGTACGCAACATTTTCCTGTTCGAATTCCTTCGATATTCAGGCGGTTCATCATAAGACTCATTCGTAGCCGACAACCTCATTCTTCTTCTTCTGGAACAATTGAGAATACCGCTTTCCAAGGCAGGGACGCACATAGCAGTACGTTATGGAGTAACAAAACTAAAAAAGGCACAAGGAAATTTCCTTTTTTTGGAAAATTTTAGAATCCAAGAATCAATGGGATACGAACGACTACAATAGGGCAATTTGTTCAAAACAAGACGAAAATGTTGCAAGGAAACTCAATAGGGATGTGAACAACTCGAAAACGAGCATTGATCGGATGTTTCAAGGAACAAATTATAGTGATTTTCGATTCAATGATCTGGAAAGGAATTCGCAAAGTTCTGTTTTATTCTTTGTCGGTGCAATTTGTCAGCAAGGTAGGTCAAGACTAATAACTTTTATATAGATACTAGTGTAGATGTGATTCACTTATTTTGGGTATCTGAAATCAATCGTAATTATTACTGATAACGAAATTTCAAGGATAAAACTGAAAAAGTCACCACATTTAAGTTTCTTTTGTTTGTGCTTCCTACATAAAACTTTATACGAGGAGGCGTTTTCAAGTTCAGGGAATGGAGGGTAAGAAGTAAGGAAAAATTCAGAATTATTTATATTTTCAATATTGACTTCCTACCCTAATCATTTTCAGATCCTTCAATTAACTTATACATACATACATGAAAAAATGTTTTGTCCTTGTCCGAAAAATAAGCTGAAACTGCCTCCTGCACTTCTCGTCGCTTGAAAACTTCTTCCCACGAAGTTTTTTTTTATGCGTTGGAAACAGATAATTATTCCTGAGAGCCACATTAAGACTGTAGGCTGTGATCCATAATATCGAAGTTCACCTTGTGCTGAGAAGTTAACGCAACTTCTTTTGAACAGGGGCGTTGTTGTGTAGAAGTAGGACACCATTGGTCAAATTTCCCCTTCTTTTTTCTTTGATAAATTCTATGATTGAAGTTTAGTTTTCTCCGGCAATTCACTATTATCTTTATATTGCACAGAATATCTTCTAGGTCCCAAAATACAGTCGCCATGATCTTACCACTCGACTGTGATACCGTAAACTTTTTGGGTGGTGATGTGTCCTTTTTGTGCCTCTGTGTAGAAACCTGTCTGGAGCGAGATTTATAATGATTAACACTAGTATCATCCCCTGTTACTGGAGATGAAACCGATCCTATTAAATAGTCCTTCCTAACACTGTAAAACGCTCCGCAGTATTGTTCCTGAAGCGACGTGAGCGACCCATCTAGCACTGATGATTGTCAAGTCAAGTCAAGTGTTTTAAAAATGGCCGTATCCGATTTCGAACCATTTCTACAAGCTGTTTTTGCTTTAGTCTAGCATGTTTCAATATTAACTTTTCGGCTTTTTGAATCATTTTCGAGTAGTCACTTCAATTGGGCGTTCAGGCTGTGGGTCATCTTCACATGATACCCCACCTTAATTAAGAAGAAACGCCCTATCTTATGTGTCACCAATTGTAAGGATAGTTATTTTCTTCTCTCTTTATGCAAAGCAAAAAACAAATCAATGAAAATAGCCACAATCATAATGGCACGAACCCTGCCCTAGAAAAATTAAAACTTGAATTGATGCAACCTCGAAATGCACTGATTCTCATTGTAAAGAAGGGCTCATTGTCTCGTTGTAAAGAAGGAAAAGAGTAATACATAAAGATATTTTTTTTTATAATCATGTCTCACGTCCACTGGGTCACATGTGGACGCATTTCAACAACTCGCAGCCATCATCAGCCCATTCATGGACCATCATCAGGTCTATTATATTTGCTTTATTTCAAGCTTGAAATAAAGGCATGAGGCATCCACATTTGAGGCATCCAGATTTTGTCTCACCATCGAGTATAAATTTGGATGCCTCATAATCTATACCCAATGTGTATTCAATACAAATGGAAAACACCATAAAGGATCTTAAGAAGATCACCATAGAAGATCCATCTTAAGAAATTTGTAAAATGTCAACTTGCCTGGAAGCTTTTGCCAAAATTATTCGAGACTTAGATTTTCCAAAAGAATGAGCGCAGTTGTTAGCGTCAAGGCTCTATAAAAATGTCTATTTTCATGGATAAAAGAATACATTTACTGATGCAATACATGCCTAACAAATAACATTTTAAATAATTACTAAAATTTGAACACATTTTTTAACTTTAGGTACTATACAAGTTAAGTCTTCCTTTTTGAACAAATTAGAAAACAGGGCGACACAGCCCCCAATTACTTGTCGTGTCCAGAAAGCATCGAGGAAGCACCTGAGGGAATTACATACAAGGAGCATCTTTTTGAAGTGAAAACGATGGACAAACGTGAGCTCTCGTTTGCGAGAGAAAGTTTGAAATCTCTCCAGAAAGTCTGGTGGCTGAAGTTGTCAAATGTGGTTAGGCTTAACCTCACACTCTTAAACATATAAGTTGAGATTTTTCACCAACTGTCCTCCCATTAATTAAGTACTTCCATAATGAAGTCCCACATAACATGGAGCATTTTATAATGATAGATAAGGAACTTGGCTCAACCTGGCGCTGTAAAGGAACAATGTCTGAATGATGTGATATTTGCCATCTACAAAACTTTTTACACAAACCGTGAACCACCCCCTCGACACTGGAAGTATATTCAGTTAGTGCAGGTTGGTTGCCCTGGTTGGTTGCGAACCCGTTCGAATAGACTAGCTTACTGGGTTACTGCTCTTTAGCGAGTATCGTTGTGGCTAGTGGTGCATTTGATTATTATCCCTTACAACGTCAGGAATAGCTTTATTCTTTGATACCATCCATGAGAAATCGAACAATGTAGCATATTACTGAAAACTTTCGGCAAAAACAGACGTCTTGGACCGCTGACCGATGTAGAAAGAAGTGAAGCAGTAACATGCGAAAGGAAGTAAGGCAAGAAAATAGAGGCATAACCCAAATTGTTTGACACACAGTCCCTGGAATACTCATTATAAAATAACTGTCACTAAACGTCGCAGTATATCCGATAAAACAATTTGGCCTGATATCCCTATTCTATTGCAGAAGTAGTAGTAGTAGTAGTAGTAGTAGTAGTCGTAGTACTAATAGTAGAAGTGGCTATAGCCTGTTAAAGCATTGACGGTTCGCATAGTTTTATCGAGTTGAATTAATTTATAAATAAAACCGTCATGCCAAAAATGACCGAAAACCTCTTCAAATTCGAAGGCATAGACTGGTGCGGGAACGTTTCTGAAATCGAGGTTCATAAAGGTAAGAAATTGCATAGATTGTTCAAAATCTAACCTTGAATCTTAATCTATGCTCTGGGATCAAGAGTTATTGCTCACTGTGTTCCTCTAACCACTGCAGTCATATTTTTCAAAATAATTTCCAAAATTGAGGAGCAAATTCGTCATTAAATTTTGGAACGTTGAAACCCAAACAGATTCTTGCCAATAGTGTGTGTTGGAGTGATTTTCTCAATTTACATTCATCAAGAAAGCAACCAATGTTTATTTATTTGTTGCCAATTAAAATTAAGACCTTAACCATGGATATTTTAAGACCCCTAGGACGCTGTTGCCTGGTTTTGGGCGTTGTTTTCTGATTAGGTCTCCAATGAGTGGTTTGTTACAAAAATTACAGGCCATTTCTCTAACTGACAGACTAGACTAGACTGACAAAATAACCTTGTTCACCAAAGACATTTCGCTGCCTTTAAAAGTTCGCTGAATGCATTTATGAGTATGAGAAGGTGTAATAATTTTGACTTGACGGGTTTAACGTTTCAGTGTTTATTCCTCTTTCTATAGGTCTGAAAGTTACATCCAGTTAAATCGAGAGCTAGGCTAACTGCCACGATTGACATTCTGATGGAGTTGTGTCATTGACCAATCTGTTTTGGCAAACCTGTATGGTCTTATATGCTGGCCAGCCGCCGTATTCTATAGCTCCTCCTTTAGTATAGCTCCGAAGGAACGACTTGTAAAAGCGTTACAAAAAAAATATCGATGTTTCGTTTCGATTTTCGCAGTTGATAGTTTCCTGGAACTAGAATAGAAAATCGAAAGCGGTTCGAAAGCAGTGCTTCCGATGGTCTCCAAATATGAAGCCTCAGTAAAATCTTAACAGAGAATGAGAGAGTTCTCGAGGAAAAATAATATCTTTTGTTTGATTCTTTATGTCTGATTTTATGATGAGCCGAATTTTTAATCTAATAATCTAGAGCTGATACATAAATTCTAATCACGATGTAACGTATCTTGAAATGCCTAACACCAAATTCCTTTTTCTCCAAGTTTTGTATTTAGGAGTGTAGTCGCTCATTTTTATGAATTTGAATCTCCAAATTCAATGAACACAGCTAAATCGGTAAATTTAATAAGTACAAAATAGAAAGTACTTCTTAAATTTACCATCCCTTACCTTCAATTTACATATTTGTTCTGTTCGTTGTTGTTGTTCGTTTTTTTTTTAATTTATTAGCAAGTCGATAAGTATTGAATCGATACTACTAAGTACAACGTTTTCAATAGAAAATTAATAATATTGTTTTTGAATGCACTGCAAATACATTCCATCATGCGCTCCACTTTACTCTTATTTACCACTCTTCGAAGAACAAACATTCTGCACAAACCCAATTGAATTGAATTCATGTAGATAATGTGAACCGCAAATAATTGCCCCATCCTAGAGTCACCAACCATTGCTATTACCCACCGATTCTACTAAGCAACGACCACATAATCCACAAAACTCTCTTCATTGAATTCAATTCCAGGAATTCATTATTCCTGTCATCTATTATCCGGCCGCGTAGTCATCCTGTCGACTTTGCTCTTCGCATTTTGCATCAGTCAATTTTATTCAGGAACTATTGTCGGAACTTTACTAATGGAAAAACCAAAAACAATGAAAACGATACGCGATTTAATCGATAGCTCGTTAAATATTGCTATCGAAAATATTGGATACAATCGTGACTATTTTAGAGTAAGTATCTCTTAAATAGCTTTATTACTTCAAGTGTCCATAGTGCGCTTTGAAACGGCAAGAGATGATCTGGACCGACATTCGATTAGGTACAATGAGCGCGGCAAATCCAAGATAGGTATATGTACCTTGGAACCATTAAATATGCTCCAAAGGACTTTGGGGAAACCCAGTTTGGTGGTTTCGGATGGATCAATTTCTGATTTGTTTCACCTGTTTCACTGCTCATTAAGGTTGGAAAATTAAAATTATAAAAATTTTTTTTAGTTGAACTCCTACCGAATTCAGGATAAAAAACGGTCATTCTTGCTATTCAAAAGCTCCTTGCTAGCAAATTGAAAACATCTTGCTTTGATTTCCGATTCCCTTCAAACTCCAACCTCAATCCATCTGGCTTGTTTCCATTCATTAAGACGCAATCTTCAGGCATTCTTCCTTTAAGTTTTCCGTTTTTCCATTTTTCCGCTCCTCGTTTATTTAAAGAGTGTCGTAATCATTTTCCAAATACCTTTCATCACTAGACTTGTTCATTCATCCATCAATATCGTTACCATTGACAAGGATATGCTAGTAGTCGATTTCTCGCGATGTCTCGATGTCGATGTGAAGAAATGTTAAGACTCAACAACTAAAAGGTAAAATTCATTTCAATTTCAAAAGCGAACAACTGAGCCGGATGCTATTGAACTTTATCGAAAGAAAATAAGTCAACCTGTCGATGATTGGGGCGGATCCAATGCCGAAGGGAATGGGTGGTGGCCTGGTATTAATAAAGACAATATCAACAGACGTGATAGCGGCGTTGGCGAAGCTGAAAGTAATAGAAAGCATGACTTTACGACTGTATTGGGAGATGTGGACAAAAAGCAAGGGAAAATGAGAAAGGATGCAGCCACCAGCCGGGAAAGTTGGCTTGGTCCTGAGAAGGGATTGAAATTAATGAAAACAGGTGGTAAGTACCATTTTTTTACATTCTTTATTTTCTTGCTTTCATGAGAATTTTCCATGTTCATTATGCTGATTTGGAGCATTGTCAAGGAGCAAAAATGATACTATCTTTTTGCTATTCATTGCTCCTTTTGTGATTCTCGACTTTTCTATTACTTTGTTCGTTTGTTTTTCAGTCTTAAATTTGCAGAATTTCAACGACTAGTAAGTGCATGACAAACTCAAATATATAGGTTAAAAATTCCGGCGAGGGTTATAATGATAACCCATTCACTGACAAGCCGTATAGATCTTAATCGATATTGGTTGCCAATTATATTTTGGGAAACTCAATTACGTTAGCATTATTATCATTATCATATTCCGGCATCGCTGGATATCATGGGTACAATACCTGGTGCGCTCCTTACAAAGGAACAAACTAGGATCTTCTTGTCTATGGAGATAGAAAGTAGTGATAATGATTCACGTAAGGAGAGAATAAGTCTTCTCACTCTACGCCAAGTGAAAGGAAAGGTAGAAAAACAAAACACGAGGCATTTCGGCTGCGCAACCAATCAGGGAACTGGAGCCGTGGTTCACCTGAAAGCTCAAGGAGCGACTAGATATGCAAAATAAGAAATCAAAATAAGAAAAAATTAGGTCTCTTGACAGCCTATTTTGCCCGGGGATCGCGAATTATGCCCGATCCAGATCTTCTTCTTACGCGAACGGAGGGCGTTTATGCCAATCATTTATATCTCGGGCAGAAAGTTCTCTCCAGAGTCCAGATACTCTGGACAAAGTAAGAGGGCGATGGACGATGTCAGAGGACAAAAGCTACTGTAAGTTACACTATGCTCAGGAGGTGTTTCTTAACAAGGCGGCCATCTTCGATAGGTTGTCGGACATAGGACAAAAGACTCACTCTCAAAGTCATCTTACCTCTTTCCAATATTTCTGCTAGGAATAATGTGACAAACACTGGCAGCCCAGGAGTGACACGGGATGTGTTTAGTCGGTGGTCTACTCGGTATATACTTTTGGGAGTCTGAGACTCAAGGCCCTCACATCTCAACCAGAAAACAAATATTATTAGTTTTATGTGAAGATGCGGTGTACTGCCGAATTCAGCAAAGGCTTGCAAAAAAATTTATATGATCATTTACATGCTTCTAATCAAGACAAGTATACTGTTCACTCGTAATGGAAGGGCAGCAGAACTCGGAGCTCTTTTTAATTCATTTACTCAAAAATTGTTAGTTTTTTGCATTCTTCACCTTAATTCTTTAATTATTATAGTTTACAGAGAAAAATTGTGACGTTTACATGACCCCATAATCAGTTTTTAGTCTATTAAAGCATAAGTAAGCGCATTTCCCTTTTTGCATCGTTTTATTTATTAGGTATGGTTACAAATTTATAAGAACTGACATTCTGTTCAATCCTCTTTTAAAGTTGTATAGCATAAAGGTGAGTGCTTCTTTTAATGGCCAGATTAGCTACACAGGCAACTTCGATCGAGGCTTCGAAAGTATTCAAAGTTATGTCATTTATACCATTGCGTCCAAACTCCCTTTTGGTGAATTCAGCAAGTCTCCCAGCTGATTTAATTTTTCTCGTCGGTCAGGAATTGCGCCGTATCTTTTTTTGAGATTTTCGAGGGTATGGTGGTTTTAACTTTACCTTACCAGGCTGTCGTGCAAACAGTTTGTCTGATGTCTACTCGCACTTCTATGACCTCTGAAGCATATTCAATGTATCTAATATCTAAAGAGTAAATTGGCTCTAGGCCTTTGATGATTTGAGAGAACTAGGATAAGACAAGACGTTTGTCAGCGTTCAGAAGTAAGCCCTTGTCTTTGGACTCCAACGTGAGTTCCATGAAAGCATCAATTGTTTTTGTCGGCTTGAAGCATTCATATGAATACTACCCCAGGCTGCACATTTTGATAATTTACTGTACTTATTTTTGAGAACGTTGACGTGGATTCTTTTGTCTATCGATTTCATCAGTACAACAGATATGCTCTACTGTACTTGTTATTACTTTCTAGGTATCATGCTGGGTCCTGTGGGTTTATAATCTTCGGTCGTGGGCTCTGTGACTTCTTTAGCCCTTATAACCTTACTTTTTATTGCCCTAATGGGTTTCTTCCCAGAAATTAAGTCTCATTTTTCTGTTGGGCTTTACTTGATGGTCTTATTTTCCTCCTGTTACATATTTTTCCTGTGCAACAAGTAGCAATTTTTACATCCTATTAACTCCGCGTTGGTAACAGACATCAAAGGTGTGAAAAATTGGTCACTATTTACCTCAAAGTTTAAAAGCTAAGGTTAACTCACTCACTTGCACTCATTTTGTCGAAAATTGCGCCAAAAGCTTAACTTTTAAGGTGTTTGACAGCATGATTGAACCATCAAAAGTGTCTGGCTTTTTGGCAAATATCGTAAAATGTGTTCCCAATTAACTAATGTAAATTTCAAGTCTTATAAAGTGATGTAAATTTTCAAATTTTTATTTGCACTTGAGATTCCTGGTGAGTAATTTCCACCCCAAAAAGCGTCCAGCTCTTTGCAAGGTGACTTGTACTTCATACAAAATATCAAAAACTCAGCTTTTATACTATGACGTTCATAGTGAACAATTTTTCACACTTTTAACACCTGTCATCTCTCAAACGTACCACAACTCAAAGTTCTTAGTATCCAAACGACGTTACTTGGCTACAAACAACGCTACAGCTTCAATACTATGACGTACGAGTATGTCAAGCGGTCGCTGACTCTGAATCTAATTTGGTACATTTTTGTCAATACACAAATCATGCGGTAAACGGAACAATCATTTCGATGATAAATTCTAATAATTTCTAATCCGAATGCATTTCAATCCTACCGTCACGGGAATAAAAAGATTCGACATGCATATTGGTAAGCAAAGGCTGCAATTAAAATGAAAGAAACGAAATGTAAGACAGAAGTAAAAGAAAGCAATCATAAAACTCTTTTTACAACCTTACTTTTGACAACGCCAACAGTGACTTATGGGGACTCTGGCAAATAAAAACTTTATGTTACTAAGTCTAGTTTCAGGATAAATTATTTTTCCTTATTCTGTTCTTGTAGATAAAAGCAGCCATATTTGAAGATAATGGTACAAAATCTACCCAAAACTAACAAGCCGTCAAGACTATGTTAAGATATGAATATCAACTAACTTCATGAATTAAAAAAAAACGTCAAGTTTATATCTCATATATTTTCGATTTCAATCCTTTCTTCGGTGACAGTGTTAATGTGAAAATCCTTTGGCCAAAGTTATGCAGGGGGGTTCATTTAAGATTGGGAACTTGAATTAGCTGAAGCAAAAATTAATGAATGGTTTTCGATAGTCATGAGTTATGCGAAAGATTGAACCTTTCCATTTAGGAATGGAAGACAACATCAACGACCGCCATTGCCTTACAATATTACATTCACTTAGTCAATTTTTCATCACACTTTCGATTGTTTGGGCCTCCATTTTGTCAATGGCAACGTTGATTTCAAGTTTCAAGTCAGCTATCGTTCTTGGATGATTAGCGCAACACTTTTCCTTAAAGGCTGCCTTCAAAAAAGTCCAACGAAGGCACATCTCAGTTTCGAGGTGGCCAATTGGCCAATTGGAATTCGGCTGCAGTATTTCGATCATGTGACTTTCAAAACAGTGCGAAGTTCTGTGGCAAATTGAAACCAAATGCTGTCTATGTCATTCTCTTCAATTTTGGGAATCGAAAAATCGAATTTCCATGGCGCGGGAAAGATTGCCATTTACTGCAACGGCGTTTCTTCATTCGAAGTTTGCTCATTTTCGAAGCAAAGTGGCTCAATAATGCAGGCATGCCCAATTCCCATCAGACAGTCACTCGTTGTGATGACGTACGGATTTTGTGAGCTCAAGCTACGACAATTTGGCTTATTGATGTATCCTATGAGGTGCACATCAGCTTCATCTGAGGATGTTTTTTTAGTTAAAATGCTGATATTCAGCTTTTTCAAGCTTCGGCCCATTGAGCAAACCGAAAACGCATTGGATTGTCAAGCAGGTTCAGCTCTTGCGTTGATTGGACTTTTCACGCATTCCTACCGAGATTTTTATGCAAAATTCTGCTCAAAGATATGCGTGAAGTGTTCAATTTATGAGATAATTTCGGTTTAGCGCACTGGGTGAGTATCTGCGCGATATTGTACTCGTATTATTATCCAACAACGTTGTATTATCAAGTTTCATGAACTTGCTTCACAAATTGTTCGACTAACAGCGTTTTTAGCACATTCTGTCTATGAAATTTTTTTCGTAAGTTTCTTACAGTTTGAGAAGAAGATTCACCGCTTTAGAAATAAGTTTTTAATATTTCGCAATTTTTTTCAAGCAGAAAGCAACTTTTTTCATTAATGTCAAAAATAAAACTAATTTTCTGTCACATCGGAAATGTCATCAAACCTTCTAACCTCAAAATACACTATAATTCGAAGTTCAAACGTTGGATGGCCCACCGTGTGGCACTAGCCTTGAAATTCACAAACTTTTTTCTCTAAATTTTATAGCACGTTACATATTTTTATTACTGTTCATATCTTAGCTGAACCGAATGTCACTTTCAAGACCCCAATTTTTATAAGTTACCTTAGAACGAAGTGGGCATTGGACTTTTAGGGAACATTGTATTTAAATCAAAAAACTTTCAAGCAATTTTAGGTGTCTGAAAGTTAGCTGTGAAAGCCAGCGCAATTCCTGGTTTTAGAAGACTAAGTAAGGTTGCAATTAATGGAAAAACCCTTAATTAAAAATTGATGACTGTGACTTGTCTTATCCCAAGGTACTGACTGGAAAAAAAATCAGTCCCACCAATGGGAAATGCCGATATTACCAAGAAACTAACAACGAAATGCTATCTTATTATACTTCATGTCGAGATTTCGTTTACCCTGTTATTTAATAAGAAGTTATATGTTATAACATCTCATTAAGTTTCTTTCCCACATGCTTCTATGTCTATTTTTCATTGCGAAACCAATTAACCACTTGATCGCATTTTTTAATTGAAACTTTTCTATGTAACAAAAGGAAGTTGCTGTGTTGCAAACGCATCGAGAACAAGGATGCAAGTAGTCATGTGCTTTCACCACTTGTACATTTACTTTTTCTAATAAATTTCCGTTGGAAACCCTAAGTCGCAGATGAAACGAACCCTATGCCAATTTAGCAGAACACCACATGCTCTGAAGCCACAACAGCATCTAGGGAACGAGAACTTCAAGTTGGAACTTTTGCGAGAAAACAACCAGGAATAGGAAACTTGTAGTTTTCAGTGCTATATGTGCGTAGTCATTTGTTTCTTACGTGTACTTGTGCTTTGGATTGCAGAACGATGTGCAGAACAAGTTACCACCGAAATGTCAGTGAAAGTTTAACCTTAAATCATTTTGAAATCTCCCATGCGAACCGATGATGATTGGAATAATCATCAATAATAGACTCCCAACTGACGCTAGTTGATAGCAGAGTAATAACACAAATTCGTTGAATTTCCATTGCATTCAAAAATGTTCTAAGCACGTTGACTTCACCGGGACCACGCAACACCATTCTAGGATTAAACCGCCAAAGAACCACTACAATGGGTAATGCCTTCTTTCATCCCAAGAACTTTATCACAAAGTTTTTCGAATTGCTCTCAACACTTTCCAAGACTTTTTAAAAGTTACCAAGTTGCCATCTAATAGCCGCATGCTTGTATAGAGGTTCTAGCTAAATTGTGTGCATGCTACACAAACATGTATCCTTTTCTCTACACACATGGACTGTGCAAATTAAGCCAACGGAACAACAAAATTTGTTGACAAAGAAGAATACTCATTTTTACCACCTCTGGCGAGACTTTTCACAGTTGCCAGTTGAACACTTTGCTCGAGGGTACAACATGAGCTTTATATGATCACATATTCCTTCGAGCATCATAAATGTAAAGTGTGAGGTTAAAATTAGGACGCAAAACTTGTCTAAAATAGTTTCGAAATGGCTCACTTGGAGATTATAAACAATGACACCAGCAAGGGGGATGGATAAGTTGAATGAGTCCACTGTCGCTCACATGACCCATATTAAAGATTATACTACTCTTTGCTTAAACTGATGTAAACATTAAACATGTTGCTTTCAAGGCTATCAATAAAAAGAAATTTGTTTAATTGTGAAGAAAACTATTGTTTAGATCGATCCGTATCCACGCCTGTTTCCAATGTTTATTTAGTTGCGATTATTGCAGCTTTAGTTCCTGGTTTCGTGACTTTAACAATTAATATAATCAGTATGGAGGGTGGAAATTGTTTATTTCAGAAACCAATCAAGCCAAGAAAAATCCAATGAAAAGTTATTGTAAAGGGAAATAATGCAGTTTAAAGCAGAAAGGAACCAAAAGCAGTCCTGCTGTTGAGAAAAGGCCTAGAAATTGTTAGAATCCTTGACAATATCCTAGACGAAAACGTCAAGTGACAGCGCTTGACTGGTTCCTGCTCGGAATCGCGAGAGTTGTGTTATCACGCTAGTTTTATGATTTGACAGCCTTATTCTGATTCACAGCTGTGTCTAATTTGGATTCTTCAGGGGTCGTTAAGTATGACACAAAATTTTTGTTCGCATTTATTACTTTACAGTGTCCAGTTTAATACTTTTAACATAAAGTAAAACAACCATACAACATACATACAAAGAGAAGACTCGCTAACGTTATCCGCTCCACTGGGGATCTTTCTCCAAGGCAGTATGGTTTCAGAAAGGGACGTTCCACTATAGATGCAGTCGCGGAAATGGGAAGTGCGGTCCAACAGGCGGAGGCATGCAGTCGATCCAACCGTCGGGTAGCCCTTCTAGTGACGCTGGACATAAGAAATGCTTTCTACTCCGCTAGATGGAAGGATAATCTGGAAGCCCTGGAAAACTCTTTCCAAGTTCCAGAATATCTGATGCGGATATTTCGAAATTACCTGAAGGATTGCAGCCTGATCTACGACACGGTGCAAGGTTGTCGGAGGATGCTAGTCACATCTGGGGTGGCCCAAGGCTCCATCCTCGGTTCGGACTTGTGGAAGGTCTCGTACGACGGACTGTTCAGACTTGAACTGCCGGGAGAGTGGCGACTGATTGGCTATGCAGATAACGTTGCGGCACTAGTGGCTCGGCGCACGGTCGATCTAGCGCAATTAAGGCTGAATGTTCTAATGCGCCGGGTGGGGAGCTGGATGACCACTCACGGGCTAAACCTAATGTTAGAGAAAACCGAAGTGGTCATCCTGACCAAGAAAAAGATCCCCAGAGTAAGAATGGTCCGAGTCGGAGACGCATTAGTAGAGCCGAAACTATCAGTCAAGTATCTGGGCTTGCTGAGTTTCTCAGAGCAAATTAAGGCAACGACAAAGAAAGCCGCAGCAGGGGTCTCGGCAATTAGTCGACTAATGGTCAATCATGGGGGACCAAGTCCAACAAAAAGGGGCTGCTAATGAGTGTAGTGCAATCTACGCTTCTTTATGGAGCAGAGATATGGAGTGAAGCTCTCAACCAGGAACTGCACCGAAAGCGGCTGGCACAGGTACAGAGACGAGGAGCACTGTGGATTGCATCAGCATATGCAGAAGTCTCTGAGCTAGCGGTGTTGGTAATTACAGGGGTGATACCCATTGCTCTCCTTGCTAGAGAGCGCAATAGAGTCTACCTCCGAAGGCACGAGGATAATAAAGAAAAAGTTGCTCGCGATGAAAGACGATGCACTCTCGACGAATGGCAACAATCATGGGAACGTTAGCTAAAAGGAAGGTGGACCGCGCCACTCATCACAGACTTGAGATCGTGGCTCAGTCGAACGCATGGTGAGACTGAATTCTACTTGATCCAGCTACTGAGCAGCTGCGGTTTTTTTCAGCTTTACCTGGACAAGATATGTAAGTCACGGTCTCTAGATTGCGTATTCTGCATTGGTTGGAAGGATGACGCATGACATACTTTCTTTTCATGCAGAAGATGGGACAAACAGCGCGGTGATCTTGCCGAAAATATGGGAGAGCTCCGTCCAGATAGCCTAATCGAAGAGATGCTGAAATCATTTGACAAATGGATTAAAGTGGTACATTACGCTCGGGCAATCTTATTTATGAAAAAAGGCTTACTTGACCGGCTGGAGGGGTCGAGGGTGAAGGGTTTCCTTCTCTAGCAATCCTCCTCCTCTTTCCCATCCAACTGGAGAAGGAGTCCCTGTAACCCGAAGGCGCCAAAAGGCGTAAAATTGGGAGGCCTAGCCCGAAGTAATGTGTCAAACAGTTCCAGGCTAGGCACTCCGGTTGACAGGGGAGGTGTTTTGTCGATAGTCCAGTAGGTCCACTGGAAGTCCGACACTCAGGAAGTAAATAGCCTTCACCTCCCTACCCAAAAAAAACATACAGTGGAACCTCTCCTACCGAGTAATTTGCATAGCGAGCAAAAAAAAATGTGGAGAAGTTGCTGCTCCCTTAATGAGTAACACTTCGCATAACGAGTTACGCAGAAAGTTTTTCATCCGGTTGCTGTGTTTGGCACTCGGGTAATGCTTTCGTGGCTGATCCCACGTTTTTAGAAATTTTGTATTCAGACAGTTTTCATTTTTTTTCGCATGTACAAAGTTACTATGATTGTAATAACCTTTGCCAAAATGTCTTCGAAAAAAAAAACACAAGAAGAGAAACATAAAAGAGACAAAAAATTTTGAAATGAAACCTAAAATCATTGAAAAGCGAGAAAAAGTTATTTGTTATAGTTTTCATTTCACAAAATGCTCACACTGATCAAAAAATTCCTTTTGATTTTGAGAATCTGATTCCATACTGGTGAATTGGCTAATCTACCGCAATGATACATACTATTCTCAAGAAGAAAAACAAAAGTAAGGAGATGGATGCCAAGCAGGGAATGTCAAAAATGTCTTCGAAACGTTTACGTATTCTTGATGATGTTGAGAGGTTATTTCTAATATGGATACACGAGAGGCGCTTACAACGCGACACTATTATTTGTGGGAAGACAAAAGAAGACGAAACCTTTTTTTCGCTGAACTCATTAAGAAAGCACCTGGATCATCTTTTGCAGTAAAAATACTACAATCCAAGTGAAGCCATAGATGGTTCGAGAAGTTTAAGAGACATAACAAGAACTTCAGTAAGAGAATTTCATCAGTAGCTTCAAAAATCTCATAAATCTTGAAGGCTCATAGATCTGCGGCAAAATGTTTTTAATAATTACCAAACGGGTCTCTTCTGAAGAAAACGCCAAAGTAAACCTGTATAACAACAGAAGACAATGCCAGGTCACTAGCCAATGAAAAACCGCCTTACGAATGGCATTGCGAGTTACGATTTGAAAATTAAACTCAGAAACCCATTCAAAAACTCTTCTAACCCATAAGAAGTGCAATGTCCAGAAAATGACTAAATGTGATGGAGAGCTCTAACAAGAAAACCTGGATGACATTTTTACCGATTGGATCAATGAAACGTTTGGTCCATCCGTAATGGACCCAACTTGTTATGTTTGTTATTGCCAATGCGCATGCCCGTTTTCCAGGCCTACAAGATGATATTCATAAGAATTAAATTTAATCAATAATCTTAATCAATTTAATCAATAATCTAGTTTCTGACTCCCAACTCCAGACCGTTACTCCAGCTTATGAACCAGCAGGTTATGTACTTCTAACTTTAAAAAACACTACACTAAAAAATCTCTTTTTTTAATTATAGAAGCTTTGATAGATCAACTTATCCATTCTCACTTACCACATTGCAAGTGGCTTATCCTATTGCTAAGCTAACTCAGTGAAGACGCATAGGTGCGAAAGTTTAAATCAACTTTAACGAATAACTTCGAAAGTGAATTTATAATTAGAAAGAAAGGTGGAAAGAGCTCAAGCTGGTTTCGATAACGCGCCCCGGCCGCTTCTCGTCTGGCATCCATCTAGCTGGTAGTGCCAATCGATGCGTCCCAGCCTGTGAGTTGGCACTTGACGAGAAGCAGCCGGGCGCATGTTCGAAACCAACTTGAGCTCTTTCCACGTAGTTTTTAAGTTACGGAAGAGACGAATCTCACTCTTAAACAGTTTTTGAAAAATCATTTTGACATCACAGCCTCAAGATGATTGACAAAGCTTGGGAAGAAGTTGCCAAAGGAACCCTCACTTCTGCTTGGAAAAAACTTTGGCCAGAGTGTGTTATTGAGTGTGATTTTGAAATAGTACCTGTGGATTCTACAGTTACCGGGATCATGTCATTGGCCGTTATCATGGGACTTGAGGGACATGGGACAAAGAGCCCAGTCAAAAGTTGACCAGCAATGAAGTCACTGATTTGGTGTATTGCAGCAAGAAATTATTTACGAGAGCACATTAATGGAGGAGGAGTAAGTAGAAGACCAACAATATTCTATCGCAGTGCTAGAAATGCTGAAAGCATGGAAAACTGTTGTATCTTGCATTGAAAAGTATCACCTTAATAAGGAGGTGGATAATCGTGCTATAATTTTATTCCATGATAATACTGTGCTACATTTGCATGTGCTACATTACACTACATGTTTTGAGGCGTTAACAAAAACAAATGTCTTTTGACTGTTTTCTAGTTAAAAAGGACTAATTATTTGTCATAATTTCATATTTTTATTTATTTACGTTTTTTGTTTTAAATTTAAATTGCATTCCAAGTTGTTACACTCCTTAACAATTTATACGTGACTTTATTTGCGTTATAGTATTTTACGTTGATTTATATGGGAAAAATTGTATTGTTTAAAGCTTAAACTAGATATTATTCTATTGTTTCGCTTAACAAGTGAGATTCTGACAGAAACTATGCTTATTCATATGTTATTTCAGGTTTCACTCTCATAACGAGCTTTTTTAGTGTCCTGTTTTATATTCATAATATTTATTTTCCTCGATTTCAACAAGGATATTAAAATTGTGCATTGTTTTCGCAAGAATTCCATAAATTATGGACATTTTTTAAAATTTGAAGATCCGGTCAGTAAACGGTGACAGTTGAAGACGCTTGTTGAAGGATGCGAAGATCCGACATAGGCTATTATGTTACGAAAAATAAGAAGAAGTGAACAATTTTTGACGGAAAATTCTGCAAATACCCATTTCAAAGTATACGTACAAGTTTAAGTCCATAGATGTACTCTGATCAATATTAGGATAATCTACAAATGAGTTTCAAAACCTAATAACTACGCTCCTATTAAGCCTTGGAAGCCAATGTTCCTAAGATCCTTCTGGAATTTTACCTCCACAAATTTATTTTCGCCAAATTCCCAGCTTTCGTGTAGTTTTTGCACAAATTTTTCGCAGAATTTCTCTTCTGAACACTTCTTTTGTCCGTCTACCAAAGATCGAAAGCAAAAACAAAAATATCTGTGGTATATTGTGTTGCGAAATCCTTTCCCTGTCGAAAAAGTGCTTAAAAAAGAAATGAAATTTCAGCAAATTCAAACGAACTAGTGTTATGTATTATATAAGACAATTATTCAATCATTTTAAAATAAAAAATCTTTTTAATATACATTTTAATAAAAATAAAACTCATCTTTTGTTTTTCATTTTCAATCTTTCCTTATTCAAACCTCACCACTTTTTGTCTGAACCACGTTCACCACCGTAAAACGATGATGTCAAAATCACATAATACTGGGATGCTCTGAAAATGTAATCCGAATGTCTTTTGCCTGGCTCCATACATATCTCACTTCTTACTCCTATGAAAATGGACGTCATAATGGCTTTAACACAAAAGGATATGCTTTTCATGTTGATGTGGCTACAGCATATAAAATAATAAGTGAAACATTCACAGAGCAAGAAATATGCGAACTGACCGAAATCCAACTATTTCCACCTCAAAAGATGGTAGGAATTGTTCAAAAAGGATCTCCGCTTAGGAAAATGATTACTTACGGGTAATATTCATGTAGAGTGGTAATGTGTGTGCATAGATGTATGTTTGTGTGTATTGCTGGTAGCTAGGATATATAAACAGAATACATATAAATATCTTGCCATGTCGTAAGCATGAGCACGAAATGTGGTCTTCGTGCATCATACTTTGGATAGATGCAATTTATGATAACATCTATTTTATTACTAGCTGCATTTTGGTAATATGAGCACATTCGAGTGAAGTAGAATAGTTGCACAAACTGACAAGATAGCATGTTGTAAATATAAGATAGATATTTCGTACATGTTTGCTCCTATTTTCAATGGAATTTTTATTTAGTTAAGTATAAAACCTCCTTTTGAACTCTGGCACTATGTAAATTCAGTCTTATAGATTCAAAAAACAAAATATTTGTATTGGGTCTATAACTTAATTCGTGCGTTTTTTTTTTCAAAATTTGAACGTTTATTTAAGAAAAACATGTACAATAGTATTTTTTAAAGTATTGCCCATCTGAAGCTATGATCTTTTCCCATATTTCTGGCAATTTGTGGATCCCATCCCAAAAGAACTGCGCCGGCTTGGCAGCCAAGAATGAATCAAGCCAATTTTTGATATCCTGCTCTGATGTGAACCGTATTCCAGTGAGGGCGTTCTGCATCGATCGGAACAAATGGTAGTCAGAAGGGGCAAGGTCTGGGCTATAAGGCGGGTGGGGTAAAACTTCCCATCCACTGTTTTCCAAATAGTTCTTAACCGGAAAACAACGTGGGGCCGAGCGTTGTCATGATGGAAAATTATTGCCTCGTGTCTGGTCGCATATTTCGGGCGTTTTTCGGCTACTGCTCTCTTCAAACGGATTAATTGTGTTCGATTGCGTGCTCCATTGATGGTTTCACCCGGTTTTAGGAGCTCATAATACAGCACACCCTTCTGATCCCACCAAATACAGAGCATTACCTTCGCGCCATGGATATTCGGCTTTGCCGTTGATTTGGCTGGTTGGTCGGATTTCACATATGATTTTTTGCGCTTGAGGTTGTCGTAATGGATCCACTTTTCATCACCAGTAACTATCCGATGCAAAAATGACTTCCTTTTGTGGCGTTCCAGCAGCATTTCGAACATGCAAAACCGCCTTTCGACGTCTCTCGGCTTGAGTTCATGTGGAACCCTATTTCCTTGCTTTTGAATGTATTCAGCTGCATTTAAACGTTTTGAAATGGCTGTTTGAGTGACACCCAAAGATTCTGCGAGCTCTTCATGTGTTTGGCAACAATCTTCATCGAGTAATGCTTCCAGTTCTTCATCTTCAAACTTTTTTGGCTGCCCAGGACGTTCATCGTCTTCCAAGCTAAAATCACCACTTTTAAATCGTGCAAACCACTTTTGGCAGGTTTGCTCAGCTAGAGCATGTTTACCATAAACTTCCACCAAAATACGATGACTTTCGGCAGCAGTTTTCTTCATATTAAAGTAATGAAGAAGAACTCCCCGCAAAAACACTTTTTCAGGAACCAAGTTCGACAGATTTGAGTGAAAAAAAATTCTTGTTGTTAACGCTTCAAATGAATGACAAATACTGAAAAGACGTACAATGACAGTAGCTTTCCAACGCAGGTTCGGAATATTGGAACGATGTAATATTATATAAGTTACCCCACCTCTTAGCAAACCGCACGAATTAAGTTATAGACCCAATATATACATTCCGCGAGATAGTTAAAAGACAAATCACTGGGTTCATGCTTTGAATTGCATTACTCTATCGACGAAACGAATTTCATTGGTGTTTCATGAGTTTAAAAAAAATCTACTGAAGTATGCAAAACAAGAGATGCATACTCCATCATCTAATCAAGTATCCCACCGAAACGCCGAACGACCAGGAAGACTTAATGCAGAACTGCTGCTGTCCTCGAATTGGTTTGATTAAGACCATTCCGTCTACATCAGGCATGGCCGAAATACTTTCTAAGCCATTTTCCATTATCTAAACTTAAATTAAACTTCTATGAGCTCTAAAACTGTGACATCAACAACAATAACTACTACTAATTCTTCCACTACAACTACTGCTACTACTACAACTACTTCTACTACAACCACTACTACTACTACTACTACTACTACTACTACTACTATGCCTACTACTACTAGTACGACTACTACTTCTACTACCACTTGTGCTTATATTGGTGTAAAGCCTATCCAAGAACAATTCATATTTCACTACAGGATTCAATCTCTTCTATGGTCATTCCAGATAATCTCAATAAAACTGTCATAAATATCAGTCCAATTGGAAGGATTCGTTTGTGTTGGTCATTTAATTCTAATTTCGTTAAAATTAAAACAATGTTTCATAGCTCAGCAACTTTAACATACTGCAAACATGCATGTTACCGCCTAAGAAAGAGTTCTGTTTTGAGTGTTGAGACTCAATAATACCTACTAAGCCATCTCAGTTCCTAACGTCTACAAATGGTCACGTCATCGATCATACGAATGGTATTCGTTGCCTTTTTAGTTTTAACCAAATGTACGACTACTTCTATACTGTTCAGCTTTGAAAAATTCCAGAAAACGATGGACATTAGAAGAATTCTATTTTTAATCTGATTTGAGCGTTTTAGAAAGCGAGGTTTTTATCATCATTCTACTTAGTAAATGATCATAAAATAACCTCTTCCATCAATCTCAAACCACTGACGATTACCGTGAGTCCTTTCAACGTCACGACGACATGTGTCATTGATGCACCAATGCATGCTCTCCGAGTGTTTTTATTGACCCAATATCCTGCATTAAACGCACAATTCAGATGCCACCACAACTATTCGTTATCCACTAGCAATTACAATAGAAGTAAGTTCCATATCTAGTAAACATACGAGAGAGAAAAAAAGGATTAGTGTTCCAAGCCAGGAAGACTATCCTGTTGATAAAGGAGTCACTAATAACTACCATTTGAGCCCTTTATTCACAAAGAGCTGATTGAGAGGATCATTCATTCGACAGCAAACCTGCAATTAACCTTAGATAACTTCCAAGCGCACACGTAACTATTCCTAACCCTCGAGTGCAGCTTCGGAGACCAGTAGCTATTGATACTAACCAATAACCAATTTTACCACATTTCCATCACTGAGTGTTTAGACCCGCAACGCTAGTTATGTCTTGAGTGATTAAAGATGAAATGCATCTACATACGTATCACCTCAACTCATCCCCGCACGCATCTCCTTTGACATACCCAAATGAATTCTGGCAGGCTTGATGATTTTTGCAAGAAGACACCTTAGTAACCCACCTTAGTATTAGTCATCCACTGCCCATAACTGTAGAGAAATGTAACCTGATTAGAGGTTTATCTGAACCCCGTGATGCCCATTACAAGTTACTGTCAGATCCACCCCCCCCCCCCCCGTCGAGGCGCCTATCCTGACTGAAACGTCGTAGTTGTAGTTTCGGGGCCTTAAAAGCATGATGAGCACGAACCAGAACCCAGATAGCTTAAATAAAATTAGGACCTAAGGAGAAAACTTGTTTCAGACCATGAGCGTGGTAGTTGATATATTGTTTCGACCTGCATTGCTTGACGTTTGTGGATACCGTAAAATTAGGCTTTGACGGCAAGTGTCCACATTGAGTACTTCGACTACGTTTCACTGCCCTCAATTGTTTCCTTAAGTTTGAAGGAGAAAATGAGTTTGCCATGTCTGCATTGTCTTATCGGTCGATCAGGTGTTATGTAGCGACTGGCACGTCGTTATTGCTATAAACAATCGAATTTCAAAAGGTTTATTTTACCCCTGAGGGATACGATAAATTTTTCACTCCTTTATTTTGCCGCAGTGGACAAAAACAAATTCTGCACTTCAAATATTTGTGCAAATCATTTTTATTTGATGCAATAACAAAGTTTGATTCATTTTGTAAACACTAAAATTCGCTAACAGTCAAGAAGTATCACCAAGAAAGAGATATAAATCAGAAAGAGATATAATACACTCACTGTATTTGACTCAACACTCACTCACATGTTCCATGTTGAAAATAGAGTGAGCTTTGCAAAATAGAGAGCTTAAAATTCCAATAACGTAGGTGAGTTCAGAGATCGCGATGACGAGCTTTCTGGGCCTGAGTGTGTGTGAGAATTAGTGCATTAATATCTGTGAGCCATTGTGTTTAAATACAGATTTAAGAGAATTTCTTTACTCGTCACTTCGTACCTTCGTTTTTATCTCCTATATCCAACAAGTTTCACTTAGAAATACCAAGACATCTGGAAAATTGGCAAAGTTGAATTTTGTTAGATTGAGAGTTTGTTGGAAGCGTTAGTGCTCTATAGTTACGCTATGGTCTGACTAATTACGTTTTCTCTTCCAGATTTTAATCGTATCAAGGACTAAAATTGTCCTCGTTGTAGTTCGAAATGATCCTCGTCGATCCTCAGCATTGTTCTCTGTGGGGATCGGTCTCCAGTTGTGCGTTTATGACTTTTCCTTGCAGATTTTTCTTGGCCTGATATGATCCTGCATCTGACCTTGGTCCTTCTCTTATGTTTTCTGCCGTCTTATTGTGTATTAGGGTTCCTGCGCATCGTTTTATAGGTGAGCTGCATAATGGTGAATCCATTTCACTTTATATCCTGTGTGGAAATGATTAAGGATTTTTTACATGATTAGTTGATAACTTTTAATTCAATATTGGTGATGTATTCTCTGGAGAAATCAACAATAAATCAGAGTGCAGTACTGCAAATCCAAATAAGTCGTGATCGTTTCATACAAATCTATAATAGTTTTTATTTTCTTCTGTGTGGCATGCAGCTTGGCTGATAATCAGGATGAAAACTGAAATGATAGTGCACGGTTTCACCGACTTTATGGAACATTTACACAAAGACGGACAAAGACATAATGTTCCAATTATGACATTAATGACTATTAGCATTAATATCATCATTAGTGACGGTCATGTTACCATTTTGGTCGAGATGTACTTTGAATCACTGCAAGAAAAATTAACTTTTAACCTTCTTTCTCACTTTCACGCTGATTTCGAGAAAAATTTTCAAAATTTAAAACACCACATTCCCTCCCACTATGCGCATAGTCAATGTTGCCGACTGCTCCCAACTATCCTCATACGAAACTGCATCTATTACATGTATGTCTGCATATATCCATATGTGCACTTATACCGAATGAAATAGATGTGCAATTTATGGTTGCATGCCATAATGCTCTCACGTCTCACATAAGTCTTTGGCAAACACATGGCAATACATCTTCGCCACACCACTGCATCACTTAAGTAGACAGAACTGTTTCAAAACAGATAGTTGGAAAGTTAGAAGGATGGACCCTCAATGTGGAAAGTTCACATGAAAAAGGTCATCTAGACTAACGTTTACAAAGGTAACGTAATGTATTGCATTCTCTTGTTGATCCTTACCTGTAGAGTATTGTTCAAATAAATTTAGATTAAATAAAAATTAGTTAAGCACAAAGGACTCGCATACATACAAATTAAAGTGCCAAATCCATTCCCAGTTCAGCTTTTTATCAGATTTATAAATTCTATTAACCGAATCGACAGATGAATGTAAAACACTTTTCGTTATTTTGCATCCGAAGCAGAATTTCAGTTGAATAATCCCTCGAAGCGTAGCCTTTGCCTGTTCAAGCCGTCTATGATATACCACGACACTAGTAGCCGCACAACACACCCACACACACATCTGCAACAATAGTTATTATAAGTCCTAATCCACTTTGCTATAAATTTCACAGATTACGACGAGTCGCCGAGACTGGTTTAATGGATCGCCAACGGAAAGTTTGGCATTCGAAAAAACCTCGATGCATCCGACAGATTCAACAGACCGACTTGGGGGTAAGTTTTCAATTTGCCAAAACGGAGTTTCGATCAGAAATTTGCACGTTTTGCGATAAATCATTTCCTTACGTGCAAAAACAGAGCCTGAGATAGTGAAGCAAAGGGTATTGGTGATGCTTATAGCAGAAGTTGAAAAGGACATGCACAACTGAGCAGTTTTCATCATTCAACCGTAATAAGAGGTTGCCCGAAGGATGTACGACAAAAAAATGTAATATTGTAAAGTTGTAGATAGAGTTGATGTCACTTTTCGTGGCATTCATATTGTTGCAAAAGTATGGTCTGTCCTCTTTGGATTTGGGATTCAAACAATTCCAACAACGAAAGGCTTTATTACGATTCGAGTTGCAATGATAGTGCATCAAACAATGGTGACTGTTTAATTGAAGATAGGATTACATGATTGATATAATTAGTTTTCTGTTAATTAAAAAAGGACTGGGCGTTAATTAAAAGATGACCCTCATATTTGAAGTATCATTAATCATGATTCCAAAAAACTTCTAAAGCCTCAAAACATTCCAAACCAATGCCTGAAGAAACAAATTTTCAAGGAGACATATTTTGGTTATAAGGATTTTTGAAGCCATGGGTTACAAGGGACGCATTCTTTGAAGCAAAGCAGGATTTTGACTAAAGATGATCCGATGCCTTAACTACCTTTCAAATTAATAAAAAAAGAGAAGCACGACATACCACCCGTGCACCCGTGCAAGTTTCGATTGCTGTTGTACAACAATTTTAAAACATAGCTCTGATTCAGTCCTAATCAAGTATTATCCTTTTTCAAAGATGAAAAAATAGCTTCTTGGAATGAAATTTTCCAGAAATGAGGGGCTGAAGTTATAGTATATAGTTATAGTTTCAATCTAGGCAAAAAGCAAAGGAAAGGCAGAACTTTTTTTAAATTCTTTGAAAAAATTCATTAGTAGGTATTATAAATATATTAGCATAAAGGGTTTACGGATACAAGCTTTCGAAATATAAAATTTTTTTACTGATTTTGGTTCTAAATACAATCAAAAATACGATTCAAAAGGTTTGAGAGTGATATAAAAAAAGTTAACTAGTTAAACGACCAAGCAATGAGAGCGCGTTTTTCAATTCTCCAGCATTTCCCATGGTTCTCGGCTACCCATGCACGATTTTATACTATATATTTCATATTATACATATATATTGGTAAATCTAAAAAGTATTGAGCCTTTTTTTGTCATTTTTCGATTTAATATTTCTTTTATTTCAAATGGATTTTATTTAAGTACATATTGTCTATTATTATCTATGACCTTCTGCCATTTTTTGGGTAGAGCCATTATTGCATCTGTGTAGAACTTCTGTGATTTATCGGCGAAATGAAATGATTTTCACAGTCCCTTTTTGAACTGAATTTCTTTTAATTAAAGAAGTTTTGCAGAGACTGAAATAAATGGTACGCTGATGGTTCAAGGTCTGGACTATACGATGCATGCATCAAAACTTCCCAGCCAAGCTCTTTCAATTTTTGCCGGATCATCAAAGATATGTGTGTTCTGGCATTGTCATGATGAAAGACAACGCCCTTTCTATTCATCAATTCTGGCCGGTTGTTTTGAATTACTTGTTGCAATTTGGTTAATTGCTGACAGTACAGAGCCAGATTGAGTGTTTGGCTAGGTTCTAGCACCTCATAATAAACAATTCCCTTCAAATCCCACAATACACACAGCATAACCTTATTTGGTGTCAATCGTGGCTTTGTAGTCGTTTGTGATGATTCACCTTTTTTTGACCATGATGTTTTTCGAACGACATTCTCGTATCTTATCAATTTTTCATCACCCGTAATGATTTACTTCAATAATTGCTCAATTTTGTGGCGTTTTATTAGCATTTCGCAAATGGAAAATCGGTCGATCAAATTTTTTTGTGTTGACTCATGCGGCATCCAAACGTCGAGCTTCTTTGTGTATCCAACCTTACGCAAATGGTTCAAAACTGTTTGGTGATGGATATTCAGTTCCTTAGCAATGTCACGGCTGCTTATTTGTCGGTCTTCTTCAATTTTTTGGAAGATTTCATCGACTTTTCAGTGATTGGTATGAGCGAGGTGCATCTTTTACATCAAAATTTCACCAACGAAAGCGAGCGAACCATCTCTTGGCTGTGGCTTTTGATAAAGTATCTTGCCCGTAGACACCAAAAAACGTTCGCGAGCGTGCGTTGCATTCTCACCTTGATCGTAGTAATTTTTTTTCAGAAATTTCACTCATTTTTAAATGAAAATAACTTGATACGAATGACGAAATACAAAACTGTCCGTATGAAAATTGTAGACAGGAATGTCATCTTTCAAACGCATGTCAGTTTAACTGAATCTGATTAGTATGGCCCGATATATGACAGCGAACACCATCTAGTGACAAAAAAGGCTGAATACTTTTTAAACTGTACAATATTATAAAAAAAAATTCGTAAACTCAATACAATCGAACTGTAACTCTGAATATATCGCGTGAAGTCACTTTTTTGAGTTGGCGGACACGATCGAATAGAAACTTTTGGGCCGATCACTCTGAATTCTTAATATATTGTTGATAATATGACGGACTACCGCGCGAATCAGGTTAATGTTAATTGGAAATAAATTTTCTGATTTCCTGCAAATTCTCTAAAACCTATTTTTTTTTTTTTTGTCAAAAGGTAACCATTTAACCATTTAAATTAACCTAGTTCACGTGACAGCCACTCAAACAAGGGTTACTTTCCATATTTTGTTTACCTCTGATGTTTCAAACTCGAGAAACCAAGTTCACCATCAATTTTGGCTTTTTTTTGAAAAATTCGTAAGATCCAAAAGAAAATCAGCTTCAAAAATTCTGAAAAAATTTTTTGTCAACCTGAAATGTTAATGAATATCCGTACAAAATTTCAAAACAACATCTTTTTTCCTGCTATGAAGAAAAAGTCATCGATAAAAATTGTTTTTTTGAATATTAACCTAAAAGTCCCTTTTAGGTTAAGGTTAAAGTCCCTTGACTCAGTCCCTTGAGTAAATCGTTCTCGAAGAACTTTGAGCAATTAAAACCATTAAATCTTTTCTATGTCTACCGAATCATGAAACTTGTTCCCCTTGATTATATTTTGTTGATTTTGAACACCCTCTTTCGTTGGATTGAATGCAACTTCATACCCTAACTACATTTTCTCACACATATTATTAGATATTTCCTCTTTTATCGCTTATTGATCTCGTACAACGAAAATTTCAAAATCTCTGCGAGGAAAAATCCCTGTTTCCCTATAGTGTTTACACGTCTTAGTTATATGATCCATATTCATTCATTTAAAAACAAAAACCGAACTTGAAAAACATACTTTGTTTGTAACAAAAATTATTCGCATCTCTTTCTGCTTGACGCTCGTCCAGAGTCTTAGAGCTTTCTCGTGATTAGACTATGCTTAAACAACTGATACGCGCTCATACTTAGAATATATCCAAAGGGGATTAATATCCAAAGGGCACTCGATTGATATACTCTAAGACGCATTCGCATTTTTAAAGAAAATTGAAAGAACTTAAGACTAAAAGAAGATAGAGCCAAATCGGTTGTTGGTGTACATTAAAATTTACTTAAAATGTGTACTCATCCTCTATGCCTCAACAGACATATTTAAATATACCGTGGTTATACTTAACACGTCTTCAAACGATCAATTTGCAGTAATCCTCCACAATTATTTTCAGCTGAAAAAGTAATCTCACCTACCCGAAGGAGTGTAATAACTAAACGTCATAGTAAAGTTATAGCCTAACATAGTAAACGTAAGATAAAGTAAAACGTAGTCAACGTAGTCATATAGCAAACCTAATAGCGTAAAATGACAGTTGAAGGCGCTTGTCGCAAAAAGTAAATGCCCCAGAAGAGCTATAGGACTAAAGTAGCCTTCCATACTAAAAAATAAAAAAACGAAGAGATGTGAGAGATACAACAGAAGTCGAATTTCATATGTTTTACTGAATATTTTAACTATTTTCTCATTTAATTCTCATTATTTCGTTCAATCGTGAATAATACTCCGAAAACGCTTGAATTAGAAAAAAGGACACAATTCGAAATCTACTATCGTTTGCTGTATCTTTTTCCTAGAAATTCCCCGGAACTTGTTAGTGCTGTTTTGTCCTCGAACGGAGCCTTTGAATATATTTTAATATCCTCAAAGGAGAAAGATAAAGAGGCTCGTTGTAATGTCACCATGTAACTGCTAGTTAAGGCTAAAACTCTTGGAGGTATCAAGAAAAGACAATTTCAAATATCCTTTATGCTATATAAAGCGAGCTGAAACATGACTGACAGCTGAAAAATTAACCAACATAGGTGAGTTAGACAATGCGATAGCTCGAAACACGAATCAAAATTTATAAAAAGAACTGTTTGACCGAAATAATTTTCTGCCTAAAAATGTGTATGGATATTTTATGGATAACATTGCATATCTCATGACACCTTGTCCTTTATAACTCACCTCAATCCCGTTTTATTATTGGTTGAATCCGGTTTATTTCTTCCGAGAGTTTTAAACACACAGTTCCATGTTGCTTCTCAGTGACAGCTGAAGTATTTAGCGGATATCCTAGTTGCTTTGTGCCACTGGAATTCCGACAATCAAAACGCATGAGGTTTGTCCCGATTCTCAGAGTACCAAACCTGTCTTTATTTTCTACTGTCTCTCTATCGAGTGCCAATAAAAACTTCACCTCAGAACTCTGTCGATACAGCAGTTTTCTCAAGACACATTAGATCATGCACAGCATGTATTTATTTACATAAGCTTATTCGAGTTTTTCGGACATATTTCTTGCTTAAAATACAGAATAATTAGATCAACGAGTTTGCATCAAGCTTTGCTATAGCCTACTAACTAGCTCCAAAACAAATCATATGATGAATAAAACATTTGGAGAGGAGTACATGAGGAAAGCAAGAATGAAAGAGTGGTTGAAGCAGTTCTCGCTCTGGCCTAGTTTTGAGCGCAATGACATCGGAGCGTGTAAAACTTGCAACTTGATGCGTGGACTAGAAAGTGATCTTGAAACACAAAGAACAACAGTTTGGAGGATTTCAACCTATATTTTGGGATAACTCGCAGGTGTGTGAAATTCATTCCAGAATTGCTAACGACAGAAGAGAAGGATCACCGCTTTGAAATCGTCCAAAACGAATTGGAAATGATTCTTATGAGAAAAATGTACTCAAAAAGATTATTACTGAAAACAAATTAATGGTTTATGGCTATAATCCAGAAACAAAAACGATAACACTAGAACACACTAAAACACTGAAAGCATTCTCAATCCTCAAAGCTCAAAATAAAAATCACATGAAAGTCGGAGCACGGGTAAGACAATGTTGACTTTTTTTGTAATGAACTTGTTGTGCAGCACAATCACTCTCCAGAAGATTAAACAATCAAACAAAAATACTAAGTTCTAGTCTTGAAAACATTGCGTGGCCAGATTTTTGAGGATACAGTGATTGGTTTCTTACCCTTGACAATGCGCCAGCGTATTAATCGAATCTTGTGAACCAATATTTAAGGAAGCATTAAGTCTAAGTACTGTTTTTTCAGCCTCCTTAGTACTGACAAAGCCATTACAAATTTTAGCGCTTTTTTGCATCAAAAATGTTATCGAAAGGATATTGTTTAGCAAATAGACTAGGTGGAAACTTTGATTCAGTATGAAACTAGATCCCGTAGAATGATCCAGTAGCCACAATGAAAATACGTTTAATAAACTGAAGGCAATACCGAAACTATATTTCCAGGACTGCTACAGGAAGAGGAAACACCGCTGGAGGCGTGTTGTTTAGTCGAATAGAGGCACTATATAATAGAATAGAGTGCACTACTATCTTTACTTTTGAGGGATGTCACTTAACAGATACAAAAGAAAGACACCAGTGCTGAGATATGAAGGAAGGAGCCTTGTTAAAATCCTGGAGTTCACTATAAAATAGAATTACTACTGCTGAATTCAATTTTCAATACGTCATTGCAATTTAATGATAGTTGCAATCTAGCATAAGGACCATCGATGTTTCCAACAAATGATATTTCAGGGAAAACGTTCCCCTTAGAGCTCATAATAAGTTTAGATACAAAAGGGATTTAATGAATTAATTAACGACGATATTATTTGGAAGTGAAGTAATTTCCTCGCAGCTCAGACAAATCGGAAATTTAATCGAAATTTCGGGTTGATTCCATTCCTCGTAAACGTTCACATACACAAAATGAACTTTTGCTGTAATACTCTTTTCCACAAAATCACTCAAATTGAATCATTTTCCATTTCCTCACTATATGCTTAGCAACACTATGAAAATACGGCTGAGAAATTAGATTTCTTTCCAGCTGGTTAATCCCCTTAGTTTGGAAATGCTAAGAGGACTAAATTTCGTGCCATTCTCATCATAACATATTAGCAATAATTAAATAATCTCATATTTTCATATCATTTCGCATGCCATCATTTGCATCCATAATGTAAATTCCACCATTCTGAACGCGCACTTCATCTATTTTCGCAGGTTGGAATGGAAATTTTCTTGTCAGCACTTTTCGTACTTATCTTTGGCTTAGCGGCAAGTGGAATGATTCTAGCCCTTGAGGTTATGTACGATTTATGGCATAAAAGGAGCACTGCAAGCAAATCTCCGAATATTGGACAAGAGTGGAGCAGCAGAACAACCACGAGTCAGCGTGAACAGCGACGTATCATCCGTCCAGCTGTATCTCTTAAGGATAATGCCGACGGCGACTCCGGCAACTACGACAACGGCTACAAGCACGTTGCTAGTGGTGATGGCGAAAAGAACTTTGAGCTCGTCAACTAGGGATTGGTACTTTATGAATACTTGAATGCAACAAAACCTCATCGAAAGACATTGCCAAAAATAACAATAACCACTGGCACTACGATCCTTGCATAGCACAACCAAGCAAGGCGATGCACACACACGACCACAGCGCAAAGTTATTCAAATACAAAAAGCGCAAAACTCCACGGAACATAGCAAAATATAGATTAGTATTATGTATGGCTTTTGTTCTTCAGCCATGCCCCAACATAAATGATATTTTTGAATGGTCCTGAAGGAGCCGGGGAGATTGAACGAGCAGAACGGAACGCAGTACAGCAGGAATCACTTTGCAGCGAGTATTTGTGAATTCATGACTATGCAGGAATAAAAGCCTTAATGCACTCATGCACAAGCATTAAATATGTTTTACTACATTTGCTCCCAACCATCACATGGTTTTATTGAGCAAAAGGATTTTGAATGTGGTTTCACTTGAATCACGCTGTGTACGTTCAATGTATGTATGTAGGTTGTGTAGACGTTTGGCTCTTACAACAACTTAATCCTCATAAATACGATTACGTCGTTTTGCTAGGTAATATTAAGTGAAACATTTTCGATAAAATTGAATTGTGGTTCTTGTTATCCAAGGAAAAAGCGTGTTTGGATTGACTTAATTTAGGACTTGCTGCAAACGGACGCTCTGTTGACATTTTATCTAGTTTAAATGTATGTGTATCTTACGTGTTAGGGCTGGATTAGTACAACCCACATTAGTCCGTTTGCTTTCCAAGGAAAAACCCAAACTTACGACTCCTGTGCTACGCTTGAACTTTACAAATTAGCTTAACATGTCCATTGACATCGGGCTCAGCTACAGTTGACGGATGACCTTATGCTTATTGATGAAAATATCAACGAATACTCCTCTAAAATCTCAACTATACTAAACACTCTATGTGGGAGCTAGGATATGATACGACTCAGCCATTTAGAATTTTTTCCAAACCTCAAAATGACTAGAACCAGCCGTGACTACAAGAACAAACTCTCAACCTAGGGATATTCAACCAATTGTCTCAGGATTTTACTCATATTTGTAAATTATTATTATTTTATTCGGACTTAGTACATTAAGAATGATTTTCCGGGTTTTTACACCATATAGTCAATCGTGTGTCGTTAAGGACATAACTCAGAGACAACAGTTTGCAAAAATAGTAAAATAGTTAAGACAATGGGAAACAATCAGTTAAAAGACAGTGGAGTGGGTTAAAGCAAGCAAACGACCTTAGAATTCAACAAAAGATGCTTTACTTTGCTACTAAAGTGTAAAAGAAGTGTTGTGCTCATCCAGGCGCGCGGTCTTTAATTTACTAAACTTCTTGCAAGTGAAACAACTCTTCTATAATTAATTAAAATTTACTTAAATTTTATTTGGAAACACTAGACTAATGTCAACTCAAACTTCACTCACTTGTCACAAACTTCACTCAAAACTGTCAATCACTTCTAAATTTATTTATTTCTAATTCTATTACTTTAACTCCGGAACAATTAAATTACACTATTACACTATAGAATCGGACACTTTCGTCGATGAGCACTGTTGTTTCGCACTTCTTGAACATTAATCATTGTCTTTGCCTCTTTTAGCCGCTTAGATACTTGTATTTAGCCAAAACGTACTCAGATTTCAAATGTAGATTATTCGCTAGTTCACACTCTAAATCACTTGCATTTTCATTGTTGTTATTACCAATCTTAATGCTTAATGCTCTTAATTGCTTTTTCCCCTTTGATAATGATCCACTTATCTGTTATTATTTTGGTCGTAATTGTTTATTTCACTATTTGATTACTACAGTGGTGCGTTAAATGATTTGAACATGTAACAGACGCTGTTTAGACTTTACTGGTAAATTAATATGGATGTGAGGGAGAATTTTCTTGCTGAGCTTCTAGTCGAATGCAAGTGAAAATGAAGAAAAAAATCGAGCCGAGGGAAGCGATTCTCAGGGGAAGAAACAGTAATCCAATTCGTACACCAGTGATAACAACGAAATTCAAGAACAACTTAAAAAAAAAAGACTTTAATAAGAATAAAAAAAATGCTCGTAGCTCCAAAAATGAAACAAAAGGTTAAAATAGCGTTCGATTGCCTCATTATCCTGCGTTATAACAATTTATAGCAGAAACAACTTAACTCCATTTCACCTAATCAACTCAAAGCTGTTGCTCAGGAGTCGACGAACAATTTTCCTGAGCAAAGCGTAGACGTTATGCAAGCCAACAACACAGTGCCACTCCAAAAATTATTAGATCCTCGTATCCAACCGCAAGCGGGGGCAACAAATAATCCTTTGACTACCCAAAAACAATGCATCAGACAATTCTCAATGAACCTTGCGATCGTTACCTCAAAATTTCTCGCAGGATTTTGAAAGACGCTCATACGGGCCTACCGTCTATCGCATAAAAGTTTGTTGTTCAATTATTAACTTCACTCTTCTTCTTCAAAGTGTCTTCTTTGAAAGCAGCAAACGTTCCATGTTGTACATACACTCAACGGATTGCAACAAAAAGGAGCTCATTGTACATATCTATTAAAGCAAAAATTATTACCTTTCAGAGCGCTGTAAGAAGAACGCGGACTACGTAAAAAGGCTCCCAGGCACCTCGGTGTCCTCGCGTGGAGAAGCTGGCTCAATCGTTCAAGAAATGCCAGTTACGAAGATCCATGGAAAATCTAGGTTATTGAGAGGAGCCCTGGTCCTCTACTATGACAAATGGCCGTTGCAATGGTTGTCAAAAGTTATATTGCTGCATGCCATTTGCTGCATGCATGTGCTTTAAAATGGTGGAGAGAGCTGAAAAGAGTTCGACTAGTACCCGATTGTTCGTGCAGCAGGTATGGCTCTGGCCGTATGGTCCTTGAGCCCTGGTACAGCACTTGTTTCTGCTATGGTATACCTTTGTCTTTCGTGCCAGAGGTATATCATATTTAATCAGTTAAGGCATGAACCTTGTCGGCTATGGTAAGACTTGAAGTCATTTGAAGTGCTAACTAGAGCTGGCCTAATCTAGAGCTTAGTGCCTATATGTTATTTCGAGTCAATGAGGCGAGAGCCAGAAACTGCTTTCAGGACTGCGTACCTGTCGTACTCCGGTGGTACGTAGATGGTATCCGTATGACAAGCTGTGCAATTCGAGGTTAATTTTTGTAAAGTTTTTGCACCGATTGTCGTACAACGCGAGCACAGGAATAAATTTGTATCCGATGACAAATTAAAAATTTTCGAATTTTCTTAATTATAAAGCTACAAAATAAAAAATGTATCCAATGTTAAATTGTTGTCCTAGATTTTTTTAATAAAGTTTTGGTCTTCAAACAGTTTTCTTCGTCTTCCAAAGAAGGTTTTTTCTTCAGAGGTATAGAACTTCAAGTTTCCGACACTTTTTAATGCTACGTATGGTGTGACAGCTGTCATGCGATTTATGGTGAATTTGGTTTGCTACTTTAAGCGGATATGTTGGCTCCTCAGAAAATTTTGCAGATTTATTTAAAAAAACGCTTCTGATTTAGAAACTTATCTCGCACTCCATCAATTTAATGGCTGACATAATCTTCCATCGAAACAATCTATTCAATTAATTATACAACGTTTCCGCACCACGTTTACTCTCACTAATAATACGCATCGATTTAGTCGTCATAGCCTGCGTGATAAAGAAACGCTTAACAATTAAGCGTGTAAATTAAGATTTTTCGGAAGGATCTTTGTTTCAAGGCTTACAAATTCAACTCGTGCAAAAATTGATCCCGAACGACCACAGGCTGGGTGTTGATTCGGTGTATGTGCCAACCCATTTGTGGTTGAGTGTTACAAGGTTACTTTTTCTTATAAGAGTATGTCAACTCACTCGCCTACGCCAACAAGCTCGAGACATTTGACTATTTGGAGGACAACATTCGCCGCGTTTTGGCGAGATACGGCCTGAATTATTGAATAGAGCCGTCGAAAATTGGACCCCCTAAGTGACGAGATGCTGATTATGTTATTTGCAATAATTTAAGAAAAAAATAAATCATAAAAATACAAATTAAATTCTATGAAAAATTATGGACTAAGTATGATATTTGATTCGTTTCTAGTTAATACTCGGTAAATTTTCCTTTATATTTATAACATCCAATAATCGAGTAGGATGGCTTTTAGATACCTGAGTCCACGCGCCAATTATTCTTTGTTTCAGCTCTGCCACATTTTCTATAGATGGTTTCTCCTGGGCGTCGACTTTACTTCACTGAAATATCTCACAAATTTTCTCTAGGGCCCAGGTCGCGAATTAATGCTGGCCATGGTAGCAATTCGTTTCCATAATCCTGATAAAAACTTATTGGTGGAGGTTTTTAATGTGGATGGGTACATTATCCTGATAGAAGATATTGTTTTCATATTCTGTAAGTGCCACAAAAGCTAACAGATGATCCTCTATTAACAACTGCAAATCAGCAGCACTAATTTTTCCATTTATGAAAGCTAATTTGCATGAAGTACTTTTTTGAACGCTGCCCAAGCGCTAACAGATACCCCTTCATGTGCTCCTCTCGAGATGATTTTTCGTACTTTCCGCAAGTTGTGCCAGTATTAATGAAAACCATGCGGTTTTCAGTACCTGACAACCTCTGCTTCCTCCAACACGAATCTTCCCCTCAGCTTGGTTTCGAGACTTCAATTGCTTCTGCTACGCTACCTCTAACCACCTCTGCTTGATTGCGGGACTTCAAGGAATTCCGCTGCGCTGCGTTCTGAACATCTCTGCTGCCTGCTTACTATCATCTTGGCCTCGATCTTAATGTTCTCTTGGGCTTTGTGATTCACTCTTGGGCTTTGTGATTCAAAAATTTTGCGGACAAGGACTTCTGGGGCTAAATACTTCAAACAGCTGCTAGTACTTCCTGATTCCTTTTATTTTCCTCAATAATTAAATTTACAATTTATATCCTTTATTTTCCATCACTTGATACTGGATTTCTATACTTTATTTTCCATAACTTGATACTGGATTTCTATACTTTATTTTCCATCTTCTATACTTGATTCACAATTTCTATTATTCTTATAGTGATATGTACACAACAAACAAGTGGATCATATCAATGGAAAATTTCTTCCCAAATAACTTCTAAGAAATTTTTTTGTTTATTTTTTACTGGGAATATTATTTTCTGAGACTTTTTTTTATTTATTTTTTTTTGTTTGTTATTTATATTATTTAACTAAATATTACTTAATACATAAATCTAACTATAAACGTTTTTATTTTAATTTTATTCTTAGTTCTATTTTAACTTTTATTTTAACTTAAAAATATGGGTACATATATATATATATATATATATATATATATATATATATATATATATATATATATATATTATATATATATATATATATATATATATATATATATATTGTTTGTTTTTATGTCGCCAACACATCGTAATACGTAATAATATCCTTTCCCTTCATATGTCAGTAAACGAATGACAATTGTTAAATCTTTTTCAGATCATCAGCAAAAGAACAACAGCAACATCACTCAACTTTTGTCCTCGCAGTGTTTTAAATACAAACATTTACCTCTAAATTCATAAAAATCAACCTTAATTCAAAATTTCTATAAAAATACACTTCCAGATCTTCCAAGTATTCAAACTCTATTTCAGAAATAGAAAATCTATCATCAAAAATCTCCTAGCAAACTACAAACTTCAACACACAGCTGCAAAACTCGTTTTTAGCAATTTTTAAGTGATGTTGAAAGAAGGAGACAATTAGATAATTGAAATGGTTTTCCAAAATAACCCAAATAAAAAAAAATGCACTTCCTAGAACTAATTTGAAAAAAAAGTGAAACATAGGGCTGAGCCTGTAATTTTGCACAGCACTGACAAAAGCTTCACTATATATAAGGAAGCTGATTATTTTTAGGTTATACTTTGTGTGGTTTTCTCTCACAAAAATACAAAATTAATGCATTTCACATTTATTGCTTTCATATGTTGACATTTTTAACCCGCTAGCTACGGGCCGCGTTGCATTTTTGGATGCGCCTCCATACAAATTACCAATTTGTGCAAATTCCGTGTGCAAAAAAAGTGCAATTTCGCTTTCATTAACCGTCAACCGTTGATATAGGAATTGAATTATTCCACTGTAGTTTACAAAATCGTATAATACAACACACTAAGCAGAAACAATCTGTTTATTATTTACGTAAATAATTAAACTACGGAATAAAGAATTATTTGCACATTAAAATTCGCTAAAATTTAATGTACACTAGCTGGGATGGTTCACACTTTCTCTTAGCGCTAAACTGGTCGGGACGTAAGCCACTGTAGCTGAAGTATTTACAGAATCCCACGATGTATTTGTGCTTTCAACACCAGATGACACGTCAGTCATTTTAGAGAGCTGTCAAATCGCCAGATTATCCGTCAGTCGACGTGTTTAGTAAATTTCCTTGTATAAGATTCCGCCGGATACTAAATAGTGAGTTTCTGGTGTAAAATGTACATGCAATAAAGCCAGTCCGGGAAAAGAATAAACATTATCCGGCGAAATGTATTTCGAGTACATTTTTGTTCTGTTTAGTTTGCTAAGTGGAGTCGTAGCGGATGAACACAATCACATTGTAAGTTCGCGAAATTGGGGCCGTCAGTTGACCCGCATTTGTCTGCTTTTCAAGAATTTACCAAGCATCATTTGTTTATCGCAATATTGCAGTATGCAGACGGCGAGGAGGTGGTGCTGTGGATGAACACAGTCGGGCCGTACCACAACCGCCAGGAGACGTACGCATATTTCTCGCTTCCTTTCTGTGTGGGTGACAAGCGCGGCATCGGACATTACCACGAGACGCTCAGCGAAGCCCTGCAGGGTGTTGAGCTGGAATTCAGTGGCTACGACATCACATACAAAGGTAAATGTGTCTTCCACGTAATATTTGCTCAGCTGCCAAACAAAATGTACGCCAACGTTTGTCTATTGTGCAGTGAACACCGAACCAACAGTCATTTGCATGGTGGAATTGGACGAGGAAAAAGTCAAAGCGTTTTCGTACGCCGTCAAGAATGACTACTGGTACCAGATGTACATCGACGGGCTGCCGATCTGGGGCAAGGTAGGCGAGAAGGAGGACAAAAAGTTCTACATATACACGCACAAGCGATTCGAGATCGGCTACAACGGGCAACATATCGTCGATATAAACTTGACCACCGAAAAGAAGGAGCTGCTCACGCCCGGCTCCCGGATCAAGTTTACGTTCGAGGTGAATTGGAAGGCGAGCCAAGTGAACTATGCCGATCGCTTCGACAAGTACTTGGACCCGAACTTCTTCCAGCATAGAGTAAGCGAAGATTTCGCGTGTAGATGGTGGCCAAATGCAAATTTCCTGTCTTTCAGATCCATTGGTTCAGCATTTTCAACAGTTTCATGATGGTCATTTTCCTGGTCGGCCTGGTGTCCATGATTTTGATGCGAACTTTGCGCAAAGACTACGCGCGCTACAGCAAAGACGAGGAAATGGACGATATGGTGAGTCGTTTCCGCTCGTTGTCAATGTACTTTTTCTATCTAATCGACGGCTATTGTTTCCGTGTTCTATCGACAACTTCTTGACATTCGCAACGCGCTTGTTATCGCAATGTTTCGCGGGTGATAACGTTTAGTTTTTATCACATTGTAAACGCTATCATGATGCCAACACTTTAAGACTGTTCGAAATTCATCGAATTGTCGATACTTGATACTTTGATTCTTTCTCAACGTTTGTTGAAAGTCGTCTATGCGGCGGGGCAAACGTCGCTTCCAGCAGTTTTCATGCCTAATCGAAGGCTACGTGCACCAGAAGTAGAAACCGAACTCAAACGTTTCCACCGCCTGCCTGGTTCGGCTTCAGTGTCGCTCCAACTATCACAGGTTGCCTGAAATTTGCACTCTATGAGCGGGGATGTCCAATTTGATCAACTTGTTGCAAAGCCCAGTAAGCTTTATGACTTTGATGTGCAGACTAATTTTTTGAATGCAGTGACAGAGTGAAATGCGCTAACTTGCAGTCAAATATCAATACTTAACCCTCGATTAAATTATAAAATGTTTGGAAAGATCGCTCCTTCGGCTAATTATAGCCTGAAGCCTTATAGCTTAGAATTTGCCTTTAGGACTGAGTATCGAAAATTGGCTTGAATTAATTTTCGTCTTGAACTTTTTTGACGGACATTTGTTTTTTTCTATTGTTTTCTTGAATTTGACAAACAAATTACCAAAATGATTGAAATATATCATAGCTTCCGAAACAAATATTTTGAGCAATTTGTCAGCTATTCATTCATTTTTTGCATGGATAAATGGTTGGCTGTGAGTTGAATTGCTAGTCACACGCGAAATGGCACTTTTAATGAACTTTTGTTAAATTTTGTTCACTAAATTAACAATCTCTGAAAAAGAATAGTTTTGTGATGAACAATGTCCAGATTATGAAGATGGAATGCTGGAGATGATGGATCCTGGTCGCTTGGGAATATCATCTCGTCACTTCAGGAAACTAGACCTGGAGATTCATTGCCAACCAGAAGAGATACCAACGAAGTGAGACGATGGACGTAGAGTTCGCTGAAAGTTGCTTACGATAAGAACTATCCAAACGTAGTGAAACACGGTTTCATACTGGAAGTGGACTGACAACGGGTCAAAATTCAGTGCAGTGTCCTCTCAGTAACCCCAACGTGGAGTCTCGTGCAACGAACGGTGACACAGACGTTGTGTCTCTAGGTCTTCTACGAAGGGCCACGCAAATGTACTCAATCAACAAGGAATAATATAAACAGATTCTTCAAACTGAAAGTGATTGAAAGAAAGATTGCGGGAAACTTGTTCAAAAAATCCAGAAAACGAGTGTAAGTCGCGAAGCGCAGCAAACATCAGACTCTCACTGAACCGACTGTGTCGGAAAACTGAAAACTAATTTAGTTTTTTCTTGGGAAAGAGAAAGTTTTGACACATCTGGCAGAAGAAATTTCGGATAAAAAAAATTGTGGAAAGTTACACACGTTGGTGACCACATGTTTGCGGGATGTGGAAGTCTTGAATGTAAATATGGAATAACCACCGTAATAAAACGATTTAGGCGCGTAGGTAAGCGGATGCGTAGAGAAGTGAAGAGAGGAGAAATATTTTTTCCAGAAATACAAATAAGATTGTTTTTACCAATCCAGGCAGACAAGAGCTTTAAATACATTGCAAAATTGATCAACTCTTCCTCAATCATTCAAAAGTCAATCGAACTTTCATGTTAAAGCATCATTTCATGGTTTTTCAACAGAAATAATTGCAATAAATAGAATTATCGCGCGTAACGTGATCGCGCCGAAATCTGCTCCCGCACAAAGAACTTGTTGCAAGCAAATATTATGTTACTCATTTTCTATAATTCAAAACCTCTATAAACATAACTTTGACGACTTGTAAGAGGAAGCTGTGTTGTGTCTTACCACACGAGTGATAGTTTCTTTTCCTATAACAAAAATAGAATAACTTTAGAAGATGCAGATTTCAATTCCTACGCCGGTCGGCTGAGACTTAAACAGCAGGATTTTTCGTGCCTAATCGGCTTTCCAGATGGTTTTACAACACTGATCCTTTTGCACACAACACAAGAAACGCAATTACTCACCTCCGGAATTCAAACTGTACAGAACTGGATCACAACTATTGGAATCATCCTAGCTTGGAAGACAATGGACATTATCATCTGACAAAGACAAGACAACTTTTCACTAAAAGGATCAATGTTCGTTATTGATTTCATCTTCGCAAAATTATTCTGAAAAAATAAAACCCTTCCTTTTGATTTTGCGTCTTAAATTTTAATTTTTCGCTGAGGAAGATCAAACGATAACGGTTGAAGATCGATTATGAAAAGATAAAATATTTCTGGCGGCGCTAACTCGTACAACTAGGCTACATACATGGTCTACACTGCACATGTGACGCACCCATTGTGCACTTGAAATCGTGCGGAAAAACACGATTTCTTTCATCGTCGGTCATGCTGAGATTGCGTATGAGAAAACTCTCACTCGCATGAAGATCGTCGTTTGGCCATGGCTACGGCCACGCCCACGTGCCCGTAGTAATAAATTATTTTAACTAAAGACGTAGAGAGTTTTCTTTGATTCCTACACTGGTGACACTGACGCGATCATCGCGAATATTTCATTTCGAAGGTTCTCGTTTTAACACTTTGCTTTGAAGTTTGGCGTCAGAGTTTTTTTGAATTCCATCGGCCGTTGCAATTTCGCGAGACAAACTGGGATTTAAGTGGACTTTAGTGCTATGCGCGAAAATTAAGTAGTTACAGTGAATTCGAGTGCAGGAATAAACAAACCAACGCAGCAACAATCATTTAGATTGATTTTGCCACCATTCATCGCATCGGAACCGCGGTCATGGTTCGCCATCGTCGAGGCGCAACTTCGACACGGTTCTCCGCTGCAATTATGTCGTCTCTACGCTGGACACAAAATACACACTCGAGGTAAAGGAAATGGTATTAAATCCCGCGGAACAACCTTACATAGTTGCTCAAGGATGTACTGGTAAAACGTTGGGCAACGCCGCTTCACATGGTGACAAAAAAACGATGATTAACGCCTGTGCGGGAATTACCGACACCTCAACGTGCACGATTCCTGTTCGCTATCCAGTACGACACATACACGATTTGGCGCAGTCTTTACATCCAACGACCATACACTCGAAAGTCGACTTAATTCGCGTCTATCATCAACTACCGGTCGCCGCGTCGTCGTCAATCCAGCCAAATGCGAGTTCGGCCAAGCGCAAGTACAGCTTCTTGGATACGTCATTTCTAGCTCCGGAGAAGCCAAAGACTCCACTTTCCGCTACAGCAGAAGAACGTGGATGCGTGGATACCACTTTCTTTCTTTCAAGCTCTGTCCATCAAAAAGGACCCACATCGCTTTCGGTCAAGAGCTTCTCGCAGTGTAAAGTGCAGTAAAGCATTTTAAACATATGCTTGAAGGGCGTGACTTTACCATATACACCGACCACAAACCGCTTATATTTGTCTTTAGCAGGAAAGCTGACAAGATGACTCCACGTCAGTCTCGACACATCGAGATCAGTCAGTACACGACGGATATCCAACACGTGGCTGGCTTTGAAAATATCGCTGACGCCCTTTCGCGCATCGAAGCAGTTGAAGTAAAACCCATCGATTACACCGCCCTCGCAGCAGCACAAGTGGCAGATGAAGAACTGAAGCAAATTCTCCAAGAAGGGACATCACTGAGACTAGTCAGTGAGTATACTCGAGACAAGCACCAAAATTTACTGCGACGCATTTACTAAGGTTGCATACATCCCACCAAGCTTCTGAAAGCAAGCATTTGCTTCATTGTAACAACCTTGCCCATCCAGGTGCACGGTCTTCAGACAAGTCCATAGCATATCGTTTTGTGTGGCCACGCATCAGAGCTGACTGTTCCACTTGGGTTCCGATGTACATCGTTTGCCAAAAGTCTAAAATCTCGAAACACGTGCATACGTCGACAGGTCAACTTGGAAATTATCGTACTCCCATGTTCAGAGAGAATGCGATATTGTTTAACGTCTCGCCGGACGAGGAAGCTGAAACCTTCCAGACGAGGAAGCTGAGACCTTCGAGACCTTGCTTGTGCCTTCTACGAAAGTTGGATATACCGGTTGGGCGTATCACTACGGGTGCCAAGAGACCAAGGCCGACAATTCGAGTCGCACCTGTTCTAATAAATTAATAAATGGGCAGGCACGACTCATATCCGCGCGACTCACATCCGGACGAGGGCGTATCACCCCAGGCAAACGGCCTAATTGAATAGCTACATAGGCAGCTTAAATCGGCGATTCGCTGCCACCAACAAAACTAGTGGACTCGGGTTATCCCAACTCTTCTATTAGGCATCCGAGCCGCATGGCGTGAGGACATAGCTGCAACATCAGCAGAGCTCGTTTTCGGCACAACTCTTCATTTGCCTGGCGAATTTTTAACACAAGCGAGCGATATAAATCATCTGGCTTCATTTGTCAAAAAGCTTCATTGGCACTTCAAGGAACTCCGACTAGCTACCACCAGACGACACGGACAACGAACGTCGTTTATTTTCAACAACTTGAAAACAACTGCGCATGTCACAATACCGTGAAGAATTCGCTGCAGATGCCTTATGCCTTATTACTCACCGGACAGGACCACAGAATAGCAGAAGCAGAAACAAATGACCAGCAACAACTTCCATCTCAGATGACACGCCGTTCTGGACGACGCATCCGTTTCGTCGACAAATATCAAGCATGGATGAAAAATTCGTTGAAAATGATAGAAAAGGCATATGGTGAACCGTTTATGTCGAACACACAAGCATACGAATGGTATAAAAGGTATAAAGGCAGCCGAGAGAGCCAAGAGCAAGAGACCCCTGGACGGTCATCAACGTCTGTTACAGAAGAAAATATCAAATCGGCACAGCAAATCGTGCTGCAAAATCGTTGTGTATCGATAAGGGAGCTTGTTGAGCATCTCATATGGATCAGCCGAACACATTTTAACTGATATTTTGGGCATGAAACGCGTCACGTTTCTGCTGGTGCCAAAAAAGCTGAAATTCATTCAAAAACAGTGTCGTATTGACGGGGCAAAAGAGACGATATCTAACACAGACAGCCATCCAAAATTTATCGAACGCATCATTATTGATGACGAAACATGGGTTTATGAATTTGATATGCCGACCCAACAACAATCGTCCGAATGATGCTTCGAAAATGAGCCAAAACCAAAGAGACAGTGCCAAAGTCGGTTCAAAATTAAAGTTTTGCTGACGGTTTTCTTCGATATTCGTGGTGTTGTGCACTACGAATTCCTTCCATAGGGCCAAACGGTCAATAAATAATACGCGAAAAAGTCCCGATTTTCGGAAGAACAATTCATGGATTTTAGACCACGATAATGCACCGTTGATACGGCCTTGATTATTTCGGAATTTCGCCCAAAAATTCGACCAATGTTATCAACCAAGCACCGTGCAGTCCAGAAATGGTCCCGTGTAATTTTTTCAATTTCCCAACGTCACTCAAAAGCGTTTTGAGACCAAAGAGGCCATAAAAGCTGCGTGAGCTGAGGACCCTACTTTTGGCAGCCTATAAAAAATGTATGGAAAATTGGATCAAACGTGGGAATGCATGTATTGCCGTAGGAGAAGAATATTTTGAAGAGGATAATGAAGAAATTAATTAAAACGTGAAATTTTGCACTCTTTTTGAATTTCGCGTTCTTTTTTTATCATAAGCTATGTATGCGTATTGATTAACTCTATTTTATGTTAACCTAAACAACTAAAGAAAAATGTTGCATGTCCTTTTACTCAATGCTTGAAAAAAAATATCGGTTTAAAGAAAACGATCAAATCTGAAATCTGCTCCGAATTTCTCTTCAATATACACAAATGCTACTAGTAGTTTGTACAGCACCTATGCCGATCGGTACATAGATGCTCCAACTCAAAAAGATAGTGATCAATTTATGGCAATGAAAAAACTTGTACAGTCGATCAAAATTAGCGTGGAGTGCGCTGCACCCCGGGTTTCTACACTTTTTAAAGGTTAAAAGTATCGCCTGAAAGCCTTCGCAATTTTTCGGCTTACAATTGTAACATGGAATCGATTATTATTGTGTTGCTAAATATTTTCTTTGTTTTTCTAAAACCATTTAAAAGCGTTTCGTCCGCATTTTGATGCGATGGATGATGTTGTTTTCTTGGGTTTAGGGTTTGAAGTCAATTCAGATTTGATCTTCTCATGATTTTTTCAAATGTAAGAAAAGCCTCCGCGACAAATTTCTGCTTGCGATTCGACGAGTTTTATCTTCCAAATAGAAATTATCTATTTTTTAACCCAGCGTTCAACGACTTTCTTACTGACATTTTTAAATTGGACTTCACTTTCAAAACACACCAAAAACTATTTTTTTTCTTTTCTATTCTTTTCGATAAGTTCTGTTTGAGAAACTCCATCTTACCCTATCGCGCTTGCTGCTGTAAGTTGTGAAAAGCAATGAAATAAATTCCAGGAAACATGATCATCTCTAGAGTTTCATTGTTATCGGGAGATCACCGACCAAGCAAAGTTTATAATGACCGTTTAAATTGACTTAACAAACGCTTATAATGAAATATTCAAAGGTATCTGGGTTCACTATATGCGATAATTCATTACAGCGGAGTTGATTAGAACCATAGAAATATACAAGCTTATAGCAGAAATCAGGCGACCGGCACATTTTGTTCGCAATATCCTTGAATTCATTATAACTGAGTCCATTATGAGTGAAACTTACTGTATATCATATTTACCTGGCAAAATGGAAAATTAATTGAACGAATCGCAGCTTGAAAATCATTGGCAGGCTCAGGATTATCCAGTCCATTTACCTATCAAGATACCATTGGACAAGGCATCAATCATAGGATGTTCACAATTTAATGTCATGTAGAAATCGTATAAATACGTTCCAACCAAACAGTATTTTCGAGAAGCATTTGTATTATCCAGTGGAAAGCACAAAAAGGAAGCTTCAATCAACCTTAAAAATCAATTGCTGCGTATTAATTTTGGGAAGAAAAAATGAAACTTCTGGGGCGTTCTTGTGTACGTATATACCAGTTGTATGTGTAAGTTATTTCCGGTTTTACTAAGAGATGGCGACAGCGAAAAGTACGCAGTGTAATAATTTGACACGTACGCCATTTCGACCGTCTGATATTTAGCTACAACAGCATTTATGAGAACAAACATCTACATAACATGTCTGATATTTAGCTATAACAAACAAAAACAAGTGGAGTCCGTCAAAAATAGCGTGATTGTCTTATTGGGTTGATCAATCAGTGGAATTGTGTGCCTGTGGAAGAGCTTTTGCAGCACGCATTGCTTTGCTTGTTTAATAAAAAGAAAAAGGCTGTTGGAAGTCATCATTCGCTGTTAAAAACATATAGTGGGCACGTTCCATTAATTAGAAATGTGAGACATGGTTTCGATCATTAAAAAGTGGTAACTTCATTGTGAAAGACAGTGAGCGCTTTGGTAGACCTGCAAAATGCAAAGGAGGTATTCGATGGGATCTAACTTAAACACAATAAAAATAAGCAGAAGCATTAAGTGTTTCATAGGAAACGATCAGCAGACATTTACGAGCGATCGGAAAGGTCATTAAACTCGGTAAATGGGTCCCACACGATTTGAATGAACGTCAAATGGAAAATTGCAGTTACTTGTAAAATGCTGCTTCCTCGCCACTGAAGCTGATCTTTTTCGCATCAAATTATGATGAAAAATGGTTTTATTTTCGAAACCACGAAGCGGAAAAAATATGGGTGTAATCTGCCGAAACCAGTCCTTCAACACCAAGGCCAAATCGCTTCGGCAATAAGACCATGCTTTGTGTCTGGTTGGACCAGAGTGGTATTTATATTAGGTACCTTTGAAGTTTGGCGAAACCATTAATACACAACGCTACCATCAACAATTGGTAAATTTAAACCGCGTATTAATCGAAAAACGACTGAAATGGGCCAGAAGACATGGCAAAGTGATTTTGTTACACGACAACGCGCGGTCACACTCTCCGAAACCGGTGAAACACGCAGTGAAATCGCTTGGACGGGACATTCTTCTGCACCCGCCGTACTCCCCAGACTTAGCGCCATCAGACTATCACATCTTCGCATCAATGGCGCACAAGCTCGTAGAACAGCACTCCCGCGATGTCGAGTAAGTTGGGAGGCAGCTCGACGAACGGTTTGCCACAAAGGACAACTGTTTTTCGGGCATGGTATTCATAAATTACCTGAAAATCGGGCGAAATGTGTAGAAACCGATGACCAGTATGTTGAATGAAAAAAAATTTCTCCCTAGCAAATTACTTTTTTTTTTACCATTAAACCGGAAAAAACTTATGTGTACACCTGGTATTGTGTTGCACACGTATATAGTTTATGTATACCCTGTAGTCTACATAGTGTCGCAAGTGTTTTGAACCATAGCTTTTCTTGTATAAAATTTGAAAGAAAAGACAGTTTTTTCATATAATAATTTTATGATAAACTACATAAATTAGTTCTAGAAGCTTATTTGGTAGGTTAACTTATCCATTCTCACTTACAAGTTGTAAGTGACTTATGCCCTTGCTTTGCTGATTTTTGTGAAGATTCAGAGGTGCAAAGTTTAGATCAATTTTGTCCAGATATTGTCAGATAACCAGACGGCATCCATCTAGCTGGTAGTGCAAATCGATGCGTCCCGTAACCCTGACGAGAAGCGGCAGGGGCGCGTGTTTGAAACCAGCTTGAGTTCTTCCCCCCCGTTTCTTTCTAATACACAAATTAGGTTATGTGATAAATAATTAATATGAAGTTTGTCATCCTTCATTTTCTATGCAATTTAAAAGTCTTTTTCTGTAACTTTCACATACATTTTTTTTATGTAACTCGTAGAAATTGCGTCCCACTCAACTTGTAGACGTCACATCAACTGCTGCCTATTTTTTGGTATGGGATTCTCTATCTCCCGTAATTTGGACCACACATTTTCGATGGGGTTTAAATCAGAAAAATTACCAAGCCAATTAATCGACACATTGGCAAAAACATTCATAAATGACTTCATAAGTGATCAAAGCGGTACGCGCCTCGGCAAAATTTCGCATTTAAATCGTTTCATTTCTGCCCCTGGATTGTTGGCAGTTTTTAAAGCATTATACAGAAACAGAATGAACATTTTCCCTTTAATATTGACGCTCCTTGCTAAATTAAGTGAAGTTGGCTTTATCCGTAGCTGCTCACTCCGCAAGCCACCATGATTTTTAAGTCGAACTGGCCGGTCTGTATTACAGGAATATTTGTGGGATCGCTGGTTCTTACAGTCCTACTAAGTCGACTGGGTGATGGATGCAGTTGAATCCTCGACTCTTCCGTAAAAAGAATGTTTGTACGCAACGTTATACCACGATTACAGTCATCAGCAAATCCGAGGTTTTGGAGAATTTAGCAGAAATTGAACCGGTCTCGAATATTCTACTATTCGAATAATCGAATATTATGTTCGTAATAATTTATGTCGATGTTCGAATTTTCCTCGTTGTTTCTGCTGAAACTTCTCTGCATATCCTCCACTTTTTTTCCCTTAACTTTTCACGGTGTTCTTGCTGGCTCAAGTAATCTGCAGATGTCGCTGCAGCTGTACCCCAATCGATGCGTGCGTTGGATCGCAAGTTGGAATCGACTACAAACGATTACCGTCATGAAATATTACCGATTACCGCCATTCAATCCATTAAAAATTCATGGAGCTTTTAGAGTTTGTACAAAACATCGTTAAAATTGAGGTCTTTCGGTGAATTTGGTGCATTCACTTCAAGTAATGAATAAATTTATATTTTAAAACGTCCGTACAGGAGTTAGAGTATCATAAGACTAATAAGTAAAGTGGAATGTTGAGTTTTATTTTCAAATGAAAATGGAATGTAATTCAATTTAAGTAAAGCCTACTGTCATGGCATCGTTTCGACATCTTGGGAATTTAATGTAAATTGTTCATTTTATTGCAGGAACGCGATCTGGGTGATGAATATGGATGGAAGCAAGTGCATGGAGATGTATTCCGTACACCGTCACATTCGCTACTCTTTTCAGCTCTCATCGGAACTGGATATCAACTGACATCGGTTGTATTGGCTGTGATTATTTTTGCTATTTTAGGAGAGTTATACACTGAGTAAGTTCTCGAACAATTTTCCCGAACACTATTTTCAATTTGCAAATTTCCATTCCCAGACGCGGCTCACTACTATCGACAGCTATCTTTGTTTATGCCGCAACGTCGCCTATTAATGGATATTTCGGTGGATCATTATATGCACGGCTGGGTGGAAAGGTGTGGATCCGACAAATGATGGTATCAGCATTCCTAGTACCTGCTTTCGTTTGTGGAACAGCGTTCTTTATTAACTTTATCGCCATTTATTATCACGCGTCACGTGCGATTCCATTCGGGACGATGGTGGCAGTGACTTGCATCTGCATTTTTGTCATCCTTCCGCTGACGCTTGTTGGCACAGTGGTTGGACGAAATTTAGATGGACAGCCGGACTATCCGTGTCGAGTGAATGCAGTGCCACGACCTATACCCGAGAAACGATGGTTCATGGAGCCGGGAATAATAATTTTGTTAGGTGGCGTCTTACCATTCGGATCGATATTTATTGAAATGTAACTCGATTCAGGCTAACCCTTGCAAGTGTATGTTATCAATTCCTTTGTTTTTGCAGGTACTTCATTTTCACATCGTTTTGGGCTTATAAAATTTACTACGTGTACGGATTCATGTTGCTTGTATTTTGTATTCTAATGATTGTCACCGTCTGTGTGACGATCGTGTGCACATACTTCCTGCTGAACGCCGAGGATTACAGGTGGCAGTGGACTAGTTTTCTATCAGCTGCATCGACATCTCTGTATGTCTACGCCTACTCGTTTTACTATTTCTTCTTTAAAACGAAGTAAGTTTGGTTATGAATAGCTAGAACTCAATTTTCTTGATACTACTCCAAAATTATGGCAAAAGGAACAAGGACTTTTGAATTTATTAGAAAATTCATGAGTTTAATTCATGCAATTGATTTTTTCCAAATTGCAAAAATAATTTGATCACAGCCATTGCTATCGCTTACCTCAACACTTCTCTATTTCAGAATGTACGGTCTGTTCCAGACCACCTTCTACTTCGGCTACATGGCTTTATTCAGTGGCGCTTTAGGAATAATTTGTGGAACTGTAGGTTATATTGGAACGACCGTCTTTGTCCGGAAAATCTACTCAAATGTGAAAATCGATTAAATGGTGCACAGCCAACTCAAACTTGCATATTATTTTATTCGGTGTTGCATTGTGTGCACTAAAACAAACAGAGGAAAAAAAGAGAATGAGAGTGGGATAGTCATTTAAAATCTTTTTTTTTATTATTATTTAAAATTCTAAATATTGTTAAGATCTTTATTTTTGTCTTGTAAGTATATTAATAATGGAAAAAGTAGATAGTGTGAGCGAGAAAGCGAGCGAGGGAGAACGCTGCTTTAGATAATCTTGAGAACCTGAAGCCGTCACTAGCCTCCGTCATTGTCTTAGATCATTTAATATAATTTTTATATATAAATATATCTGTATGTAAAATAATATTAAAAACAAAACAAAATCAAAGAAAGCAAGCAAGCAATTCCACTGAAACGTCGATATTCGATTGATTGAATTCGATTGAATTTTTTTCATTCTTCCCGTATTTTGGCGAATTTGTTTTCTTAGTCTTGATTCGCAAATAATTTTAACGAAATAAAACAATATGGAAATCAATTGGAAAGTTTTATGTTCTCTTCCTTTTTTTTGTAATACTGTGTTAAAATTATTGTTACACATTTCCTTCCACCCGACATATACACCTGTCTTGTAAACGTTTGTTTTTGTTTGGTTGGACAATTACAATAAATGCAAATACGAAATAAAACAAAAGGGAGACATTTGAGCATTTTCCATTATTCTAGATCGCCAGTTCAAGGTTACAATGCTACTAATTGATATTCAACGTCAAAGTTTAAGTATTGACTATCAACGATCAAATAAGATAGCAGTCGGATAGCACCACGCCAACTAAATTAGCTTCTAATATCTCGTTAATTGAATATAATCGACCATTTTCCTCGTCTTTCCATTATTGTTTGCCCAGATTTAGTATTTGACTCACGCAAACTGAAATCAAACAGAATAGACTACGCGGAGACCATTCAATTTCAGTTAGTATGTATTTTTTCATTTACAATTGGCATATTGTATTGAATTATTTATTTGTTCAATTGAAAAAATGTAGGCTCCAAACACCACAGTCGAAAAATGATAGAATTTAAATCATTGTTTTATGAGTTAGTAAATGATTGGACCTCGATTCTGACTTGTAGTTGCTATGACATCTGCATCGGTTCAACGCTAGATAGGCATGGGCAACAATTGGTTATAAACGGAAACTGTACATAATTATCATCGAGAGAGCATTATTAAGGTGTCGGGATGATACGATTCCATATCGTTAAATGGAATTCAATGAAATTTAGAAGAGTGAACCCAGATTTTTCGTCACACGAGAAACCACATCTCAAAGGTTTTTGTGCAAGTGCGCAGGTTCCTATTCTAGATTCAATTGGGCCTAATGCGATCGTCCAAATAATTTTGTTAACTAAGGATTATGTAATTACAACGACTAGAATGGCTGAGTTTGTCTTCAGGCGAAAGGGAGACGAGTCTTGTCTCTAGGACAAACTCTACGTGGAAAAGAATTTCAGAACGAAGGTTAATTAACCCTTTGCACTTGAGAGTTGACTCTCGCTATCCATTTGATTAGATAACGCAATTGGTACTCCTTTCGTATAAATTGAAGACGTTTAAAATGACTGTCTCCCAAATGGAGATAAGATTGTGTCAACTACAGTCCGCCGCCATAAACCGGACAGAAATATTGTTGGAATGGGTTTTTTACTATTATAATCTGGTAGATACTCATGACATTTATTTTATAAATTTGATTCTCGGCATCTGTCCGTCGCTGCTACGAGCTACATAGACCATTCGATCAGTTCAATTTTTCAGTACTTTCTCCAATAAATCTGGCCGTATGGCGTCAATGGTGGCTTAAATATTGTCTTACAATGCTTCAAAAGTTGGTAGTTTGTGAGCATAAACCAATGACTTAACATAGCCCTATAGCAAGTAATCTAGAGGCGTTAAATCGCACGAACGAGAGGGCCAGTTAACAGGACTAACTTCTGGAAATAAAGTTGTCACAAAATTGACTTTGCAATAAAATAAGTTGAATCCAAATATCGTCAATGTTCATTATCATTGATTAATTTTTGGAAACAAAAAATCAGTCAGCATGGCTCGACAGCGCTCGCCATTCACCGTGACGGCAACTCCTTGCTCATTTCGAAAGAAATAAGGACCGATAATGCCGAATGCGTGTAAATCGCACCAAATAGTAAATTTTAATGGATGTAATGGTGATTCGTTAATAGTTTGAGGATTGTCTCTGCTCCATATACGGCAATTTTTCTTATCGCCGAAGCCATTTAACTAGAAATTAGCTTTATGACTAAACACAATTCTTCGGTATGAATGCGCATCTTTGGCCAGTTTCAAATCAGCCCATTCAGCAAAAATGAGACGTAGAGAATGGTCATTTGCCTTTAATTCCTGCACGAGCTGTATTTTACAGGCACGTAAGCCAAAATCCTTCTGTAAAATTTAGTCCGACAACAAAGGCCAACAAGTTGGGAACGGTGACGAATCGACATTTCGGTGTCTTCTTCAATAATTCGCGCTACAGCAGCAATATTTACTTGGATAGTCACATTTCTGTGTCTTATTAATGGTTTTGAATCATGAAGAGTGAAATCAGTGCGAAAACGTCTAATAACTGCACGAGTTGTTTGCTCACTAGGCTGAAGGCCGGAATACAATAGTGCGAGACTGCGATACGAGAGCGCGACGAGAGTTTCGCAGCAAATGTCAAGCAGTTTTCGTAACATGCATTTGTATGCGACATCGTACAATGATTGTGATGCGTCGATGTGAGGCGGGAAATATTCAGAAAAACGAAAATTCCTCGCAACGATGTGCGTGACGTTTGTCAAATGCAATATGACGCTTGAATGAAATTTGAAATTCAAACGTCTTAATTACATTCTAAGTACATTGGTTATTATGAATGAATTTTGAATGAAAATTTCGTGCATCCTAGTTAAGAATTTTATTTGCTAAACGAAGGAACATTCCAAATTCAAAACTTTAAAAAAATCAAAAACAATTTCCAGCAGATTTCATTTAAAATGTCACCAATTTGACATTTGTGATATGAACATTAATGTACCCCGCATCGCGTGGATTGTAAATTGAATGCGTTGCTTGACGACGAGGGAGAATCGCATCGCGCTAACGTATCGCCGTCACGCAGTATGGTATTTCGGCCTTGATTATGTTGACCGTAAAATAGACGAAGTGCTCTATGAACTCCGCAAACAGATTATTTTTTTTTTTCAAAGTCAATTTTTGGAAGCGTTGTTCTGGCGTTGAACGATTCATGATAAATTGACAAACCTTACTGAACTGAAATGTCAACACAGTTTGAAACCGCAATTATCAAACCATAGACAGCAACCATAGAAACTTCTGATGCACCTAAAAGATCATCCTATATAAGATATATCGAAAGGCCCTAAGTCGAACTTTCTGTCCGCATTTCCCCAAAATTTACTCATATTCAATACTACTTAAATAAAAGTTTCCATAACATTATAGTATTATAATAAATGCTTGCTATCTTTGCTTTACAGGATATGTTTGAGTTCGCATGGAATATTCAAATAATAATCAGATTATTCCTTCACTAAATTAACGAATTTACGAAAAAATAACATTACGCTAAGTGTCCCATCATTAATAACATTGCATGGCCCATGGGAACAGGATACTTGACTCAATAGGAATGTTGACTCCATTCGAAAACATAATTTTCCCAAATATTAAGCCCCACCTATTCACACCCAATTTTGACAGATGATCGACTTCGGATTAATTTACTGGAGCCGAATGAACATGCGGAAAATACAACTTAATGAGAATCGGCTATGGTAAGTATAATTGTTTTCATATGTTTAAAAAAAGTTGAGAAACCAAAGTATCTGATTCATAAACCAGTTTCACAATACTAAAAAAAACTGTGATTATTCCTTTGCAGATATTTCTTGTCATGTAAAAAGATAGGGCCTTTCTATACCTAATATCTCTTATAAGTTTGCCTTTTTACCATCCCCCCAAATTTATCGTCAATTTAAAATTGATGCATATGAAAAACAAAGAAGAAAGAAAACATGAAGAAACAACGTAATATAGATTCAATACACGAAGAAGGACATCAGAATAAAGTACAAAAACTGGTTTTCACCAGGAAGAAATCTAAAAAAAATTGTTAAATGTACCCAATTCGCAAGAACTGATTGCCGATGATAGTGAATCGCGTCTAGAGTTTTCTAAGTAAAGGACATGATAAACACCCTGAGCTTGTTAGAGGCGTCACCCTCATGGGACCAAGGCATGAGGTGCTACAGAGCCGCAGCTCCTATAGTTTATGGAAAAAGAAAGAGATTTTGATGCAGAAAGGTTCGAAAGGTCCCCTTCCAGCAACGAGCACTACCCAAATGTGGACATTGATTTGCCTCGTAATATTCTTAATTTAATCTAGTTATATGCCCCTATTAAAGGAAAGTACCTTGATAAATCCTATACCAAAAATTTATTAAAAGGTCCTTAAACATAACCTCACACTTTAAAACTGGCTTTTAAACATCAAAAAGCAAAATTAATGACAAGGGCCTCGTAACTACTACTGTGATCAAAAAGTAAGGTGAAATGGTCATTTAAAACTCCCGGGCATAAGGAAGGCAGGTAATTTTTTTTCCTAGGTTGGTAAAACCTATGACATTTGCCAAGCGTCTGCTTGTCAAAAGGTTTAATTATCTCTGAGTTACACGTGTTTTTGTAAACAACCAAAACCGAATTTTTCGATTTTTACAATGGGTGATTTTGTTGAGTAAAGAACTTGCATCAAATTCAGTTTGCGGAGTGAATATTCTTGTGCGGACACGTTGAAAATGTTGCGGAAGGCTTTTGGTGATCAATTTATGGCACAAAAAAACGTTTATAAGTGGTACAACGAGTTTAAAGCGGGCCGAATACGCGGTGAAGACGAACCGCGCTCTGGACGACCATCAGCGTCTACCAACGAGGGCCACGTTCAAAAAATCAAGGATTTGGTGCTTGAAAATCGTCGGTTGACAATTAGAGACCTCGCTGATAGTGTTGAAATATCATTTGGCTCAGCCCAAACCATTTCGAAAGATATTTAGTGTCTCAAACGCGTCAAGTCTCGATTGGTGCCAAAATCGCTCAAGTTTTTGGAAAAACCGCGTCGCGTTGGTTTGTGAAACTTTGCTGTCTGACTATCAGGACCACTTGAAATGCATCATTATCGGAGATAAGACTTGGATTTACGCATACGACCCTGAAACTACCGACCTATCCAGAGAATATCGTGCAAAAGGTGAAGCAAGACCGAAACGACCACGGCGAAGTTAATTAAAAATCAAGGTCATGTTGACAGTTTTCTTTAATTTTCGTAGTATGGTGCACCATGAATTCCTTCCGCCGGGCAAAACTGTCAACAACAAAAATTTTATTTGAGCGTTATGCGTCGTTTGCGTGAAGCTATTCATCAGAAACGGCCGGAATTATGGGCGAACAACTCAGGACTTCTGGCTATTCAGCAAACTCAAAAGGCTAATGCTGGGACGCCTTTTGACACTATTGAGGAGATAAAAACAGAATCGAAGAAGGTCTTGAAGCCTATACCGGAAATAGACTATTCCGACTGCTTCGAGGACTGGACAAAGCGTTGGCAAAAGTGCGTTTTATCGGAAGGGGAATACTTTGAAGGGGATGAAATTGATTTAGAAGAATAAATAAAGAATTGACATTGTATAAACGATTTCACCTTACCTTTTGATCACAGTAGTATACTGATAAATTTCTCGATCATCACAAAAATTACAACGAAGCAGGATAGGACGCAAAGGATAGCTCAAAGCATTTTTGCATCTATCCATTAATTTCAATAAATTTTAATCTTATTTTAGCTTACTCAGTAAGCTTTGTTGAATCTGCATATTCTGATGACTGGCAATATCATAGTCATTCAAGAATTGATGGACAGAAGTGGCGATGGGTTTGATGAAATCTTTCCAAAGAAAGGGACTGTCTCAAGTAAGCCATTTTACGGAACTTCATCCGCCACTAGTGAGCTCATATATAAGAACAAGAGTTCAACTTTAAACAGGCTACATGCCATTTTAGCCTGTTTAAAGTTGTGTTTAAGTTGTTGTAAAGACTGTTGTAAATAATTCATATTTTCCAAATGACACTGCTTGCATAATTAAAAGGATTACGCCTATAAAGTCTCTACTCGCACAAATTTATTTATGATTATATGTAGGCTGAATCGAAGATCGAGGTTTTCTAAATCCGCGTCCATGTGTTGTCGCGAAAAAAGGGATATACGAACATTTTTAGCAGAATTTTCAAGAAAGAACTAACCATATTGTGTAGAAATAAGCCAGTAAGAAATATTTAAGGTGAAAGTTAAGTGTTTTTTTTGTAGCTGGGAAATTTTCCAGCATATACTGCCATCAATAGCAGATTAATTTGACCCATGGGGATTACGCTGGTAAGTGTTTTTATTAATTCCCTTATGTCTTTTACGCGATGGTAACTTCATGAGGGCTGTGATATTGTCACACAACATGTCGCAGGACTGCTTATTACATACTGATTCGGTAGTTTCACATTCTATCAAAGATGCCGGTAAAGAAAGCGCTTTCATGGCCAAGATCGGAAAAGTAGTTATTAAACCGTCTTCGTATGTAATTTATAAGAAAAAGATCTAATCTGCGAATCCAATCGGATCACACATTTGTCTTTTCTTTTTCTCTAACTGTTCCTAAAACTTGAATTTCTCTGTTTCTCATTTCATTCAAAGCAACAGTACTGCAACATTTATACAACTACAATTGAATTCATCAAAATGTCTAGAGGCTGAAATTCCTACAGAAAACCCATTCATTAAAAGCGCAAGTACACAATCAAAGATGGGGCTTACTACGCCTGCTAGAACGTACGTCCTCGGGCCATCATAACAGGCCTGGACGCCGATGCCTCATACACGCAAGGCTATAAGTTGACTGACTCGTGAAAATGTCTACTCGGTTTTCCGTAAAAACGGACCTAAGCCCAGTTTTATAGAGTGAAGAGGTAACCAGAGCTGTTTTGTTCTTGAAATTAGTGGAAAGTGCAGAGAATTACACTTTTAAGTAATGACAATTGGTCGATAGAGACTTCAAAGACACTGTTAAATCGTGTCTTTTGATTGTATACAACAGAATTAAGCAAATTGATTGTTTAATACGATAAGAGGTTGGATTTGCAACATGTTCTGGAAGTCTTTAAAGACAATGTAAAGCAGAGCGTGCTCGGGCCAAGGATACATCGAGCATGTTTTAGGCTCTGCTACAACGATTAGTAATGTAATAGTTCTGATAATCATGGTCATGTACAAAGAATCGGGTTTATTGCCTTTGGGTCATTAGTTTGAGGAAAATTGAAGAAAATACAAATTCGAAGGATTCTGTAAGCCCAGAAGTGATGGGAACTCCAACAGTAGCCCCTTGCGAGGTACATTTTAAGTTTTAAAGTTACGTTCAAAGTATCAAACGTTTAAAGACGCAAGAGGCGTTCTTTTCTGAGAATCAAGGACTCTCGCACCATCTATTTATATTTCTTTTCCTGTGATTATTGAATGATTGTTCGTAATTGAACATACAAACAATCAATTGCTTTTCATCATTACAGAATTGAATATGAAATTCAGACGAATGTCAATGTTAATAATTAATTAAATTCTCTCCGCAAATGTATTCTAAATCATCAATTAAATTTGCTGGTTAGCAATTTTCAGCTGTTCTTATGACGCAACATTTTATGCTGCACGATTTTCAAGTGCTGCAACGTAATCATTCTATCGTGACTTTCCATCCATGTGTGTGTGTGAACTTAAAAGCTCATTTCGAATCACATGTGATCGATTTCATTATTTTTCAAACAATTATTATTTTGTTGCTATATACTAAGGAGTGGGGTCCAATAAATGTATACAATAGCACATAAGATGCATGCACATATGTTGAGATCTTTAATTTAATTTCACATTTTAATGCTAACCCTACTTACTCTTTTCGGACAGAGATCACCCATCAACCATAAAATCAATTTACAAATTTGCAATATTTAAATGATCAATTAAGGAAATTAATAAATATCAATTGCTCTTTATAGAAATCAATTTTGTGATTCTACAACTATCAGAATCAAAATCAGTCAGTTGATGTCTGATCAGCTTCGGGATCGCATCGAATTCAAATCGCTTCTCGGAAAGGAAGAAGAATTGTTCGGTTTATAGCAGAAGTGCAAAAGAGTGCAAAAAACATTAAGATGTAAGGACAATTAGGACTATTTTTTGAAAAGATCTTTCCCAACAAATTGGATTTAGTGTAGTTTAAAATTAAAAGTTTGTGAGAGTGAAATGAGCGTATTTAAAGTTGGAGATTTGTTTTATTTTCCTTTTTTTATCCTGCAGTAACGAACAATTTTTTTTACAAATATTCCTCGGAAGACGCCCTTTTATCTACAAAAAGTGCCTTGAAGTGCTCAACAAAGTATCCAAAAATTCTGTCGTTTTTTTCATCAATGGTGCTACAACCCGAATATAAAGCCTGCATAAACTTTGCCCTCTATGATTATTTGCACTTGCGCTGCAACAAAATTCTTGTCATCGATAACTCACCTACTTCCTCGCTCGCCAAGTAGGATTTTAGCCTCGAATTATTGAAGCATGACTTAGTTTTGATACTAAAGTGCTTATAACCTATTCCTGGCAACATACTTCTACCATGATTTTTGGTATCTAATTTAATTTGGTCAATCTAACATTCCTTTGATCAATGGTTTTCCTTTAGCATTAGCCATCCAAACATGAATAAGCCTTTTTCAAATATAAATCTAGTTGAATTAAAAAAGATAGTTAAAAGCTACATACTTCTCTCCTTTTTGATTAGTTTCTACCATCGCGTAGGACGTCTTTCCATGTCGTTTTCGGAGAATGACTTCGGACAGGCATACAACTAATTGTTCACAAACTGTTTAACCTGCATATTTCTTTGTAAAATACTCTGCTCAAACTACTTCCTTAAGTCGCCCAAACATATCGAAATAAAAAAAAAGGAATGTGAAGACTGAGGATGAATTTTTCAAGTGTAGCCCAAGGTATTTTGGACAATTTTTAGGTTGCCAGAGTCTTGCATAGTTCCCTAGAAATAGGATGCATCAGGTGAGCTGACGGCGTCTTGATCGATGTACGGCTCGATCCTGATTACGAACATAGTAGGCGGTACTTATCGATCGATAATTGTACAGAAAATCATTGCATACCACTTGAGGATCCCAAAAAACCTTTGACATTACCTTCCCGAGCGATTAATCTAATTTAGCTTTAAAAACTTGTGGCTTCTGCTTTCTGCATAACTTTACACCACAATTTTTAAGATTCTGCCACGCATTTACACAAAAATGCTCCCCACACTGTGTACGCAATTGATCCTGAATTTTAGCTGGCCTAATGCCTTCCTTCGTCTGAAGTTTATTGAAATGCGTTGCGCAAACGTATTGGCACTCATTCTGAGGGCCATTCTAAGGTACCAGGTCGCGCCGTTTACTTGGAACCATCTTAAGAGGACCTCCCTCAAACTATTCTAACACTCCGCCTATCTTCACCACATTATCAACCTCAGAAGCAAAAGGCTCGCTTTTATTTGAACGGCCTTCGTAGTTTAGTTAGTTTTATAGTTTAGTTAGTTTAAGTGTTTCGGAAAAATCCTTGGATTCTAAATATCCCATTGCCTATATTGGAATCGCTGAATATACATTTGATGAACGCGGCTGCAGGATGTCTGTAGTTCAGATCAAAAATGATTTCTATTCTGAATTTATCTCTAGGTAAAAATGGTTTTCAGTCATCAATGAAAAAAATAAATAAAAATTAGAAATACTTTTGAAAATAATAATTCAACTATGTCAAATCAAGGAGCTGAGGTAATGAGGATCTTGATATTACTTTATTTGCCAATTTAAAAATTATTGGAAAATTTTTGTCTGTTGTCAAACAATCTTAGCGTAAGTCTAACTAAAACCTTTTCGAAAAATAAAAAAGAATTATTCCTATGATTTGTAAACTTCAGTCGTTCCCCATTTCTGTTTTATCCATCCTCCATCTCTGTTCCCCATTTCTGTTTTACTCCACATACACTTTTCAGCCGTGTGCCATCTCATGTGCAATTTATCGTTCTACTCCTGGAGCTTGCTTGAAAAGTCGTGAAAACCTATTTTCCGAGTCTGTTTTCGATAAGACTTATCGATAAGATAAGCATTCGCTTTTTTTTAAAACTCAAAAATTTTCTGTATTAAATCATAAAAGTATCACGAAACCTTTGAATTTTATTTCGAGAAAATTACATTGTTTAAATTATCTTTAATTACATTGTTTATCGTAAAATGTTAAAATAAAATGATTGAGTCATAGCTTCTGGTATATGAGAGTGTGGGTGCATTCAGGTCAGGGTTTGAACAAGATAAAAGGTTTAAGTGAACCTCGATATGTATATAATAAGGTATCTTTGCTTTCTAATTTAAACGTGGAAATTCTAGAAATAGCAACAAATGCAAGGTATGAGCTCTGCAGGTGATAATAATTTTTGAATTTGTGTTTCTGATGTCAAGAAATCAATCCTACCTTCGGATATCATAACGTCTACCTTGAGAACAATAGACCGAAGGTGGAGTGGCTCAAACACGCCTCAAGTATGTTTCTTCTGGAACGTTTTTTCCGCGACAAAAACATATCTCCATCTATCAAACAAGTCTGTCGGGCTTCTCCACGAGCTATTGTCAAGCGGTGTTAAATCACAAGATTTTGCAGGCCGATTCACAGGTGCAAAACGAGAAATCAGCGCACATCAAATGTTTCTCTCAATATGTCAATGGCTGCATGAACTGTATGGTTTGTCCTGTCATTCTGTTTAAAACAGAACGTTAATCAAAATCTGTCAAGAATTTTGATTACCAGAACGAAAAAGTCAGTGATGAGGGTTACCGTTGACTGTCATCTTATTTCCAGCAGCCTCTTTGAGTAAATGTTGTAAAGTGATTCAACCTGCCCTTAAAGCGAACCAAGTAGTGACTTTCTCCGTATGTAACGGTGTTTGGGCCAGTGGTTGCTCTGCACTCCAAACGCGGCAGTTTTGTTAATGATTTAGCCATGTAGCCAGTCGACCAGAAATGAGCCTCATCGCTAAACAAAATTTTCTTATGAGATTCGGAATTTGTAGAAATTTGTTGTTGAGCTCATACACTGCATCGCGCGATGAATTTCTCGAGTAGAATTGTTTTCTTCGGAATAAACCTTCATAATTTGCAGACGTAACTCACTCGCCAACTAATTTATGATAAAATGGCAAACCAAACTCACCATAAAACGCATGACAGCTGTCACACTATACGTAGCATTGAACAGTGTTCTTAACTCAAATTCCTAAGCACTCCCGTTATTTTGCAAACTCAAACAGTCAAACGAGTGATACCTGTCGGTAATGCGCCGATGAAAGAGAATGTTCAGAATATTTTGTTTAAAATTTTCCCAACAGTTTGTAGTCCTGACAACTACGGAAGTAGAAAACAGAGGACTTTCCTTTGCTTCTAATGGAAACTTTCTACAGATGGCGCTGTTTTTTTGGCACAGACGTTGAATAATAACGTAAAAATCACACGCTTAATATGTAAGAGGTATTTTTTATCAGTTCGGTCTTTTGCAATTTATTTGGATTAGTTTTTGAATACAAAATCAAACAAAAGATGACATTTTGCGGCCTAAGCAAAATGCGGACTTTTTATGCGTTTTACTTTGCCCTTGTGAGCATCTCGCGTGATATTGCGATGATTATTGCCACAAATTCTTGCCTTGTCCTTTTTAATGGTGTAAGACTTGCGTGCTTACACTTCTCTGTTGAAATAATGATACTAAATGAACACTGGACTGGTTTGCTCTGAGTGGCCCTCTAATGACATATCTTTTTAACACCAGACCTTCAATTGTTTAACTTGCACTGTGACATGGCTCACCCTCTTGGGAGAACTAGTCACCGTCAACACCTTTTTCACTGATTCGCGCCCGATTTCCATTGACTTTTGATTAAAATTTTTTTGATCAAATAAGGCCCAATGATGGTTTCCATAGGTAACCCAAACAGTCACTTCCTGTTTAATCAGTGGTATTTCATGGATCGCAGAAAAGATTATTAGTTTCTCATAAACGGCAATTTTGGTTTTTAATTTTATATTGAATATAAACAATTTTTGTTAAATATTTTATATCAACTATATCCCTCGTGTCATTTTGGAAGTACTCTCATAACTCCATTAGTTTAATCTAAATCTTCTGAGAGTTCTTGCAAAGGAGCACGTCCTTTTACGTAGTTTTTTTGAATATCTCTTTGGGAAAAACTTTACACCAAGGATATTTTCACAGAATTTTACACACATTACAATCTATAGCTAAAGGATAAATGCAACAGGATTTGAGCTGCAGTATGAATGCATCAAAAGTAATCAGTGAAGTTTTCCTATCTTTCGCTGTGCCATAAATTAGTGTGTTTCATTGTTGTTATGAATGTTTTATGTTGTTATGCCCTTTGAAATGCGGGTAACTAAAGCTGGTTAGTAATAGGTAGGGGAAATTATGGCAAATTCGGAGGACCGTGCAACACCCGGTTCGGAATGATTTTGATTCCTTTCCTGTCCTGCGACGCACTCAGTAATTCTAGCTCCCAAATCGTTTCTGTTAGTCCGCTTGCTTTATTCCTTAATAATTTTGTATTTCACTCATTTTTCACGATCCATTTTTTAATTCCTAGAGAATTGGATGGTATGTATCACCAGTCAATGTACAGTATCCAAAAATTGATGGCGCTTGTGTCTTTATCCTGTGGGGGTTTAACTTCAACACAATATTTATTTTTTAACTAATACAATAATTAACAAAAGCTATTTTACTAATTTTGCGCGTACAACTATATTCGCGAGGATCGTTTTGTGTCCTTCTTGTTCCGAGGTCTACCGCTGTGTCGAATTGTGTCGCTCGTGAGCACTACTCCTTATGAGGACTGCGATATATCTATTTTTTGCTGCAATGTGTACTGCCATATATTTTGGCTGTAATGCTGCCATTAAAAGGTCGCCACAATCCGTAAGCAATCTATTCAAAATAGTGGACAATATTTAGGTGCTGTTTTATACTATGACTTTCACTTTATTTGACATATTTCGTTAAAGTTTTTATGCATAGGTCAACCCAAGATAGTTCTGTCCTTAGTAGCGAAATTTCCAAACAGGAAGTGAGTAAACCATCTGCATTTTAATGTATTTGATAAAACATCTTGACCGAGAATACCACACATTTCTTTTGTGTAGCGTAAAGGGTTTGTGTAGCATTTTTATTTTTCTCCATAAAAAAAACCATTCCCAAATTACCAAACCACCGAAACTACCCAAACTAGGCTTGCATGCGTGTAGAATATATATTCTGAACTAGAGAATACTTCACACAAAACTCAATCATTTCACAGGAACTCTATATTGGTTTATTCAAAAGTCAATACATGATCGAGAACTATATAAAGTGAAAAAACAAAGGGTTTTGTTTTCGTATGTTAGTTAATGTCAGTATGACATAATCTAATTAGTGTTGCCTTATATGTGACGAAAATTACCACCTGGTGTGAAAAATCACTCCAATTCGAAAGGCCTAAGTTTTTCCTTTTGGATTTTTTTTCGGAAAAATCCATATTTTCCTTTATCTCTCATTATTCATGGTGGCTGGTTTTTTCAATAGGTTAAATGATTCTTTCTTCATAAAAGCATGTATTCTAGCTTTCACTAATTAGTGGTCATCGACTGTTTTGAATATACCTGTCACGTTTACATCTTCATGGAACTATGGAATCTTATTGTTGGTGCCTTTCAAGTTCATTTTCATCATCTTCATGTTCTGTTTGTAGCATGTGATTATCATATACTCGTTTTGAAACTTCATTCAATTGTGCTTATCTGTCGTAGGATTGCTAACTATGTTTCCCCGATTTTGTGTTCAGGTGTTGCTCGGGATTGTTGTGGGTGTTGCTTGGGTTAAGTTCGGGGCTTCATCTCTTGGACTGTTTCAAATTTTAGGGTTAGAAACCCTAAATTAAAAATCCTAACCTAAAAAACTTTAACCCTAAAATTTGTTAGTTTGGAAACCAACTTTCTTGCGTTTCCACTGACAATCAATATCAGCGCAATCAGTAATACTATTTTTCATGCCCTCCTACCTAGTTATTGAATGATGACCAGATACAAGATAGGCAGACTCTTCATTCCAACTTCTAAACTCGTCACTGTCGTGTCTCTAAAGCCTTTTTCGGGTCTTGGTCTTCAGTAGGCAACGTTTCGAAATATCTCAGTCTATAGAACAGACTTATCTGACTGGAAAAGTTGAGTAGTGAGTTACAAACCTTATTAGTGGAGGATTACCAGTTCATCATGAGCTTCCCTATTGATGTTTGTCCCACTTCGGCAGGTCATCAAATGATTTGCAATAGCTCGTAAATTCACCTTAATCGGCCGTCATCTCCACTGCAATGCGTCTTAGTGCTTGTCCTTCAGCAGCATTTCTTTTGTTTGCAGAAGTTCATCTAAGTCCACATCTCAGAACTGTAGGACAATAAAGTTATTATTTCAGGTTTGCACATTTCAGGCATTGTTCAATTTTATATGCGGCAAATCCCCAGGACTGCCGAACGGAGAAGATCATATTATACGCGAGTTGGATTCTTCTATTGGTCACATCTGAGTAAATGCTGGTTTTTAATAGTTTTTGTCAACGTTGGATCCTTATAATAGTCCACTTTGACGCTTGGGAGTAATGCATAGTTAAGAGGCCTCTTCGGTAAATGTGAAAGAATGTGATAGGATATAATTATCATAAGCGTGAGGTATTATTGAGTTCGATTAATAGAGTAACGAAACTATTTTGCCCTATTTTTTCTTTTAAAGTATTCGGAGAATCGTTAAACAGCAGTGGAGCCAGCGCATCTCCTTTCTCCAATCCAAACTTTATTCCAAAAGCATCAGTAAGCTGCCGACATCTTCATTGTGGTTAGTCAGACTAGTTTTGATGGGATGCCAAGTTAATCAGTATCTTCCGGCTGATCCTTTTTAGTATGTCTGCTGGACAACGACGAAAGTTTGAGGCGATCAATGTTGAACTTCCGACATCTTACTTAGCCATATATAATGTTTGATAAGTTCTGGCTCGTTCTCTATCTCAACCAGAAGTTGGAGAACTAGATAGTGAGGGTACGTAGTGTGTTGTCTGGTTACGCCGTGAGTTAATCTCCACTGATTCTAAGCTCTTTCCATCCTGATGCTTTCTTCCTGCGGCTTTTCCTTTCAGGGTTATCGGGACCTGACGGTATGTTCCCGCGCAAAATTCGGGCCGTTTAACAGTTGTGCAATTCATTTCGGATGTTTTGAGGAATACCCTATGCCTAGAATGAGGACTTAACCTTAATTTCTTGACGAAATCTTTTTTGAAATCAACTACTTTCCATTATATAAATCATTATATGTATTTTATATGATCAATTTATCTTTTCTAGGCCTGAAGATGCGTACGAATCGATCCCGCAAAAGACATCACCCAAGCGAAAATTCCAAGAAATCAGTTACTTTAGAATTTTTCGCTTCGCCACGCCCTTTGAAATTTTCTTAATTTTCATAGCCTTCGTATGTTCCGTTATAAAAACATTGGCCATGCCATGTGTGATAATTGTTTATGGTGAATTTTGCTCTTTGCTGGTAGACCGAACATATGGTATTGGAACAAGTACAAAAACAGATATTTTGCCCATATTTGGTGGAGGAAAGATTTTGTAAGTTCCAGCTTGACAAAGTTGTGTGTGAATTGTTTGGAATGAAATGTCTCTTTCGCAGAACTAATGCGTCAGCTGAAGAAAATACTCGTGAAATTTATAACGACTCAATCGCATACGGAGGATTAATGGCATTGAGCTCAATCGTTTTATTCCTGGCTGGAGTGATTTCTATCGATATTTTCAATTTTACTGCAATCCGTCAAATCACGAGGATGCGAAGCAAATTTTTTGAAGCTATTATTACTCAGGACATTGGTTGGCACGATATTACAAGGGATCAAAATTTCGCTGTCCGGATCACGGAGTGAGTATAACGAGGACTATTTTCTGTAGGGAATATGAACTGGTTTTGGGTTTCAGCGATATTGAAAAAATCCGTGACGGTATATCAGAAAAGCTGAGTCATTTTGTATACTATACGTTTGGATTTATATCATCATTTGTCACATCACTCGTATATGGATGGAAACTGACCCTAGCAGTCAGTGTTTACCTCCCTCTCGTCATCCTTATGAACATTGTGATTACAAAGGTAGATTCGACCACCGTCACACAAAAATTACCCAGAAATCTTCTAGGCTCAGTTTTATCTTTGTTTCAGTATCAAAGTAAACTTACCAATAAGGAAATGAATGCTTATTCGATAGCAGGACAAATATCCGAAGAAGTATTTAGCGCAATTCGAACGGTTATGGCTTTTAATGGTGAAAAAAAGGAAGCGGAACGGTATGAGGATTCATTACAACCAGCCATAAGAGCTGGCAAACGTAAGGGAATTTTCACCGGGATAAGTGAAGGTGTAATGCGGAGTTTACTTTTTATATCTTGTGCTGGCGCTTTTTGGTATGGAGTCCATCTGGTGTTGGAAGGGCGTGGAAAGGAGTATAGGGAGTACAATCCCGGCGTCTTGACAATAGTAAGTAAAAATTTTATGCTGAAGGTAGTATACATTGACGACACTTTGAAAAACGACGTATTTGCTTTTTCTCTTTTCGACTTGTGCCATTAATTTCTGAAAAATTTCTTCTTTAAAATTCAAGATTAGATTGTTCGTAAATTATTTCCTAGTTTGTGGATAAATTTGTACAATATTTATTAATATTTCTTAATTTCTGAGAAAAAAATATAAATTTTTACAACCTCTGGCCAAGACATCTCAATTGGTATATCTAACTTGATGGAAGCTGTTGTGATATTTTGGTTACAATTATTATCAGTTTGAACAATTCCTATTTTCCAAAGCGTTTTTCGTGATATTGAATTTCTCAATGGGTGAAAATCCTACCCTTAATACTACCTCCAACATGGGTTCTAGGAACTCTCAAATCCACTGAAGAAAGTGCGTAAATACTTCACGTTTGAGCCCGTGACCCTCAAAAGCTTCTAAACGGAAACACGACTCTATGAAGTATATTATTTGACTAGGAAAGCAATATTCGATAAGAAAAAAAAACATATCGCCTATTTACCCTGCTTGACAGGCTTCGATCTGAGGCTATTCTTTCGAGTATTTTTTTTACATTTACTGTTTTTTATATGCACTCACAGGCACAGTGAACCATACACTTATACTTTGTGTCACCCTGTTTGTTTGCATTAAGTTCAGCTAATCGCAGGACTTGTTTTGTATCGAGTGGGCACTAAGGAAGTTGAATAAACAGTTAAACACTCGAGTTGGCTCTTAAATTTTTGTCACAGTAGCTTTTGACGGAATTAGGTGTTGTTTGGCATTTTAACCGTGGTGTTACCGAGAATAAATTTTGTTCTCTTTTAACGTTGTGCTAAGAGAGTGTTTAATTTGTGCTTTTAATATTATTCATTATGATTGAAAACATAAAGATGCGATTGGTACAGCTAAGGCAGTCGACTTACCTAATGCTGCGTACGATCAACGTCGCATCGCTCGAATGCTCAATGAACCCCGAGCCACGTTACGCGATGCCTTTAGACGGTATTAGCCGACTTGGTTATACACCCGGAGTCAATATCAAGACAGAAATCGTTGCACTTACACCCGAGACGACCGCTTTATTGTCAGCAAAGTGTTGAGAAATTGCTTTTGCACTGCTACTGAAATTCGCACACGTTCCTTAGAGGTTAGAAATGTTAGTGTAAGTGAACGTATGATTTGAAAAATAGTGAGAGAACAGGGGTTTAAGGTATATTGTACTTAAGATATATTATGAAATTTTCACGTGCAGCTCACGGCCCACAGCATTTTTCTTTTCCCACAGCAACATAGGTGTATACTTTGTTTCACACAAGAATATTGTGATTGGACTATGGAGCAGAGGAAGAACTAACTATTTTCAGATGAGTGCAGAATAGACTTATTGATAACTTCAACTGGTCTCAGAACTCTAGACTTTTGTCTAGGAGGACGTACACATTTATATGATATAAATTAAACAAAATGTTGGGCCTATTTTTAAAAAAATATGGAAAACATTAATTTTTTTCCTAACACTGACGTTTATTCCCAGAGGGTGATATTTAAAAAAAATTATCATATTTCAAATGTATACTCATCAAATTATTGTGCACGCTCAAAATATTTTCCCGTTGAAAATTAACACTGTCAATGCAAATGTAAATTAAATTATTTTCTATTTAAGGTATTTTTTGCAGTATTTGTGGGAACGGACAATGTGTCCCGTCTCGCACCAATTTTGGAGTCATTTGCGAAGGCTCGAAGCTCTGCGACAACAATTTTCGAAGTAATCGATTCGGTTTCGAAAATCAATCCACTTGCCAAAAGTGGTGACATACCTCCGACGGGCATGAAAGGCAACGTTGAATTCGAGGACGTGTTTTTCTCGTATCCTTCCCGTGATGATGTCGTAGTTCATCGTGGCTTAAATATAAAAGTTGAAAGTGGACAAACAGTTGCCTTAGTAGGGAATTCTGGTTGTGGTAAGTCATCATGTATTCAACTGCTTCAACGATTCTATGATCCAATATTTGGGCGAATCCTTGTCGATGGTATCGATATCAAGAAGTATAATCTGAATTGGTTGCGATCAAACATAGCTATAGTAGGACAGGAACCTGTTTTATTTTCAACAACAATTGGTATAATTGACTTTATAAGTATCGAATCTGAGGGTTGATGGTTTCATTTGAAGGGGAAAACATTCGATATGGAAAGCCCGGAGCTACACAAAAGGAAATTGAAGCCGCTGCAAAGGCCTCTGGAGTGCATAAGTTTATATCGAGTCTTCCTGAAGTAAGCATGCTATTCGGATCATATTATTCATTTATGAAAAACTTAAAATTTTTTTATAAAACTCAATTAAAATTGAATCAGAATTAAAAATTTGGAAGAATTGTAATAGAATAAAAATATGATAAAGTAATTTTTAATGAAAAATAAATTTGATCCAAAAAATTAAAAATAAAAAAAAATTAAAAATTACTACAATTCATGAAAAATGAAGTATAGAATATTTAATATATTAAAATGAAATTAATTGATGAATTATTAAGCTAACCAAAGCCCACAAGTTAACTTCTGATCTACAAAAAAAAAAGATACTTATCAATAGTAATTTCACTAAAATGAAAATCATACTTCCAGAGCTATGAAACAATGCTTGGCGAAAAGTCAACTCAAATATCAGGAGGACAAAAACAACGAATTGCTATCGCTCGAGCTCTCATTCAAAATCCAAAAATTCTGCTCCTAGACGAAGCCACATCAGCTCTCGACTATCATTCCGAAAAAGTGGTACAAGAAGCTTTGGATGCAGCACGCAAAGGACGAACAACTATTGTTGTGTCGCATCGTTTATCGGCAATCAAAAATGCTGATAAAATTTATTTCATTGAGAACGGAAAAGTAGCGGAAGAAGGAACTCACGAGGAACTGCTTCAACTCAATGGGAAATATGCGAAGATGGTAGCAGTCGGAAATACAGAAGTACCTGAAAAAGAAACCAAAACTGAACCATTGTGTAGGTATCCATTCTGAAGGAATTATTTCGATCAATAATAAGAGAATACTTTCAATGTATTCAATGTAGACTATGAAGACGATACGTATCATAAATCCTTTGATATCGATTCAAATAATTTGCAAGAATACCACGAACAAACAAATAAAAAAAGAGAAAGCATTGATCCCAACTCAGTGCCGCTGCTATCAAATGTGAAAAAATTGGAGCTAGAGGACGATGAAGTGGACGCTAGCTACTGTGAAGCGTTCAAAAGGATACTAGTGGTATGCAAATCGGAATGGCTCTATTTGGTATTTGGAATTCTGTTAGCACTGGTGTGTGGTGTAACATATCCTGCGTACGCTGTTATTTTCGGAGAATTCTACGCCGCGTTAGCATATGTCGATGACGACATGGCCATTCAGCAAACTCGACTTCTCTGCATTATATGTTTATGTCTAGGCGTTGTTGCGGCGGTTATTGGCTTCCTTCAGACTTACTTGTTTAACGTAGCTTCATTGAACCTAACGCTGAAGATGAGGTACGTATTTACATTATCATTTCAGGAAAATTGCATGACCGTGTTATAATGGCAAACAGGGTGCGAGCCTTCAAATCAATAATCACGCAAGAAGTAGGTTGGTTTGATGATGAGAAAAATAGAGTTGGGGCCCTTTCGGCCAGACTGTCTGGTGATGGGGCAGATGTGAATGGTGCTATTGGATATCCTTTGAGTGGTATCATCCAAGCCTTCACCAATATGATTGTTAGTATCGGCATTGCGTTCTACTATTCCTGGAAGTTGACACTGCTTTGCTTGGCTTCGGTGCCATTTATTGCAGGATCTGTCATTTTCGAGGCAAAGTAAGTTTCAATACATTAAGTTTCCCCAAAATTTGGCTGGAACCTACACTTTAAATTTGGTTTTCCACTATTTAAATACAAATATAATGCAGATACATGGGCGTAGCCGCGCTGGAGGAAAAGGAATTGTTAGAACAAGCTGCAACGATTGCTATTGAGGCTATAACAAACATTCGAACGGTTGCAGGATTGCGACGTGAAACCAGCATAATTACTGAGTACAAAAGAGAAATTGCAAAAGTCGAACAACGTATTAAGAAAAAACTTCGATGGCGTGGTACCGTCAATTCTCTCGGCCAAGCCATTCCATTTTTTGCATACGCCGCAGCTTTATGCTATGGAGGCACCCTCGTTGCAGCCAAAGAAACTCCATTCCAAGATACAATCAAGTGAGGCGAGATCATACTCTCAAATTGAAGAATAACTAATTGATCCTCTTAAGAGTTTCAGAAGTATTATTATATGGAGCAATGATTCTTGGCCAGTCATTAGCGTTCGCACCAGCTTTTACATCATCATTAGTTGCAGCACTTCGGCTTTTCCATCTGATCGATCGCACTCCCAGGATACGATCATCAAATTTGGCACGGTCAAATCAGAAGGATCTTGGTCATAACGTCGCGTTTACTAATGTTTACTTCAAATATCCCCAACGTCCTGATGCTGCAGTTCTACAAGGTTTCAGTCTGGAAATAGCTGAAGGTAAAACGATTGCTTTAGTAGGTCCTTCAGGAAGTGGCAAATCTACTTGCGTTCAACTGCTACAACGATTCTATCAGGCGGACAATGGAATCATTGTATAGTCTTTATAATTAGGATTTATCTCAACTCACTTCCTTTTATTTGTAGTTAATTGGTCAAAACGACATTTGTAAGGATCTGACTTTACCTGGTTTGCGACAAAAGTTGGGCATTGTATCCCAAGAGCCAGTACTTTTTGAAAGGACGATTGCTGAAAATATTGCATACGGAGATAATTCACGACACGTTCCTTTGGTGGAAATAATGGACTGTGCGAAAATGGCAAACGTGCACAACTTCATCTCATCGCTTCCACTTGGTTATGAGACCCGGCTTGGGTCGAAAGGTTCACAAGTGTCCGGGGGTGAGAAGCAAAGAATAGCTATAGCAAGAGCTCTAGTACGAAATCCTAAAATACTTTTGCTTGACGAAGCCACTTCAGCACTGGATCTACAGAGTGAAAAGGTGCAAATAAGTAAACGATTTCAACTTCAATTTTATGTTCGATATTTTTAGATTGTTCAAGCTGCTCTTGAATTCGCTTGTTCTGGAAGGACTTGCATAGTTATAGCACATCGTTTGTCCAGCGTGCAAAATGCAGATTTAATTTGCGTTGTAAATCAAGGGAAAATTGTTGAGAAGGGGACCCACGCGCAGTTGCTGGCACATGGTGGAATTTATGCTCGCCTATACAAAACACAACCAAAAGTTGACTGATTTGCAAATTAGCGCTCGCCAAACGAACAAGCTAGACTGGAAATTGTTGAAAATGAAAAGGCTGAAATACATTACCAAAATAAATGAACTCTTTATACGAAAATCGAACTCTTGTTTTAATTGGGAATATACTTTCAAATGAGAAATAGTATCAAATAAAAAAATACAATAGTGACATTTTCGTTGCACTGAATGGAAATCTATAGTATGGCATCTGCTACTATACATGTGATTGCTATATCGGAGATTGTCCGATGAATCCCACGAAAGGCTCCCCCTAGCTCCCATTTTAGCCTTCATTCTTTTCAAAGCACCTCCACCTCGGTACAGCCCGTGTATTACATTCTGGTGAAACGCCATCTTTTGTGGCGTTCAGGCGACAATGTTCATTGAACACATTGACTCGACAGGTCAGTCATCAGTGAAGTACTCTTAAACACCTTTAGAAAAAAAAAATCACAACTGAATCTCAATTGATTTTTCACTCTCGAGTCAGGAGATTTATTAAGGTCAAATGCCGATGCAATCCCCAGCACTATCTATGGTTGCGGCCGTACGTAACTATTTGACAAATGTCATTACCGAAAAGTATGGCTTTCTCCGCCCTCCAGTCATTTAAACCCAAGGCCCAGTAATTTAAACCCAAGTGATTTAAACCGAAGAACAACTTATCTTTCTCTTTCAATGGAACCGAGACTGGGACCGGCTTTGTTTAAAATTAACGCGTTCTTAGTTTTTGGCAACATACCTACTTTGTGGCCACTTTGACGTTTTCCTCATGATCTCGAGCCAAACGTAAGCAAAATATTCAATTTTCACTTTGAACACTCACTTCTTACTGACTTTTGTGATCACATTTTAGCGGAGACACCTTAAACACGATAGACGAGGGCAAATTTCAGTTCAGACTCCCAGAATAATCGAATAAGTCTGCGATTTATTCCCATTTTTTAGCGATGTATTGAGTGCCATGTTACATATGGCATGTAAAAATTATAGAAGCGGCTTTAGCGTGAGCAAACGATCGGTTTGAACTCTTCTACATGAAGATTTGAGCAAACCAATGGTATCCGCAAAACTATTTCACACACATATTAAGCGATAATAAAACATCAATGAGAGTTCGACATTCCAGAAACGTTGTAGCTGTACCATAAAATTGTCTATCAAACACCCTGACAGCATTTGTTACTAGTGATGAAATACGGTGTTTTCAGTATAATTTATGGTAACCAAGCGTCAAAGAATGGGATGGAAGTCGAAAATGTCAAGAACTCAAAAAATGAACACAAAAATGTCCATTGTTACAAAAGTAAATAATTCCAAGGAATTATTTACAAAAGTAATCACTCTAATTGGTAAAACAGTTATTAGCACCTAATTCTTCTTAAGTTTGAAAGAGTTTCACGGCCAAAATCGGAGCAGAAGTACATACAGCGCTAACAGTTTGATTAAACTCCTGACATTTTGCCAAAATACGTGGAATTCCCTTTGGAACAGCCAAACTACTTAGAACTTTCAAAACAAGCGGGTAAGTCTTTTTAACTGTCAATACTGCCCGAGTGTAATGTAGCACGAGATTTAATTTGTCTTTCATCGTACGCTTTTCCACTACCATAGTTTGTGCTGAAAAGGTCTTCATACTGCTTGTTCCATATTTTGGTCGTATATGTGTGACACCTGTCAATCAGTTCTCCAACGTAAACCCTGTCACATACCAACCTTTTGCAGAAAGGCTAGAACCATCCTTGCCCGCCTTAGAGCTAGCTCAGCCAGAAATCAATCTCATCCTCCACTCGATTGAACCATAGCGTCAGGTCTGGAATCAAATGCTCCCAGTTTCCTTTTTGTTGCGCTCCCAGGATTGTTGGAATCATTGAGGTAGTGTTAACCCTCTCTCTTCAGTTTAAGGGGTTAAATGGGCTTGGGAGAGTGGGAAAATCGATTTTTGTCTTATTAAATTTTCTAACACGTCTAGATTATTTTCAAGTTGATAGCAATAAAAGTTTAGGAGATAGAGCTTTGGGAAGTTTAACTCTCAGCGTCAGTTCATCTTAGCGCACTGCAGGGCTTTTGGATCGGTGTCTTGGCGCTTTCACAAAAATTTATAATGAACGTTTAAATCAGTCAATCTGGAAACTGACTCAATAACTCCTTGATATTGGTACATGTTTAACGAAGGAACCGCAGATTCATTATTTATTATGCATACCATGAATACACGTGAGTGACCCGATTAGAACTTAGCCTCACCGTGCAATGGCGCCCCAATTGCAAGATATGGGGCCCCTATAGTGCATTCTTGTAGATGGCTACTGTCAAAATTTAAGCCGAATCAGGCTTGTAGTATTGTTTGACCACGTGTAGAACCAGGTGTGTTCACGGATTCTAGAAAAATGGAGAAAGATCAATATCGGCCCGTGATTCGGCTATTGGTTTTGGAAGGAAATCGCTCAGGGAAATCAATGAGCGCTTAGATCCTGTGTATGATGATCTTTCTCCAGCGATGGTGGCCAAAGAATATTAGTTTAAAAAGTTTTAACGTGTTCGTAAGTCGGTTCTTGATGAACCGCGCCCATTTGCCCAAAAATGACTACCATGGAAGATAATGTGACAACAATCCACGATATCGTATTGGCAGACCGCCGAAAGATGCGCAAGTTGAGATTGTAGACATCTTAAAAGACTACGTGAGTCATATCCTACATGAAATTTAGGTCGTGAAAAAGATTTCGGCGCGATGTGTGTCGGGTTTGTCGACTCCAAACAAAAAGCGTAATCATGATACCACTTCAGGTTAGTGTTTGACGCTGTTTAAGCGCAATCCGAAGGAATCGTTACCTGAGCGTTAATAAAACATGGATCCACTGGACACATAAGAGACCAAGGAGAAGTCAAACAGCGGACTTCATCCGGTGAACGTGCCCCGAAGAAGGCGAAGACTGTTCTATCGACTGGAATGATAATGGCGCCCATTTTTTGGGATTCTTTGTGATCTGCACCGACTATCAGAATGGGCAGAATGGTGACAGAACTCTACTATACCAAATTATTGGGCAGATTCGAAGCCGAATTGCAGCAAAAGTGCGCTTCCATTATGACAACACACCGGCTGACAACTTCGCCATAGCTAAATTGTTCGAATAGAGCTACGAACTGCTATCCCATCCATCCTTCTCTCTAGATTTGGCTCCGTGAGACTTCGTTTTATCCTTTACTTGACGGCCTTGGAATCGATGTTTCTATTTAAGTTGAAAAAAGTAATGTTTTCCTACTTTTATCTTTTACTTTTGACTTTTTTCAAAGACAGCGTGAAATTTTCTCGAAAACTAGTAGACACAATTTTTCGTAAGAATTTATTACAACACTAGGATTTATTTATGGGAACGATTCATCGAAACTAATAAAAAAAAATGTCGTGTAAATTGTAGCGAAATAAGAAATTTTTTCGTTAAAATTAGTTTTTTGTTAAAAAAAAAACTTCTGCCCAAATTTTAATTTTGTTTTCCTTCGTCAAGCTCCTAGTTGCAGATTTTCACTAGACATAATTCGATCGCAACTTTCATTTCAGATGATCCTGTCATCGGATCTGCTGACAACGCGGAAGCACTTTTATTGGGTGGTTGCATTGAAATTGTCGGTTTTGGACATAGTAATAAATGTGAATTTTTTAAATTAAAGGAAATATATTTAATAGTAACAATTGCCATCTTTGACTCGTTGCCAACGTGATGGTAAACAAGGTTTTCCAGTGATGAAGGCTTGGCATTGGGATAGTTCCAGGAGGGTCGTCTGGCGATAACCACTAATACGTGTGTCGTCTATTGTCATACAGTGTACCAATAATGTCTTCGTACAGCACCTATTTGAAAATCAAGAGATGGAATACAACAAATTGCTGGAAGAAATTTGAAAAAGTTTAAATGGAAGTTTATTCATTAAACATTTGTATTTAATTTAGAAACAAAAATTAATCCATTTAGATTATTCTATGCCAAGTTATTAACTAAAAATATAAAAAAAATGACAATTTGCCTCCAATAATGTCTTCGCACATTTAAGTTTTTGCTTGCCCTTCGATCTCTTTGCTTATGGTTATCGACCATAATCACATATTTTCCACTCATAACGGTTTGTAGTAATGTAAACAAAGGGACACAAATGTAAGCTTTGAGTTTTGCTCAGTGTGATTCCAAATAATGCCTGGTAAATACTTGTCGCTGAAGAGCGTAAACGCATAGTAAATTTACACATAAAGGAACAAAAATCATACGCGGAAATACCCAAACTACTGCCCGATGCCGTTCTGCTATCCAGTCTGTAATCTGTCGGGGTAGGGCCGGATAGAAAATAAGCACAAATCAGGACGCTCTGCAATTCTCACTGATAAAGATCGGTTACAAATCAAGCGTATGATTGCCAAGGATCCGTTCATAAGAGCACCAAAAATTAGTATGCAGCTCCTTCAATCCAGCCAAAAAGAAGTCCACCCAGAAACAGTACGAAAAGCCATGATTGAGGCCGGTTATAAGTCTTGTACACCTCGCAGGAAGCCACTGGTAAGTGAAGTTAATCGAAATAAACGTTTGGACTTCGCTCGGCAATACGAAAATGAATCTCTCGAGTTCTGGCGCAATGTCATACTCTCTGATGAGTCCAAATACAATATTTTTAGGTCTGATGGGAGACTTAGAGTATGGAGAAAGCCAGGAGAAGCTTACAACCCAAAAACACCATTAAAACTGTAAAGCACGGTGGCGGCGAAACAATGGTATGGGGCTGTATGGCTGCCAGCGGGGTTGGACAGTTGGAAATTATTGAAGGAATTATGGACCATCGCGCATATATCGAAGTTTTTAAAAAAAATTTGAGCCAAGAGTTAAAAAAATTAGGCGTATCAGAGGATTATTATTTTCAACAAGACAATGACCCCAAGCACATAATACTACGAGGCTCATAATACTACGATGTTCTTGGCATACAAAACTCCACATTTGCTGAAAATACCACCGTAAAGTCCGGACCTCAAACACATTGAGCAAATGTGGAACATGCTCGAAAAAATGATCAGAACTCATCATACTAGTTCCAAATCTAAGTTGAAACAAGCTCTTCAGGAGGAATGGGCGGAAAGAGAGCCTAGCTATACGAAAAACTAGTAGAATCTATGCCACGCCGCCTTAAAGCAGTGATCAAAAATAAAGGCGACCCAACTAAATATTAACAAAAAATGTACACCTATGTATGTTTAGTTTTTAAGATTTTTTATAAATTGTTTCGTAAGTGTACGAAGACATTATTGGAAGCAAATTGTCGACTTTGTTTTATTTTTAGTTAGTTAGTTTTTTATAAATAATTGAAATTAATTAGTTTTTGTTTCTAAATTAAATAACTCGATTCAAAAACGCCGCCCGTTCGTTGGGCAACAACAGCAAAGTACAGATCCTTATGGACTTAATACATTTGGTCGATGGCCCCCGACATCGCTTTTCAGGATTTGGGGAAAATGACCTGACGTTCTAGAATAAAGAAGCATACAGAAGAGTCATCCCTTAACCGACACTTTTAATGCAACCACCCAATATTTTGGAAAGGATCTGCGCTAATGAGGTCGTAACCGCTGAGATACAAATCGTTCTCAATATAAATTTCAGAAAATGTTAATTAAATATTTATTTTGAATTTAATAAAACCGTTTGAATCAAAACAATCATTTTGATATAAGTTATGGCAAAAGTATAATAATTTTAAGTTATTTTGCAAATTTTCAATATCATTTTCATTCATTTTTCTATAAGCAATGTTGATGTAGAAATACTCATTCGTTGCTGGTTAATTTTATCTACAATTTTCTAGAAGAACGTATGTAAGATTCAGTGAGCTATATTAACTTTTATTAAGGATACGTGCAAACAGTTTGCAGCGACGATCGGATCAAAGCAAAATGAGCTGATAATTATTGGAAATAGCCGAAATGCGTCCTCGCTGAAAATGATGCATGGCGCTGAAAGAACTATACTGAGCTATAATTTCGGTCCACGGCAACAATAAGACGAATTCCAAACCCAAGGTTTTCATTTCATTTATGAAAAAGTTGTTGATGGATTCACTCAAACGCAAAGGGATAGTCTCCTTCAGAGATATTTCTCCAGATAAAAAGGTAGAGGTTTAACAAAGCAAAGGTCTTGTTGATAATAAGCTGCCGATGAACGGCAAACGGCCGGAGATAAAAGAGACATCCCAGGAAGCGCTGCTCGAACTTGATTATTTAAGAAAGTGAATCGTTACTCTGATTTTCCGGTTCAAGAATGTTGTCGATCGACCATGTTTGTTGGAGGTATTATATCGCTTCGAGAATGTCGAGAGAACATATTAATCCTTCGGCACATTACTACTACTACATATTTTTGTAATGAACAATTCAAAATTGAATATTTGAAAATCTGTGGAATTCTATAAATAACCATGTTTCCCAACATTTTATCCCTCTACATTCTAACGAATAAATGCGGTTCAAGACTGTAATATTTGATATAGTTTCTTCCTTCGTTGCTGATTGATATCATTATAGGTAATATCAAAGATCATTATCTCTAAGTGTGTACTTATTTTCTATAAAAACTGTTCACCACTAAGTCCTTTATCAGGCGTGGTTTCGATGATTGAATGGGAGTCAATGAAATTCAGATCGCAACAGAAAGACTATTCAACTATGCAGTATGTAATTAATTGAGTGTGTGGGAACGTTTTACGTCAATATTAAATGCAAATCAAAAACAATATAAAGGCGACATAGAAGATTGAAGACTCACATTCCGCGAATGTAATCTGGCCAATTGTGACACGAACACGGTTTGGAGAGCACTCAGTTCTCTTCTTCTAATGCCAATTTTTACTAAAAAGTGATAGTGTGAGTTCGTCAATCGATGTGTTGATCACTGGAGTGATAGCTTAATTTTTAATCTAGTGCAAAAATCGGGAGTTTGTTGTTTGTTTAGTGGATCCTCCCTCGAATGTTACATAATGCATAAATCCTGTGAGTTAAGTGATCGATAGTGGTGAAGTTATCCTGTTGAATCAACAATTTCGTTTAAAAATAAGCGTTTATATATTTTGACTCGCATACACTAGGCAAGGATCTGAGAACAAGGAAGCAACAATGTAAGCAGCAACTGAGGTCACAAGTAGTCCTTACTACTTTATTTCTATAAACGCGCGGATTCGGATGTGGTTATTCTTGAAAAATGAAAAATTTACGACATTTGGGAACATTTCTTCACTCATATGGTTGATTGGGCAGACCTTGACATCTAAACACCTAAAAAATGTTCATCATTCGCGGTTCAAATATTCATTGTATAAGTCAATCGATACTCCATTTAAACTTTGACTCTCACAATTGACGCGTGCATACGTTTATCATCTTTGTGATGTAATAGAACACCATCGATGATATAAGAATTTCCGCGAATATTTTCACTGAGAAGAGATTTTACCACAGCGTTTCTTTGACTATGTGTTGGCCCGAGTTAATTGAAAGTCTCAGCGCCAAAATTTAAAATTCTGCTATGTTATGAATAGTGAAAGAATGGCAGCTGTGATTATAATTGCAATAATTAAGTGCAACATGATCGATTTAATGTAATTTAATTATCAAGTGTATATAGTGTCTGAGCAGACTTGATCGAATAACTCGATAGAGGGTTCCCTGGCAGTGAAATTTCTAACAAAGATAAGACTTTGATATAAGCGCTGCACGCGTTATTCTTATCTCTCACTTTTGTGCTCATCTTTTTGTCAATTATTGTTGTTAATTTTCTCTTTATCTTTATGATTTGGTAACTTATGTGGAATTGTCTTAAAGGTGTATCATCTGTGAGTGCTTTTAATTTCCAAGTCATTTTATTGAGCTAATAAAAAAGAAAAGATTGTGATATAATTGTGTTTAATTGATGTAATGAAACCCCCAAAAAATTAAACAAACAATTAAACAGTTGTCTATCCTTTACCATTCACGCGATCCTTTACCATTCAGAATATTAGTTGGTGTGCTATCTACCAATCCTAACCTCCTAATTAATCCTAAACTTATTTAAAACTGGTCACTTATAACTATCAAATTGTTTGGGTATTTATTGATATTAGTTTCCATTGCGTATGCCTTTATACTCGCCAAATTATTAAAAATATTAAACAATATAGAAAGAAAAAACTAAATATATAAAATATAAATAAATAAAATGATATTCACGAAGTAAAATTTAATGCTTAAGGGCCCTTCGCACTTCATCACAAAAAATATGATTTTTGCGAATTTACATTTCTAGACATGAATTTGTATGGATGACGTCGTATTCGTTATATAAATAAAAGCGTCCTTGATGGTGAATACGATTCTGATGAAACTAATTGTCTGAAACAAAAAAAAAAAATGTTTCCCATGAAAAATATGAGATTATAGGAGATTATTAACATACATACATACATAACATATTGTTTTTATGGTTGGGAGGTGACTCAGGACTCTCAGTGGCACACAGCTACTCAACTACCGACTAAACACCTTCGCTGTCACACCGAGAACATAGCCTGGAACTGTTTGTCACATTACTTCAGACTAGGCCTCTTAAATGTCGCCCAGCGGCGCCTTCGGACTAGAGAGATCCCTCCCTCAGCAGAGATGGACAGAAAGGAGAGGGATTACTGATAGATTGACCCCTCTTCATTCTGCGCCGACAAGCGATCGACGATGTCCTTCTACAGAGTGAGAACCGCCCGAGCGTAGTGCAACACACAGTTCCATTTGTCCTTAGACACCAGCATCTTCTCCCCAGGGTATCTGGAGAGATCTCCCCTATTCTCTCCCTGAGATGTAAACGCTGTCTCACCCACCGTTCGCATGTGGAAAAGGTGTGGCAAGTATCATCCGCAATCTCCGGGCAAAACAAGCAGTCAGACGACCGTGACTTACCTATTTTGTGCAGGTAAGACTGAAAACGCCCGTGTCCGCTGAAAAGCTGTGTCAGTTGGTAATTAGTATCGCCATGCTTTCGATTGAGCCACGGCTCCAGGTCCCTGATTAGGCGCGCGGTCAATCTGCCCCGTGTTTCATTTACCCACTCTTCCTGCCACAGAGCGATAGTCCTTCTTCTCTCCCCGCATGAAGCAGCCTCTCTACCTTCTTGTCCCCTACACAGGTTGAACCTCCTCCGTTCTTTAGCAAGGAGAACAACAGGTGTCGAACCAGCGATGAACAGCACTGCCGGCTCAGAGACAGTGCGGTATGCAGATGCAACCCCCGGAGCACCTCGTCTATGCACCTGCATCAGTCGCTTCCGGTACGACTCCTTACTGAGAGCTTCAGCCCAAACCTCAGAGCCATATAGCTGCACCGACACCCTAGCGCTCATGATTAGGCGTCTCCTGGTCGCGACGGGTCCCCCAATGTTGGCCATTAGACGGCTGAGCGCCGATACTCCATCTGCGGCCTTGTCCGCTGACGCTCTGATTTGATCGAAGAAGCTCATCTTCGAGTCAATCATCATGCCAAGGTATGTGATCGTCTTCTTGGACTCGATGGTCTCTTCGTCAATCCAGATGGGTGTAACTCTGGGGATCTGCTTTTTGGTCAGAATGACGACCTAGGTTTTTCCCAGCGCTAAGCTGAAGGCACGTTCTGTCATCCACTCGCTCACTCGACGCATTATCATACCTAGTCTGTGTTGCGCTTTCTTGACAGTGCGTCCGGCGACTAATGCCGCTACGTCGTCACCATTGCCGATCAAACGCAACTCAAGGGCAACCTCAAAAGCTCGTTGTAAGAGACATTCCATAGGTCTGGGCCAAAAATGGAACCTTGCGCCACCCCGGATGTTACATCCATTCTTCGCTGACCCACAATGTGTCATAGACGAGCTTGCGGTCTTTAAGGTAGTCCCTCAATATCCGCACTGAGAATATCTATCCACCTAGCGGAATTGAAGGCGTTACTTACGTCAAGCGTCACGAGTAATAGTATGCGCTTTTAGTTGTAATTGTGATTCTGCCCGCTGGACTGCGTTCACCACTTCTATAATCGCACCAATCGTGGATCGCCCAGCCATGAAGCCATATTGCTGAGGACACAGAACATATTACATATTACACATATTACATGCGATAGTTTTACAAATAATAAATAAGTGGTCAAAATTTTAGCAGGATTGGTTAACCAGTCTTGGACTTATCTTGCGTTCCAGATGAAAAAAGTGGTTTCGAGTAAAACGCGTTTAAAGTTTTTTTGGTTAAAAAAAAGGTGACTAGTAAAACCCACACCTTTTTCTACCTAATCTGCAATGCCAAGTACCAGAATATCTGATGCGTATAGTTCAAAATTACTTGAAGGATCGCAGCCTGTTTTAGGACACGGCGCAAGGTTGACTGTGTGGCCCAGGGCTCCATTCTCGGTCTGGACTTGTGGAACGTCTAAGACTTGAACTGCCGGAGGAGTCGCAATTGGTCGGCTATACAGATGATGTTGCGGCAGTAGTAGCTGTGCGTACAGTCGACCAAGCGCAATTAAGGCTAAATGTGATAATGCGCCGGATTGGGAGCTGGATGACTACTCATGGGTTTGATCTAGCGTTAGAAAAAACTGAAGTCGTCTTCCTGACCAAGAAGACGATCTCTAAAGTAAGAATGGTCCGAGTTGGGGACACATTAGTAGAGTCGAAACTATTAGTTAAGTTTCTGGGCTTGCTGATAGACTCTAAGCTGAGTTTCAAAATCAAGGCAACGGCTAACAAAGCCGCAGCAGGGGTCGCGGCAATTAGTCGACTAATGACCAATTATGGCTGACCAAGTCCAACAAAAAGGTGACTGCTGATGAGTGTCGTGCAATTTACGCTTCTATATGGAGCAAAGATATGGAGTGAAGCTCTCAACAGTTGAGACAAGGAGCACTGCGGATCGCATCATCAAACGTAACAGTCTCTGAGTCAGGGGTGTTGTTAATTGCAGGGGTGATACCCATCGCTCTCCTTGCTAAAGAGCGTAAAAGAATCTACCTCAGAAGGCACGAGGGTAACAAAAAAAAAGTTGCTTGCGACGAAAAACGATACACTTTTGACGAATGGCAACAATCTTGAGAACGTGAGCTAAAAGGAAGATGGACTGCGCGATCAACCATTTGAGATCGTGGCTCAGTCAAATGCATGGTGAGGCTGACTTCTACCTGACCCAGATACTGAGCGCACTGAGCGCACTGAGCGCACTGAGCGCACAGATACTGAGGTTGTTTTCAGTCTTACTTGCACCAGATTGGTAAGTCACGGTCTAAAGATTGCATATTCTGCATTGGGGAGAAGGATGACGCCGGTTATATTTTCTTTTCATGCAGAAGATGGGATAAACAGCGCAGTGATCTTGCCAAAAAAGTGGGAGAGCTCCGACCAGATAGCCTAATCGAAGAGATAGTGAAATCAATTGACAAATGAAACCGGGTGGTACATTACGCTCGTCCAATTGTAGCTACAAAAAAGGCAAACTTGATCTGCTGGAGGCGTCGAGGGTTTCCTTCTCTACCAATTCTCCTCCTTTTCCCGTCCCCGCTGGAGAAGGAATCCCTGTAACCCGAAGGCACCAAAAGACGTAAAATTGGGAGGCCTAGCCCAAAGTAATGTGTTGACAGGGGAGGTGTTCAGTCGATAGTCCAGTAGGTTTGTTGTGCCACTGTGAGTCCGAAACTCACGGCGTAAATAGTCTTCATCTCCCTACCCAAAAAAATTTTGTACTTCTTCTGAAAGAGCAGGAGATTGCTTGAACTCTTGCAAAGAATTAGTGGCTTATGCTTTCTGATATGCGCACCAAGAATAGGCATCTTTTGGATAACGTTCATGCTGTGTTCACAATCATTGCTCTTGAATGGCTCTGAAATTTGGACTATCACTCTTATTAAAAAGTCGAAACAAATAAATCTAAAATAGGCAAACTATGGCTTAGTGGAGCTTTCAGGTTACAGCCGCATACCGTGCTGTCGTTGAGCCGGCTTATAGCCGGCAAATAAGAATACGAGTCCCAGGTAGATACGTAAGATGAAGTAATATGAAAAAGCCACCCTCTAATTTTAGAGAACAATTGACGATGAAGAAAGGAGCAACTTACTCTCAAAATATACAAGTATGTCAAAAAACAAAAAAAAAAAAAAAATCCTTTTCTGGGGAACAACATAAAAAACTATTAAGAATCCTTCACATTTCGAGTGACTCCCATTATATCAGATGTTTGGAGCAGATTTTCCCGCTGCTTGGGACTTCTGGCTAAATGACGAAACACAAAATATTTTAATAGGGGCGAGCTGGAGAAAGAGACTATTTCAACAAAAAGGAAGGATGAAGGATACCGCTAATTTATTCGTAAGAAATGTGGAATACGACATATGGACCTCATGTCTCATCAGTGACTTAGGGCTGTGATTTAGCAAATGAGTTCGATTTGGGCTACTTGACGCAACCGTGCAGTTGGCACGACAATTGTCAGTCTTATCTGCATAAGATGGAGAAACCACGATTTCGTCATAGCTTATCTCGCTCTGCTCACGGGCAAAAAAGACGTCCGGTATAATTTCCTCTCCAGCGAGAGATGATTCAAGTCAACCTCAAGCAGAGAAAAGGCGAGCTCTATTCAAAATGTTGATTGCTAAAGATGTTGACATCTAAAGACAAGAAAACTTCTTCTTACCATTGCATTCCCCCTCGGGCACCATCGCTTCCTGCAACAAGTGCCTCTAACTGTCAAGTTAAACTGTGTGATACATTGTTAGAGGTTGGTTCTTCTTACTAAAAAGGCATCTTTCATCACTTTCTAGACTAAAGAGTAAGGGAAATAATTCTCCCAGTAACCTCTTTTCATTCGTCCCTATTGAAAGACGGATATTCCAAGTCCAAAGAAGTTTTTTTTAGAAAAATTGACGATGTCTTGCCAAAAGTAATGTAACAAACAGTTCCAGGCTAGAATCTGTGTTTGTTAAGAGAGGTGCATTGACGCCAGAATCTCCGATATCCAAGGTAAACCTCCCTACCAAAAAAAAATTGATTCCTTTTAAATCTTGATAATAGATATGCCCGAAAAGAACGGATCGATACAGTGCACGCAACTTAATGGCTCAGCAGCATAATACAGAAGCGTTTTGAAGCCCTGATCACTACAGATGAAAAAAGGTCCTTTATTGTACAGACCTCAAACAAAAGATGGTTTTTGAATTGAAAAACCACCAGCTAATATCCAAAAACATTTTTTGCTGGAGTATTTTATAAGATTGACTTAATAGGAGTATTCGTGGCGTGATTCACTTCGAAGTGCTGATATCCTAGTATCCTGCAATATTAGGCTTCCACTGTGGGCAATTGGATCTAGTATATAAATTATTATTTGAAAAATGGTCAGCGATTGAGCATTATTCTGCGGCATGATAATTTGAGACCGCACTGCGCAAAGTGAATCCTTGGGAAATTTAGTAAATCAAAGTGGGATTAAAGTGGGATTAAAGTCATAAACATAGAAGAAAAAAGGAGGAAAACATATAATAAGGACCATGAAGCTTTTTCAAACGCTGAAAAATCTTTTTTTTTTTTTTGTTTTCTTAATTTTCTTCTCGAAATAGAGATCTAGCAGTAATTTTGCCTTCATAAAGGCTTCATCTTTTATAGCAAAATTTTAAGCAAGGATCCAACATGAAATCTTATGTCACTCATGATATTTCTCAGCAATATTTTTTGTATAAAAATTATATAATGTACAATTATATAATTTAAAACCCATTTTATATAACTTTGTGTTAATTTTGCAGGACATTAGCAAATAGTTCGGTTGACCAGAAGGACGTTGCGAAAGAAAAAACCAAAAGCATTAGTCTTTTCCGATTGTTTCGATTCGCGACAGGATGGGAGCTATTTTTTATTTTTGTAGCATGTTTTTGTGCATTAATTCATGCCTTAGCAACGCCTGCTGTTATCCTTATTTACAGTGAATTTGTTTCAATGTTAGTTGATCGGACATATGGTATTGGAACTAGCTCAGAAACATTGACGTTGAGTTTGTTTGGAGGCGGTAAAGTTTTGTAAGTTGTGTTTTAAGTTTTAATTAGACTTTAATCATTATCTAAATTCTTTATGTAGAACCAATGCAACACGGGAGGAAAACTATCAAGAATTATACAACGATTCAATTGCGTACGGAATACTCCTTGGAATTTGCTCCATGATTCTATTTATAAGTGGAATTTTTTATGTGGATATTTTGAATTTCACAGCCTTAAAACAAATATCACGAATTCGTAGTCATTTCTTTCATTCGATCATAACTCAGGACATAGGATGGCATGATGTTACTCGCGATCAAAACTTTGCTGTAAGGATAACCGAGTAAGCCCAATTATTTCGTCTATTTGATCTGACTATGAATTAAATTTATTATTTCGAAGTGATATTGAAAAAATTCGTGATGCAATCTCTGAAAAATTTGGACATTTTATGAATTTGTTCCTTGGCTTTGTGGTAACGCTCTGCATATCGTTTGCCTACGGTTGGAAGCTAACATTAGCGATAAGTATTTATATTCCTATAGTGATCATAACCAGCTATTTCGTAACCAAGGTAAGTGCGATGAATCCTTATTTAGAATGCAACGATGTAAATAGTTTCTCCCCTTTGGTATGGGTGTAGTATCAAAGTAAATTGACGATTAGAGAAACCAACGCATACGCAAAGGCTTCTTGCATCATTGAGGAAGTGTTGAGTGGAATTAGAACAGTAATCTCATTTAGTGGCGAGGAGACCGAATGTCGACGGTACGAACACTGTTTGATCCCGGCTCGGCGAGCTGGATTATGGAAAGGAGCTTTTACAGGATTCAGCGAGGGTTTGATGCGATTCCTTCTATTTGTCTCATGTGCTGGTGGATTTTGGTATGGTGTACATTTGATATTGGATGACCGCGACAAGGAGTACAAGGAATATACACCAGCTATTTTAATGATGGTAAGAGCTGTAACACATGATAAACATGATGTAACACATGATTCTTCTTGAACCAAAAAAAAAATTTCAAACTACTGCCTAACCAATAACAAGCGTAAAGACACCGAACAAATCCACAACCTGCCTAATATCCGATAGAAATTATCGAGATGCATTGGTACTTGTAAGAAAAGTTAGATAGAGATAGGACGTAAAGACGAAGGTGCAGTCAGATGTGAGTGAGTATTCTCTTAAATCTGAATCCACTCTCACATTCATTTATGCTCTGGAAGCTAACTATCGCAGTCCCAGCACTCACCTACGTCGATTATTAAGCTTTTATACACCAGCTATTCGTTGATTATTTAAGCTCTCTATCTTAGAAAGCTCGCTTTATTTGCTACATAAGGTTTTTCTTCGTGATGGTGATTCTTCTGGACCGGAAGCGTGTTTTTTTAACAGTTCTCCTATGGTTAATAATAAGATTCTCCATAGGTCGATCCCTACCCCAAATCCTACAGCAACCTCTTGTCTCTGCTTTCTCTTATGCACTTTGCGGCCTCTTCCTTCACTCTTATGAAGTATATACGTCAAATTTTATTCATACGAATCAATGTCATCCATGGTTTGATTTTTTGGTACGATCTAGTACCTATATGGATCGCGTAATTTTCTTCGGAAATGACTCATCCTTGATTCAACATCATTTCTTACCGATTCGTGATGAATTTAACAGAGGAGACAGACAGGGATTTTAAATGAGACAAAGAAATTTTGAATATATTTTTTTTGAATTTATTTATCAATAACGTATAATATTCTAATCTGATTACGTAGAATCTTCAATAAGATTGCCAGCATTAATCTAAGATTTTTATTTTTGGTTTGAAAAATCCAAAAATTGAAATATTGAAAAAATGAGAATACAGAAAAACGTTAGTGTATTTATTTTTCTCAACAATTTACAGACATTTTTTGGGATTATTGTCGGTGCTGATAACATAGCTCGATCCTCGCCATTTCTAGAAGCATTCGCAATGGCAAGAGGCTCAGCTACGATCATATTTAAAACCATTGATAGAGTTTCTCAAATCAATCCACTCTCAACAGACGGAAAAATTCTGAACTATGGCTTGAAAGGTGAAATTGAGTTTCAAGATGTGTTCTTCAAGTATCCTTCACGGGAGGATGTCATTGTACACCGTGGAATCAATTTCAAAGTTGAAAGTGGTCAAACGATAGCATTGGTTGGTAGCTCGGGATGTGGCAAATCCACGTGTATACAACTTATGCAAAGATTTTACGATCCGACATTCGGTCAAGTCCTTTTGGACGGACTGGACATCAGGAAGTATAATCTGCATTGGTTGAGGTCAAATATTGCAATAGTTGGCCAGGAGCCAGTTTTGTTTTTTGGGAGTATTGGTGAAAATATCAGATACGGCAAGCCAAATGCTACTCATAAAGAAGTTGAAGAAGCTGCAAAGTCGGCAGGAGTTCACGATTTTATCGCCAATTTACCACAGGTGAGTATTAAATACTTTTCTAGGATTATCGGAGTTCAACTGAAATTGTCGAAATTTAGAGTTCAAATGTCAGTTTTTTTCAATCGCAGTTTGTTTGATTTCAGAGCTATAACACGATCATTGGAGAGAAAGGAACCCAACTATCGGGAGGTCAAAAGCAGAGAATCGCAATTGCCAGGGCTCTGATTCAGAACCCAAAGATTCTTTTGCTTGACGAAGCAACTTCTGCCTTAGATTATCATTCGGAAAAACAAGTCCAAGAAGCCCTCGATTTGGCAAGTAAGGGCCGAACAACGATAGTGGTGTCACATAGGCTTTCGGCAATCAAGCATGCTGACAAAATTGTTCACATAGAGCATGGGAAAGTGGTCGAGGAAGGTACACACGAGGACCTTATGAAACTCAATGATAGATATTATTCATTGGTAACGGGTGGTGATCTAGATTCTGGCGAAGATAAGAAAGACGAAAAAGGTATAATGAATGCGTTGCAAACACAAATAACGGGAGAATCCCTTTTTAGAATTGATAGAAGACGACACGTATTCGAAATCCTTTGACTTGGATCTTAACAATTTACAGGAGCATCACGAGCAAAACAATGTCATACAAAATCCGTACAATAATCATGTAGATTTTTTGGTAGAGTACAAAAAAGCAGAGAACGTGGAGGAGAATGAAGAACAATCGCAAAATTTCGGTCGCACATTTCTAAGGATCCTGGGAGTTGCAAAACCAGAATGGCTTTTTCTTTTTTTGGGGACCGTGTCAGCCGGTCTTTTTGGTTGCACATATTCAGCTTTTGGAGTGCTCTTTGGTGACTTTTATGCTGCCTTGTCACTGCCTGACAGAGAAGCCGTGCTCGATCAAATATCCTCCATTTGTCTTATATTTCTTGGAGTTGGTGTGGCCACTGGCATTATATCCTTTATTCACAATTATATGTTTAATGCAACAGCTGTTTGGCTTGCAACAAGAATGCGGTAAGGCATACTGAAATTGAAAAATTCAAAACGGAATATTTATCCTTATACAAATAGGGCGCGGTCTTTAAAATCTGTTTTTCGTCAAGAAATGGCTTGGTTTGACCAAGACACTAACAGCGTGGGAGCCCTTTCAGCCCGGTTGGCCGGAGATGCATCTTCGCTTCAGAGTTCCTTGGGATGTCCATTGAGTGGAATAATACAGTCCGTATCAAACTTCACTGTCAGTGTTTCAATTGCTATGTATTATTCGTGGAAATTAGCGCTTGTGTGTCTGACGATGGTTCCTTTTATTGTTGGTTCTGTAATATTTGAGGCCAAGTAAGCAGCCAAGTTAATTATATTCTTCGTTAGACCTTTCGATTTCTGATCATCATTTCAGATACGCAAGGAAATCTGTAATAGAGGAAAAAATGATTCTTGAAAAATCCACGGCCATGGCAACCGAAGCTATAACAAATATTCGCACTATTGCAGGACTACGAAGAGAAAAACAAGTAATTTCCAGCTACATGCAAGAAATAAGCAACGTTGAAACATCATTGAAAAGGAAACTGCGTTTCCGTGGCCTGATAAATTCGTTCGGTCAATCAATACCCTTTGCAGCCTATGCTGCAGCTCTTTGCTACGGAGGGGTCTTAGTTTCTCAAGGAGTGGTTGAGTTCCAAAATATCATTAAGTAACATTTGAAGAATATTCCTTAATTAGTGTGAAACATGGAGCGTTTGCTTGAATATTTTCAGAGTTTCGGAGACTTTACTCTATGGTTCTATGATGCTTGGACAGTGCTTAGCGTTTCTGCCAGCTTTTACAGTCGGAGTTGTTGCAGCTCAAAGACTATTCAACATTATTGATAGACAGCCAGCAATTCAGTCTTTAACGGAAAAGACATTCAAGGAGAATGACGATGGCGATCGTAATGTTTTCTACAAGTCGGTATACTTCAGGTACCCCAAACGACCTGATATCCCTGTTTTACAAGGACTCAATCTGGACGTTTTGCAAGGAAAGACAATTGCTTTGGTTGGTCATTCAGGATGTGGCAAATCGACTTGCATTCAGTTGTTACAACGATTTTACCAGCCTGATAGTGGACGAGTTGTAGGTTTTATTCCATTAGATTTTGATTTTTTAAGCTTTCAATGAACAAACTTTGACAGCTCATAGGGAATAAGGACATTATTACGGATGTATCTTTACCCGCTCTCCGGAGCCAACTAGGTATTGTATCCCAGGAACCGGTGCTTTTTGAAAAATCAATTGCGGAAAACATTGCCTACGGAAACAATTCCAGAGATGTTTCCCTGACGGAGATCATGGAAGCTGCAAAGCTTGCTAACATTCACAGTTTCATTACGTCACTACCTCAAGGATATGAAACATGTCTTGGATCGATGGGCACGCAACTATCGGGTGGAGAAAAGCAGAGGATAGCCATTGCACGTGCCTTGATAAGGAATCCAAGGGTGTTGCTCCTGGATGAAGCTACATCCGCCTTAGATATTCACAGTGAAAAGGTCGGGGGAACGTACAGGATTTTGTAATTCTTCCTTAACTATGATTCTTCTTTTTCAAAGGTTGTTCAAGCTGCTTTGGATCTCGCATGTTCGGGACGTACATGCATCGTTATCGCCCATCGCCTTTCCACCGTTCAAAACGCCGATGTGATTTGTGTTATTCATAATGGTAAAATTGTTGAACAAGGGAACCATCAACAACTGCTGGCCAGAGGTGGAATGTATGCAAAACTTCATAAAATGCAGAGTGGATTGACATGAATCTAAACGTTCTTCGTCTAGTTATGCAATATTGTTATGTTATTTGACTGAACTGCATGTAGGCAGCCTGAAAAGGATGATTTATTTACGAACAAACTAAAATAAATATGTGAAATTAAACAACGTCTCACTGGTTTTATATTTTCATATTTTATATTTTCATTTATTACTATTTGTTCACGTGTATTACATAGAAAATGTGAATTAAATGAAAAGAAAATATCTGGAATCATTTCGATAGCAGAGCAAAGGACTCCCTCGCGATTTTTTAGGCCCCAGTATCCAAATAGTGACATAAACACAGTCTGAACCAAAATACACCAAACGTCCTTCTGACATGCAAGGAAGAAGAAATTCTCGATACACAATTGCTTAATTTCTGTTGTTATTTAAGGACTTTCGGGAAAAACGCGTCTCGTTTAAGAGAAGAAGCAACCGCAAGCCTCAAATGACATTTTTTAAATTATTAAGAAAGAAAAAATGTTATTTTATACAAGTATTTATTTAATTCAATAAATTTACAAATTTTCTAATATACTTTTCAACCATTTTTTAAACTAACATTTACATCTTAAACTCAGCTAATCTAAGTAGTCCACGCAATTTTCAGAATTTATTTTTTATTTTAACAAGAAACAAATAATATATGGCCAGATATCAATCAGAATAAATTGGTGTTGCGCTTTGTCAATTCTTCAAGTGCATTTGTTATTCCTTTGCTATTCGTTGATTACTTTGAACCATTTTTTTAGGAAGAAACGCTAACAATTCCGCCCGGTTTGTGCAATTTAAATAAAACTGATAACTATAAATAATTTTTTTACAATGAAAATATCACAAATCATAGTTTCCTAATTAAACATATATACAATTGTTGTTGCTTGGTTACATACTACGTATTCTGCTTTTTATTTTAAATTTTTCTCGCTGTTGTATTTGACTGAAGGAGTCGATGAAGAAAAATGGTTCCAAGAGTGGGAGTGTTTGCGACTATTTGAATTTTCCTGGAAATTATTGCTAGCGTGGTTTGCTTTGCAGTTCATTACTTTTAACAACCTTAACTTTACACAATGTAAAAAAAAGAAACAATGATAAGACCGAAACATTGAAACGATGATAAAACACATTTGGATTTTATCCAAAAAATAATTGTGGCACGTTTAAGGAAAGTTTTGTGCTCAAATACTGTTTTATATCAAGATCGGCCTCTCCCTGCATAAAGTCAGTCACAATTTCGTTAACTATCCTTTGATGTATTGAACTCCGACTACAATCAATTTTTCAAACATACACCTCTCCGGTTTTGGGTTCGGGGTTGCGTTTGGATAGCGTTGCTGAGGGGGAGGCAGAGCTATCCATGGGCAAAGGAGGCGTGTTATGCGAGTCGGCAACATCATGCGCTTTGGAACGATCTGAATATTTACGCTCAAGGATGTATGAGTCCTGTGTGGATGGTATTGTCAGGCTGTTCCTTCGTGATAAGTTTTGTTTCTTGTCTGGTGTGTCGCCGCTGCTGGTAGACAATAAATTGTCTCTAGGCTCGTCTATAATTTCGGTTATCGTAGCCGAAGGAGTGTTGTCTGGTAGAGTTATCGATAAAGGTATCGGTGATATAGACAGCTTTTCTCCATTAGCAGTAGCAACGGGTGATACAGATGAAGTTGGAACAACAGACACCAAAGACAAAGTGGGAACTGTTTCTGATGTGGTTGTCACAGCAAATGGGAATGATAGTGTTGATATAGTTGGCGCATCTAAAGGAAAATGAAGTTTTACAAAGCGGAATTTTATAAGCTAAAGGATTTTATTTACTTGTCGAAGTAATGGCAACTGATCCGAATCCAGTTTTCGGTAGTATAGCTTGGGCAAGAGCTGCAGTTGTGGGATGACCGGCTTGCAATGTATTATGGGCCGAGTTGCTATCCATTTCCTTGATCGGTGATAAGAGAAGAGTTCCTAATACTGGAACGTTTTCATTATTAGTTGACGGATACATTGCCGGAGTGGTGGCTAGTTGTTGTGCCATCAAAGCAACTCCAGATGCAACAGTTGCACCCGATCCAGTATTGCCTCCATTCAATGGTGCGAGATTTCCCAACGTCGTTATATTAAATCGATCCTTCTCGATTCCTTCTTTTGTTACATCGGGAGTTGGTATGCGTGGACGGTTTTTCAATGGAACCTGCATAACATTCCCATTTAAGCTCAGCTTGGAATCTGCGATAATAAATAAAATAAATAGTTTAGTAATCAAGACATACAGACCGTCTAAAATTTCGCGGAATTCAATTAACAAGTGTTTATCAACAGTCAAATTGTCCAATAAGTTCACTGACAACAAACATTTTAAGTTTACTGGAGAATGAGAAGGAAAATTTTGCAACAAATACGAAACAGCATTAAACATTTCAAATGTTGACTTCATGATTAACGCATATGGCCGCATTAGTGCTCGTACTAAAAGCTTAAACAAATATGAATGACTTACTTTGCTTCATGAATTGTCGTCGTGTCGAGCGGCGACCTACAAATTTATCATAAAGACTCATCTTATGAGGTTGTTGGTGGTGATTCAGAGGAAGTTGAAGTCCAGCTTCCGGGCTGGAGTACACGGAATTCACTCGATTCCGATTAAAGAGACCAGCACCTCCCGATGAATAAGCTGTAGAGGAACTGCGTACCGATCCCATCCTGGTAATTTGTCGACTAAACCAATTTTTCCGGCGTTCCACCATCGGAGTGTCAACGCTTTCCTAGAAAATTATAACAAAATGTAATACTCTCGAATATAGGAAAATATTAATGTTAAGTGTCCTTACATAGTCAGCATAGACATCCTCGGACATGTGACGTTTACTTGGTGTAATATTTGCATACATTGCATCTTCTCTTTTAACCTTGTAATGCTCGGCTGACCCTTTGGGCTCTGTTCGCCTGTAATGTTCCGATGCCACGGTATAAGGAAGATCCTTAGGCACCACTTCTTCCCAATATTGATCTCTGAGAAGCTCTGGATGTTCAGCATGCATCTCATCGACGATCATGTAGGCAGCCTGGAAAGGATTAAAATAGATTTGTATTGGTAAAATTTAAAGCTGGCCGCTGATTTTTTTAAAATATTGCCGAGGAAGGCACGGACCCAATAATCATTATTCACGATTAAGTATTCCGAGCCATCCTTCTGGACTAAACATAAGAATTGTACCTGAAAGATGCATTTGAGTATCTACAGACGAAATGAGACCTCGAAAAGAAATCAGTAGTATCCGGAGGACCCAAGCAATAATATTCAAAGGATAATATGCAAATATAATATAATATTCAAAGGAATTCTTAATTTTTTTCTAAGCATGAATAATTCCTAAGAAAAGAAACACTTCTGAGTATTTTAACGCCATCGGCTGTATTTCAAGTATTCGTCAAATTTTTCAAGATTATGAAGCATCTTTGATCAAATAAATGATTGAGCTAATTAAAAACGAATAGATAGAAACTGAACAAAAAATAAAGCTCATGGACTCCGGGGAGTACCAAATATATCCATCAAAAATCTACGGAAAAAAGGAAAAGTATTATTTGCTTTATATTCAACATCTGTTTGAAAGCTACGCACTTCCTGAATTGCTGGAAACAAGCCTGAATAATGTCTATCCTGAAGAGTGGTAGAGATCCGAAAGATCTTGAAAGCTCGGTCATTGGAAAAATTGTAAGCTTTTGATGAAGATTGATTTCAAAGAATACAATAACATCTTTTCTAAATTTCATTAAGGCTTCAGGCATCGATGGTTAACTGAGCACCAGCTCAGATAAGAACACATAAGAACAGAGTTGAAACAAAGCAGTCCGTGCGCCTGCTGACGATCGAGATTGAAAAAACCTTTGATATCGTATGGCAGGACAATCTAGTTTACAGCATGCACTTCCCCACCATACTTGCATAAACTGATTTCATTGCTACTGAGAGAAAACACCAGGTTATACTTCGAGGGTCAACATCCACTACGAATACAGTTTTTGTTGGTGTCCCACAAGGTTCATGCCTCAGTCTACGAGTTTTAACTATATATGTATACACGTCCGCTTATGGGTAAGACAAAAACTGTCAACTAGCTCGTTTGCGGACGATACTTGCTGGAATACTTCTAGTAACATCCAATGGATGATCCATTCCACCCTAGATGTAATGCTGGAAAAAAATGTAGTAGCAGTCCAAAAGGGTGGAAGATTAAATCAACGTAAAGGGAAACGTGCAAATATTCTTTAAAGAAAAAACGGTAAGTCCACCATGCTATCTGCAGATATATACGAAACTTGCTAGGCCAAATGATTCTGTGGTCCGAAGATCTGTTCTATTTAAGTACAAAATATGATCGAATACTTATATTTTAAACCATAACGAGGATTTAAGTTAACTAAGTCATTCATCGTATCCATTACTCAATCGAAAGTCGCCCATGAATATTCGAAATAAAATGTTTATTCTTTAAATGATTTTCCAGGATCCTATAATAAGATGAAGCGCCAAATACCTGCTTCAGGGCAAAGCCTTCAAATCTTAACACAAAATAGCTAATATTACCCCTATTGACAAACAAGTAGGTTCGCGCAAGGCCAATCTGCTCAAAAAAACTAACAAAACCTCCTCAAATCCCTTCCTCGAACCCCGTAGTGTCTCATCCATGGGTCTGTCCATGTTGATTCGTTTATAAATCAGTTGAAGTTAATAAATGAATCATAGTTTTAAATTTGATTTAATTTAGAAGTTTCTGCACGAATTCTGCTCGAATTTTCCTCTTCAAACAAATATTAGTACCTATAATGAAAAATGAGGGGTACCCAAAAGAAACCAAACTTATTTTTATCAAATTTAAACATTTAATTTGTAAAAAACCGTCAATCCGCTTCAAAGCACTTTCTACCGGAACTCATAAACTTGCTCCGTCTTTTTTTCGATTGCACGAAAGACAGAAAGCGCCTCTGAAACTCCTACCTATTCCTGAAAATGGTATCCTTTCATATATCAAGTCATTTGGGAAGTAAATAAGTTGCAGGAGGCAACGACCAGTTGGAATGGGTCAGGTGAGGTGGTAAAGAGGATGTGGCAAAGGAGTCGGGCTGTTTTGGGTCAAAAGTTGGCGCACAAACAAGGCTGTGTGAGCAGGGGCGTAAATGAGGAAGTCAGTCCAACTGACCGGCTAACAAATCAGGCCTCTTCCCTCTAAAAATCTTCCGTAATATTTCCAAATTTCCGGTCAGAAAGCGTCGCAAACTGTTTGATGGCGACTTGATTAAATGGCGACTCCTCTCACAAAAAAAATCAATCAGCATTATTTTGTCGTTTGATTTTATTTGACGAGTTATTTTTAGGTGAGGTGAACTTCATGTCTTCCACTGGGTCGATTGTTGCGTTTCGTTTCACGGTCGTATCCGTAGCACTATGCCATCTGTAACAACTTTAAGAAATTGCTTCATTTCAGAACTCGTCTTTCAAAGCAAAGAATGCTTTGACGCGACCTGGTTTATTAGTTGAGGTTCAGTAGTCGAGGCACAAATTTAGCAGACATCATTTTCGTCCTCAAATCTTCCGTTGAAATTCGTTCAACTGAACAAGGTACTGCAGACAGCTTCACAATTTCTTCAATAGTCCGTCGTTGATCTTTCAGGACTATTTCACCATTTTTTTCAACATTTTAGTCGGTTCAGGCCGTGGACGGACGACAAGAGCGAAGTTTGATATTTCACCGTTTTTGAAACGGGAAAACCACTCAAATAATTAAGTATTCCTAAAAGCATCATCCTTAGTAGGCTCTATAAAATTTCAAATGTTAATGTGCTAGTTATTCGGAGAAAGAAGTAAAACTTCACGGTCGAACGCTGTTCGCGAGAATCAGCTATTGCAAAAACGATGATCACACGAAACAACTGTCACTGAAAAATTCGCCCAACCCGACGCTTGGCTCACTGACTCGCGAATGACAGCATCAGTTCGGTTACTTTTGTGTGCGCCCTCGTAAATCGAAGAAACCTAACGAATATGTCATATGACCTGTAATAGTACATATGGTGGAAAACAAGTTTGATAGTATTCTATAATAAGGTAAGCTACAGAAGCAAACTGACTTCTGTTTCGAGAATATTATCTAAAGGTTCTTATTCACATCCGTGAATCGTGTAGGAATATAGCATGCTATAATTTATTGTAGTCCGTACTAGTGGCTAATGTTGAGCCTTACTAGCCATATAATTTCACTTTAGCCGACACAATGAGCTCGAAAAAGGAGAACACCGAAAGCGCTATAAATTCTAGGTCTACGTCCGTGTCCTGGCCTTCATGAAATCATAAAATTTCAAGTTTAAGTAAAGTGACTTACAGTTTATTATCATAAACATTTGTTAGTTACCTCCGGTAGCACTTATTGTGATATCTTGCATGAGAATTTATGTTGCATCACCAACGTATTGAAAAATTATTTATGACTAAAGCGAAATATAACTTTTGAATAAGCTTTTGGTTTATTAATAACATGAGTTTATTTCTCTAGTAGTAAATTATATAACATCATAGCAGAGAAAACGTGGCATATTTTCTTGATGATCAAATGGAGAATATTTTTATGACACATATGATATGTTAATTGCTTTCTAAGGTCCTAAGGAATGCAAAACAAATTGGTTGCTAAATAAAATGCACTAATTGTTCAATTTCTTTTTGTTGTACACTATTGTTAATAGCTTAAGGGAATTGCAAAAAAGCAACAATAACAAAGAGTAACTGCTTGTAAAAGCGTAAATTCAATTTCAAGCGTAGGAAAATGCTTTTAAATTTTAATATTCGCCGAATGGGAAAAATCGTGAGAGACGTTATCTCAAAAATTTAGATTACAATTTTCTCGTGCTGCACTATCGAGCTTTTGAAAAATCTTTGCCTTTTACGTATGTGAAGTTTTGACCTGCGACTACGAAGAAATCTCACTTTAGATGGTCTAACTCTTTCGTATGACGCGATACATGTTTGCCTAGACCTGACTCTACCTGAGCTTCTTTGTTAATATAATCCGGAACCATTCAATGGTATTAAAAACATTAATATCTGCTTAAAGCTGCTTTGATTGATGACCCGGAGGTGACCACAATATTTTTGCACAATCGTTTGCGGGTTAAAAGACAGGTGAAAACCGTAAGTTTACGCGTGCGGATTAGCTTCCATGAATTAGGATTACAATTTGAAGACATGTCCAGATATAAAGAAAAGCAATCGCATATTTTCGCGGTAATTTTTTCTTAGAAAATACTAACACATGTTGATAGATGTGTTAACTAATCAGGTACTCATTTCCATCCGCACCATTCAATTTCTTTAGGAATATTTATTCCCACTAATTCTATCTTTCACCAAATGTAAATTCGATTTGCTAGTTTTCGGCCATCAAACGTTGATACAATAAGAATTCTTGGAAATCGATTGGACTTTCCTCGTATGACGCCCAAACCTTTCAGTAGGTTAACTGCAAGAGAGATTCTGCTTAGTTCTACCTGAACGAAGAAGACCTTGCAAGGTTGTTTGTTTCACGGAAAGAGGAATGACCTTAAAATCTTTCCGACCACCATAAGTGTTCATAGAAATATTGCCTACCGATCCAAATGTATCTTTAAGTTTGTTTACACCTAAGATATTGCATGGTTTGAATGCGTGGTGAATTCCAAAATTATTTGCAACACACTTATGTTCATGGTTTGATGATCTAGGATGGTTATTTCTTTGTAATCTCAGACATGCGTTTGCTGCTGTATGCTGCTGAATTAGTTAATGTTCTCTGGTTTTTTCTTTAGATATTTTGTTAGGTATTTATTACGAAAGATTTGTGGCTTATGTAGACAAAGAAAAATATTTGTGGCCATGGCTACTTTAGATTTGGTGTTTTTTCTTGATTACTACACGACTATGGTTTAATAGTTGATTTGAAACGGTTTTTTGGCATCTTTTCCCTTCTCTGGAAATCAAATAAGTAAATTTGAGTACATGCATGTGCTGCAAGAAGATAATTTTTCTCAAACCTTTCATTATTACTATCACTCAATATCCGGAATAATTACATAAAGTAACGAATCGCCAATTACAAAATACGAAAAAATTAATTTTATAATACGATTTAAATTCTTTAATTTATTGATATACCCTTGAGCGTCAAACTCTCGGTGCCCCAAATTATCTGGAGAACCGATTAAACACCTGCCCAGTCATACTGAGAACTTAATCTTGAAGGGTTTTGTATCGTTATTTTGAAGAAAACAACTCTTTCTTTGTTCTTGGGTTCGAGAGATCCTGCTAGCATCAGCGATGAATGGAGGGGATACTCTTACTCAGAAATTGAGCCCTTCTCATTGAGCGCCGATAAGCGATCACATATGAGAAGAACCACCTACACATATTGTGATAGCCAGCTTCATATTAGAGAGATTAGCATCTGATAAACTAGACTGTCCGGAAAGAAAACGCCCTTCTTCTATGAACGATACAGTCAAAGTCTGGACCATCTTCCACAAAAGACGAAAGTGTGGCATGCGTTATCTGTAGGCCTTGCTAAATACAAGCAATGAGGTGGTGGCCACTCTCTGATGTTATGCATCTTATACAGGGTAAGGTGAAAACAATCATGTTCACTATGCCGTTGCGTCAAACCCTCACCATATTTTCGTCTAAATCACAGCCTTGTCTTTTCCCTTTTATATTCTAGTTTCACTATTTTGTTCCTAACACAAAGTAAGCGTCCTTCTAGGTAAGTGGTCCTCCATCCATCTACACATTTAAGTGATCTATGAAGATTGCTTTTGGATACATTCGCGCAGAAACAAGCATCACTAGCTCAGAGAACGAACGCCTGCTGAAGACGCTTTCTAAAAACTTTCAGTTTCTTTGTTTCAACTTGGACTTTCTTTGGACCTGCTAACAACGTTTTCTTTCTTTCTCACAAAGAACATAGCGTGAGTTCATATTGCGCTAACATTTAAGGTAAGAAACTCCCGTTATAACGGTATATGAACAAAATAGGTAATTTTATATTTGGGCAAGTAAATGTTCTCCCGTTCGCCCGTTTTTTTCTAGGTAGGAAGTAGCTTAAAATTCACCTTGGGTTATTTTATATCAGGAATACAGTGACCGCGCTACTCTGAGTATCTGACTTACCAGATTTCAATCCAAGAAACATAAGTCGCTATTGATGTCATCATAGGTCCTGCTATAACATATCTACTGGCGAAAGAGTTAACTTGTAAATTAATATCCGAGATCTCAAGGGGTTGAGAAGAACTATTTGAAATTCATGGCGAAGTCCGTGGCATTCACTTCATTTTTTGAGCATGCTTCTAATCAACAGTATACGGAAAACTTGCAGCATCGAAGCTGTTGCTGGGGTCTAAATAAGGTGCAATTCCTCTGATCCAATAATCTGATCCCGCTTAGAGTCTTTATTATGACCAAACACCTCGAATCTCGATTTTCTCGCAATTTAAGCCTATGGACCTCAGTGATGACAACAATAGCGAACCATAAGGATTGGGTTATAACCTGGACAATTTGAGTCGGACGACCATTCTGTGTGCTTGAAGCAGAAAAAACGGACGAGGACTTCGAAGTTTGTTTTCCGAAGCAGAAAAATATTATTGATTGTGCACATGAGTTAGACGAATTTATGCGGACACTGCAAAAACGGCGACGGGAGTAGACGTCAAGATGAATAACTACGAAGGAAAAGAAAGAACTATTAATTTAGTTTCCCAATGCTTCCTTCCATTCCGAGGTGTTTCGTCTGCTTTTGTGGGCCATGTCCTTAACCATTTCATTTGGGTCCCAGAAATGAGGTTCTATGAGTAGTAGCGTGCGGTCTTTTATAGTTTTCGTGAAGCAAACGTTGGTTTTCTTTAGCGTAGTGTTTTTATTATTATTTTCTATTTATTTATTATATTTTTAATTTTTTTTCTAATACTTTATCTAGTCCCAAATGGATCAAAATGATCTTCAACTACGGCATTTCACTCGTCGGATTTCTTTCCCTCATTGTGTCAAAGCGATCACCCATTCCTTGAAGCCTTCTGCCCGAGATCTATGCCATCGCTGCGAGTCCACAGTCTAGTAATATACTCGTAGATAAGGAATTCAAATGAAAAAGTGTAGCCTTAAAGTCACTAGAATCACCGGTTAATACATCGACAATGTTTCAAGGATGCTGTAATATACTCAATAAGTTGATTGTGGGGAATAGGCACACCTCATACTGAGTGCCAGAGCGAACTAGTATCGAGGCTAATAAGCAGGTAGATTTTTAGTGAAAATGGTGGCTATGACAGGATTTAACAGTCCTGAACATTTCTTTGGAAATGATATATATTTTATTTACACGCGATAGGGAAAACAGAGGAAATGAGGAAATGCAAAAGGCTCCGGAGTAGGCCTCCAGGACCTCAAATGTCTATGCTTTTCTTCGATATCTAACACGAGAAGAAGTTTCAAGATTGCAACGGAATGGACAAGTGAAAGCTAAAGTTTCTTTGTGAGATCTCTATGGGACATTTACTTTCCCAGGATATTAAAAGAAAATGGTATTTAATGCGAATGGTGAGTGCGGCTTCTGCGTAATTGCGAAGGATACATCTGATTATCTGCATGCACTATGCGAAGTGTTGTTCTGCATTCAAAGCGGATGTTGGAAGCTACTTCCTTGTTAAAGAGGATCTGGGACGCCTGAGGCCAAAACAAGTCATGATTTTGTTGTTTTGGGAACAAATTGTGTGAGGCGTCGAGGTGTTCCGGAAACAGGAGACAGTAAATCTTTGCAGGACGTCATGGACTACTACAAACTCAATCAATCAATGCAAACCTTAGATCAAATGAATACTTTTAAAGGTAATAGAGGATTAATTGCTAATAAACCAACTAGAGTCGTATCAACTAAACGTATGTCCCATAAAAGATAATAACTTTTCTACTGTAGATATTCCAGAACGTGATTCTTCTTATCGCAAATTCAATGAATGACTATTTACAACAATGTTTGCTTATATCGCTATGAATTTTAACACGTAGAAAAATATGCATATAAATGTTATTTGTAAGCTTTTTTTTCTTCTGACGGAATTTGTAAATTACGCTGAAAATTTTCTAAACCGAGGATATATATATATATATTGTATAAATGATCATGATGCCAGTTTGACTGTGATGGCATCACGTTAAATACATTTACATAAAAGTGGGAGTAATTGATATTGGAAAAACGATTTAAAAAAAAATTATATCGTCATGTTTTCGTTGCAATTTAATGGATATTCACCGAAAATAAGCACGAAAAGACTAAATTAGCGCTTTTAAATTTTTGTTAACTTGTTCAATATTGGGGTATAGTTTGCTATTCCAATGCTAACAAAAATATCACATCTGAATCGGAGAATTGACGATTGCAATTATTTGTTTTAGTTTTTTAAAGGAGATTTTATAACCGTTTAGAGGTCTGAATTTTGTGATACAACTGAACATGAAAAACAAACTGAAAAAAGACCACAAATATAGTCGCTTAAATATATAAAAAATATTCGAAAATACTCAAACAGTGTAAGCATGCATAATATCTACGAAATTACGCAAATTAACTTGTTTGGAATTTAGCTTTCAAAGTTATGACTACGATATGTATCTGTTATCTGCATGCACGACCTTCCAATAAAAATTATACTATAGTGTGGTTATCGAAAGGTTTTATATAATTTAGTAGACTAACGTGCTATCAATATCCTCTAACGTTTTTCCTGGAATTATAATATTTTCGCGAATAATTTCTTATAGTAGAAAAGACGTTTGTGGTCAGTCTTAATCAAACAAAATTTTTCAGCAAAGATTAAAGTATTCCTTCGTACTTTCAGTGATGAACGTACGTTAATATATTCTGCGCAAATGAAAGCTTTGACAGAAGATACCTCAAAGGTAAGATGGAAAATATGTTAGCGTAGGTGTGATATCACCATTAAATATCAATAAGCAATTTATTAATGAATTAATAATAACACGCCAGACTCGTGTCGAATCACTCCTACATATAACGCCAGGTGTTAAGAAAATTTCGAAAAATCTTTCATAAAAACAGAAGATGACACTGTCAAAGTACGATTCAATTTATTCACATGGTGTGTCTCCGTTTAAACCGCAACTCATTAGTAACACATATAAAAACGTAATTGGGCCTTTGAATTTCAATTTGGAATTCTTAATGATGCCAAAAATTTTTCAACTCCTACGTTTTTTTTGTGTGGTAGCACCTGGATATGAACTCCTACGAAAATTCCAAAATAAAATCACTGCGGCAGGTGACCTGGCCAAATATAAGGCTTGAGCCGATGACTTGCTTGTATTCAAATCCAGAAAAAGGCGTGAGAAATATTTTTCGGACGGTTTAGACTGCAATTGAGAAGAAGATAAGATGCCATTTCACCTCAATCAATTCATCACCTCAAAGATCTTCTTGCTTTATAAAAAAAATTGGAATTTGCTGTTTCTAAATGCGCATTTGAACAAGTAAACAATTTAATGAGCAACGTGCTAAAAACTTATTAGTTTCTGCGTGTTTGAAAATCATTCTCGTGTCAAGATCGCAAAATAATTAAAAATCAAAATTATAGTTGAGAAATTTAACTTACAACAACAAGCTATTTGTTATGTCGAAAAAAATTTCAATAAAAGAATTTTTAAGACATAACTAATGACTGTTCAAACAGGTTAAGAAATTTTCTAGAACCAGAAATTAAGTGTGGACTCCACATAACTATGCCTAATATTAGTAAAAGATAGCCAAAAAAATCTTACCTTGATATGCCGATCGATGAGCCAGTTGAGTTCAATATCGTCATCATCTTCACCAAAGGGGTTGATCAGTACTTCGGCAACCTTCAACCAGCCTACGTAGAAGCAAAACTGGAATAACAAGAATTCAAAAAAATTTACTTCATTGTTTTTAGAATGGTAGATTTTTCGCTGTAACGTCTTAACAAGCTTAACATTTCCATTTAACGATATATTCAAAACATATCAAGACACCCAAGTCACTAATATTATCTTAAAAATTTCAAAAAAAAAATCGCGCCTAGAGCATGTGTCATTCAATAAATACAGAGGGATCTAAAAGTATTGGCACACGCGCGTTTTGAAGTGAATGTGCAAATCAGTTGAATACATTATTCTCAATCCTTACCAAAACCAAAAAAAAAACTTTTCTTCCTGATAAGAATCAAAAGATTTTACAAAAAACAACCAACAAATAATAAATACAGCACTGATTCAGCGGGCTAGAAATGCTTCCTGATAAGTAACAACCACTGCCTGCTGAGGTCGGGGCAGCTTGACCTCTGGACTTGAGGTCTTATTTCAACTCTTGGTGTTTGCATCAACACAACATTGGTCTGAGTTCTATCGGGACTTCCATTAGCTTTCCTCAAATTTAAACCATGGTCGCTAAATTATTGTCACGCAAAATAGCGGCCATATTAACAATGGCTGCAAGTGGAGGTAGCATAAGCCTTGGGTTTGAGTACAGACCTAATAGACCACGAAACATGATCCTTTGAATTTGAAAAAAACTTCTACAACTCCAATTACTACTACTGCTCGTCCTACGTCTCCTACTATTACTTGTACTACTACGATGCATAAGAGTAAAAGGAATAAACGAGGAGTTCGGATAAAATAAAAAGTCGCCAGGACATTCTCCAGTATTTAAACACTTCACACATTTTCTAGTGAACAAAACAAATTTTTGTGTTCCAACTACGTCAATTTTAGTGGCTTTTTTTTAGCTGCTTTTTTACTTCAATTTGAAGAAAAGTGCAGCTGAAGGACATCGACTGCTATGTGAAGCATATTGAGAACATACACTGTCAATAAATACATGTGAGTATTCCTTCCGCCTGTTTAAAAGTAGTGTACTTTGACATCAGTGACAAAGAATGCGAAGGGTCGTCAGTAAAGTTTTGAAACGTTTAGTTGGAAGCATTACTGGACCAAAATTCATTCCAAACTCAAGAGAAGCTTTCTAAAGCCTTGGGAGTGACTAGACAAGCAATTTCAAACCGTCTCGAGGCCATGGGTATGTTGTAAAAAAATCACTTTGGGTTCCACATTAACTCCAGCCAAGAGACGTCGAATACCGGTTTTTTCAGGTGGGAATAATTGCTCTTAATGCAACATCGGAAGGGTTTTTTGTACCAAATAGTCACGCAAAACGAAAAGTGGATCCACTACGATTGTTCAAATTGAAGACAAACGTGGGTAAGTCTGGCCATGCATCAACTTCAATGACCAAAAGGAGAATTCACAGCAAGAGGATAATGCTGTGCATCTGATGGGATCAACTTGGAGTGATCTGCTATGAGCTACTCCAGCCTAACGAAACTATCACACCGGAAAGTTATAACAAAAACAATTGATGCAACTAAGTCGAACATTTAAGCTTAAATACCCCCAATATGCCAATACAAATGACAAAGTGATTTTTTGGCACGATAACGCCCGACCAAATGTTACTAAAATTTTCAAGGCGACTTTGGAGGCACTGAACTGGGATGTCCTATCTTACACGTCGTATTCGCCAGATATTGCTCCTTTGGACTACCACTTATTTCAGTTAATGGCTCATGAGCTGGCTGAGGAGCGCTTCAGTTCTTACGAAAAAGTGAAAATTTGGGTCGATTCTTAGATAGCTTTGAAGGATGAGAATGCTGTCTGCAAGATGGGCACAGGTAGTAGAAAGGATGGGCAATATTTTGAAAGATATACATTCGACACCAGTTTTTCTCAACAAAACCTCAAAATTTAAAAAAAAAACATTGAAAGTTATTTGTACACATAATAACCGGCCACGAAGCCGGGGGTGTTCACTTGGAAGCCAATGCGCTTTTACTGCCCACCTCTAAGATTGACCATTCTAATAAAGGGACAAAACGTTGAAGGAAGACATGGATGGAACAAACAAAACACGACGGACTTTTGATAAAACTGCGGTTGCTCAACTCTCCATTGAGCGCTCCTCTGAACAAAACAGGGCGTTCCTCTTCTGGCTTCTTTACCAACATCCTGTGTTGCAACTCACCATGGCTGTAAATAAGAATAATCTCCCAATGTAATGGTGTTCGACTTCAATTTTCCAGATACATTGGCATTTCTAAGCAAAATTTGTTTCAGATAGGACTTAAAGGCGAACGTATTAATATCTCTTCAAATTTGTATCCATACATGATGAATCTCATATACTATTATATCAAAGGAAGAAAAATCAGACAAGTCATCTTGTGGAAAAATCATTTTCACATACATTTAAGCACAAGAAGTTACTCGTCGCGATCTTCTTTCTCATCTACATCCTTTAACTTCAAAGCTCTCTACCTTGGAAAGCTCACTTTATTTGCTATACGAGCGATTCGTATTTCTGTTTTTATGATGCCCGTCCGAGCAGTTAGCGCTTTTTAGTGGGTACGCGATGCTCCAACGCATTACCACAGGGTAAACTCAAAGTACCCAATAGAGGTGAAAGAGACTCAAGCCAGTCATTTGATAGCAGTAGATATTTAGAGAAAGCAAGAATAAAGAAGAAATAGTAACAAGAAGCTCAACAGGCATCAGAACAGTTAGTTGATCGAGAATTAAAGGCTTCATCAATGACTGCGCTTACATAACCAAGAACGATAAACCCAAGCCGAGAATAGCAATTTAGTCGAAATATGAAGCCAATCACAAAAATATTGGTGAATACCTTCACACTTCTTATCAAGGAAACAACTCAAGGAAAGGCGTCAAGAACGTGTCCTATCAGCTCAAAGCACGCATGAATCAGATCCAAATTGAGCCTTGAAGGCGGTTAAAAAGCAGACAGTGAACTAAAAGCGCTAAAAGAAGCGAAAAATTGGTTTTCTCGAAACAAAAACGTTGCAGTAAGGTTAGAAGGACGGTTTATAGTCCCTAAAGCAAGATCAGGAAAATAAGAGAAAAAGGACTACGATTGTAGGCTATTTTGATGTGGAGTCTACGAACCACATCAAAATAGCTTTGAAGGTAGTGCACTTGCAGTCGGAATAAATGGAATTAAAGAAGGCTCACCGCACGAAAGGCAAAGTTTAAAAAACCTGTGCGAACGGGTCCTGAAAAACAATGAATGTCCTCTATAATTCTATTCTAATTTTGCTGTTCTATTCTTGGCGATGAAAGCCAAAAAAGGTAGCGCTGTGATTTTTTGCTGATAAAACCAACAGACGACAGGTTAGATGTCAAAGAAATAAGGGAGTGCCTATAGCTCGAGAGAACAGGAGCCACTGTTCAAACAGTACGAGTCAAAATGTCGGGTAGACTCACAGCTCCTGGTGCAATTCAGGGAAGAATCCTTAGGTAAATAGTTTTTCCGCAGTTTCAAGTCTCCAATAAATGGTTTTACTGTAGATCAGACACCTTGAATTTACTGCATTTTGTAGAGGAAGCAGAGGTAGAGCTAGAGGAGCCTATTAGACAAATCCTGCGCAATGCCAGCAATTTCAGGATGAGACTGATGGCTGCAGTGCTTGAATACGATGCGAGGGTGAAAAAAGTTGATCTGCTGCTGATTTTCACATAAATAAAGCTCATTGAGCACTTCGTGTCGAATCTTTGTCAGTGTTGATTTCAATATCAAGGCAGTAGAATAAGAAATGGCTCTTTCCCATTCTAGATGGAAAAAAATCCGAAATTTTTTTTAAAAAGGACGAAAGTTGTTATGCCGGAAACATAGCAACCCTTTACATGTGTTTCACAGAACCATTTCGGACGTGACAGAACAGAAAATTTTCGCTACTATGGAAAACTCATTTTGTTTTCTTACAACCCGCTTAAATCATAATTGAAAAAGAAAATGACTGATTCCCTTGGATTGAATTTTCCGTGTAACAACAATTGCTGATAAGATATACAAAATATCAGGAAAGTTTAAGTGCGATAGTCTGGTAAATGAGATCGATTTAATGAACCAATTATGTCAAAAATATGAAACCTAAAAAAAGACTTGAACATGACAAATGGATATCCTTTGGCTAGATGAATATTATAACAAGAAAACTATGTGATGCTAGAAATGGCTACAGGAAAAACAGGGAGCTGTACTGAAATCAACAAACAGAATTAGACTAGACTCTACAGATTGAGACAATTCAGTAGACCTCAAGTCTATCTAGGAAGAAATCTAGGTACCCTGGAAACATTTCCTGCAATAGGTTGCTCTTTTAGATTGCAAATAAGTTCGAATAGGAAGATTCTGCACGTTGAAACAACCGCCTATGCCTTTGCATATACAGAAAGCCTAAAAGCGCTCCTGGATAGAATTAAGCCAGATAAACATCGAATATACTTGCTTCACATTTCAAAAGTGGATTATAATAGCCTCAATTTGGGTGCTTATGCCTCAATTGATTCAACCAAATTGTATTGCCAAGTATATTCCCAAGTGCCCGCTGAGATCGGCACGAAATCTCATATCCTTCGATTGCCTTTTTTTTGTGAGGATTCCTGTAAATTCTGTTCTACGTGAATAGTTCTTATGCCTGGGGCAGACGACGACCCTGATCAATCATGACACCTCGTTTGACATTCCTGAACTAGTTCAATTATGGTGGCCCATGAATACGATCAAAGTGATAAGGAAAACTATCATTTTTCCTATTATTAAGCACTTTTATCACCGAAACTTAACTATATTTGTAATTAGTAGGATCTGTCTTGCAAAAAAAAAAATTAAAATTCGTTTTATTGTTGCCACAGACCGAAATTATGTTGCGTTTAATGCCCATTCGGCCATCCTGCGTTTTCAGTGATTAAAAGTTGCCGAAATGAGCCCCACCGAGAACACAGCAAGACCGGTGCGCATTAAACTGAATCAAATTAAAATACATCGAAAAAATTTTCTCCATTGTTTTTTTCAACATCACGATTTTCAAACCACATCTATGACATTACACGACACAAGCCAACAGTGTTGTTGAGACTTTAACAAGTATTTTTTCTTTCGTCCACTCCCCGATTGTTTTTGGAAGCACTTAAGCCAGTTTGAATCAGTTCAAATTCAGTATCTATTCGAACTAGTTGATAAACTATCTTTTCGGATATTTTTTGAATAACGATGTCGTTACAACGCAATAACGTGGATCAGATACTATTTTCTGTTTCTGCATCATGGTAAGTGGAAGAAAGCAATGAAAAATCGAGTAACAAGTTGGTATTTAATTCAACGAAGCCAAAAAGGACACTTGAGCAATGATTTCTACAGAGCAGATTTTCATCGATTTTTTACGAAAATAATTAAAGTTTCAAATATGAAAGCGTTAGTATTTTAATCAACTAAAAATTTAAAGAGGGTGGGAGGCATATCCCATGCACGATGATATGCCTCCCACCTGTCAACTCTGCAGTTTGAGGGCGTCCTTCCTGTTAAAAATTTGGATGGATGCAACAGCTTTGAATTGGACCCAGTTGACGGACATACAGGTTGCGATGTATTTTTTTTCTTGGCGTACGAAACATTTAGTCCTTGTGATCAACCTGAAACAAGCGGATAGTTACAAGGACGAAGAACTTTGACGCATGAGCCGAGAGGATTATGTTTGATGCGAGATTTTATAGAGTTAAATGGAATGCGTAAAATGAATTTTGTTTTCTCTTGTACTGTACTGACGTGGGATAATTCTGCTATATCGTCTTGAATAAAAAAAAAAACAAATGACAAAAAACCGCCTTTTCCTTTAAATTTTGACCTTGAATAAGTTGAAACCATTAACAAATTGAAAGATAATTGAAAGTATTGATGTCCTTTGCTTAAAGTCCGACTTTTATTGAAAAAAATTGTTGTTAGTAGATAAAGGAAATACGAGGCATCAAGTCCTGCTCATCCGCTGAAGCTATTCCTAGACTGTTTCTTCTACAGTGGCGTGGTAGTCCACGATTGATCTGGGTGGTTAGTTCAGTTTAATATTTTGCAGCGAGTTCCTTACACGAAATTCTACTATCGATAAATAAAATAAAAAACCCTTCATTGCCTTAAGGATGATAATACCAAAGAGGGCTCTTTCAATCCTTTCTTCAACTTTCTACAGGGGTTTTCAGTAAAAAATTAATTTTAAATTTTGATTAAATTTCAGAAATGTTTCCTTTTGAAGATACGCTCGTGTTTTGTGAGTTAGCAAGTATCAATCATTGTTCTGGTAGGGACGTATTGTCGAATTGGATATATTTTATCATTTATATTATCGTGCCTTGTTACATAACTATTCCATGCAATTTATCTGATGTCTATACGAGCATGTGATAGTGATAATTCAAATTGTACAACGTTTCGAACATCAGTCAAAAGACATTGATGAATAAGTGGTGATTATTTCGATTGCACAACAATGTCATGAGTTTTATGGCACTATCAATAGATTTATTCTTAAAAATCTATCATTAGTTGTATTATACCTTAATTAATTCTTAAATTTATCTGCGATGCATTTATAATTTACGTAATATTCATTTTTCTTCACGTGGTACTCAAAACTACACAACATGTGTAAATGAACTAATTTTTCAAACAAAAAGGACCCCAAAAACAAGTCTGACAACAAATCCCTATTTTTCGGTTAAATGTTTTCTCGGTAAGTAAATCCATGTTTCTTTGATGCCTATAATGAAAGGTTAAAATCGCGAATCATACTATGGCCCCAAGCGACGCGGGAGGAACTTACGAAGACTTTTTCGTTTGCACAACCCATGTCAGTAGTTTATATGGTTTATATATTAACTACATGTCAGTAGTGAATATTTGCGAATAACGAATATCACACACAAGCATGGTTTCGTGGAACATTAATGAGGAATTCACATTAAGGTCGTATGAACAAAAACTACTTAAGATGCTGACATGCTGCATAACTGGAAAGTAAACTTTTTGCGCATATTTATTGTGTGTTCTTACTTCAACCTTTTTTTCTTCCTTATTTTTTGATTTATTTCGCTTAAATGAGATTTCGGGGTAGCCAATTTAACTATCGAATAGGAACTAGTTACCGACGTGGATAAAAAGGTTTTATTAGAGGTTACTTTTTGATTGTTTGGCAGCTAGAATCATAAGATATGACTAATTATTCCATTAAATTATTTTGTTCTGTTATGAGACTAGTCCTTTCAAGACTTTTTGCGGGCGCCTTCCGTGAACGGCTCTATACATACGCGTTTGAGGAAGTTAAAGTTCAAAAAACAAGAGTAAAAATATCAGTTAAAAAATCAGCTTAAAAGGATTAGCGAATTTCGGGTATACAACTTAATTAAAATTAATTCAGATCACATGTGGAGAAGGATATTAGAATATGACGTGATAACTCACCTGTAGGGCCAAATAAATTGGAAAATAGATGTCCGGATCCCTGGCGCCCTGATCCGGAATCATTTGCTTTCCCATCAGGGTCGCTATGAAATATATGTACAGAACGAGGGTAACCACCTGGAATGATAGTAGCAGATAGCATTCATAAATAAAACAAATATATTATAATGGCTTGTAAACACTTGATCATTACTATTATTAGCTATTTTGAAAATGCGCAACAGGAATGCTAATGACGAGATCGCATTGAGACAATGTCACTTCCGTGCAATGGAGATATCTTCTCGGGGCAAGACCCATTATAAACCCAATTGCACGGAGGACACGGCCGACCAATGATCTTATGACATTGTTCATTGAATGGATGGGTGTTATGTATTAAACATTATGCTCATATGCGCGAATGTGCAGCTATATGGCGAAAACGACAAGCTCACATGCCGAACAAGTATTTTACCTGAGTGTAGACAAGTGGTACGCAAACGGTGTCATAGCCGATAAGGGCGCCAAGCCGACGTCTGATGTCGGACAGCTCCATCAGCAAAGTTTGAACAATATGATCGGACGTTATGTGACCGTCCTTGCGCGCACGATTTATAATGTTCGTGGCCCAGACCAGGGGCATCCAATACTTGGACATGGGACTCTTTGTATTCATCAACTCGAAGATATTCCTTTCGCTTTCCATCATCAGACCGGCATCCACCAGATGTTGCGTGGTGGGAAATCTTCGTTTCACTCGCAAGGATATCCTTTGCAATGTTATCACATATGCCAACACCATATAACGCATGATGTTTCGCCGCATCAGTCGCCCAATCTCATTCTGTGGATGTGAGTTTGTTGTGGTCAAAAGAAGAGAATTTTGATTAATTAGAATAGCAGTAATGGGTTAAATGAATTTGCATGTTCATTTCGAACAATGATATAATGAAAACGTGCTAATTATACTTACTGTTGTTGTTACACTATCTGGAATGGCGGCACTTATGAATAGGGCAAGAGTATCAGGCCATGGTAGCAATTTATATTGCTCCCACCATCTTTTCACGACTAGACTAACGTAGAAACCCAGCACAAAGGACATTGGTATGCTGTCTATCTGTGATCCACAATAGATCCGAATTTTTTCGAATATACTGAAAGATAGTAGAAAAGAGAATTTTTTTGGTTCAAAAAATATAATTAAATATTAAATTTTAAGAAATTTCACATTATTGCTGAGTTAATTAAAAAGCTCTCGATAAACTTGTTTTTAGATCCGTGGGGAGGGGCAATTTTTTCAGAAGTTCATAACGCGTCCTTATACGTAAACCAGCAAGGCTAAATAGATCATTTTTTTCTTTTTAAAAAAATAACAAGTGTCCTCTGACGGGCAGTAACCAATCAAAGAATTTGATTTCTTCTATATTGTAAAATAGTTAATCAAGCTGTAAGGTGGCAGGCTAAATAGGACATTCAAAAGTTGTTAACATGAAGAGCATTTATTGTCTAATGTGGTCTCTGTTATAGAATTGGGGCTTAAGCAAGAGCCTTGTGGGACGCCTGCTATCATGTTCTTTAGTGAGGAGAGCCTGCCTCGTATTTAACTTGGCATTTTCTTTCGTGTAAGAAGGAAGCTATGAGGCTCATCAAGTATTGCGGAAAGTTGAATTGTTTGAGTTCATAGAGAAGCCCTTCATGCCAAACAGTATTAAAGGCTTTCTCTATGTCTAACACCACAATGCCCACTGATTTCTTTTCTTTGCAGGCTGCCTTAGTTTCGAGCTTAATACCCGAAATAATTGATGATCTGCGGAATATTCTCGCCTGAAGCCAAATTGAAAGTATGGAAGGATCATTTTACCCTCGATGTTGTGAGGATCAATTTTTCGAAGAATTTTCCCAAAGCTGGCAATAAGCTTATTGGTCTGTAGCTCATAGGTACATGTAGGTTTTTACCTGGTTTCAATATTTGGACATAGTTGCGTTTTTCCAAGATGAGGGGAAGTAGTTTGATCTAAGACATGCGTTAAACACATTTTTATATACGTCTTAGTTATACCCTTGGTATCTGGTGCTTTATTGTTACTCAATTTTTAAAGAGCAGCAGTTATTTCTTCAGTGTGAATAAAATCTTGATGGAGTTCTGTTGAAGAGCTCATCTCCTTTTCAAATGATTTTTTGACCATAATATCAGTGATGGAATTGTGACTGAAGATTGAAAGGTGAGAAATTTATCGGCAAGGATTTTAGCTCTTTCCTTATTGGAATGTGCCTGATATCCTTTATCATCTATTAGTGGACATGGCAAGCTGTTTTGTTTTCGTTTGAATATTTGATGTAGTTCCCATACTTTCCACGAGTTGAAGTCTAAATGTTCCAACATGCTGTTCCATTGGCGATTGCTTAACGAAGAGATTTTCTTTTGAATGCAGCAGTAGGGCTGTTAATACAAGTTTTTGTAGGAGCAAGCCGTGTTCTTTGCCATTCCCGTCGGAGGGAGTTTCTTGTCCTAAAGAGTTTTTAAGTTTCGTTATCTAGCTTTTGATACTGGATCTTATTCTTGAATTTTGGGACACTGCATTTAATAGCTTCCTAGATAGCATTATTAAAAGAATCAACGGTTTTATCGATATCTGAGACTGAGTGCAGCTTTTCCATCGTAACCCGATTTATGGTTAATTTTTGGTTGATTTTGCAACGAAACTTCGGTTACTTAGCTTTTTCAAAGAGAAAGGACTGAGTTGGATGCTCGATGGGGCGCTCCGTAGTGCCGATTGTAAAATATACAGGCATATGTGGAGCGAAAAGGACTTGCATTACACTAGGCTCAGACAAAATAACACTCTTGCCGCTCAAAACTATATCGAGGGTTGAGCCGGTTCCTTTTGCCGAGTAGTATGTGGGTTCACCTGACGAGTATATGAAAATGTTTTTGTACTCTTTAAGCTTATAGAGTATAAATTTTTAGTTTTGCCTTTTAATGAATCAGGTTTTGTTGAAAATTGTAAAAAAAAGTAAAGTAAACTTTGTGTTTCACCAGTTGGAGGTTATGGGAAAGTCTCCTTTTTTTGCAGTTGCAACGGACCAATGGAAGTGAGAAAATTGCAATTTTGCAAACGTTTTTCCTTTTCTAGCAGCCGATCATCAATGGTCTCTTATGTATGACCGGAAATGTTAGTAGTTTGTGTAATATAAAGTTGCATTTCTTCTTTGACGCTGGCATCTCACCTTCTATACTATGTTGAAATGGATACCTCACAAAGAGAGTTATACAACCGTGTTATATACAGGGCTTGTGCCATCCCCTGTGCAAATTCATGTATCACCATTCTTTTAGTTAAGCCACGATCCCTTGGTGCCGATCAGGCGACCAGACTGCCTGCTTGACGTTACCTTCACCTACCCATCGGGCTATAGAGCAAGTGCCCTTCTCTTCACATGAAATCTCGTATCCCTATTCTTCTTCTTCGCTGCGAACCTCATTTGCTGTTAACCAAGGAGCACTTTGAGTGTCGCTCTTACATGCCTCATACAACTCGTCACCAATAGCACAATACGAAACTGTCGTCCCGAACTGCTCCACTTAATTCCCCGATTGTGGGTTGTCGATAATGGATCATGCGAGACTAGATCCTTTCGTCTTCGAGCCTTTGATGGTGGGCTCTTCTAATCACTTTCCATTGGTGTTAAAAATTTCATTGGGGTGGCTAGTCCATAAGTAACGCCAGTTTTGTTTCTTCTTGTTGACGGGACAAACATTGATTTCATTCGGATTTCCTCGCTTTTTCTTCTTCAGTCATGATCTGAATTACTGCGGCTATTTTTCTTGCACAGAATTCAGAGTGGTTGAATACTTGCTTCTCAGTCGACAATCAGAGGGAAGGGAAGATTATCTAAACCACCTCGCATTTTCTATGCAAAGCTGTTCTGCTTTGTGTCTACGTTATTTGTCCTGGAGAAGCTCAGGTTAGAGACCACCGATCCCCATATGGATTTTTCCGGAATTTAGGAGAGGAATTCGCTTTCATTTAGTTTCATGCGGCTTTGTTATTAAAGTCTTTGACTATTACCAATCCTTTGAAAGTTCGGCTATGCGTCATGGCTTGTGACGTTTCGTGAATCATGAGTGGGATAAGTTGCCTTCTGGAATTTAAAGGCATTGATACTACCCTGAAAGTAACTTCAAGAGGAGCTTAGCCAATGACCGCTGCAATAAATTATCTCAGTTGTCTCTCATTTCTGAGGAAACTAATGGTTAATGAGTGGAGTCAACAAATAGCGGCCATAGGACATCCTTAATGTCATTTTTTAATAAGATTTTATTTGTTCCCCGGGTTTATCATGAGGGCATGATGGTTTGATAGACTTCTTTGGTCTTTCTTATGGGTATTGTAATACTCAAGCGTATGCACCAAAGTGTCTGAATACATCAGCTCGTTACGGGGGATTTTTATGGAAGGATGGGTCATGCGCAGCAAAACTTAGTTGGCCCTTGCTTGTTGAAATGCAACAAGATTTGGGCTTGGGACCATATAACCCAGCTTTGTAATGTCTATTTCAGCTGTAAGAACGATCTTACAGCTGAAATCCATCTATTGCGATTACATCTTTTTCCAGATTCGGAGCAACTAATCTTGCTAAATTCAATGAAATAATGGTTCTGTTGCAGAGGAGGAGGATAGAGACAGTTTAAAAAAAAAACACACTCAGAGTTTACAGTCTATGGAGGTATAATAAAGCTTTATTCGAAAACACTAGCTGGCAAGAAGAGGGCCAACATACGAGTAATAAAGATGATGGCCCTGGAATTCGTTGAGCATGTAAATGAGAGCCTTTATAAGGGCCATCGAACCAAGTTTGACAATTATCTTGATATTCAAGAAAAGGAAAATCGAAATATCTTCTTTCCACAAGGCTTTGTGCAACAAGATCGGTCGGAATGGATTCGGAGTTGTTAAAAAAGATGGCCAATGAATGGTATCTAGTGGACTCTGTGGCAAGGAAAGAAACAATAACAAAAACTGATTTCAGAGGTGCTATTGAGATAGAGAAGATGCCATCACTAATGTTTCATATATGAAATTAACATTGCTGTTAACGCAATAATTACACTACTTCTTAATAGTCTTAATAGTCTTAAGAAACGTTTATGGTTCCTTTATTAATATTTGGCTTTACTCATATTTATATTAACTTTTTATTTTTATTTGAAAATGAAAAAAATGAATTATACTTACATTTGTTGTTGTTTATTTAAAGCATATCTATAAATAAGATTAATTGTATAATAAAGGCCTAAATATGCTACAAGCTCTCGCCAGACTAATTTGTATACACTTCCTCGCCATCTGAAAAATCAAAATTATATTGATTAGAGCTGTTGCAATGGTCATAAAGTAACGCAATATTTATCAAAAAATTTACATAGTACACTGAATAATTCAAAAAATTGTTGTTGTAATTAATAAATTGAATATAAAATAAAATTAACGTCATCACAAAACGTATAATCTTCAAGATTTTCGAGCGAATTGTTCAATACAGTCTTGCAAACAGACTTACTATTGTTAAGGCTTCTTGGTCGCAATAATGACAAGATTAAATTTATTTAAACAAAAATATTATTCATCCCGGTTTTTGTAGCTCAAGTGCAAAGAAGAGAATAAATTTATTGAACTTAACAGGGCAAGTCAAAATCAACAACCATTTGACAGGAATGCTTGAATCGAATGTTGGCCGGAGGTGGATTGACAGGATAGTTGCACTCTGTTTACTTTGACTTAGATTGACTCAGATTAGAACACGTGGTCAGTTGACATCTGAGGCTACCAGCATAAAGCACGAAGTTGTCTTTAGACGCGCACTGTTTAGTTTGTCGCTGTTTAAGTCCAGTCAAGTAATAATAAGTGAGTGCTGCTTTCGTCAAAATCAAAAAAGAACGCCCTTTTCACTTGCAAAGGAAATTTTCGGGAATCTCCAAAAAGCAGCATACAAGAAAACTAACGCTTGCAAGTGGAACTAAATATATAAAAAAAGATGGGAACAACTATGTTTACCTAAGCCATAGCATAACAGCGAGGACATTCCCGGATGGCTTAGAGAGATAAAAACTGAAAAGAAGATAGAGAATAGGATAGAAAAAGCGATAGCAGATTTATATTTGAATTGCGCTTTTAATCAAAAGCCTGAGAAGAGTATTTGTGTCAAACGATTTATGGAGTGAAAGATGACTTAGATAAACAAAATTCTACTTATTTTCGTTGAATCCCGTTAGATCGAGTTTATTTTTAAGGTTTCTTGCTGTTTTTTGTCTACGCTGTGCGTGGCACACACACAGTTGTCGAGACATAAGAGTGACACTGTCGAAATCGAATGTCGAGGGATATATTTGGCATTATTTTGTAATTATCCACTTCTCAACTGTGGCAATACCAGCTAGATCGCACACATTAGAGTTCAAAACAGTTTGTAGTTCACCTCTAAGATGTCGCCATGCCAACAGGATTCCACTTGGGGAAAAAATATTGGGAATAAAAGAATGAAGCAGTGAAGCGAAAATTATGAGCTTTCCTTTCACTGGATCAACCTTTCACTCTTTCCAGGAGGAAAGTGGCAAATTGCCCTGAAAGTGAATTGAGGTTTAGAGCATCACATGTTTCATTGCTTCAGGTTCGCGGTGCCGCAGCTCGAGAATTTCGCTTAGTAATTTGCATTCGCGGAATGGAATATTTTATCGGTGGTGTAAGTTAAGTAGTTTCTTTTCGGGCGTCGCGAATTCCTTGCTAATTCGGTTACGGATGCGCGATTGATACTGATAGCAATTTGAATCGATTGGAATTTATAAAGGATTAAATTAAAGATCCTTTCTTGGAAATGCTGCGTACGGAAACCCGGGATTATATTGGCTTGTTCAATAAAGGAACCGGAGTTGAAGTTCACTAGAGGTCGGACCCACTTCCGCTTACCTTACTGAACGGAGCTAGTCCCCTAGCAGCAACAAAACTAGTGAACTATCAAGTGCCCGGACAGTTGACTCGAGGTGTACAGTTCACGTCCTGATTTCGGTGCGAGAACATCTCGCCATGGGGTCATGACCGTGGTGACTCTGACGTCTTAATCCTTTACAATTAGTTCTTGGCAGTTTCAAAATCTCGCTGCACCGAAAGGAAAGCAAAGAACCAAAAACAGAAGACAACACTGACTCATGTATATATGCGTCTATGCCGGAGTGGAGAAAGAAGTATCCTGAAGACAGCATAAGAGACAATTATAATAGATTTTAAAAATATCTATTTACTCAAGTCTTTTGCGAGTTTTATCTTAAGTAAAGAGAAGCAATGAGTGTGATATAAGAAAATATGTATAAATGCAAATAAAATTGCGCTTTTCTTGGTTCAGTACCATTAGCTCTGCAGTTTTTTCGGAACACTATCCATGTTCTGTTGTTACCTTATGCTACGAGTATGAAGCATGAACTTTTACAATGAACATGGTAAAAATGGAATAAATTGTGACCGCCTTTGAAAAGAGGCATTGCAGAAGAAACATTGATAGAAGAGATTGACAGAAGAGATTGATCGAACAATGACATGTGTGAGAAACTCGACGCGCCTCTGAAGTCACTCCATTGATAAAAGTAGCGAAATTTTAGTCAGCTGGATCTTGAGCCGATACGGCTCAAGGAAGTTTAGAACAAGATCTGCTACATTATGTTGGGAATAATTACTGATTGCAGTGAACCCGACGTGAATTTCGCGATCCTGAGGTCCCAAGGCGCCTGATAAATAAAGTTTAACTAGGATCTAGAGAATTTCCCAATACACTTTAACTAGGGACCAGTATATTTATCAGGCGTAGATCACAAGACCAGGCACTAGATCAATGCATAGCGGTTCAGCTTAGGTGGGTACTAACCACTCCCTTTTGAAGGCTTTTGTGGTAGTAATGGACCTACGGTATATCAGGGTAGCATTATCCCTTCGCAGGATCAGGAATAGCTCTGTCAGTCAACATCAGTATGAAAATTGGAGATCTTCAATGCAAAAAAAGACGATCTTATTGGAATGGGGGTAGATGCGATGGAAATAGTAGTTGCCGAATTTCAACTAGGTCCAAAAGAGACAGTGTGGTTGCAGTTTATTCACTATAAATTTAGCGACTTCATGGTTACTAGAAGCGTATGGATGCACGCAGAGTACTCAAAAAAGGTATTTGACTGGTGGCCCGAAGGACTAAGGCGAGTAAGCGCTGGGCGGATTGACTGGTGGCCCGAAGGACTAAGGCAAGTAAGTGCTGAGCGGATTCGATCGACGACGACAGTGAAAAGCATTTCAGATTCTAAAATAGGAGCACCACATCAAACGATCTAAAAAGATCGAGCCGAGAAATCCTTAAGCTCATGATCTATTAGGGGTTGTAGGATGGCAATGCCATGAAAAGCAACTGACGGTCCAATTTCCAAGGTCCAATTTTTTAAGGAAAATTGGTTAAAAAATATACCAATCTTGATCTTTCAGTATAATATCTTGATAGAACTTCTCAAGAATCAAATAATACGCAAAATAGGAAGCCTCTAAAGGAAGCAGGCTGGTCAATTTGAAATATGATTTGAAGGTGTAGCCTGAAAAAAATTTTACATATTGTTGACTGCCTATATGTTGGTTGAGCATCGCGTTGATTGCGAAAGTGTCGTTGCAATATTTTGAAAATTATAACTTTCACTTTAATTTGCGTTGTATTCTTCTGAGTTTTAGGCGCAAATAACTAGGTACGATCAGATAACAAGCACCAATTTTTTTCGTGTGGTGTGCAAATGGTTCATTAAACATAAAACACACATTGTAGCTACCATTCTAGCCACCATTGCGCGTCACATGCAGACCTGTACAGGTACGTCTGCATTGAATCCGTATTTCGCATTTCGATTTTTGTTTTTCCTCACTTTTACCTTCTGTGAATGGAATTTCGAATGCTTTTTGTTTTTCATTTTGATTCCACTTGACCGCAGAATGCATGTACTTCTCGCTGGAATAGCCATTCGTTGGTAGCGATCCGATATATTCCTCCTTCCATATGTGTATTCGCATGCATTCATTCACATGCAGTAATGAGAAAAGTATGGATACCATTACTATGCATTTTTGTTGTGGAAAAGTTTCGTTAAAGAGCTGTTTATGGCAATATACGCGTAGCAGCATTGAAAAGGTGAAAATTAGTATTAATATGCAATGGGAAATAAAAACAAAAAAAGGAAAAAAATGATTCGAATTTTTTATGTTGTGATCTTTTGCAATAGCTCAGGCGATTCGGTTAAGTTTATATTTAAGAATTCGAGTCAACTGTTTTTATAATCATTTGATTTAAATTCAAAAACCGCGAGTTGAGAGTCCATTCAGGCCTTAACATATGCTGTCTACAAAAGCTTATAAAATTATTATAACTTCATGGGGGATGGTGTTTCCTCTGTGAACCGCTCAACCTTAAACCATCTTGCTATGAAATTAAGCAAGCATATTTTTCGCTTACGCAGTCAATGGGTTTCTGATTTGGTAATGTGTTGAGTAAGTTATCTTGTTTTTTGCTTGATAACTTACAATATTAGTTATGGATATGAGGAAATACTCTCTTAGTGATTTCGAATTTCCGTTCAGTTTGAATTTGCTTTTGAAATCCCTAATCTGATGTGATGACTGTTAATGTGGCATGGAAATAGCACATACTAGCATAGAATACGTTTGAAAATTTTTACATGAACTTTCAGCTTAAACAAGGCCTTACTCTTACTTTAGATTAAAAATTTCAATTATATTTTATAAACGAACAACAGAAATACCATTACCACTAATCAATACCATTCAGCTTTAAGGAAAGTTGAATTAAACAAGGGCTTTCCACTGATAAAACAAAGTATCTATTGCTCAGATACATTCGGATTACTTATAAACAAATCGTTACTTTCGTTGTCTAACACTAAATCAAGATTCTAAGCAAGATTAATTTTCACAATTACATAACAACAATAGATACTCGCGTAAATGTTACGAATAATCGTGTTATTAGCAGCATTGCAGAATGCAACAGTTCGTGGAAGGAGAGTCCATAGGTGAATGTGTGCGATGGCGTTAATTCGCGCTTCATGTGCTTCAGGAAGAATCATCCAATTATAACACACAAAGATACTTGGTCACAACATCTTAATTGGCTACTGCACAGATTCTGTCGTAATAGTTTCCGGCATGCGATGAGTATTTGATTTAATGCAGGTGATTAGCACTGACAATTTCAAAGGTATTTTATACCATGATTGCGACAATGGGAAAATCTTGGAACAAATATTTGTGGGCCTGCCACTTATTTAACCTTTTTTAAAAGGAAATTCCCAAAAAATTTTTGCATTCGAAATTTTTTAAATAGGTGAGATCTATGGTGTCGTTTGATTAAACGTTTTTGTGTCGATACCTAACAACTAGCTTGTAAATTTTTTTTTAAACAAATGTAAACTCGAATTGGTTCAAAACACGGTTTCAAGGTGAGTACTGAAACTGATAATTTACCATGGGAAAATAATTCTCAATTCGCATGTACAACTGATTTGACACGAAGTAAATAGTAAAGTTTCCAAGAAAATTATTTCCGAATATTTTTATCCGTGCAAGGTATCAGTATGCAAAAACAAGAACTATTTTAACTCAGCAAAAACCATAAGGTCTTGTAATGCGTATAGAAGACTATTACTGCCTCAAGTTGGTGTGGATTACGCCTGTCGACAATGCAAACTGATAAAGTAAGTACTACAATTATTTGTCTAAACAATTTTGCAAGTCACTGTAATCATAAAGCAACAAAGTGAACAGATGGGCATGGAAACAAGTGCATGGGAGTTTGCTGGTACTTTTTTGTTGAATTTCCCTCTCAATAAACAGTCAATTGTCGATAGTAGTAAACATTCTTTGATGAAAAATCAAAATACTTTGGACGTGTCCTTGATTCAAGCCGAACTTTTATGTGACAAGAGAAGATTAGGAGAAAAGGTGACAAAAAGAAACCCGGGAGCTCTGAACGATCCAGGCTAAACAAATCGTGTAAGGCGAGCTCGTATTACAATGAAAACTCCCGATGTTTAAGCAAACACTGACGTGATAAGGTAGTGGACTAGTACAGCCAGTGGGAACTGAAGAAAGGTTTTGCGAAGAAAAGTTTTGCGACAAAATGGCAACAATTACGATTGAAAGCCAAGCTAGGGCTTTCATCAACAGACCAAAGAGGCGCTCTCCTCTTAAAATAATTTAGATTTCCTAGTCTGCTCTTACTGCTCTGGGATTGAGCTATAGACTGACAGCCTGCATTCGTCAAAACGCCAATTGTTCTGAAATCCTCAGAGGGACCTTGTGGAGGGCATTGTGTAGAAAAATCTAGATAGCGAAGCATGCACTAACGTATTGGAATCGGATACATGTGCTCCTTGTTCAAAGCAAAAACCATTGATTTCCCAATCGAAAGAGTTAAATCATACAAAATGGTATTCTGAGAATTCAAACAATGAAACTCTAAGGCGAACAAGTTTCACTAACCATTGCCCACAAGATTCATAGGAGACACACAGGTTGGAACCAGCCAAGCTGGTTACTTACGCTAGGACTATAGCGTAAGTATAAAATATTTTATGAACTTAAAAATCTAGTAAAAATGGCGTCGTCTGTCTCAGGCATAAAATAAATAATATTACATTCCAATCGAATTTTTATATCTACGGAATTCAACTAAAAATACAAGAATTAATTGTGTTGGCAAATCCCATTTTTGCCCTCCGAACGAAGTTCCGTCTCCGTGCCCGTCTATTTCCTTGGATCGTTCATATACATGCTTCGGCGGTGTCATCTTCGGTGTGTGGTTTCGTACTCATAAATATAAATTTAACGTCCTCATAATTGTTAAAAAAAAATTTTCTAGCTTCTTTCTCATTATTTCGTTCAATTAAAATAACACTCTCTAAACGCTTAAGTAAAAATGCAATACAAATATAAATCTACTATTAATTGCTCTTTAAATTACCCTATAATGATCTAAATTGCTCTCTTTTCACCAGCAGCCACCCAAGAGTGTCATTGCTATTTTGTTGGTACTCTCTGACAGTATATCCGACGTGAGGACATACCACATTTCAAATTATGGTACTGACCACTATTTTGTCCTCGCAAGCAAGATAGATGCCAGGTAGAAAATAATGGGTATTGCATCCTCAACCAATTCGCAGAATTCGACATCGAAAGCTTAAGGATTATAACGAGTCTATTGATTACATGAGTGCATTGAGGGCAGGACAACGCTACATGATCTCTACTAACTTAAATGAGGTTTACTGAATTAAGTCTAAAAGCATCAGAGGTTTTTAACGCCAAACCTGCACAGGAATCGAACCACACAGGGCAAACAAGCAATGATTAGAATATACAAACTGCAACATCGATGCTTACAAACAATACTTGAACCATTAAACATGAGCAAATTGTAGAAATACAACAAACCTAGGGGATTCGCTGTCAAATTTTAAGGAAGAAAGGTACACCAACCCTCAACTACAAAGTCTGAAGAATTGGTAAATCATCAAAGAACGATATTGTGCCAAATATTTTCAGCCGCTATAGAAACTTCCACAAACATTGGCACTACGCAGCCACTACCAACAACGAGCACTGCAAAGCTTATCTTGTCTCTCAAGTGACTTAGACTATATTAAAGAGTAATAGAGCTCCAGAAGTGTATGACATTTAAACTGTCAAATTCTTGCCTAATACCAAACCGTCTTCAATGCAGCTTCTGAAATACTTTCTCGAAGATTTGTCGCTTGAATCCTGACGCTGGGCACAACGAAAATGAATAGGGAGCTTCATTGTCAAGCGGTCGATATTCCTTTAACCATAACTAGTAATGGAAAACTGTTTCCAGAGTCTATTCAAAGTTTCATATTCTCGGTTGTACCTTTGATCAATTCAATACGATAATTTTTGGAATTTTTTTTTTTAAACTTCTAGTTGGTATTATAAGCTTTTTTTAGGTACAAAAAATGGTACAATACGAGTAAATTATGTATGACATACATATGTCAAAGTTAACAATTCTGTCACATTTGCGTTTAGCAGACAAATTGCTAAATTTGTCATCTAAACTTCATAAATTTTACCAAACAACAATCACATTTGTCATTTTGATTTTTGTTTGGGAAACTTTGGTTTATAATCAAATGAGTCAATCGAGAATTTCGTAGTAATGAAACTCTTTATTTTTCCTTCAATTTCGTGGTAATCCATCAATTAAAATTTATCGTCAGTTGAGTGAAACATGTGATGATGGTTTCACAGATGTACTCAATATGCGTGTGAGCATCCGACTATTCAAAAAAGTCAGAAGGTAGTGTGACACCACTCCTGAACCATCCTCAGGCCATCCTTGGTGTATCCGATCTGGTGACACAATCGAACAAGCGGAAAAATTTTTTTTGGAGGGTCATCAATTGTCTGTAGAAAAGGTTGCCTCTGAAGTTCGCAATTTCTGGGATCCTACAAGTAGACAGGGAAGGGTGAAATCTTTGATGCATGTGGTTGGTAGGGCTTCGCGCGGAGCGTATTTTCAGGCAATTTTGACGCATTGAGATATGGGTTGGTAAATTTTCTCTCGTTTTTTTGCGTAAAACCAGAATACGCGTTTTAAAACCTTTCTGCATACAACCCTACACAAATATAAATCTGCTTAAGCTGCTTTTTTCTCTTTCTGTGGGAAGTAGCCTGGGAGTGTTTGTGCTGTGTTTAGCAACACCCAATGGAAGAACAAAGACTCACCACCGAACAATTGGGGTAAGCGCTGGTGCTTTAAAAATGATGGTAGCCATGTTTTGGGACAGCGGTGGCATGAGCCTTTCTTATTATATTGCTATTGCTAAAGAAATGGTTATGAAAGTCGGAACGAGTGCTCTTGCATCAATTCAACCTACCAGAACATCGACTAAAGTATTTTTTTGTGACAATAACTTTCAAACGATCCTTCACACTTAGCAATGATCCTAGTGAAATTTGGCTTTTTTAGCTTTGTTTTTTGCCCCTCTGCTATTCTATGCAACCGACAGGTGGATATCTCTGGCCCCAAATTGTAATCTCCGAGTCAATCTGCTACTTTACTGAAATTTACCACTTAAGGGTCAGCTTGTCTTTTCTTTAACCAAGGGGTGGAGATCCTTTTCATATGCAATTCATTGGTAAGGACTGCTTGACTGTATGCTGATGACTGAAGTCTCCGTGATCTGACATCAGTACTTAGTGATGTTCGAAACCAGCTTGAGCTCTGCCCGCCTTTCTTTCTGATATAACTTAGTGATGACTCTTGGACCTGACAGCTTTTGACGTTAACTTCAGGAGCACTTTATAACGTTAGGTCTCAAAGAGTGACTTCGATGGATGTTCTTAACACCCGCTTTCTCTGGACATTCTGTCCACTTCAAATTACCTGACGCAGCGTGGAACCTTTCCATAGAGGATAGAAAAGTTTGTATATTAAAGAAACAAACGCTGTTTCAGCGTTTCGCCATTGGTAGACAATCTATCAAAGAGATATTTCTACTTAATCGTAGCTTTCGCATCGTTTTTTGTTGATTTTAGAGCGTTCATTAAAGTCTTTCTCAAAAAATCCTTTCGATATAATTTTTTTTGCTGTGAGCTATACCCTCGGTGTAAAAAAGTTAAAATGTTGATGTTTTTGGGATTTTCAGATGTGTTGTTAATACCCTGTTATAATTACTCCTGGATCACACCGCAAAGTATTATAATTGAATATATTAGACTAACGCTGACTTTTACAGTGCTAAATCTGTAACGCTTTAGTAAGTGTCCTTTACGAACTTGACACCCAGCAACGTTTCCCAACGAGTTAATTTTTACAGGTACAATTGAGGCATGATTATATATAAAGTATCATCACATTTCTTATCAGCGAGCTCTCCATCGACTGCTTGCAAATTCAGTAAGAAATTCACTATAAATAATTCGGTGAAAGTTGAGATAGTAATTGAAAAATTACTATCCGAATGTTGACATTGAAGTGGAACGAAAGTTAATATGTTTTACACTAGCGGATTATGGACCATGTTGCTTACCGCGTTAGGTTAAGAGTTCTTAAAACGAGTTCTTTCTTTTGCTGCAGAACGATTCATCTATATTAGAGATAAATTAATATTGCAAACGATTTATCCTTTTGCATACATAGATAAATCATGTGGATCGTGTGTAGGATTTAAAACTGCGTCATTTCCTTGATTGTAGAGCACTACAAACTTTCAAATTCTCCCTGCCGGCAAATTTTTTAAATTGAACTTTGTATGATACTCAAAGTTTTAATAGTTTGCCACTCAAATCATCCACACTAGCATTCGTGAATGAAGCTATGAAAATAATTGAATTAATTTTTTTCCGGTCGTTCATACCATGTATGGTTGACATACAGTTGCCATGTATGGAAAAGTGGTCACTCGATCAAAATTACTTTTTCATTATCAATGTCATACATGCTGTTCGTTTACTCTTCCGAAATATTTAAAGGCATTTATGGTCATATGACGATTGATTAGCTTTATTAGCAACAGCAAGTGTGATTTGGTATGAAAGTTGAGAGATGTGTTCAGGATTGTTTTTTCGGATTAAACAGACTTGCAATAATGGTGGAGAATCCAGTTGTTTCTACCATTATTGTGTTTTGGCTTACACATACCAATAATGGCGAATATTTACAAGGAAAGCTATTGGGTTTGCACTTTGACCCAATTTAGTTTTTTTAATCATATAATTCCCATTAAAAGGACTGAAACATTACGACGCCTAGCATAGCAAAAAATTTGAGAGCTACGTCTACGCATCAATTAAATGCAAAAAAAACATGTCCTAGCACATGACCATGATTGCGAACCTCCAAACAGTGGAGGACGGATCATATGGTACGTTGTTGAGAAAACTTAATTATATGCACTAAATTATCCTGCAATGAACTTAAATTATTGGAAGTGGTTTTTTTCAAGTGCAAACACGCGCTCGAAAACAACATCGCAATTAAACCATAAACCTTAGTAAATTGAAATGACACTAAATTGTAGTCGTTGAACACCCTGTAGGTTGAAAATTTTCAAATGCATCATTTGTGTCAACTTTATTAAGCGTTAATGTCAGCTAATAGTTAACATATGAAGGTTTTCTTTCAAATGCTCACAGCACATATGAAGCATCGAATTATGAAACCAGTTGCAAACAAATGAAAAACACCTCCAAACTGGTGCATGGATGCAAGAAAGATCTGAAAATCATGGTCGAAGTCTAATTAATTGCCAATTTGAAATTCGGTTTGAGGTGTCGTCATCAAAGTCTTGTGATAGACATTATATTGCAAGAGTGAATATTACATAAATTTATAGCAATTCTTGGTTAAAATTATCTGCACTTACATATCATCAAGGTCTTGATCAAAATCTCAAGGAACTTGAAACGAGCGCTGCAACTTATATCGGAAAAGAAAAGAGGAGCAGAAACCCTAGGGAAAGATTTTGGTCAACTTACTCAACTCAAGTTTTCATGGCAACCAGTTTTTCATATATCAAAGATGAGGACTGATACGTACATCAAGTTCAAACGAAAGGAATTACCATGCTATTAAAAATGACTGGGATTTCGTAATAAACATTTTTCGAAGGGCTAAGATGCTTCGTAAGGAAGCTGATACCAACATTATCTTATGGCAAGCTCTAAAATGATAATTCCAAGAAGTGAATTTAACCCCGAGTTGCGTGTTGAGTTTGCATCGTTGAAAACGTAATGGTAGTGTTTTCTTTGAAAATTTTTGGATAACTAGATTGAAATTTTCGTCAGTTTGTATTGCATTAACACGAATCAAAGAAAGTTAAACTTCGGAGCGGTTTTGTAACAACGCAAACTGGAAAGACGACTTTTAGTAGAAGAAATGTAAGTATAATACTATGTGCCATATATGTCTCTGGTTAGTGCTTGAGTATAAGCAAACGATCCTATCAAGAGCCAGCCCATAGAGGGATAAGATATAGATAAGCCCAAAGCACAAATTTTTGTCCAGAAGCATCAAATTTAACGTATATAAACATAAATTCACCAAAACATAGAAATACTTATAGGAACTATAAATGAATGGGCAAAAATTTTGTCATCTGAACTAGAGTCATAAACTATTACAATACTTGCTCGCTATGAGTCAAGCACATTTCTTTGTTTTGTGTTCGCATTCTATCATCCAAATACTCAAAAACAATATTTAGTCTTTAAATCAATAATATGAAAAAATACCATCTCATTAAGTGCCCCATCATCAACAAATTTGTGCTGCCCATGGACACAAGAGAATCGACTTAATGAGAATGCTAGCGTCACACGAACATCATTTCCCGAAGAATCAAGCCCTGCCACTCATTCTGTTATCCGATTTTGACAGATGCTCGACTATGGATATAATTTGCTCGAGCAAAATGAACATGTGGAAATTGCAATCTTTAGCTGATATCAAGGCTACACTAAGCTAATTATGTATGTTTAAATTGAAATGAAATGAAATGTTGTTAATGTCATTAATGAGCATATTCTTATCCCTGATAAGAATTGAAGATGCTCAATATAAGTGTTTTCACATTTTAAATCAACGTTGACTAATTAAAGTGCATGATTCAGCGATCGACTCGATATTGATTCCAACATTCAAGTAATATGAGTGTGGCAGTTCCTTTACAGAAAATGCTTTTCTAACTGTAATGTTAACTCACTGTCAAATTTAAAACCGAAGGTAGCCGAAGATTTTGGAAATTGTAAATATTGATAGTATTTTTATATTTCATGAATGAACATATTTTCGGTTTAGTAGAATATTAATTTGAAGTAAAATTGTCGGTTATAATATTGACGGATAATTTTCAATTTCAAGGCAGATTCATGTCCTCTAATAAAACATTTAAAATTAATGCATTTTTCAGTTGTTATTAGTGATTTATGAATAAAATTTTCGTATTTTTACTCATGATTAGATAGTACATTGTGGATATTAAGTGCGCGTGTTTCTGATTGCGCGGAACACATTGAAGTTTCGATAGAATTACAGATACCATGTTACATATTGCACGAATGATAGGAACGAATGGAGTTTAAAATTTCGGACGCTCACGTACGCTCAAGTACATGGGTAGGGGCTCTATCTCTTTTACCTCTATAAGCCAGCTATTAAGAGAGAGCCTTGAAGTTAACTATTTTTTTTTTTTTTTTTTTTGGGTTGGGGGGTGAAGGCAATTTACGCCCGGAGTGTGGGACTCCTAGCAGCGCATGCTACCAGACTACCCACTAAACACCCCCCCTGTCAAGAGATCCTAGCCTGGAACCGTTTGACACATTACTTCGGGCTAGGCCTCTTTTTTACTACGCGCTAGGGCGCCGTCAGTCTAGAGAAATCTCCCTCCAGCGGGAGGGGGCAGGATGGAGGAGGACTGCTGGAAAGGAGACCTCCCTAGACCCCGCGCCCAAGGTTATCTATCGTATATTTTTTGGCAATAAGTATTGCCCGAGAGTAATGTGCCACGCAGGTCCATTTGTCAAAACTTTTCAGCATTTCTCCGACCAGATTGTCTGGAGAAAGCTCTCCCATCACCTCCCACAAGTCCTGCCGCATCCTGTTCCACCTTCTACAGTTGAAGAAGGTGTGACATGCGTCATCCTTTTCCCCTGGGCAGAAAATGCAGTCTGGGGACCGTGATTTACCAATCTTGTGCAAGTAAGACTGAAAATACCCATGCCCGCTAAGAAGCTGGGTAAGGTAATAATCAGTCTCACCGTGCCTTCGATTTAGCCACGATCCCACGTCCCCTATAAGGCGGGCAGTCCAGCGGCCATTGGAGTCGCCTTCCCATGACTGTTGCCACTCGAGTATTGTGCGCTGCCTCTCTTCTCGGTTGACAGCATATCTTGAGCCCTCCACTTTACGGTCATAAATTCTCCGTCGTTCTCTAGCAAGGAGGGCGATGGGTATCACTCCTGCGATCACCAACACCGCCGACTCAGAGACAGTGCGGTATGCAGACGCAACCCGCAAAGCTCCTCGTCTCTGTACCTGGGCCAAGCGCTTTCGGTACAGCTCCTTACTGAGAGCTCCGGCCCAAACCTCAGAGCCGTACAGTAGCACTGACTGTACAGCACTCATGAGAAGTCGGCGTTTGCTCGGTGTGGGCCCACCGATGTTGCACATTAGTCGACTCAAAGCTGAGACGCCCATCGCGGCCTTTTTCGCCGTTGCCCTGATCTGTTCCGAAAAGCTCATTTTGGAATCGATCAATAGTCCCAAATATTTTATTGCGACTTTAGACTCAACAGTCGCATCTCCGATCTGCAAAGGAATTACAGTGGGAATTCTTTTCTTCGTGAGAATGACCACCTCGGTTTTCTCTAGTGCCAAACTGAACCCACGGGTGGTCATCCATTCCCTCACTTGACGCATTAGCACTCCCAGTCTGCGCTGCGCATGTTCGACTGTACGTCCGGCGACCAGTGCTGCTATATCATCTGCATAGCCGACTAAGCGCGACTCATCTGGCAGCTCAAGCCTCAATAGTCCGTCATATGTGGCGTTCCACAAGTCTGGTCCCAGTATGGAGCCTTGCGCTACACCAGACGTTATCTCCATACTGCGTCGCCCATCTTGTGTGTCATAGAGCAGTTTGCGGTCCTTTAAATAATCCCTCAAAATCCGCATCAGATACCCTGGCAATCGGAAAAAATTTTCCAATGTGCCAAGAATATCCGACCATCTGGCGGAGTTGAAGGCATTTCTGACGTCAAGCGTCACTAGCAAGACAACTCGTTTTTCACTTTTGTGCGCTTCGGCTCGACGGACTGCATTCACCACTTCCATGATGGCATCGGAAGTAGATCGCCCTGCTCTAAAGCCATACTGCCGAGGAGATAGGTCCCCTGCAGCACGAATTGCGTCTGTGAGTCTTCTTTTGATGAGCTTTTCGAACACTTTCCCGGCTGTGTCCAGCATACAAAGCGGCCGGTATGTAGATGGCAGCCCGGGGTCCCCTTTTCCCTTGCTGATCAATGTGAGCCTCGCCACCTTCCAGCGAGATGGGAACACACCTTCTCTCAGGCAAGCGTTGAACACATTGAGCAGCAAGTCAGGACAAACGTGGAAGACCATTTGTAGCACCTCGGATGGAATGCCATCTGGTCCTGGTGCCTTTCGAGCTTTCATAGAAAGCACCGCTTCCCCCAGCTCATTTTTAGTGAACGATGGACATTCGCCTGAGTCGACCTCGTGGGCAGCATCAACACGGACAGGGTGAGTTGGAAAAAGCGCCTGCACTATACCGTCCATCTTATCTGCTTGACGTAAATACGGCTTCCGTGAGGTACCGAGCTTGCGCCACACTAACTTGTAGCCGAGCCCCCATGGATCCCTGTTCACATCGTCCACGAGTTCTCGCCAGCAGCGTGCCTTGCTCTCGTTGATGAGTCTTCGGAGTTCTTTCCTTGCTGATCTGTATGCTGCTGTCCTATCGGATGCTTCCTCTACGTTTCTCGACCGCTGAGCTGCACGTCGAAGTCTGTGACACTCGCCTCGTTTGTCTGCGATATCTTTTGACCACCAATGTACAGCAGGCCTGTCGTGTCGAGGCCTCCGTCGAGGCATAGATGAGCTACAGGCAGAAGTGATAAGGTTCATCGTTGACTCCGCCATTCCCTCGACTCCAGCCCTTCCGTTCCCCGAAGGGCATCCCGATGTCATTCCGCCTTTTAGAATCACATTGGCGAAAGTCTCCACGTCCATTTTTCCGATATTCCACCCGGGAGTGAAAGATCGTTGAGACGAGCGAGGAGTGGTATCGCCGATCTCAAACGCGATGTATTGGTGGTCACTCGCTGAGTAATCCTCGAGTACTCTCCAGTTCAACGTCGTCGAAGCGAGGGACTCCGAGGCGAATGTCACATCTGGGATTGTTCCTTCGCAGCCCCAGCGCCGGAAGGTCGGTACATTACTGGTATTTAAAACCACCAACCCAGTCCTCGCCGACATGTCCAGAATGCGTTGCCCTCTGGAATCGGTTTGAGACATGCCCCACTCAACGGCTCTGGCGTTGAAGTCTCCTGCTACGAGTACTTTGCCATCTGTGTTCAGAACAGCATCCTCTAGCGCGTCCAGTCTAGATTGGGCACGCGCCTGTTCCTGCAACGTGAAGGTGCTCTGTCGGTTGAGAGTTAAGATGATTACATAGCAAACAGCGCGGAGTCTCAACGCATTCTTTTTTCTTATGCCCAGGCGCTCCACACTTAAAGCAAAGCATACTACGGTCAGGGCCCTTGCAGTTCGAAGTGGTGTGCCCGTATGCAAGGCACCTGTAGCATCGTACTGGGATGGCGCGGCGGCGAATTCTGCACACCACCCAGCCGATTTTTATTTTTCCTTTGGCCAGGAGTTGTGTAGCATCTTTCTCCGTTACTTCGAGTATGGCCAGCCTTTGCCCTCGGCGATTCTCTGGAGAAAGCTTTACTTTTAATACAGTTATTCCAGGGAACTCTTTTTGAATGGCTTCTTCGACCTCAGCCGGATCGGCGATGCAGTCCAGGTCCCTTACTTCCAATGAAGCTCTTGGCTCCAAGGTAGAGACGGTGGCTTTTGCCCCAAGGACGTCCTTTATTTTGTCGCGGAATATCGATTTATCGGAGGAGTCCGCTCCAAACTCGACGAGTAGCCCTCCGGACCTCGTCGATCGTAGAGTTTTAATAATCGTCCCTGTTTCCTCCGGCTTGACGTTCTTGCGGATATCGCGTAGAACGTCGGAATAGCTCCTTCCGTCGGTGGGCTTCACAAGAATGGCGTCCCCGAGGGCTCTTCGCTTTTTTCTTGCTGGTTTATCCACGGTCTTTGTCGTTGTTTGAACAGGCATTGTTTTTTGGCTAAGCCTATGTTCGCGTTTTGCAGATTTTTTCGCCGCCTTAGATATCACAAGTTGGAAAGCGTCTTTTCTTTGTGGCGTTTCTGTTTCTGGCTCAACGTTCTCTTTACGCCTTTTCTCCTGGTCGCTCTCAAGAGGGCTAGCAGCAGTCCTCTTGATACTGGGAAGGAAAGGTTGGGTGACTTTAACGGGCACCGTTTGATCTGGATGTTCTTCTTCCAACTTTTTCCAGAGTCTCCTGTAGTGGCAAACCCGATCCAAGAGGTCTTCGAGCTCAAACACTCCATTTTTTACATCTTTACTGATTGTTTTTTGGTTTATGCACGCTCCTTGCATACGTTTGAGTATCGCATAACATTTTTTAGTCAACCGTTCTTCCTCGGAACGGTTCTCCGCGATAACCTCCTTAACAATCAGGTCTTTTTCGCCGACTTTCTCCTCCGGGGGCTTTCGTTCTATGGTCTGCGTGTCTCCTACTGAGGTCGATTCAGCAGTAGCAATCTTAAGAGTGAGGTGGTCGTAAACCTCCGGAGCCGCATTTACTACCGGCCCATCACTGCTCCTTCCGCTTGGGGCTGAATGAGACCGTGGTGGTGAACGCAAGGTTTTTCCACTACGGGAAAACACGCCAAGATAATCGTTATGGTTGTCAGAATTATGTTCATCGGCTCGTTTGTTCGTCTCCTCTGCGTTATTCTGTTTATTGTTGTTGTTGTTGTTTTTCTTCATTTTGTTCTTAAGGGTCCCCCCTCAGAGCCGCTATCTCCGCTCGGATGTGTAGTCGCCTTAATGATCCCATGGTTATCTATGCAAGCAGGGAGGCCATGCGAGGGTTGGCACCAGCCCTTATGGAGTCAGGTGCTCAGAGCCAGATCAGCGTTAATCGGGAGTACGACTCAACCGAACCTACACCACCAACTCAATGGTGCGAGCTTTGAACGTACTCTGAGGCCTGCCAAGGTTTTATCGGGACGGAGACGGCGTGATATTAGCCTGGAGCCGTTCGCGCACGGGTTTCACCCCGGCGGTACCGCGCAGAAAGCGACTAGGTCCAGAATATCATGGCCGCCAGCCCACATGCGTCAAATAAAGTCGAGAGTCAAATCATAGTCCGGGTTCAGTGCTGTGTTCCCATTAGTCGCCTCTTACGACAAGTTGGGTTACTGTGGATGTATTCTAGCCTCCCCCATCCACAGGGGAAATCTAGCCTCCCCCATCCACAGGGGAAACGTTGAAGTTGAAGTTAACTATAACCATTTCAATTCAACGTTGAAAAAGCAGAATTGCCTGATTCCTACAGGACTTTGTCCTGAACTATCCCAAATTTTGTTACTATCCGAAGTTATACCAAATACGTACGAACCAAGTTATATTTGAAGAAGAAAATTGGCACTAATCATTCCAATTGGGTTTCATTAGTTAATTTTAAGAATGTTAAAAGAAAAAAACAAAAGTAAAGTGTCAAAGTTGTAATTGTCAGTCAATCAATCCTAAGTTATTTTGAAACAGTAAACAATGCTACGTTGTTGGTGATGACGTATTACATCCTTTGGTTGTAGAACGAATCCTCACGAAGAGTACAGCATGGCTAGGCGGACACAGAGGTTAATACATCTTTAAGGGAGCTTTTGGATTACAAATTTCCAAAATAAAAAAATTTTTTTTACTAGTTTTGGTTCTAAATACAATCACAAATACGATGCAAAGGATTTTAGCGGCATATGAAAATTTTAAATTAGTTTTTAAGCACTTAAGGCGAAACGCAGCGAGATTGCATTTTTCCACTCTACACCGTATTTCATCGTTTTCGGGACCACACTCGTTTTGAAACATATGTTTCGATTCATGCTTGGATTATATACCATATATTAGATATTTTACATATATAATGTATAGAAAACAGTGGGGGAAACTCATAAGAACCGAACTTCAAACATTAATTTCCCGATATCAAAGTTTTTAAGATGGCGGACACGATTAAGAAAAAAACTATTGCGGTGATCACTCTGAATTCTTAATATGTTATTGGTGACACGTTCGGCTATTGCGTAAAGTAGGATCATGTCGATCGGAAATAAATTTTCCAATTTCCAGCCGATTTTCCAACCTCAAAAACCTTTATTTGTGTCAAATGACCGCCATTTTGCTATTTTTGGCGGGGAAAAAACTGTCCTTGTTGACGCAATGGAAGGGTTAATTTCTTAAACAAAGCTTAATTCCTGTGTTATTTGTTTTTTTTTCGTTCAAATGTTCCAAACCCGAGGAATCGTTTCCGCCATCAATTTTTGGTATTTTGTTCCCCAGAAAAACAGCTTGAAATTTTATACTTAACATGTTCGTAAGTATATGTACAAAATTTCAAAACGATATTTTTTCTTTCTAGGAAACAAAAAAATGTTTGTTGTTTCGTAAATCGTGAACTAAATTTTTTTCACAATCCTAACCTAAAAGCTCATTAAAAAAATTAAGCTTTGTCTAAATTTATTCATAGTTCTGTTTGTGAAGTTAAATATGATTGCCGTGAAAAGGATTTTACGATAGCACGATAATAGCGAAAGATAGTTTTTAATTTCTTAGATGCGAAAAAACCATGAGAATATCCTTTTTAGTTGAGCATTCTATGAGAAGGAATTAGTAATTTTAATGATTATCTTAAAAGTAGTTTATAAATCGGGAAAATGTGGGAACCTTTTTCAGAAGCAATAGTGCAGTTTTTCAGTGGATGGAATGTGAGCATCTTGATTTCTTACCTGAAACCTTAATCAACATACAACAACAAAGAATCCACGATAATTAATTAAATAAACTTACTTCAATAAAATTCGCCAAAAACATCCAAAGCTGCTGCCGTTTGGCACTTCGCTGGAATATGATATCGTCATTTTGTTATTATTATTTCAATATTCAGCTGTTCCTTATCGCGTCCCGATTTGCATGCGTTAATTCGATCACATTTGTGAATTCTAATTTTCTCTCATACGATCGAAAATGCGTCACCGATTGAATTTGGATGGCAGTTACGATAAACAATTGAATATGTTTTCACTGTTACCACTGGATTTAACACATACACAAATTTCAGAAAAACCACCTTCACTTGTGGATGGCGTTGAATGGTAGTCGACGGTTAGTTGTTGCATATGTTTAAGAGAAACGTTTCATTGTTGAGAGGGAATTCCTTCACGTTTGCCACCGCACAGACATACATGCATACTATTATATTTCTTCGAAGAAATTACTAAGGCACTCAAGTTATGGCATTCATATATACACTATATCGTTGTTACTTTGGTTTTCTTTAAGATATTCTCCTGCGGACGCTTACAAGTCGATTTTTGTTTTCGGAACTAAATATACTTGTTTTTTGTTTTGTATTTGTTTCCTGGAACTACTTTTGGATTTAAATGTATGAAACATTTATGAGTTATAACTTTAGTGCGTTTTTTTATATTTTCAGCTTCAATAAAAATTTGGTTTTTTTCACATTTTAGTACTTTCAAGCACTTGTTTTTAGAACAAACAATTTGAGTTGGTTTGAATTTTATTCATGCGAATCATATTAACAACTCCTTTTCCTTGAGCGTTGGTTGATTAGTAAATCAGGTAACTTCGTAATGCTGTCGGACTATCATGACCTGTAAAACAATCGGAAAAAATATTGTTAAAAATAAAAAATTCCAACATTTAAAAGCAAAGAATATTTTCATTTATGTTACTCTGGTGAGTGCAAGGTGGTTAAGTGTCCACTTGGAACCCGTGTCAAAAGGAAATTTCTTAACTATAGGAAAGAGAGTTTGAGAATAAGAGGACTTTCGGGTGCAAGGAGTTTATTGAGTTTGTACACTCTAGGCTACGCTCATTTCGAAAAGTGTCCAACTAATCTCAGCACTGTAAAGTCTGCATCTATTCTGCTCACAGAAACCAACATTTAATGGACTCACAGCGGTCCCTGTATAATAAAGTGAAATTTCCAAAAAATCTTTGAAACCGATGTGATTGATAGTAGAAAACAATGTGAGCATCCAAGCTTTTTTTCGAAATGTTTGGTGTTTTCAAAACTCACCGAAGTAACTAGTTGCCTCAATTTCCCCGTACTCAGGGAACATTAACTTTCACTGTCCATCATACTTATTGAAAATTTGTTACTTGTTCTTCTATAAGTGTGTTAGTCTTCAGATGTAGATTTGCTAGCATGGTACCCCAACTAATAAGTCTTTGCCCATATCTGAAAGAGAGGGGTCCAGGATTTCACGGAGTACTCGGAATATACTCACGGATTTGCAGGAGTATGGGCGAAGAGAATGTCTCGTTTTCCAGGTCTTACAGGGCGTTGTACTGATCACAGAAAGTGATTACCTTTTTGGAGGGAGAAAGGTGTGGGGAGATTAGCTTAATCCTAAAGCAATTGAGTGCATCATCCCCTATCTATATCCTTGGGGAAAAAAATTCTCGAGTGTTGGACAAGACATGCTTAGGATTCGCAGCACTCAAACTTTCACCGAATCCACTGCATTTGTAACTATTTTGGATATGACAGCCGTCTCGAAGCCGCTCAATCTACGGATATACAACTGGAGAGCTCTAGAGGACTACTTGACCAATGACCATTAGTTCAAACAATTTAAGGGTCAGTACAATGCTCCTGCTCGCCCATACTCTCAACGCTCCGAATGTGTTTGGAATGCTGAGACTATGGACGCGAAGAAGTTCGTCAATACGGTTGCCACAATTTGGCCTTCTGCCGGGTAACATAGGACTGCTTACTGAAGACACATAGAACTCTACAATGAATACCACCTATAAAACTCTGAAGAAGTGTGACTCCAGTGAGAAGCTCAAAGAGGACGGAGCCAGGGCGTCTGCTGCACCAGAGTCAGTCGGAATATCTCTTCGAGTACTGATCAACCCGCTTCTGGCAAAACCTCATTGAAGACGTATAAAGGTTACTTAGGCGGAGACTTATGGTTTTGGTCAAAGGCTAGACGTATTGAAGTCCCTTTCTGTACAGGTACCATACTTAAATGAAATGAATAACTTGGACGAGATAATACGAGGTCTCTTCCCTCGTCAACATATCTGTGTCTGACATTTCCACGGGGATAGGCCAGGAGACTATTTCCATAATGAAGGAAAAAACTTGAACTAGCTGCTCTTTTCATGAAGTTATAAAGATTCCATGATCATACGGTACTCCAAGTGTGCTCTTGCTTTTGATGTAGCACTTGCGCCCCAAAGACATCGTAGCTGCACAACCAGCACTTATCCTTCGAACAAATAGCCTTATCCTACTAAGCCTTATCCTATCGATCCAACAGAAAGCACAAACAGAAGCATGAACCATCGATCTAACGGTTTTCAACCAAAATATGTAGAATTTTATTTGGTTTGGTAAATTTTGTTCTGAATTTTTGCGTGAAATAAAAATACTAAACAAAAATATTAAAGGTTTTGCATAAAAACGCAATACAAATTTAATCCTTTCAATTTTCAACTGCGGGGAGCCGCACATTGATATCTCTATGACTTTGTGCGCTATGGCGCTAAATAGCTGCTTAGTACGTTCAATGATTGCTTACGTGAAGATAACCATGAATTTCACCAGAACGGTACAACACAAGTATCGTACTGATCATCCAGACGACTAGAAATCTCGAGTCTCCATCAGCATACTCCCCGTTTAGGCATTCCAAATACTGTGGAGAATCTGACACGAAGCTTATAAAAGAAAAACTTACTGAAGGTATACAGTGGCTTCAAAAATTATTCGCTCGGTCGTGAGTCTTATAAATTTACTACTACAGAATTCAAACTATAAGCAAAAGGCGTTTTATTTATTGCGTTTATAGATGCTTATAGACTGTAAAAAATTATTTGAACAAACAATGTACTTCACTGTCAGACATTAACAATCAGAAAAATTACGCTCGTCAAATTATTGCAAATAACTTAATCAAACGTCTGAAATAGCCATATATACCCCCCCCTCCTAATATCTGATTATATGCCTGAATCTGATTTGTACTAAATTTTTAAATTGCTACAAAATTTTGTGTTGCCACTGTTCGACATTTCAGTTATTCATGTGGTATACTTGGGTTCGTTGTCCTCAGCATGTCATTGTTTTTCAGCATTACTATGGAGGTATTCTTCTGAAAATTTTAATGCATTGCATATAGTTCATAATTTATTTAACAAAATTTAAGTCCCCAAATCCCCATGGTTAAAGGAAGGCTTACGTTTTTTTCTCGTAGCTTTTTTTTCGGCCATGCCATGCACATTCCGTATACTCCATAGAGATTATACTTACTTTTATCAGTTAAAAATAACTTTGGTCCGAAATTCTTTCTGGTGAATCTCCAAGTTTTAGCAAATAAGAGCATATTCCTTTCCGCTTTTGTTTTGTTTTGTTGCTATATACATTTCTCACTGTATTACCCACAGTCTTTTTTAAGGTCCTTTTTTATTCCCGCACAATATATAGCTTTTCTTTATCAGTAAACTTTTGTAGTCGTTCCAATTTTGCTATATTTTTTAAACGTTCGCTAGAAGAATTCCTGTCAATAAAATTTTTGATCGTCGAATAATGTCTTTTCAACAAATTTTCTAACTTCCCGAATCGATTTTGTTGTGATAAGGGGGATCACAATAGTTTTCCTTCCTTCTATAGTCGTATCATTTTGTTTACTGCCTATTTTTTCCGAACAAATCACTCTTGAGTAGGGGCGTTAACATTCAAATAGAAGCAACAAAAGACAAATGAATAAATTCTATAGGTCCTGCATTCAAAATTCCCCTAAAAAGTACCGTTATCTTCAGTTAAGTGAGACTGATCCTTTAGTGAGCGAATACTTTATGAATGCATAAAAAAGGACTAGAATCATTTATTTTTTTATTATTGTTTATTTTTAAAACATGTCTTTTTTTTTCTATTGTTACATTGAAATACATTTTTGTTCATATAATTCGTAAGCGGCCATGAACGCTCTAATTAAAATATCTTTTAGTGCAAATAATTTGGATTTTGTAGTAGTAAATTGATAAAATTCACAGGTGATCGAATACTTATTGGAGTTACTGTTTTTTCTTACATAAGTATGGTTTCAAACCAGAGCTTTTTTCGCTTTCTAACACTGTGAGAGAAGGATTAGATCAACGACAGACAGGAACGGTGTTAAGTCGATTGTCGAGCAGGCCGAGGTTTGGCCATTTGAAGAATAAATAGCCTCATTCCCTAAAATCGCTCCCTAATTCCCTAAAAATGATACTTTTGGGCGGCATCTAGAACAGACGATAGCCTAATCAACAGGATTTTATTGAGAGGAATATTCTTGAAAAAAAGTATTGCGAGTGAAATAAGAGAAACTTTGTCAATACAAATGGAATTCTATTTTTGACATTTGTAGCTGCGAATCACCAACCTAGCAAATCAATCAAGGCGTAATTAATGTTTAGCAGGTAACCAGTAATTGCTGGTTATCTGAATTTGAATGTATGTGAGAATATTCCTGCCGGTAAAAGAGTATATGTGAGTCATTTTGTATGAATACAAATTTCAATAGAATATTAATTCGAACCTCTCTGCATCTTTCTCTTTATGTCCTGTCTACTATGAGTTCTAACTTCAAATACTCATGCAGCTAGAAGTATATCAGTCGATTACCCTTAGATTGGAAATCCGCTCAAAGTTTTATCGCTGGTAAGATTGGATATTAAGACCTTGGTAGGCTCTTATTTCAAAGAGAGCAACCAGCCGTTTTGACAAGCTATCGATCGCCGATCTGATTTATGAATCGTTTTCTTAGCCTGTCTGACAGCTCTGGTCTTGTAACTGCAGACCAGCTTATGCTTGCAACCCGCACCAATTCAATCTTTGAGTATTTTGTTCCCAATGGTTTTGGTGTCCCATTGTGGCTTATTGTCTCCTGAACCTTTCTATTGGTAGTGAATTTATTCTTTGGCTGTAGGCATATTGTTTTCTTATATTTTTGCTTAGTTCTATGGAGCAAAGGTTTATACTGCTGTTTGCCCACCACGTGCACCAACGCAGTCCGCAGTCGATTCACTCTACTCTCCTTATTTGAGTAAAGCTCTATCCGCATAGCCTGCGAAATCCCTTTAAATATTAATGGTGACTAACCATGCCGGTGGTACATGCATACCTGAGGAGTAGATTTTTTTTTGAAAATGAATTTGGGCAAATCTTTCTCTGTTTTGAAAATTTCAAAGCCTCAAAAAATTTGTCTTTCAAAGGAGATCCATTTTAAAGAGGTTTTTGGAATGCGCCTTTTACCACGGAAAAATAAAACCATTTTTCAAGTCTCAAATTTGCTTTAAGGTGATGCAACGTTATTGCATCACTTTAAAGTAAATTAAAAATTAAATTTTTGAACAATTGCTGGAAAAAATTACAAAAAAAAAACCAAAAATTAGGAAAGTCCGATTTTTCTAACGAGGAAGTGAGTGCCCCAATAAATGTAACACTAATAATTTTTCACAATACTGTAGGATACTAGAAAAGGGATATCGCAGCGATTAGGCTTAATATAACGTAAAATAATTGAAAACTGATTGAAAATTGAGGAATATCGAGGAGGCCGACTCAAAAAAATTTTCGAATATTCCTTGCATTTGGTGAAAACTGGCGTCATGCATTTGCACGGAATATTTACAATAAGTTGAACTAGTTCACTCATCTCGTTATTAACAAAAATACGAAAAAAATTTTTACAATGAATTTTTTTTTAGCACATAGAAATTGTTTAACGCAGCACTCGATGCATTTTAACTTATTTTTAATTTTTTATTATAAGTTTATTTCGTTCATGCCACGTTTCATTCAAGCAATCCACATTATCAATGGCGCGCCAGTTCAGTTTTTTCTGGACTGTACTTTCATCCATGTGGATTCGAGATACAATTATATGCTACCTCTTTTCAGAAAACAGAAATTAAGGGAACATTTTAATGAAAAGGATTCTATGTTTTTTTTTGTTTTCTTTTTGAAGATTACAAACGTACTCGCGCTATATTTGAGCGAATTTTCTGAATTTTACTTGGAAGATTGAATAAATAAGAGGAAAAATTTCTGAAATTATATGCACGAGCAGAAATCAGAAAGTTAAGTCGCGATGTAATAATGACTAACGGCGCTTCGACTCAATTCTGCAACCATAAGCTTGAGGTTTGTTAGAACCGCGTTACCGCCGCGATTTAAGGTGCTCGACAAAGTGCTTTGGTCTGCACCACGCTTGACTATGTTTATGACCTCGAATAGAAACTAAAGTTTTCATATGTGATGATAGCTGAGCCCAAAGAGCACAAACCCATGTATCATTTCCACTAGCAGTGTTTGATCCAGAGGCTTGCAGCATAAAAGATAAGTCCTCGAAGCCCATTACCAACCAGAATACTATTTTACACTATGATATTCCGAATTATCAATGTTTTGGAAACTTTGTCAAATAGATTCGAAAGAATTTAGAAGCCTTCTTATTGAAGGCTTCGAAAAAGGCTTCAAGCTTTCTAAGGCTTGAATTTAGAAATGCATCTTTTTGATTCCTAACAAACTTTGAAAAGTAAATCTCTCTGGAAGAAATCTACCAGTAAATACCATTGTTCTACCAGATTGACCATTGAAAGGAATCATAAACAGAAGAAAAAACAAACACTTATAATGTGTTAAATCCAATGCGAAGATTGAGTAAAAACTTTTTTTTAGTAGTTTCCACATTTAATGGCACTAATTCGAGCGATTAATGCTATGAAATTTCCTGCGTAATTGACGAATATTCGCGTATGAAGCCGTAAAGTTTATCTGAGTAGCTAAAAGTGAAAACAAAGTACTCATACGAAAAATTATTAGGTATTCATATCCTCCTTTTGCTCAATCTCAAAGCTAATTTGATCATTATTTATATGTAAGCATTAAAATAGCAATAAAAAAATGTAAGCTGTGGATTTTAAGCTAAGAAATTAAGCAGATTTTCAAGCTTACTAAAGAAGTGAACGCATAATGTTAGTAACCATTAACGTAACAAAATCATCATTAGTATTTTACACAGCAGTACGCGGGTTTTAAAAATTGATGGCGGCTTTGTGTGTAGTAATATTAACATATGTGAAATATTTGAAAAAAAAAACCGTTTTTAAGGCTAAGCCAGAAATTTAAAAAAAAATTTATTTGTCCAGGCTGAGTGTAATTAAAGCTATCTAAATGAGTATCTATGAAAATATTTAATTTAATTTTTAAATTTTTTTTTATTTTGATATTAGTAACAAATAATACGTTGGTAGTACACTTTTGAAATAATATTATGGCACATAAAGAAGAAATGGGGATTCGCAGTCATTTATATACTAGATGTAGAAAGAGTCATCACCGTGTCGAAAGACGGTTGTTTTTGCAAATGGCGGAAATGTCAGTTCTATTTTGACATTTAGAAAGTAAGTGAATTCAAAATGCATGCCAATAAAACACAAATCGCTACTCTTCTATGGAACGTGGGATGATTCGTCGATGAAGTTGACGCAACTTGAATTTACACGCAGATTTACCAGCGATAGTCAAACTGGCGAAAACTGGCTTGGTCCAGGGACAATCCGGTGATCTAGAACAGTTTGGAACGACACGTGGCGTTGCTATGCCTATTGACTAAGAAGAAGCCATTTTGCTGAAGATACCGCGACTATGGATGCTGAAGACTTTAGTCGAAGCCTCTTGTGTTTCACTCAAAATAACTGCTGTGCACGTGGGCCTTGCATCATTCTACAGTTTTCTAGGAAGTTTTGGTAAAATACTTCAAGACACAAAGAGTAAACCAAGCATAAGCTGAAATGCATGTTCCTTACGCTAAAGACATGTTGTATCACGATAACGAGAAGGACGTCTTTTCATTGAAAATTGCCATGAGCGACGAGACTCATTACCATCTCAGTGGATGTGTGAATAAGCAAAATTATCCATTCCTTGGGAAAAAACATAAAGAATCCCCGAAGAATCAGTTTACCTACGGAAAGATACAGTTTGACAGGAGGTGACATCAGTCCTGTATTTTTTTGAAAACTCCGCGGACTGACCAACCGCTGTAGACGGCAAGTGTTGCAGATCCACACTCAACGACATTTTCCTTCCTCAATAGAAAGAATTCGGACTGGAGACTATACTGAAGTTCTGAAGAAAAATTTTGATTTCACAGTCAGATTGTTTTAGGACGATGCTATCCTGTATGTATTTAATCTTAATTTCCTTTGTGCATACTCTTTTTGACGAAAAGGACATGAGGTTGCTTTTGGTAAAGATTTTAACAAAAGCTTTAATGGATTCAAACAGACCCAATAAATTATTTCGGATATGATCCTATGAAATCATGAACAAACTCATTTTTTTATTGAATTTTGATGATTATGTTTTTTTATGTTGTTTTACTCTGGAACTTGTTTTCGATCTTTTTAAAAGAAACTTCATTTTGAAAATCGGATTCATAATTGGAATTCAATTGTCTTTTCGAAACGTCTTCAGCCACTTACGCCCACAGGACTTCAAATGAATTTTCAAAAAACGAAAATGCCAACCGTCAGTCTTTGAGAATTTGATAAAATTTAGAAGTTTAAACTATTTAAAGCGAAAAAGGCTTAAAATGCAAAAACGAAAAACAAAACCAAAACAAGGCTTCAAAGTTTAAAGGATTTGTTGGAGATTAGGAAACAGTGTCAACTATGAAGAAAATTATGTAGCAGAGAAAATTGGGAGATCGTTAGGGACAGTCTAAAGTCAAGAGATCACACACTAGTTTTCCATAATTATTTAAAAAATTATCCTTTGAGAATACGCTTCTTCAAATACAAAATATTAACGCGGGTGGTGGTGGGTACTTGGATACCAAGTCGACATTTTTAATGGAAATTTTGAACAAATTAAAGAAAACCGGTAGTGGATTATCATGAATAGTGGAAATAAGTGACACAAACATTGGATTTTCAAAAGCAAAACACAAGTTTTCGGGCTTGACACCGGCCAAATACATGAAGGTAAAAAATACAGGCAAATCTCGTTGAATAGACTTTAACAAAAGATTTCCTGGCTCTCGGCGTTTCATCTGGGTCAACTTCTGCTCTTGTCCTAATAAAACTTCACTAACCGATAGCCCTGAATAAGTATACTTACACTGAGCAGGCAACTTAAATCAGCAATTGAAAATGCATGAACGGAAATTAGAAATTTTTAGTTCTTGTCTTTTTTATATTAAATTCTTAATCGGAAAATATTTTAGTTAGTTTTGTTGATGTTCGAGTACTACCCAATTTAGCTTTGATAGCTACCTGAGGTCAAATTGTCAACATAAAGCGTGATTGGAACCAAATCACTTTCTCGTGTGCCTTTAATCTTTAAATAGAGTTGGTGTACAATGTGAGCGCTCCTAAAGCTCAAAAAGATTCCCACCACAATCAAAGGAGTAGTTTTAAATAATGTGGTAGCTCTCTATTATCCATCCATAAAGACGGTTCCTGTTTCACTTTTGCAAACACAAGGGGTGGATTTTTTCTCGCCCAGAAAATTTTAGAGAGTTTCGGAGCATTTCAGTTTGGAGCAAACATTTCAAAATATTCTAGTTTAGAAAGTTCAGAATCATCGCAGATCGTTTTCAGAACTCTTTCAAATGCTTTTGAATGTTTTAGATTCGAATGGGATAAAGTGAATCATTTGAAACATTTTTCATGTAGAATAGGCTGCTTTTGGATGCAGTTTGTGGTTTATCTTATCAGCGACAAAGGTAATGCCCAAAAGGGAAATGAAATGTTATTGTTGTGTTGTATTGAAGGAAAGTTATGGAGTTACCGAATAAAAACAGGGTGTGAAGTGTGAGTAGTCAAAGCGATACAGTAGGTCTGTTTATAGCGTAAAATGTAGCAAGAAAAGCGAGCTTTTCAGGATAGAGAGCTTTTACATTGGACGAGTTAGGTGAGTAGAGAGATCACGATGACTAGTAGAGTACATCGTCAAGTCCGATAGCATTGGGAATACCTTCGAAGGCTTAGCACTAGTTCGTAGTTTAACGCTGTGGGTCAGGCTCATGTGAATCATGTAAATGAAACAATTAGTTGAAAGTGAAGTAGTATTTCACATGAAACGCCATGACCAAAAATTTAACTTACAAAGAGAACATGAAAGCTAAATTTATGACGGGGCACCCAGTCTGAAATGTTGATTTCCAATAAAATCCTTTCCTATTTTCAAAGACTGACATTTTCCAATATGTAAATCGGCATAGTATTTCATGGTTGAAATACATGATTACAAATTTTAAAACGTTGCAGGATTAACGTAAAAGATTTGTGCATCTCTCTTGGTCATAAAAACGTACCTTATTCGATTTTGGTTTTCAGTAGAAAATTCGAAAAATTTATACCTGAGTTTTCGAGAAAATAGAGCGAAAAGTGTTGTTTATACACAAGCATTGTTAATAGTTAGAATATGTTTCCCATAATATGTTACTCTACTAAATTATTAACCTAATTTTTTTCTTCACAAGCGCATATAACCTGGCAGAGTTACTATATGGGTACCAAAGCTAGTTTCTAAGGACAAAAAAAACAATAAATATAATAATATCCAAGGTGTGCTTTATTCGCTGTGGTGCCTTTATTCGCTGCCACATCGATGGTAATGGTTTATATTTTTCCTAGTTAGTTAGATATTTATCCTAATATAGACATTGAGGGTGATGTGTCTCTAAAAATGTGACTTAAAAAAAATTTGAAATCATTGTGCAGAAGCTTAACTTCAACTGGACGGTGATGAAAATGTTTGAAATTTTGTGAGTCTTAGACGGTATAAAATAAAACAACATTAAAAACTTTTTAAAAAACTGCAGCTAGTCTACACACAAACATAGAATCAAAATATCCTCAGCACAAAAAGCTGAACTAGCAAGTTTAGTTGGTTAGTTAGTTAAGTTGAAGCAATACAGAAACATTAATTAGATGAAAGTAAATAGAATGCAAAAACCAAACACAGCTTCAACCTGCTCAGATACAACTAAAAACCAGTAGTAAGGTCACAATTAAAACCCAAAAAATTTGTTTGGAAAAATTAAAATAACAAATTTCTTGCGACTTAAAATAAAATTTCAACAACTTGGCGTAATTTTTTGGTTTTTCTTCCGCGTAAAGGTGGATACCAAGGTAATTGGCTGTACTTTGAAGCCTCAGTTAATTATTCGGACCAAATAGATCAGCAAGTTTGCATACATTCGTAACCAGGTTTGAGATCTTGAGCTGGAGATTGCTCAATCGAAATAAAACATTCAAACTTATTTTGATAATTTTTTTATTAAGAGCCAATTCAATGTCATTTAACATCTAAAAAACATTTCTGCTAAGTGGCCACCAACAGTAGTATACATCAGTTTTACACAGTTTGGTGGATAAACCCAATTTTTGGATCCTTTCCCAATACAGCTCGTCTCATTTCATTTATGATAGGATGAATATTCCCCCTCAACATTTTGATTAGTTGCCATGAATCAATGACATGACACATCTCCCAAACTAAATAATCTGGAGGCGTCAAAGTGCATGATCTTGGAGCTCATCTAATATTAACCATGTCGACAGCTCTTTCTGAATTCGGAAAGAAATCTAGATCGATAATTCTCTTAACTTGTTCACACCACTTAACCGAGTGGACTAACTTTAAGCGGATATAATGGAACTTCAAGGTATAAGCTTACATTGTTTTCTCTCTATGTTTGTCAATTTCCCTTCTTGACATTTCTGGCTCTTTGAAAGCGCATTCTCTGACACCAGGGATTTTTTTATTGAGACTTTTATATGAGCAGCGATATATGATCTAATCTATCAATAACAGGATGTTATTTATCAATAACAGGAAGTCATACTCCGGTAGGTAGAGGATCATGTTGACCACATAATGGATGAAGATCCTTACGAGTTTTGCCAACTGCTCTTCGAATTCGAGCGTGAATTTCTAAGCTAAGGAAGCTCTGTTCGAGTGTTAAACTACAAATGATTGAATGGCAAACTTTACTAAGTTTGACAAAAAATCGTCTAAATTAAGTTAACACGATTCCCACGTACTCCTCCACCCTTACTGACAAGGAAAGTATGTCTAATTCCATTTATTCGTGTTAATAGTGAAATTAAATTTACTGAATTCTAAATAATCTCACCAAAATTTTTTCGAATTTTCATCAAAAAAGTCATGCAAGTGTAGAAAACCAAATAAGCTGCACTTAGTGAGGAGCTTAGTGCAAATACGTGGAAGGTTTAAGCTTTACTAAGAAGACATAAGGGTTCTAAGGTTTACTGCGAAGACAAACCAATGAGAAAATAAACCAAAAATAATTAGTAGTTCAAAGTCAAGTTTTCCGTATTTTGTTAAAAATTATGTACAAACTGATCTTGTCAAAGGTGCGTCGAAATGTCAAGACGTCCTTAAGTCTTATGCTCAACAACGCGCCGGTCAAAAGCTCGAACGCTAAACAAGTTCACCTGGAATAAAAGATGAGGTGACAGCAGAGTTAAACTTAAATGTAAGCGATGAAACAATTAAAAATGTTTCCCGGGAGGAGAGACATTTTCATAGCCTGTAACCAAGTCGGATTCCATTTATTTTCAAAGTTAATCTCAAGAAACGATAAGATTTTGCTCAATATACAAATAAGGATAAAATATTTAGAAATCATGTTATTTTTTTTAATAAAGCTGAAAATACAATATTTTGGTCAGATGACAGAAGAAAACTTTGGCACAAAACAAACAAGGACCTCAACATGGAAAACATTCTTTCAACTGTTAACCATGATGGCGTAAATGTAATGGTTAGCAGTGCATACCGGCCTCAAGAGTGGCAAAGCTACACTTTATTGAATCCGCGATTGGTTGTTGAGATTACTTTAACATACTAAAGTTTCTGGGAAAGTATCCCATGTTGGAGAATAAGTGATTTTTCCAGAACGATGATTTTGACGGTACCTTAATTGTTATTAAGGAATTGTTCTGATGTAACGAAGCAAAGAAGCTGCACAGTCTATTACAATTACAATTGACAAATCCCATCGAAAATTTATTGAATGAACTGGAACTTAGGGTGTTTTAATATGCGATTACAAGTTAGTCCCAACTTAAGGCTACAAAATGAGAAGGATGGGATTTTATAGGACCCCAAACTGCATCAACTCTTTTGTTATTTAGAATAAAAATCACTGCTGCACTTTCGTCCTTAAGGGAAAATCAACTGGGATCCTGGCGTCCAGAAGAAGACGGCACTACTCACTTAAAATGAGGTCTGGCACCCCGCCAAACGAGAATGCGACAGGCCAGTCAGCACACTCCGTAGGAAGAATCGCTCACCTCCTCCGAAGTTTACCCAAAACGAAAAAACCAACCACAAAGAAAAAGAACAGTGTAATTTCTTTTTTATACTAAAAGGAAAACCTTGTATCCTAGCCTTTTGGATAGATATAATGTGGGAAAAGTGATCGAATTTAGGTCGGTTTTATCGATATCTTTCACTAACCATCGTCTCTATCGAACACCCTCTCAAATTAAACTTTATACTTCGCCATGTAAGAATTCTCTACATAATTAATCCGCCCTTCAACATGGGCTTGTACATCATCATATAATAACCACCGAAACGGAACTCATAACTTAAAAATAGAAAATTAAATTATCACTTCTACACAGATTGTTATTTTTGAGAATTCATTCTTTAGTGTTCTGCAATCTGTTAAAAGAAATTGTATTTTACCCTTAACCTTTGAAATTCTGTGCTACAAATTAGAGGTCTAGTTTTGATTCTTGCGACTACTTGGGTTGCAGTTCTATTTCCAATTCTTGCAGCTACTGAGATTGAATTCTATGTTTACTGTCCATTTTCGCGGCTAGAAGTCATTACAGAATTCCAAATTTAAAGGCTGCCTTCATTCTGTTATATTCTTTAGATTCCTACCGTGGTTAATTATCTGAAGTTGGCACACTTTTTGTCCTTTTGCTCAAAGAACACGCACATATACTCCACTTGGTGGTGGTGTAGCGGAGTTCACCAACGAAAATTTTTCAATTTTATCCAAAACCCGTGCATATGAGTGGTGCAAAGCGTTCAACGAGGACCATGAAATCGTCGAAGACCTGCCTCGTTCTGTAAACGAAACCGAATTCGTAATATCTAACCGAAATTAACGTCGTCATAGTGAAGGAAATTATGGTTCAAAATCGTCATGCCAGCTGAAGAGAGATAGCCACCATCCTCAACATCTCTCACGAGTCTGTTCGTACCATTTCGATTGAGCATTTGGACACGAGACGCGTCGCTGCACGGCTTGTTGTTGTTGTTGAGCTCAATTTTCTTTAAAAACAGAACATAGCGTAAACACAAACAGCGCCAACACTCCGAACAAACGACCGATCTAACGGTATTCAAAAAATTCTGGAGAATTGCATTGGTGTTCGTAAAAATGTTTATTTTTCTCTATTTTGTCTATCTGTTTACATTGTGCTTGTAAACAAAACGAGGAAAAAATAAATATTTTTACTAATGTTACTAATGTTATGTGTTATCGCTGTTTGTTCTTACGCTATGACAGTACCGTGAACTAGTATCTTTGGACATGCTTGAACGCTCGAATTCCGATCCAACATTCATGGAACGGATCATAACTAGTGGTGAAACATGGGTGTATTAATTTGACACTCTCATTAGTCAACAGGCTTCCAAATGGCGCACGAAAAATGAGTTGAAACCGAAAAAAGCGCGGCAAAGTTGGCCAAAAATTAAGGTGATGCTCATTGTTTTCTCCGATATTCATGGCATTTTTCACCATGAGTTCGTTCCATTAACAGCCGTTCCACGGTGAATAAGAAGTTTTATTTGAGCGTGCTAAAGAGTTTACATGAACGAATTCGGAAGAAATGGCCGGAATAATGGGCAAACAACTCGTGGATTTTTCACGACGATAACGCGCTGTTACACCGAGCTACAATTGTGAACAAATACAAGGCATAAAACTCAATAAACATCATCGATCAACCACCGTTTTTGCCTGATTTAGCTCCGTGCGACATTTTTCTGTTCCCGAAACTGAAATTGCCCATCCATGTAACAAGTTTCGAGTCCATTGAAGCCATGAAACAGAATTCGGTGTGTGAATTGCAGACCATTCCATAAAACGCTTATAAAAAATGTTTTGAAGCATAAAAACGATGGCACATGTGTATGGGGAATACTTTGAAGGCGACAAGATAAATTTTGATGATTATATGTAAAATTTGTGGTTTATTGACTGATTCGAGGTACTTTTTTGCCAGAAGGTATATTTTTTGTTCTCATTTTACTTTATTTTATTATATTTTTCTCTATTTTTTTTGTTCTCTTTAAACTCTTTTAACTTTTAGTTCCATTTTCGTACGGAGGCTTTTTTATGTAGAACTTTGAATTATATACAGTCATTTATTTCTGATTCATAAGAATGGAGAAACTTTTTATTTATCTTGTTAAGGTTGTAAATAAATAATGTAACTACGATAACTTGATATCTACTTTTTGAATTGATTGTAATAAAGTTTTATTGCTAAGGAATTGGTGTTACACATTTGACAATTAGTTTAGATTTTTCAAAATTTTTCGACGATCATTCAAGCTGTCTTGATATTAATTTTAAAAATGTGAAGAAAAATATGAGTAAAACCTTGAATAAGCCTAACTCAACCTAAAGCTAAATAAAACCTTTTTCCATTTTATACCAAATTATCAATATCAAGTTAAGACTTTATGAATAGTTAAATAAAAAAAAACTATTGAAATTCATGAAGGATTTTGTTGTTATATTTAAAAAAACTTTTTGTCTAAAAGCGTATTATAAACGATTCATTCCTATTGAAAGACAAAGATTGAAAGACATTTAATTTTAAAACACTTTATTTTTAGTTTTTTTATTTTATGTACTTATGCTATATAAGTACATACAATGCTCACAATTTGAAAAAAAAACTCTTGATCTGATGAGTATTCAATTAAAATAAGTGGAATTCCATTTGTATTGATAGATTTTCATTCAATTTTGCGAAAAACAAGAATACTCTTAAGAGCTTTCACGGCTAAGCGCAATACAAACATAACTCTACTTCTTTCCTGTCTTTTCTCTTTCTGTGGGAAGTCAGCCGAGAGTGTTTATGCTGTATGATACCACACTATGCGCTAAGTACAAAGCAAAACGACTTGTTTTTACATGTATACATTACATTGATAGAACGTCTAAGGTTTTTTGTAAGAAAAAAAACTCTTGAAAACACGCCGGCAATTAATCAACTAAACCAGAAAAAAAAATTGATCGAACAAAGTGGCCAAAAGGTAATTACAAAATCATTGCGTTGATGATTACCTCTTTCAAAAAGTAATTTTTTACCAATGTTCTTTTGTATATCGTACCTTGCCTTCAAATATTTTTTCATCCTTTATTGTCGACTGGTAAACAACTTTTTTTATGGTGAATCAATAAGAGTATTGTCGGTAAGGAAAAAGTACTGGAGCAACGAATCAACCTAAAGGTTAAAGAACTGGCAAATTTCAATGACGATTATTACAAAATCGCCTTCCATTCGCATTTGTTTTAGTTCCATTGGTACATAGTGAAAATGTTCGGATATTTATTCAATGATTAAAAAATTTACATGTCGGTAAGGACAAAGCCAACTTTTGATAACGTATCGGCTGTGTTTGTAGAAAGGCAAAAACTCAAGTAAAATCAGTCATTGAAACAAAAGCCGAAACAAAAACAAAACGAAAAAAAAGTTTCGTTACTTCTCATAAATTTAATAATCATTTTGAGTATTGTTTGTGTATTATTATGTTACTTTTGTTTTATGTATTAATTAAAACGCACAAAACACTCACACATTGACATTATTTATTTTTAATTGGACTGGAAGTTTAAGCTCCGCATAAGGCCATTCAACAGTAGGGTTGATGGCAATGGGAGCTTAAATATAAAAAAAAAACAAAAAACAAAAATGTCTGAAGTATGTTTACACGCATGCGAGCGTTCAATGTGGGTAAATGCATTATTCATAATATTATTCGTGATTATTCATAATATTTATTGTTCTATAGTCGGTACGTCAGAAAGATTTTCGAAATATCTTTTTGATGATACGACAAGAAAAATTGTTCAGATAAGAAAAGAAAATGAGCCTCCTCGAAGGAAGTAACGTGAAAAAGCTTAAGTTGAGCCAACATAAACAATGAGTCTGTTTATCGAATCGAGATGATTGTTTAAGCTATTTTCGTATGCTATAAACACTGAGAAAACACTGAAGAGGTTTAAACAGTACTTGACATTGTTTTTCTTTTAAACCGAAATCAAATTGAAATCGCCTGCAGAATGTTGGACAAGTTTGAATTGGATTCCAAGTAAAAATTTTTGGCTGTTTGCTAAGTGTTTACACGTCAGAGCGCCAAACTAGTACATGTGAAGTGATGATCTGCAAATATCATCATATGTGAAGCTCGTTTGCAGGCAGAACTTAATTGATAAACAATCAAAACAGGAGGATTAACCTTCTTTATTGGTACAACTACACAGTTCAATTTTCCGCATTGATATTCTATGCCACACGATCAAAAACAATCAGAGGACTCGAATATATTTAAAGCAGTATTTATTATGCCGTCCACAGTCTCCCTCACACATGTTATAAAATTATCAAACGATAGAAGTATGCATTAGAAACGTTCATGAGAAATGAGCAGTCACGTGAATGCAGATATTACTACTGAAATATATGATGCATGTTTGCGTACATACAAGTATTACTCGATTTCTTTCAATTCTCACCACAACAACGAGCCTATCCTTTTTTTTCTTAAAATTGCAAAAATTCATATCCTTTCCAAATCAAATAGAAAAATTATCCTTATATGGCGTTCAAAATTAACTACATCCCGAATTTTACAATACCGTTGCCACGCTACCAATTAATATGGCGGACAATATTCGTTTTTCGCATGCATGCTAGTATGTAGATTCAAACACAAGCACAGCTTTTAAGTGGAATTACTTATTGTACACTTTGACTTGTTGGTAATAAATTTCTAGGACAAGTCATGAAATATAATTGCATTTAGAAGTTGTAATAAGTTTCATAATTCAGCGATGTGGTGTTGAAACAATAGTTTTTACGTAACTTTAGATACAAGCAATGAAAAATAGAAGAAAAAACGCTTCTGAGAAAGGTTTCAATTGCAATAGTTTTAGCTTTAATAGTTTCATACTTTTCGTTTTTTTTTTTACTATTAAAAGTTAATTTGCATCGGTGACTATTCCATGCATTAGAGTGCAAACGAATCAATTACTTAAACTAAAATGTGAGACATTTCATTGCTTTCGACATATTCAATTTCAGTTAATATCGTAATTTCTGATATTTATTTTGTTAATGCACATATTCAGTTCATGTTCAGGAAGAAGTGAGTATAAGGACGCACACACTTGAAAAACCTAAAATGCAATTATTGGTAGTGAGCAATGTGGGCAATGAAGTGAACTAGATTTAGCTGAAACATGACTTCATCGGAATATTTAATATGATAATTTAATTCAGCGTATAAAAATAGCTGAAGAAAAAGTCCCTCGAAAACAGGATACTCATTGCGACCACTGCTTGCAAACACGTTATTTTTGCAATAAATATGCGTAGGAAAATATGTAAGATTGAACCCTGCAGGGGAGCATAAGGCACATGCTTCCGATGCAAGAAGTTTCGGGTTCAAAGTCCTCTTGATCGCCGCAATTACACTTGGGTCTGTGATTCTGGCGTCAAATTACCAGCATACCTAGCTGGGACTTTTCGTATACACTAAACCTCCATAAGGTTCCATAAGTGTCAAACTGTTAAAAATATCGTACACATCATACATAGTTCTGATTGCTTAAAAAAAGGACACAAGTAATAACGTTGTTATATTCTATCACACGCGGACATAATCTCCACTTCTTGTTAAGCTTTAAGTATGGACGTGAAACTCACAGGCTCCACATCTTTTTCGATTTCTCTATTTCAGATTCTTCTCTCCATTTGCCAAGACCGAGCGGCTCAGTATCTTCAATTTTAGTAGTAAAACGATCAGCAAGGGTATAGGTTGTGTCATTTGATGTTCAACACTTGAGTATTTCTCATCGATATATCAGTCTCAGGTAACACTGAAATTGTTGCGATATTATCATAGATGCTGAAGAAATCTGATTAAAAATTGACTGGATTTACTTACATCTTGCTATCCTTCTCAAGGAAGTTCCTGGGACTTGTAGATTTAACAACGAGAAGGAAATTGCGGGATGATGACACAATTGGCTCGAAGCCACTGCTGAAGCTAATGCTGCGAATATATTTGTTTCTAGATCAAGTCATTGAATTGAAAGTGAGCTGGTACCCTTCTTACTTCAAAAATTACTGTATAAAGTCAGGTTTGTATTTAATTCACCTTCGTAGTTCGATTTGAAAAGTAGGACCATGATTTCTCATGAGTATAATCAAATTGAGACAATAGATGACTTTTATCACAATCGCAGTTTGTCATTGCCAGTGGTCAATCAGCGAGAAGTCACGAACTTTAAGTGCCCTTTTTTCAATGACAAGAATTCCAACAAAATTTTCTAACCGATTTTTTTTTCAAAATTACTGAATTATTCAAACTGATTCGAACCGATGAACAAACGACTGGATAAAAAATATTAGGTCAGGCTTATCAGCTGTTGCACCCTTGCTAAACGCAATGAGAAAACAATAGAAGACAATCATGTATCGTCATCGAACCCCTATACAATCGTGCTTGATGTCTTTGGTGGCAAAAAGGGGAATAGAGGGGGCTCACTGGGCACAACTGACCAAAAAAAGATATGATAAAAAAATTCCATTCTAGCTTAGCAGCTGTCGCGACGTTGCTGAACGTAATCAGAAAAAAATGGAAGATAATCGTGCATGACTGTCAATTGCAAAACCATCACTCTCAATGTCTGTAGGAGAAGGTAAAGGGAGTAGGTACACTGAGTTAAAACCGACCAACAGACGATTGGATAAAATAATCTAAGTCTAGCCAATCAGCTACCGCGCCTTCGCTAAACGCAATCAAGAATCAATCGGGGACAATCGTGCATTCTCATCAAACCCTAAGCCATCATCTTCGATGTCTTTAATGGGAAAATGAGAAGAGGGACGGCACACTAAGGCCCAACTAGTTCCTGTAGCTGAGTACAAAAGTAGGAGACGTCCTCTTTACACTTATGGGTTGACCTTACGTTGAGACTACTGAAAACTGTGCACTTACCCGTTCGGTTTAACGGCCTATGATAAGTGTCAAAAAACTGATGTGTACAGTCAAACTAAGTTGGTTTAGGACGTTGATTGAGCTGTACCAAACATTTCAAAGGTTTCTGATTGAAGCGTTAATCATGCCAAGGCATTGGTCAAAGCTCAAATAGACTCCAGCTGCAAACACTTAAAAAAACTCAAGGTATTGCCAAATCCAAGCTGAAGGGGAGACAACATGGTAAGATCAGAGTCTCATTTCATAAAAAACGAGCAAACGGAGAAGGTAACGTGATAGAATGAACCCAAAAAACCACAAACACGATGCGGAGAACAAGAAGGAGGTAATAATACAAACCCCTAACGCCACAGAAAAAGTAAAACCACAGACATAATGCGGAGAACAAGAAGGAGGCAATAATACAAACCCCTATCGCAGACTTTCCTAGTGAAACCAAAAGATGATAAATCCATTGCTGGTGTATTTCAACAAATCAGCAAAACGTGAAAATCAGATGACATCTTTTGGCATTGATATATGGGCGAACTATCTACTGAAACTAAAGAATCTAAAGAAACCTTAGAGCAGAGACCACGAATAATAGAAATGTTTCTGTAATGCACTTTGATCCGGTTTTAAGGCAACTATACACTTGCGTAAATCTATGAACATCCTTAAATTGAAAGGTTCTAACTGTTATTTTGAGTAAAACGGTGTAATTTAGAGGCAGTTTTACTTCAAACCTGCTTAGGTTGAAGTGATATAGATTGAAAAAACCACTGGTCAAACTGGACTGCAGATAAACCGAGCTACTTATGAGTCCAGGAAATTTAACTTAAGTTTCATCGAGTACAGAAAATGGTGTAGAGAAGTTCCTGCCCACTGATTTAATCGCCTTGGTTACAGTCAAACCACACTGGACTGCAAAAGGTCTGAAATAAATTTTGTCTACTACAATGAATAAGAAAGAAAACAATGAGAGTCATTCTCTGTGAAGACACTTATCTTCGGCCGTTCCATCAGAAAATGTCCCATTTTTCACAATGTACGGTTCAATCTACAAAGTCAATTCTGCCAAATACCAAGTGAACTTCAATCTCTTCAAGCTAGAAAAGTTCAATCAACTTTATTTGGCATTACAATCATATGTTCCTATGTTCCAAAGCAGATTAGATGCGTGATACTCGTATCACATAGATACAGATTTAGATCATCCCGAGTTCATACTTTACTTTAGGTAGGAAGCAAAGACGAAGATCCGGTGGGATGTGCATTCTTTTACCCTTCAAATTTTAATGCACACCACAGCGTAACCACCAGCAATCACTAACACTTCGAACAATACCGCTTTTCGCCGGTAAACGAATCAAATTTTTCAGATGCATTAGTATTTATCAGAAAAACTTGTTGGCAAAAGGACGCAAAGATAAAGGTTCGGAGGGATCGGCATTCATACATACTTACATCTACTATTGCACCGAAAAAAAATTTTCCCACATTGATTTAAGCTCGCGATCTTTTCTTTCACTTAAGTCATTTAACTTTGAAGCTCTCTATCTTGCAAAGTTCGCTTCATTTGCTGCACGATGTATGCGTCTCTATTTCGTTGTGATGGGCTTCCGGTACGAAACCGCTCTTTAATAATAGCATTTTGGTTTACATTTTTGATTGCATCGGAAAAACTGTCGTCGCCTCCATCTAACCTCAGCAAGTTAGGCATTGTAATTTCCTTTTCAAGCTCTCCATTTTGCAAAATTCACTTGAAATGGAGTGCTCAACCGTCAATCGCACCAAATGATTGATGCTGCAAAACCTGTGATTCGTGACCATTATTGTCGAAATGTGGCAATTTGCATCAAGGACCTCGTTCTGAAGGTCCGAAGATGGCCGAATACAGCCAAAACGCGTTCTCAACAACAAAAAGGCAAGGCCCGGCGGACCAAAGCATGAAAAGAGAAATTTTGGAATGCGGAAATGAAAAACGAGTGTTGAAATTCATCGAAATTATGTTCAAAAATACTCATCAATCTCAAGGGAATTTTTTATGAAAAACGAACTTCTAATACCAAAAAAAATCATTAATTTAACGAGAAGGCTTCGGTGAAAATATTAGGACCAATTAGATATAAAGAAAAGTTGTAATGAAGTGAAAAATTATGAACAGTTATCCGAACAGCTCCATGAATTTTAACCTCTTCACAATTTTAGTCATCTAAAGGCTTGTAGCCATTCTTTGGCAGTTTTTTGTGGTTGAATCAATTCACCAATTGATGTGATGTTTAGTAAAAGTTACATACTATAATTAAAGTTGGTGTTCCGTAGCTGAGCAAAGATTTTAAAAAGGGTTTTAAAACCCCTATTGCAATAAACCGAAAGCATACCTACTAAAAGGCGCTGACACTTCGCAGGAGCATAATGAAGATAGAGATAGGAATACCTCATGGCGCAAATAAAGCGAGCTTTGCAAGATAGAGAGCTTTTACATTAAACAGTGTAGGTTAATAGATAGGTCGCGATGGCTAGCTTTCTGGGCTTAAATGCATGTAAGAATAAGTTTTATGATGTAATAGAATATGAGAGCCATAGTGTATGTTAAGAGAATGTTAATACGTATCTCTCTGCATTTTCGTGTTCTGTCCTACCGTCAAAAATATTCGCATACAAACCCAATTGTTTCTAAAAATTTGGAGTCAGATAATGTTCAATTGGATGTTTTTTTTAGTTTTGAGAGTGTTAACGCTTGTTGTTGCTATGCTCTCATGAACCGTGGAGTTGCAGTGGTCAAGCGAGTACTGACGTCGTTGACGCACTTCATTCAAAGCGCCTAAAGGAAGGGTAAGTTAGGGTAGTACGGAATGTAGGGAAGGGTAAGGGTAAGTACTTGCGCACTATAACCATCATGTAGTCAACGGACGTGTGAATTTTTAATCATAATCTAACATACCGTCTCTGCAAAATTAAAAATGGCTACAACTTTGGTAAAAGTTTTTTTATGCATGTAGCATAACTAATGCTACTTGAGTCAATCTCGAGCTACTCGAGCTACTCGAGCTACTTGTCAATCCTGGCAAGATATGTCAAAAGTTTGATGTGATAAAGCTCTGATGTCTGTCACGAAACGGATGACTAGGGCCTAAGAAAAAGTTGGAAGGCAACTTTTAATGGGATGGTATATCGGCGAAATCTGTCTAGATATTTGAGATCCTAACAACATAGTATCTATAGTTCAAGAATGACGTTCCAGCATGCTGTGAATTTAGAGATATCTGCACTAAATTATCCTTAAAAAATAACAAGAAATGTCTACACTGATCAGTGTTTTGCACAATTTATTTGTCCTCAGCTTTTCCGTGCGACATCATTAATATTAAATTTGAATTTGTCAGAAAGAATTTTCTACAGGCTTTTTATGTTTAAAATAAAGCATCTAGGTCTGAAATAAAGTCTACCGATAAGGTAGACGTGCGATAAAGGAATATAAAGGATAAAAAAAGTACGATAAGGAATGGATTTTTAATTAATTAATAACATTCGTAACACCGCATATAAAGGTAGTAGTCTTAATTTTAAGGGTAATAATCGTTCAATTCATAGAACCTTCAAATTTGTCTTGTAAAGATAAACTGAAAATTTTTTAGCCATTTCCGCTGAAGCATCATTCACACTCCTTTGTATAAAACAATCCTAATAAAACCAAAAGGGACTCTATTTGTATTCTCTTATCTAAAAATAAAATTAATTTCTTGAGTTCAATTATTTAACAGTCATTCTAAGACATGCAACAAGATTTATCTAGATCTCGAAAGATCCTCTAATGTGACATTAATGACAGGAAATGCATGATAACGACGGAGTTAAATGCAGCAAATAATTGCAATAAAACTATAAGCTGGAGTTTGTAAATTGATGTTAGTTCATTTTTAATTTAAATGTTTTAGCAGTTTTCTGGTTGATTCATCGGTTAAAACGTCAGTTAAAAAAATTTATAGTTTTTCTATTGATCGAAGAATTGCATTGTGCGATGGCGCATTCAATAAATAAGTTTTGTTAGAAGTGAAATATGCGAGAAACAATTCGATATGAAGTGTTTTCAAACTTTTTTGCTTGTCACGTAAAGTTTGATCGTTTCATTTGAAATTTATGAAAAGAACACGATCAATAGTTTTTATTGACAATGAATTGTGATTAAATTTAATTGTTGGTCTGTCTATTGACTGATGTTAATAAATTATCATAATGCAAAAACTTTCATTTGTCTGAAATGAAGTATTAATGGAATTTGATTGGTAATTTTTTTGATATTCGATTAATTCGCAATTGTTTTAAATCTTAAAGCAATGAAGAGAAGCCCTGAAATAAATCAACTTTTATGTGTACGAGGTGTGTCAGTAAGGTGACTTTGTATTTTTAGGAAAAAATATTTACTTATTCGTCAATATTTATGTTGACCCCTTCAAAATAATCCCCCTCGGATACAATATACTGGTGCCAACGCTTATTCGAATCCTGAAGCACTTATCATAACCACTTTTCAGTATAGCCTTGAGCTCTTCCAGCGATGCAGACTTTATCTCTTCCATCGTTGAAAATCTCCGTCCTTTCGTTGGTCCCTTCAGTTTTGGGAACAAGAAAACGTCACATGGGATCAAATCCGATGAAGATAGAGGCATGATTGTGATGTTTTTTGTCGAAAAATCTCTCACAAGCAAAGATAAGTGAGCAGGGGCATTATCGTGATGCTAAAGTCATGAATTGTTTTTCCACAATTCCGGACGTTTTCTTCGTATTCCTTTTCGCAAGCGGCACACAACTTCAAGATAATACTCTTTATTAACCATATGACCGTACGGTAAGAGCTCCTGGTGCAGTGAGCAAAATTTTGACATCTGATCGAACTTGACGTGCTTGATGAGCTTTTCCACCGGGTCGATTGGGCTTTGGTTTCGATCAGAATATCAGAAATCAGAATAATCATTGACGTCTGTCAATGATTATGATTAGTCTGATTATTATTAGTCCAAAAATTATGTCTAAGTTAAGAAGTTTCCGAACAAATTTTGCTGACACACGTCTCATGCCCAAATCGTCCAAAAAAATTTTATCGATATGCCAACATCCTTAGCAAACTCTCTGAAAGTAATTCCATGGTTTTCCAAAACAATTTTCTTCACTGCTTCACATTTTCAGCAGATGTTGACGTGCGTGGGCATCTGGAGCGAAGCTACCAGCTTGGAAGAGTTTTTCCAACTTGTAAACATTTTCTTTACTCAGAACAGTTTCTCCGTATGCCACTGCCAACATTTTAAGTGTTTTGAAACACTTAATTTCAGTTTTTACACTAAATTTGATGCAAATTCTCTGATCCACTTTTTGGTAGTAAAAGTTCACAAAGTTAAATCATTTTTAGTTCACAAAGTATCATGTCAGTAAGACACTTGTCTATGCATTTTGGAGCAAATGACGCAATAAATGACGCACCTGGGATCAAGAGTAAATTCCAAACGGGTGGTATCAACCCCTTATTATTCCTTTCTACATTAAGAAAATAGACGACAATCATATCTATCTACACTACTGTACAGAATCTACTATTCTGTATTCTGCATTAAAAGCATTTACTAAGTCGGCTAGATTACAAAATCAGTGTGCGCAGCACTTTGAATGAAGTGTTGGGCATGCGCTTATTAGCAATTGTAATTCTGAACCTCGCTGGAGAAAAGCTCTTGAAGGACATCAATGAGGGACTTTGTAAAGCTCAGCTCAGCTCATAACTGAACTCAGTTATTCATCGTCTCAACAAAATGGTTTCAAGGATACGAAATAGGACAGGAGGGGGCGTAAAGTAGGGCTCAGTAGGCGACAGTAGGGCGTAAACACTACCGAAGGCGTGCTTGAGTTACTTGGTTTGAGGAATGACTTCAATTCCACAAAGTGGATTGACATTCTTGGCGACCTGAAATCTTTCAAATTACCAAAGTACCTAACGCAGATTTTAAGGACCTATCTCACGCAACAAAAGCTCATCCATGGCACATTAGGGATTTAAAAAAAAATTGACGTGACAGCGAGCATTGCTTGCATTGGTTATACCTATGGAATGCCTCGTAAGACGAGCTATTGAGGCTGCACTAACTGAACTAGTTGCTCTGGACCGGCTTCCAATGTAATAGCATTATTCACTGAGCGCACAGTTGGGCAAACCCAGTTCAGACAAGGTTCAATAATGCGTCAAGTGAGTGAGTGGTTGGCAGACTGTGAGTCCAGCTTATTGAGGTTGTCATTCTGACCAAAATGCAGATCCCCAGGGTCACTCCTATCCGGATTGGAGACGTGACCGCTGAGAAAAAGAAGTCTCTCTAATACTTTAATTGTTCTTTTAATTGAAGCTGTACAGGTCGCAGCAGTTCTTTGCCGAAACTGAACAAAATGGTTTTTCTGAATCTTCTGCCATGTTTGCTGTTTGCTTCAGTCCGAACTGAATAAAATGGTATTTCCTGCTTTTTTGAAATCTTCTTGTGATTTTTGTTTCAAAGAAAACGCTACTATTGCTTAGCCCTCAATGCAAAATTTCGACAGTAGCACGACCCACGTTTGGAATTTTATGGAAGGTCTTCACATCTTAGAAGACAATTGACACTCAGAAAGGAAAAAACTTGCCATCAAAATATAAATACGTGACTAAAATAAATGGCGGAAATAGTCAAAAATAACGAAAAGATGAAGAATTTTTAAGGAAAACAAAAGACAGACTACGGAGGAAATTGGACGATGCAAGTTTTTATTGGAAACTGTCAGTAAAAAAACTCCATTTGAAACAAAAAATTGAAATTTAAAACTTTATGAAAAAGTATTCACGAGTTCGCGATTTGGTCTGGAAAAAGGCATTAATTTGTTTTTAATTAATCTTTGCAACAGTGCCTTTCAATTTTAAGATGATTATTATCAAAAGTATTTCAACAAATTTAATATTTTTATTGATTTTCAATATTTTCGAAAAGCCGATATAGACAAATCAACATTTAAGTAGGCCACAAAAGGCATTGAATCCGTTAGAAAGCGTCCACGGGAAAAAGTCGACTTGTTTTGCATCCTGAGAAATAAAATATCCTGGAATATAAGATAGCCGTCTTTTGGTATGATCTGAGGAGCGGTAGCAATTGACCGATAAATACCACATTATTTCGTGCCAGTAGTCAAGAAATACGATCCAGATAAAAATACGATTAGAACAATTTTGGAAATCGTCACGGTGCCGCATTTTGATCGGATCGGGTTTAGGGTCTTTATGTTTACCTTTTGTTAAGATGGTGCCTAATGTCGCCCAGCCAAATCTGTTCAAATATTTGTAACCGAAATATCCCTTAGTTACATTTTTACATTACTACTCATTATGTTATTGAGTAAGAAATTCACCACGTCAAAATCCGCTCCTAAGTGTGTAGCATGAATAAAGAGACGTGTTCATTGAGCTAACAAGACAAATCAAAAACATCAATAAAATATAGCATTTGAGAAAGAGAAATCATTAAAAGTTTGCGCAGAAAGTATGTCAGAAAGAAATGACGTGGTGAAAACAACGAATAATGGCAGGACCAAGTAAACTTTGCGCCATGTGTAATTTCGGTATGTTGACATTGGATAGCTTTATCATTTGTGAACAGATTGATTTTGACAGACATCTTTTTCAACCGTAAAATCATCACATTTCAACCATGAACCGCTTCATAACGAAACTACGCCGAAAAACTGACGCAGGCCATGTAAACTAGTCGTTCAGTTGGGCTAAAGGCCGAAATACAATAGTGCGGTCCTGCGATACGAGAGCGCGACGAGGGTCTCGCAGCAAATGTCAAGCAGTTTTCGTAACATGCATTTGTATGCGGCATCGTACAATGATTGCGATGCGTCGATGCGAGGCAGGAAATATTCGGAAAAACGAAAATTCATCGCAACGAGTTGCGTGACGTTTATCAAATGCAATATGGCGCTTAAATGAAATTTGAAACTCAAACGCCTTAATTACTTTTTAAGTACTTTGGTTATTATGAATTAATTTTGAATGCAAATTTCGTGCATCCTAGTTAAGGCTTTTATTTGCTAAACGAAGGAACATTCGAAATTTAAAAATTTTCAAAAATCAAAAACAATTTTATCTAAAACGTCACCTATTTGACATATATCATGTAAACATTAATGTTCCCCGCATCGCGTGCATTGTAAATTGAATCCGTTGCGCGACGACGAGGGAGAATCGCATGACGCATCGCTGTCACGCAGTATTGTATTTCGGTCTTAACTCAACGAGCATGTCATCGAAATATCATAGCCAACATGCATCATCTGACAATTTTGTTCAGCTTGGGTCAGTAGAATAACGTCATCATGCTAATGTTGACCAAACTGTTGCAAGGAATAGGTTGACGTAAATTTGGCAAGAAGAGCGGCCCATTTGACACTTTCTGGTGGTTTTAATAAGCAAAATAACTGCATTTGGAGAAGGCAGAATTCGTAAAAAAAAACTCATGAAATGCCATTGCATGATCGAAAAATTACTATATAAGCTATGTCGAGTGGCAAAAATATCATTGGGCCTGTTTTCCTTAACATTAATAAAACAGTCGATGTAACTCAATAAAGGTTGACTTATTATATCTTCCCGCAGAAGGCATGGAATAAGGTTTGACGATAGACGGTCCGCCAAATAATTCAGTTTTTACAATGAAAGTTTCCTATTCATCCGGTGCCAAAAAAAATCCAAGATTGACTGGCCAGTCAATTCTGAAGATATGACCCGTCCGGACTTCTTTTTTAGGGAAGTTATTTGAAGGGAAAGCGTAAACTAGTTTTAAGATCATTGCCAAGGTCAAGACAAATATTTGTGCCGAAATGTTCGCTATTCTACCCGAGATGCTTAACAAGGTATTGAAAAACACAGCAAATAAGATACACTTCAGTTTGGCAACAATGGCAGCGACTTGATTGATGTTGTTTTCAAAAACTAGCCAAAATAAATAGCAAAGGAACAAATCGAATTCAAAATACCTCATTTCAAGAAATCGGTTGAGTTTTTTCGGTTATTCAATATGGATCAACATAAACAAAAATGGCGTACCATGTAAAAATTTATTATTACTTTTAGAAATGTGTATGTATTTCAAAGATTTTGGACTTTGATGTCCTGTAAACATTTTTTTATAAAATTTTAGTTTCCACTTTAAGAATTAAACTCAAATAAAAAATTTTTGGACAGGGAATGTATATTTGCGAATAATTGGCGAATCAACACCGCTTTTCAAATGAAATGAATAAATATTGAATAAAAGAGATATTTAGATTTTTAAATTTCAGCCATACTTCTTCCCACTTTGGCCCGTTCATCCACCACATATGGCACATGAAGAGATTTACCATTTAGTCATATGTCTAGAGGAAATACAAACAAACAAACAAACAACAATGAGCCAAGTAAACAACTTCAATCTTAGATAGATCTTGTAACGTTACGATCGGTGCAGGGAATCTTGAGTAAATTGCAAGTGGTACACGGATAGGAGTTTCTTATTGTTAAAACTCAAGAACAAAGTGGAGAACGTTGCACTGGTAGATAGGCGTATGATATGTAGAGGTCCTACAGAATGGTTTCTAGCTTACGTACCCACATATCAGTTTTTAATTGCGTCCAATCTTAGCACACTATAACTAGATTCTAACCACAACCGGTTCAAGTCTAAAATACCTGAGAAGTTCGCGGCGGCACTCAATCAGCTCCAACTTGTTTGCAGCACAATGAAATTTTTTCGCGTACGCAACTTTCCATGTCACCCTGTTAAAGTATGCATGAATGTTCTACATGTAAATCCCCCGTGATCACTTCAAGATATTATTTAAGAACTGGAATTAAATTTTATGGAATTCGGTAATTCCCACTGACGCGACACTGCGGCGAATTTCGAATTTTGGATTTCACTAGAAATATGCATTAGAAACTCGGGACATCACTTCTGCAGGCCAACAATCGAACCACGAAAATTTGGTAAAAGGTAGAAATAAATGCGGACATTAACAGGTGATTGCTTCAACACTGATTTCGTATGGGATCGCATTGTGTTACTATGTCAGCAATGAATGACACGCTCGAAGCCCACTTAAAAATGATCGACTAGCAAACGACTGACTTGTACTAATTATACAATAGATACATCTAAAGTTCGCTTAACAGATATACTGATCCATGTCAGCAACATTATAGCGATCGATGGCTTGATTTACTCTCCCACTTGCATACATATTCATACGAACTACACGTTTGCCCCGTGCCGCCGTTGCTACTGTTACTTTACTCACATGCTATGTAGTTCACTTAATTCGTGTATATTTTCACCTGTGCGACAGGTAGTAAGCAAATTTTTCGGAAAACATTCAATTTCCCCACCCCTCATAACATTCGACGACAAATTTTCGTTGTCACTCAGTTTTATTCGTTCAGGTGGACTATGACGATTACCTAAGAAGATGCCTAACTTGCTCCTGTTTTTATATTTCACAAGGTGAAGGACATCGTTACGATCGCGACTGATAGAAACATGCTTGAACTATGTCAATCAATTAGAAGAAGGTACAAAGTTTCTAACAATTCCAAGACATTTGTGATCACATAGTTTCAGAATTGATAAGGATCCTCTACCACGAATCCCAAACCACCTTTTTGAATCCCAAAAATTCTGCTTCTAAGTAGAATTCTATTCTTTTTTCTAACCAACACTCACTTTTTCTGGCGATGATTCTGATTGTGGAGGCACCTCTTGCTATGTTGAATACGGCAATCAGAGAGGAGGGTTATCAAGCGGAATAAGTTATGTCCTACATAACCTCTACAAGTGGTTTAAAAATTAACCAGCAGTTAGCATTCATTTAGTAATATATTAAGTGACAAGTGGTGGTCACATATGAGCAGTAAAGTGTTGAAAATTATGATAGTGGAAGAATTAATTGATGATTTAACGGAGAATTAAACTCACTATATCCTGATAGTACTGAAGCTCTCGCAACTTCATCATTTCCGTGTTCCTGCAGCATCTCTTGTACCATGGCCTCCCATATGTAACATCTCGATTTATCGATCGAGTGTTTCTCATTTCTCTCTGAAATCCTTCCGTCATTTATCCGCTTCACATTATCAAATTATTCCAACTTTCGTAGTTATAATTTTAGAAATCTCTGAATCGTCAATACGTTTGTACAGCTCGTGGTCCTACTTTTGATCTTCCATTGATCTTCTTCACGATTTACTACTAAATGTGCCTTTGTACCCGTTCTTCAATTGGATTCGTCAACGAACCAGACAGTGATATTTCTCCAAACCCTGAAAGTCCGAAACATAGCGTATTATCTTTATATGACCCCTATATCTCAGTAAAAAGTCCAACACCATATTGAAAAAACCTTTACTACGAAAAATACATGAAATCGAGTTGATGATGGCTGTCAATATTGGAACAAAGTCCTAACGAAGGACCTCCTTTATTATTCTCACCATTCCGTCGTTCCCCGTCACTTCCACCCATATGTCCACAGACAGGTTCGTCTATCATTTCAACGAAATGACTCGGGGGATATAAATGGTAACATGAATTTCTATTGTTTGTGGATGTTTGGGTCAAGTCCACGTTTGACACCCATCGAATAAAACAGGCTTTAACAACGCTTTGTTGATTTGGAGGTTTGTTAACCTATGTCCTAAAAAATATGCAAAACCTTTTCTTTCATTTCTTTAAGCCTCGAACTCCAATCATCCCAAGTCACTCAATAGTTTCTTTGCAAACTTTACTAAATTTTATAGTGAAGTACCCACCTTGGCGTGGGCTCATTTTGTTTGGACCGCATAGTTTGTTTTTCCACCAACCTCGGATTGGTTGTCCTAATTTCGTTTGCGTCATTTACTTCATTTTGGTCTGATTTCGGATTCATACTCGTACCCGCTTTGTTTTATGGTGCTTGGTCAACAGAATTTCTTTAGCAGCAATCCAGAGAATCGTGATACATTTTTGTGATCATCTGCAAGCTGTCAAATTGGTTCGTTCTTAGAGCAGCGAACGTATCCTTATAATGGTGACATTCCTAATCAAATATTCTAGCACTAAGATAAGCACCAGTAGGGCCAGCACATCCTTTTCCTTCAGTTCATGGTTTTTGCCAGTAAGCTGATATTTATCAGTTCTTCCACACACAGAATCACAAATTCTGCTCGATTGCCTAAGTTTAGCACGATTTCTTACAAAATGTACCGATTGAAACTACCGTAGGCTTAATTGGAGTCTGTGAAAATTTCGTGAAAATTGACTCTCAGTACTTTTCCGGGATTCGCTTAACCGTGTTAAATTCTCCAATTATCGTCAATTACTAAGATTACTCATACAGGATCTACTCACTCTTATACCTTCTTGATTTTCTTCACTGATGTCATATGCATAAACGAATTATTCCTCCAAACACAATTATCAGCTCAGGGAGTAAAAGATATCATTTGAGACTTATTTTTGACCTAAAATAAGGAAGAGATTGAGTTCAAATCGAAGGTTGTAGATCTTTATCATAGTAGTTTCTGAAGCATGAGACTTTTAAGGTGTGAGACGGCGCAATGCCCTTGTCGAAATAGATTGCTATTTCGGGAAATGGAATCGTTTTTTCTCAATTTTAGCCATCAGTTCGTCAAACAAAGATGCTTTTTACATTTTCTTGACGATTATTCTTGTTTCAAAACAATTAATGAAGATATTTCCATGACTGTCTTAAAAATAGACTTAAAACAGCCTCGAAAAATTTCATTGATTCTGCTGTATCTAAGTATATCCAGATGTGTCAAAACTGGTGTCAACATTTTCGTTAGTTGTACCTAAACCTTGCCAATCACGGTCGCTTAGCCCTTATATCATCTTCATTCGTCAGTGACTGCATTTACGGATGTGCTGACAAATTTGTGTCTTCTAATCTAGAACGAGGTCACCTGAATCTGGTTCGATGAAATCTGGCAAATCTTAATTTAACGAGTTTCCTGTTCGACGGAATCCCGGAAAGTCCGACTGAAATCTGAGGCGCCTAGACGTTTAAAATCACTTAAACCTTGAACTTAATCATAGCGTATTGCATTCGAGTCACCTTTGCATTTATTGCATCTTCTTCCGCAAATCTTCACCTTCACCGTCTGGAGGTATATTCAGGTACCATGGATAACTAGGAAGTGCATATGTATGGAAGGACGAGTTTACTAGGTTACGGCCTTTGGGGGGAAAGTGGTGAAATTTTGTGATGCCTTAGGAGGGCATTGTCCATACCATCATCAGGAATTCAGTAAAAAAGTTAGAGATCCTCCATGTAAACCTCATTAAGATATTATGCGGGCCAGTAGTTGATGAATCGCAACTTATGTCCGAAAGATATTTTGACCTTTGTTATTCAAGTTAGGCCTAATTAAAAAGGGTTCTCACAATAAACTGCAAGACACCATGTTCAAAACTCCACGAATGTACATGAATGTGCAGGGTCCTCGCGAACAACTTTCTTTTGGCTTTTTTGACTAGTAGAACTAACTTTACCGATGGTTTTGATCCCGAAACCTTATGTACAGAAAGCGGAAACCCGGACTAAAGAATGCAATATGCATCACTTTCTTATCACAAGAACTGATGGGCTTTCATTCCCGTTTGTGTTATAAGTTATAAATCAATGTTTTTGTTAGAAGCTTACTAATAACCTTCTTAGAAGCGTCCTTTTCCTAAGCTTCACTTTTTAATTAAAGCTTCCATGATGAGCCATTTTGTTTGTCCTACGTATTATAATGATTTTGTATTCTGGGTACTCAGTCATGTAAATGCCATTGGTTGCTCCTTTTTAAATAAGACTTTTTTTCACTTTTCAATTTGGTTTTAAGACAGGAGCTGAAGCTTGTTCCATATTTTTCTATGTGAAATAGTTTTTCAGCTTAGGAACGAAGTTGCCAGAAGGAGACTCACTCTTATTCGAGTATCTTATTTCCCGTTTGTGTCGGAAAATAATGTGGAATGTGATGTCCCCTTTATGTGTGCTTTGTTCCGTCTTACAGTCAAGATTATTTCAAGGATTTCAATAATTTCAAAACCATTATAGGCGTTTCTTTAATGCCATCCACCTATTAACCCATTTATATCCTTCCTACTGGATCCTTTAAGCGCTAGCGGGTAAATAACTAGCCGATAAACGCAGCTCTTAAACGCTTTTATCTTTTTGCGGGTAGGTATAGTTGACAAACTCTGAGTTATTTTTTGCATTTCCATCTTTTTCTTCGTAAATGTATAAATCCGTAAAACGCAGCTTTATCGATTTCAAATAATTCATGTATCGCCAAAAGGTTATGTTGGTTTTCGTGGCTCAAGAGCTCACCGCAGGAATTAGGCCTTGAGGCGTGATAGCGCCACCTTTTTCAAGATCAAAGGAATACGTGAAGGTGATCACGGCGAATCGAAGGAAACAGCGAACTATATTGCCAAATACAGGTGCGTGTCTTTTGCAACATTGAAAATTAACGCTAGTAGAATGCAAAGCAAAATGGAAATTTCAAAAAAAAAAAAAATGTCAATCCGACTAGCATTGAAAAATAAAAAAGTATGCAATGATGCCTACTAAAGAATTTAAAGAGCTGCGAATATGATGGGGATCAAAATTTTTCAAAAAGTCGTTATCATTTCATTAAATATTTAAAAAAGGAATATTTTAAATGATTTCCGAGGAAAAGAGCTTAACATACCTTTTAATCCTTAACAATCACAGAATTTCTTTAAAATTTTTTTGAGCTTGCATAAATCTAGGTAGTGAGTATTTTTTCGGAATTTTTTGTCTAATTACAAATAGAAATATTATAATAATTTCTAATGGTTTGTTTTGTTTAAATTATTTAAATTTATCTATTTTTGATTTTTTTATAAGCATTTTTCGGCTTGCACGAAAATTTGTGGAGTAATTTATAGTTTACAGATTTTTCTCTCCTATTTACTTTTTTGATTAAAACTAAAATGATCTTGGCAACATGAAAGGAATTTCATAACGATTTTTGTCTGAAACTCACCAAAACTTTGAGATGTCCTCAATCAAGCACCGTCCATTGTACGCGCGTTCCTTAGTATAACAGCGATCGTTTCATTCAGCGTTGTAGGTACTATCGTTGATCTGCGACAAACGAATGGTGGTGACCTTAAATCAACTATTTATATTGATTTTTTTTTCTCCATTAATTTTAATTATTCTGCACAAAATTTTAACGACGAACAATGAAAAACTGCACTTTATCACCAGTGTCACTATATGTGGACGCCGAAAGGCCACGAGGATATAAAACAACTTAGAAGTGGATTTTTTCGATAGTGCACTTTTTTTCTTGAGCCAACACAGCGATCTGGTTACTCAATTTTAAGAGAAAATGCAGCGGAGCCAATCATAATTGAATTGAACCTATTCGAATTTATGTAACGAATTGAAATGAGGTCGACGCGAAAAGGAACCTTTAAAAATTTCGCAAGTAGTCTAATGATGGAAATCACTTCCCCGACTCGTTAATTATCACCTTTTAGAGTATTGATAATGCCAGCCGAGCGAATTACAACAAAATCTAATTTCCCTACATATTCGTTCCGCGAGAGAGATACTTGTTCATAGGTGCGAAGTCTAAATAGTAGGTAAGGCGACAGCTGAGCACCCGCTTCAGGAACAGCGAACAACGAACTGGTTTTACAGGTAACTTTGAAAAATCGCGATCTACCTTTCCGCGAAGTGCGCTTAACACCAACTAACTGTTGGAACACTCGGCAACAACCAAGTTGGTAAATTAACCATCTCCGCTGTTTGCTCCTGCTCCAATCGCGGTTAGGTGAATCTGGAATCAATCTTTTGCCTCACATCGGACTGTAGTGTGAGTGGAGCTGATGATGGCGACTCCAAAGTTAACAACGCTTTTCTTCTTGCATTGTCATGTTACAATATCAACAGGTAGTTACCAGCCAGCGACTTGCATGTGTATCTTCAGTCAGTAAATCAAAACCGAACAAAACATACTCCATCGATTGTTCTCAACAGACGGGCAGATTGTATCTGATTTATCAAAGTATCTTTGTATAAATTTCTCGCAGGGAATAGTATGGTTCGGATATTGGGTAAAGATACAATCGAGTGAAAAGCTTGGAAAAGTTGAGTTCAGTGACGGCGGTAAGCCGCTGAAATAAATTAATTTTTTCAATTAAATTTCAATATTTTTCAAGCATATCATATATCGATCGATTGAAACCTTTCGTGCGTAATTTTAAACTCGGGCCAGGAAAAACAGGTTGGAGACTCTCAAAATAAAAGTTTCTTGCATGCGAAATTCGAATTCTACACCAACTCACCGCTCAAGGATCCATCAGCGTTTGTCAACAATCAAGTCATTTCCGCAAGAAACCATCGAAACAAACATTACAAACGCTTCACATGCTTCACAGGTCATTGCCGATGGCTATGTTTATTAGTAAAACTCGGTTTACTACAATTAACGTAGTCCCTAGAAAAAGCCGTCAAAAATTTTGACATTCCAATGTGGGAATCGAGCTTTGTTCGAAGGAAAATTCTTCCTGATTCTGTTTATCAAGTAAAGATACACAATCACTGCCGATTTCCTAAAGACGCAGTTACAGCTGATCGACTGCCAAATTATAGTAAGCCTCCTTGTCGAACTAGGTTTGCTCGTTTCCTGAGTAAATCTTAAGTGTCAACAGTGAAAAAAAGCATTCATACCCAATACGGCCTAAATCATAGCATCGGCACAAACAGCATGAACACTCCCGGGCGATTTTTCACAGGACGAGATACACGGAGAATGAATAATCTTTTATTTCTATTTATATTTGTATTTTATATTTGTATTTCGTTTTTACATGAAAGCTTCAAAAATATTATTTTTGTTTTGCGCAAAAATAAGGGTAAATATACCAATCCAAATAAAACTTCACTTATTTCGGATGCACCTCAGATTTCCAGTTGGATCATCGGAGGTTACTGCCAAGGGATCTCGGTTTTTAAACCTTCTGATGACGGCTCTTGTAAACTTGTTTCTTATCCTTGTTTATTTAAGCGCCAAGCTAACGAAGAACAGCGATGGAACACACGAAACACGTAGAAGACTACAGCTCGTAAATGATGTGTTTGACCCAGTCCTGTTGAAGACCAGCTGAATAAAAAAGGGACACAAAGCTGTAATAAGAGCTGTGCTTTGCTAAGAGTGTGACTGATGGCGTTATGTAAACATGCGCAAACAAACTGAATGAACGCCTTCGATCACTGGAGATAAATTATTGGAGAAAAACGGGAAGTAGACCAATGGCGAATACGACAAAACCATTATTTGAGGTTATTTGACGAACCGGATGTTTCGAAGATTATAAGACTGGGGAAGCTACGCCTGCGGCTGCGGAACCTTAAATGGGCACCTTAAAAAATATTCGTAAGGAGGGAGCACCGAAGGGCACATACTAGTTGGGTAACCACAAAAACGATGATTTGACTCTGTTGACAATGACAGGTTCAAAAACTCGAATTTCGAAACTAGAGGATGCAGTCAATGACTGAGACAGTTGAAGATACTGTTTACGGAGAGCGAAGCATCGAGAGGGTTAAGTCCGACGAAAGAGGAGTTGACTGTTCGTTTGACCCAGAAAAACATATTTCGAAACCGAAGTCTATAGTTTAGGTAAGAGTTGATCAACGAAAATAATCCCACAAACGGTGATTTGATCATGATTGATAGTTTCTGGGATGCCGGATTACTCAACTAACTTGGTCCTGTAGAAGCGTTTTTCGCCTGTTTGACCATACGAATTCAATATAAACAATGTATATCATATATATATATATATATATATATATATATACTCTTCATATAATTTACTTTGAATGTCTAAACATAAATCAATGAAACCGTAGCGACATCTACACCTGGTCAACGCACACTGAGCTATCCAACGTTTGGAATTGGAACTAGATTTGATGACATTTGTTGTGACAGAAAGTTCGTTTTATATATGAAATTTATCAAATTGCTCACTTTTTGCTTGAATAAAGTTAGGAAATATTGAAAACTTATTTCCCAGGTGGTGAGTCTACTAATCAATCTGTAAGAAATTTTGAAAAGAATTTGACAAAAAATATGAGCCCAAAAACCAGTTTTTGGATCGATTTGTGAAGCGAACTCGTGAAACTGGATCGTTGTTGGATAGAGCAACCCTTGTACAGTCCAATGTGCTCAAATAAAAATATCGCTGCTGTTGCTCAGAATGTGCGTGAACAACCATCAACATCAAATATTTGAGAAGAAGAAATTTTTTGAGAAGAATTTTGCAAAATATCTCGGCCTAAATTCGGACATAGTTCAATTAGTTTGCTCAATGGACCGAAGACCCCTTAATCGAAGATGAGCATATTCACCAAAAATCATTCTTTCACGTGAAGCTCATTACGACCTCGAAGAATATATCAATAAACCAAATTGTATATGGGGCTCAAAAAATCTAAACGCTATCATTGAGAAACAAATACATTTACAACGAGTGACTGTCTAGTGCGACTTTTTGTCTGGTGATATTATTAAGCCATTTTTCTTCGACATTGAGCAAGGAAATGACTTTACAGTGAAATGCGATGCCCGCTGCCAAGCCATGCTATGGTTTCGAAAATAAAAATAAAACACAAGAAGAAATTATAGGATTTTCTCTCTTTGCTCAGGTTGAGGATTTCGTGAAATGAAAACTTGTACAGATTTTTGCTTCCCGAAATGGAAGAGAATGACACCGACAACATTTAGTTCCAACTGGACTGCGCAACGTGCCACGCTAACCATGAAGGGACGATTGACGATTTTAAACATGAGATCGAAGTTATCATTGAAGAAGTAGAGGTCCAAACAGTCAAAAATATACTGAAAAATTGGATTGATCGTATGGGCTATAAAGACTAGCCGTGGCAGTTATTGGAATGATGTTGTCTTCCATTCCTAAATGAAAAGATTCAACCTTTCCAATAAATTTATAAATTTGAAAAATATTCATTGGTTTTGCTTTTATAGCCGAGAATATGGAGAATATGGAGTCACTTCAATGGGGAACAGGGTGTTATGGTCATATATAACTTGTCCAGTAAACGAGTGAGTTCTTAGATTATACGCTACAACAATTTTTTCAAACGGAGCTTGTTGATTTTCGCGCTCGAATGCAAAAAACGACAATGTTACTTACCATCTACAATGATTTCAAAAATCAGGAGTTGACTCGGGACTGTGTGGGAACTACGAAGATGTTCACATTCGCTACGGGGTCTCTCGTACCAAGAGTTGAAATCTGCAGAAACTTTAGGATTTTTTGACCAATGATCCCAAGTACCTCTCACAGAAAAGCAATAGAACACGTCCCTCAGGAGAACAATCAACCAACAACAACCAGGAGAACAACCAAGCTCAGGAGAAATACCAGGGGAATGGACTCAGAGGTTTGTTAAAGTGATTGTGACACAATCACCGCTGACGCATGCCTTGCCGGACAGTCAAGGACCTGCAGCTTAAGATATAGAGAGTTCAACCCTGAGTATAGTTACGATTATTCGTAAGTCTAGTTTTTACATTGAAACACCATATCAAGGGCCGCGGGCGTTGTTCCATAATTGCTGAAAACGGTGTGTCTTATAATCTGATGACAGGTTCTGGAAAATATCACCAGGGAAGAGACATGAGCCGGAAAAAAGGTTTAAAGTCAGCTGGGAAATGATTTCACCGACTCGTTTTCTGTAGTAACCCCGGCCGTTAACAAGATCTGGTGAAAAACGTTAAAAAATGTCCATAAATTTCGTTCAGCATGAAAGACAAATTGTAAGTATTTTTAAAGGTGAACAAAGTCAAATTTTAATGAACATGGAACTGGAGGAAGGACTCTTGTCATTAAAGGCTAGAAAGGTTTCTAGACCAATGAGATCCCAGGGGTGGCAACCTGACTTATTATTCAGCGTGTTCAAGGCACGCATGGACGAAGTGCTGTTCTTAGGATGCTGAAAAGTTTCAAGACCCATGGTGAGCTCCTTAGAGAAGTTTAATATATTCCGCAGGTTTAAATATAATGTATAGACGTTCCACTAAGTGTGTTCGACATTTCCGGAACACTTTTTGAAAAACTCAAGAAAACTCCGGAATGCTCGCAGAGGCAATTAAGGACACACCTTTTTTCGCAGTACGGCTACAGATGATGTTTTTCCTTTGATGCTTGCCCGCGTTCGTAGTTTTAAGAAAGTATCTCTTGGAAGATCAGTCGCGTTCAGTCGGGCCACGGAAGCCAAGCATTAAGACTGCCTGTAAGAGTATAATCATTCTGTTACCAATTCAATTCGAATATTTCAAACCAAGAGTCCAGTCCTTTTTTGCAATTCTATAGTGCATACGAAATTGTCGATATAACAAAGAGGATGTCTCCACATTTTAGAAATTTGATAACAGGCACTTTAAGGCTTTTGAATCTTTCGAATTTCACTTAATCGATATGATATCAATAATTGTGTATCCAAAAGAACTCAGAATCATAAAATGCAAATACAGAACATAGATATGGAGCAGATTGGGGTCGGTTTGGATGGGAATAACGATATAAAGTTTTTTGGTTTATATGAATAGTTATGTTATTAGTTATTAATAATTAATTATTTTGATTAATCATGTGATTGTAATCATGTCTTAGATATGAATAGTAGCAAGGAGTAGCTCAATATCACCATTCACCATTTCTATTTGTATTATTTTGAATGTTGCTTTACAGGCCTCGTGCGGGCGAAAGCAATTGATAGCACGGGTTTGACGCCATTCGGAGCAATTGTACCGTGCGGGCCTTGAGCTGGTTTTGAGTGGTTTTTAAGTTTTCATCCAAGTAGCGAAAGTATCCATGATATGATACCGAACGTCCAAAAACTTTTGAAGGGACTGCCACCTCACCGCACTGAAATTCCAGTAGGTTACCTATTGGACCGCATCTAGGTTGTTCACTGAAAAGAGTACAACTGCAGGTGCTGCATATTCAAACACCTCAAGTAGGTCATCGATATTTTCCTATCAATCCCGACCTTACAACAAGGAATTGACGTGTGGTTTTGCTTGGCCTTAGACTTGTAAATAATGGGTGGGCCTTTCTTCTTTGCTAGAGCTTCCTTGAGTTCCTTCAAATCAGCAAATTACTTTTTCACCTTGAGCTCTTTTCGCCTTTCTTTCTTATTATAAAAAAAGCAAATTACGTTGGCACCCAGATATCCTTTCAGCTTTCTTTGACTTAAACTATCTATGGAGACCATGGTAGATGGAGTCTATGGAGCGCGTGGAATTAGCTCAACAAGCAGGTGTCCACGTTAAACAACTCGACTTCATGTTGGTAGTCCTATCAACTCTGACAAATTTTTCATGCTTTTGCGAATCTTATTTGCCGATGTCTTCTTTATTTTGTTTTCTCGTCCTAGTCGACTTTGCTTCCGAGTGTTCCCGAATCATTATTTCGAAATGTCTTCGGTTGAAACTTTTTCAATAGATCCTTAAGTAATTCCACAGTTTTTGAACATTCTCGACCGGCAATATGAGCAGCTTTTGTAAGGTATCCATCTGTATTTCACTTGAGTGAGATGCTCCTCATTTCATCAGCTTTACCAGCGTCTCTTTTTTATGGGTGATCCCATTAGTTGCGATGGCAGACCTAGTTGCATTGAAACCAATCGATCTCCTCCATGTTCTTGGGCCTGAGGCGTTATTTTCGGTTTTGCCATCTTTTGAAAGATCCCATCCTAATATTCGTTATCATACGGAAACTGCTTCGTACTTACCTCGTTACTCTCAATATGTCTCAATAACTCTCAATATTTGTTATGTAAATTTTAACAAATTTTATGTAGGCTGGCGACTTCATAACTAGTGAATCCCCTTGTTGATTGCAGGACGACAGGATAGACCATCTGTAAATAATTGAACATAAACGGAGAGGTAACGGCCAACAAAGGCCTATGTGTTTTTCTTACAGTGGGTCTTAAGTTAACAATAATTAAAATAAGCACATTTCATCTTAATTCCAAAATATTTTCAATAACATTTCCACATTAACCATATTCTTCCAAAGCCAATTCAACAAATTTGATTAGAGTCTCTATTTCCCAAATAACATATCACAAATCTGAAGAGTTTATTTGCTCAGAGTGATTTATTCAATTATGAAGGAATATTGCTACCAAAACGTTGGTATTCTGTGCATTCTTTGTGACGAATAAGCGATACTCTCGTGTGTTGTTAATCCTTGATGTAGTAATTATTAAAATGCACACTTTACGTGTATGGTTTTTAATTTATTTATTAATATTTTGATTTGTTTAGAGCATAGATACACAGGCGGTGCATGCTAATTTTGAAAAAAACATTTGGGAATCGAAACATAAAATTGTATCCCTTTTTGTTGCCTGTTAGTACGCTAAACATTTATTTGAAAATTGATAACGATTATAAATGTTTGTCAAAGTGCAAAAATTGTTACAGTCTAAAATTGAAAAACTAACAACGATAGAGTAGAAACAGATAAATGCTTACTGTTATTGGTTATCCTTTTAAAATTTTGTCTAATTTACTTGTACGTTCACATTTTCCGATAGCTGATACTTGATGATATCTAATGAATTTCATCTTTTGTCAAATACTTATGATTTGAAGCAATTTATTAATCTAATTATTCTAGTTTTATTTTTCAATTTCAGCTCTAGTTCTTGCGAAATTCTCGCGAAATTTGCAAGCAACGCGGACCAAACGTTATCAAATTTGCTGCTAATAGTATTTATTTATTTAATTTTATCTATTTTCAATTTGTGGACAGTGACAGTTTTCGCAACAATTTTCAACGATAGTTGTGGGATGTCTAGAATGCTTTGATAAACTTCACTTCGGTTGCAGCGCCCATTTATGCCTTTTCTGAGGTAGTTACGGTTAGTACTAAGTCGTATTTGAAAATTCAGGTGCGATGACCTAAACTCTCATTTTTTGAACCTTGTCTTTGCACAAATGCATCAAATCAAATGGAAAAATCAAAACCAAAAAACAAATTGGCCGAAAAGGGCTGAAAATTTCAATTAAATCCAAAAAGTTCTAGTGTCATGACTTTATTTTCCCCTAAAATTATAGTTTTTAAATTAATTTGTAACACCGACCTAAAAATTTTGAATACAAAATAAAGCATCCTGATATAATCAAAGCTTTGGCTTTTAGCTTATAAGAAAAATAATTTTACTAGATAAATAGATAACTAGATCAATAATACTTCATCTAAAAGAGGGTTCTTTTTTCGTCGAAGGAAAAATTAACATTTCAAAATGGAAAAAAAATACTATTCGAAATGAAATCATATACACATGGGAGAAAGCAAATAACGATGAATAACAAAAATAAATTCCTTGAGATAAAAGCTTTAAATGCAATTAGTATAATTTAATGTTGGATCTTAAGTGCTGCGCATTTTAAAATTTAAGTCCCATTTGTACTTCGTGCATGAGATTTGCGGACTTTTGTAATTGGGCGATCTCGGTTTCCGTCAACAGTTGCTTAACAATATGCGTGACCCCGTTGGCGTTTAGGACGCATGGGAGTGAAAGGAATACGTCCTTATCGATGCCGTGCTCGCCCTGTGCATTGGAGAATCATTATATGGGATTTTAGAAAAATAAATGAAAACTCACCAAAACTGATGTTGAAACAGCGTGAACGTTGCTGGTATTCCTCAAAATAGCTGAAGCGAGAGCGGCACAACTTAAGCCAATAGCCCATGAAGTGTATCCTTTGAGACGGATGACTTCGTATGCACTATTGACGACTTGTGAGTGGAGTTCATTCCATTTCTCTGGATCGTCTTCAGTGCCGACAGCTGGATTGATTTCCCGTAGACGGACGCCGGCAATGTTTACTCCTGACCAAACTGGTACACTGGTATCACCATGCTCACCACTAATAAACATTATTTGTTAAAAATTTCGAAATCACATTTCACCGAGTTTTGTTTCTAATTCACAACTGATGGAATACAAAATCAACTTACATTATCCAACCATGGCATGATGTTGGAGCTACACCCAATCGTTGAGACATCAGGAAGCGGAAACGAGATGAATCCAAGTTGGTACCGGAGCCAACAACACGATTCTTTGGCAAGCCCGACAACTTCCATGCTACATAGGTCATAATATCAACGGGATTGGATACCATCAAGATAATGGTATCAGGACTGTACTCGACTAGTTTCGGAATGATACCCTTCAGAATATCGGTGTTGCGCTGTACCAAATCCAAACGGCTCTCGCCAGTTCGTTGACGAGCTCCAGCTGTTACAATACAAAGACGAGATCCAGCGGAGATCGCATAGTCTGGAATGTTAAATTTTCTTTAACATATACCCACTATCAAATGAAAATATCTGCTTACCAGTGCCCGACGAGATTTTCGGATTTTTAAGGAAGTTTGAACCATGTTGAAGATCCATCATTTCACCAGTCAATTTGTCGGGCATGCAATCGATAAGGCATACCTCATTGGACACGCCTTGCGCCAAAATACTGAAGGCGCATGCCATTCCTACTTGTCCAATACCGACAACAGTAACTTTATTGCCAGATGATGGCAAAGTTTCGGCGACTTCCGTCAAAAGTGTTTCCTTTAGATTGGTCATTGCTCACTGTAAATAATAGAGAGAAAATATTCATCAATTTGGTTTTTTTGAGAAGTAAAACACAGAGGACTATGTTTAGGGTTGAAGTAGAATTTGCTTTGGGAGTTTTCAGAATTTGTTTTCGTCGTTGCATATGAATTCTTGAATATTTTCATGCTTCCTGGTAGCATGCCGGATCTACCTTTGCTTTCCCATTTACATTCCTGCACAAAACAGAAGATAATCTTATTTTCGAGTTACAATAATGGGTTAAACCAAAAAAAAATTGGCCGAAAAGGGCTGAAAATTTCAATTAAATCCAAAAAGTTCTAGAGTCATGACTTTATTTTCCCCTCAAATTATAGTTTTTAAATTAATTTGTAACACTGATCTTAAAATTTCGATTAGGGATTAGATTGTTCCGTTTCCCTTGCAGGTGAACCTGAAAGAAGAAGAAAATAATCCGCTAACTTATTCGGTTCATCCGGTCTTGAAATTCGAACATTCCCTTTAACCTTTTCGAACTTTGAAATGAAGCAGCGAAGGACTCGTTGTAGCAGAAGGCTGCTAGACAAGCTTGCAAACACCTTCACATTTACCTTGAGAACCCAGCCTCGAACGGTATGTCACATCACATCGGTCTAGCCCTCTATCTCCTCGCCAGTTAGAAAGTTCAGTTAAAGGAGCCTTTTTCCCGCCGGGGAGAGCGGAGAGGGTAGCTAGCTATCCCTCCTCTCTATATGAATCAATGGTCTAATAACCATTTCGTCTTCAGAAGAACCATCCGTGCTTAGTGAGCCATACAGTTCCATTTACCTATTGATGATATCGTCACGTTCACCTCACTTTCCGGAGAGAGTGCACCAATACTGAAGAGAGGAAACAAAGAGCAAAAGAGGGAGGGTCGAACTTTGTATCTTGAACAAAGTAGAATGTGATCGCTTGCCCAAAGTCTGCATTTAGAACAAATGTAGTAGGTGGTACCAACATTTTCCGTACAAAACAAGCAGTCAGCGAACTATTTATTGTCCAGCTTGTGCTGGTAAAACAGGTGATTCTCATACCCACTGAACAGCTGAGTCGGAAAGTAATCGGTTTCTACAAATCCCGGACTAGGTCATGGCTTTTGCTCATGTTTATAGTTGTTCTGATTTGGATCACCACTTGAAATATCACCACTTATTCTAAAACAGTGAGATGAGGCGAAGCGATTCATAGGGCTCCTTTTCTCTGCAACTGAATTAAACATTTTCAATATGTCTGTTTGTTAAGGACATCAAGCCAGACTAACACTTCCTCTGTCTTTTGTTCACTTCCTGTGTCTTTTGCTTGAAGGCGAACTGTCTAAGTTAACGATCTGCCAAGATGATTGCTGATACTGTCACCGCAGCCGAATCAGCTGCCGCCATTATTTGTTCAAAGAAATTCACCTTAGTATCTTTTGTCAGACCCAAGTATTTGAATGCGTTCTTAAGCGAAATGGTGGTCTTCGCAGTTTTCAAGAAACTTGAGAATTTGTGCTTCGTCGTAGTGACCACTTCCGTTTCTCCAATCTTAGTCTCAACCTATTCCTGGTAATTCACCCAATAACTCATTTACGTAGCCAATGACTCATGCCTCTTCCAGCAGCTACGGTCTCAAAGACTCAATCTTTCTACATGTCTGGGCTCAGAATGGAACCTTATGCGACTCTTGATGACAACTTTTCGGCGGGCTTATTATGTCGTGATGCTTGTCAAGCAATAGATGAGTTGCAGGCAATCATGATGTGATTCCTCTTTAATTCGGTCCCTTTGGCGTGAAGTAGGCACTTTATATTGTCATATCTTCCCAGCAAATTCGCAGAAAGATGTCCTCCCAGTCATGGCTCTAGACTTGTAACCAAGAGCTAGCTCACAACCAAATGGAGCAATGCTAGTTGAGTTCAGAACCATTCCTTCTAGTCAATGTTACTGTGTTGCTCACATGTGTATTTGTAGCATGTCAACTGTAATCTCCCTGACGGTCTCGTCCAGCAAGTCCTGAGTGACAAGAGTTCTGTGTAGATGTATATGTTGGATATGTATCATCTAAGTTTTGCGTTTTATTTATGCGTACAATTCGTATCATATTCGCTTTGCTTTGGAAGATCTTCCCAATGTCCGAGGCATGGGTGAGGTCTTCGATTTTTACAGCTGCTTTCTTGTAAAGGATACAAAATGTATAATTTGTGCATCCCCAATAATAACGCAGACTTTATCGATCTGGCTTAATGTAGTTCTCCGGTAGCCTCTGTAATCAATTCAGTCGATTCTGATTTTTTTCATCGCCAAGAGTTGTGTTCCTGGTTTTCCTGGGTCATTTCTATCGTTTGCCCTCTATGATTAAATGATGTAAGGCCCAACCCCTTCAGAATCTCTTTTTGCGTCAAATATAATATCTCTGATTTTTGGGTAGTCATTGGCTGGAATGTCCAAACAACAATTTTTTCTTCCGTGTAGCACCTTTACAGTGTTCTTGGAAGCCCTGTCTTTCGTTGTTGCTTCGTCGGTGTAAATGTATTTTTATCATATAAAATCGGTCTTTTTTCGTTAGGCTAATGATCAGTCAGGATTTATTGATCCAGGTATGACATAACAAGCGCTAGGTCCAAGTTTTTTCAAACATTTAAAGAAAGAATCGTAGGAATACCTCAATGAAATTGTCATTTTATTACTAGGATTCATTGTATCTCAAATAATTTGAATTTTGTCTGTATTACCCAAATATCAACTAAACATCCCTTATAATCGACATTCATTAAGTTTATATGGTTAACTTCGTATCAACCACAATCTAAACTTGCTACTCATTCTTCCGAAAAATTATTTTGTGGACCGAACAATAAGAAAAATTTCATATGATAACGTCGGTATCCTTCGAATACATATTTCGTTCGTTTAAAAATTCAAAGGACAACGGTCACGTTCTTGAATTACCAATTTCGTTTTCAACACCAAACAAACAGAGCCCACTTGTATCTGGAGCTACATTGCAAAAGGGAATTCCCAAAATGACGTGGTGTTTGCAATGAGTTTGTATATCCTTTACGAATAATGTTCTGTGGATGAAAAAATGTAGCGATGCCGGCAGGATGTACAATACCTTCTCAGTGAAAGTTTTGCTTGGATTCTTTTTGTATGGCGAATCATTATATTGCTCCTTACGAGGATGCAAGACTATCTCGTATCTGGACTACGATGAACTCTCTTGAAAGTATGCAAATAAATTCAGAATGAACGTCGCTTGCTTACATAAAACAACATCAATGAACGCATCGGTAGCTGGCCAATTTATTAAAAATACAGAAACTGCATGAGTTTCGCGATGGTTCTGTTGGAAATTTCCCAGGATGGCGACCATTCAAATCGAATGTCAAACAAAAACATGGAAGCAACCCGTGAATATCAAAACATCGCGTATTTGGCTTAAAGGGAATTTTATGATCTGATTAAAGTATCTTTTATCCAGAGTTCTGTTTATTTACAGCAATTTTGTGTCCTTTCTGCAAGCAACAATTGAAATCTGACCTCTATCGTGATCTCTAGGCACTTGATAGTCCTTTAAGATTTACTTTTGGAGTGTAACGTTACCAATCTTCGATATTGTTGTCATAACCATGAGAATTTTGTTCAAGTCTTTCATCATTTGTGTTAACACAGGATATTAAAGTGACTTTTCCACAATGCCGAAAAACTAAAACTAAAACGTAGCGTAGCTTGCATAGTGCTGTAGTAAATGAGATAGCGCCATATATATATAGTGCCAACACTTCGGTCAAATTTCCAACCTAACGGTATTCGACCAAAATAAGTAGAATTTTATTAAGATTCGTTTTTTTTTCTCATTTTTGCGTTAAAAAGGCGTAACCTATATGACTCGGCTTGGGCTTTTTCTTTCTCTGTCTGAGAGCGGACGCCGAGGGTGTTATTGCTATATGTAGCTACGCTTTGACTAATCCGATAAAACAGAATAAGAGATGTGCAAGTGCTGATTTCACTTTCATTATTATTTATTCATTGTTTTTGTTTATTTCGTTGTTGATTTCATTAACATTACAATGTTCTGCACGCTCTTAAGTACACACATATATTTAAAATAAAAACATTCCCCTTCATTGTCTCGCAATTCGTTGAGTTTCTATGTTCTCTACGTAATCGGTTACTGCAGGAACGTTTTCAGGAAATAAGGACTTATCCATTTATTCGCTTTATTTATCGTTTTTCAATTTAAATTCAAATTTGTCGTTGGAAAGCGCTAAATAAATAGAATCACGAAGGACTTGACTCAACTCTGGTTGGATTTTAAGACTATAAATTTTCTCGTTTACAAGATTGCGATTTCAAATGAATTTATTTAATTGCAAATATATTCGCATGTTATTCTATTGAATCTGACGTGAGTAAAGCATTTTCAATTTGAAGATTAACAGGAAAAAAAAACACATTTGAAGTGAGCGCTGAGAAAGGCGCAGTCGATTTATCGTTTGTTCGGATTCGTTAGTAGTGTTGTGGCAGTGGTCAAGTGCATATCGTACGTACACTATTAGAGCATTTTTAAAGGGTATAGAATTGTCACGACACGGAAACGATTTCGTTCCTACTACAATATCAGACAATTAAGAAATTGATGAAGAAATAAATTTGTTGTTAATGAATGGGCACATAACTTTCAGTCATCGGTTTTCATTATAAATGTCAAACATGCCCAACCCCGAGTAAAATTTCAAGACCAGAAGAAACAATAACCAATTTCGAAGCTGGCGTTCGCCACTAGCAACAATCATTAAAAGGAGAAAATGAAACGAACTTAGATGCCACTAGATGAATAGAAAGGGGTGTTTTAGAAAATTCTGTGAATTTCTTCGCTAGAAGTCTAAACAGTAAAGGAAAAAACGAAAATGGCAGTTGAGAATGCTATTCTTTGGTGTGCAAAACGGAAAACGATAGGAAAGGAAAGATATTTAGAAGATAAAGTCCTTGCCAAATTTGACGAGCTGGAGGTCTCAACTATTGTAAGGCAGCTGCAATGAGCTGGCCATATGAATCGTATGGACGAGCAACGGATATCTAAAAAGTTATTCGCTGGGAGAACTGAAGGGCGGAGACTAGTGGGGAAACTGAGGAAATGCTGGTGTAACTCTGTTGACGAGGACAGTCGGGTTTGCTGTCCGGGTTTCAAAATTGGAGGTTGCGGTCAATGGACCAAGACAGTTGGAGGCGCTTATTCACCGAAGGGAATTTTGTCATTACCCTGTTTTCTTTCAGATACGCGTTTTGGCACATAGCCTTTTTTGGTGTGTGGCTTTCTTCTGAGTTTGTTGGCCTTAATTGAATTTATTCATAGGATCATTCCCATGTAAACCTATTACAAAAGCAGTTAGGGCCCTTTTAAGGCCCTGCCCTTTTAAGGCAGGTTAAAATGATTTAAGACACTACCCTATCCGCATGAGGTGTCATCGAAGGTGTCTTTTTGATACGGGCAGGATCGAGTGGATATGAATTGTGAAAAAGATCTCTCTTCTCTGCACCGGAAAGCGATTACAGATGCCTTACCTTACCAAAATAATCTTCCGAGGATAATATGACACGCAGCAGCAAAGAACTCTCACACGAATCACATATCTATTCAATTATTTCTTAAAGACTGGGCAAGACACAGCTGCCAAGCATCTTACGTAATTTCTGTGTCAAAGCAGCAGCCAAATAGACGCTTCTAATTACGTCCAAGTAAAACAGAAAGTGTCCATGTTTTATGGGAATGGCGTCAGGCAGTGATTAGTCTCATTATGTCTTCGGTTGACCAATGACCCGGTGACTTATGAGACTTGTAGACAATCTGAGAGGAGAAGCGGCTGATAAAAACTAATCCATATTGCGAAGAGAGGCGATGCCTATTGATAATTTCACTTCAGACAGCACGGGCTTGTTGGCTTCATCAAGCCGCAAGCCGAAAATTTTTGACATACGTCATCTTGATACCCTGTACATAATATGATATTGGGATATAATGGGTTCTTACAGAAAAAGCCCTGCTTGGTCAGTAGCTGAGTCAAGTCTTATCATACTCTGGATGAAGCTGCTGCCTCAGAGCAGGAATCAGACGCGTAGTCTAACTTCTCTTTATGTCGTTCTTCCAAGACTGCTACAAATCGATAAGAGACTATTTTCACCATTCTGATTTCGTCACTCCAGCGTTGGCAAATGTTTCAGCGCTCTCCATCCAGGAGATTGATAGGTATCAGTAGTGCGATCGCGTACATCACCATCAACATACTGAAAACTGCTCTTTAGGAGTCGTCTTGATATATAAGACCATTAATCGTATATGTGCCGTTATAAGTGCTACATTTTTGGCAGCAGTTATTCTGATTTGTTCGGAAAACCCAATCTTTCAATCTATAAATCTGTTCGGGGATTCCAAAAGTGGATTCAATTCTACCAGCGTTTTGCAACTACTATAACACCTTACTTTCGGTAGTTTGTCAGGGTGGCTACTTTGGTTTCTTCCAGTGTCATCCTTATCCCGGGATATGTCACCCGGTCTCTCTCTCAGTGTTAATCAACCGTGATATACCTGGCAGTTCAAGCCACAGCACTCCTTCATTTTAGATGCTTACAACCCGCGTTGAGGATGGAGCCCTAAGCGATATTCGATGTAACTTTTATCTTTTTGCAACTTCCTGTCGTAGTATATGCTGCACTCCTACAGATACTTCTTTGAAATTCGAATAAGATTGTCTGGTATATAGAAATGATTTTCAAGCACTTCCGGGATATACGCCCTTCTAACGTAATTGAATGCATTTTTGACGTGAAGGACAAGTAGTGTGAAGGACAACTCGAGAAATTTCTTTTTGGTGAAAAAAAGGATTTTCTCCTGGTATATCATTGAGGGGCATAAAGGGCGCGCAGAATACTGTCGGCATTTGCTGCCTCCTATGAGCAAGTTGACATTTGGATGTGAAACTTTCGTATGACTAGTTTCTAGCCAAGGCGCGAAGAATCTTTTTTTGTATCGTTTTTGTTTATACTCGGTCTAACTGGCCATACTGCTGTTCACACGTCTGTGATGACCTTTTATAAATAACTTATAAGCTACGGATCTGACATATACCTCTTCCCAGATCTGTGCTTGCTGGACTTCTGTTTGGAGTTTGTGATACTTCTTTGAGTTTTCAACGCTTGACCACCTACATACTGAGGGGTTGATAAACCAAGGTTACGTAGTGGAATGCGTGACGGGCAAGTAGATGTAATGTTTCTTATAGTTTATCCACCAAATGTTTAGCTACAGCCCATCCCCTCTCCAACAAAGCTCTTTGAAGGTGAAATTCTGCCATTAGCACTGCAACAAGCGTCTAAATGACCGCATTTTCGGTATTACAAAGGAGCTAGGAGGACTGATGAGAAATGATAAAGTTTGGCTTTTACTTTCTCAGCACAGAAGCATTATCGGATAAACTGTTACCGATGATAATGAAGAAACTGAAAATTTTCTAACTATGTCAAATGACCTTTTCTGTAGTGATTTGATTGTTGTTAAGGATTTTTTGAAGCTTTGGGGTGTTAAAGGATAATTTTTTTAAGAAAATGAATAATAAAATTAATAACGAATGGATTCTGATCCTGGATATAGATAATGAATAAAACTAAGCACATAAGATTCTGCCTTCGAATATAGTAAATCATACTTTCTACAAGATATTTTCTAAGACTTTATCCTAAACTCAAACCAAACTTGTCCTCGTTAGTTCGAATTTGAATTGAATTCATGTATTGTCGTCTTATCCTTCTGTATAAAGTAATTTTTTGTTGCTAAATAATGCACATTGATAACATTTTCTTGCTGAACTCATCACTGGAATCGTTTCCATTAAAAATTTTCCTTGATTCTCAATAGCAGTCTCATTGAAATTGTTGATGAACATTTCTGGCGGACACTTGACAAACTTTAGATGTATCTTATTCGTCTTAGACCGCTACAAATTGTCTAGTGAGAATTCGTTCATATTGAAGTCAATTAAATTCACCTTGAAGAAGGTTAACGTGAGATTTTTTGGAGATGTGAACATGCTTTGGATACGTGCGAGCACTTATGGTCGTATTTGTGCGATTAATGACCAAACGCAAAACTTAAATCTGTTCCTGCGTGTTCTAAAATAATTCATAACGAGAAAATTCTATTTTCATATTCGCTGAAAGCTTTCGATCATTCTTTGCGGCGAATTATTAAAACATTTCGGTTTCGCCTGTTCAAATGTTTTAAATTTATCGTGTAGCAATTTTTCAATGCTTTTTTCTGTGTATTTATTTTTATTCAATACTTGGCGAAGATGTTATCAAGATTTATCGATTTCAAAGTCAATGTTTTAGTATTGATAAAATTCAAGTGCCCGTAAATGTTCTGTGATGAATGCGTGGCGTAACCACGCATAGATAACTTCGTGCAATTCCAACTAGCATGCATTTTTTTCCTTGCGCTTATCTTATCGAGGGCGCCGTTGGTTTGCTTTCGAAAATGAAGATAATAAATTAAAGTCTTGACTTATTTATTACTGAAATTATTCGAACAATTTATGATCAAGTTATTTTTAAGCTAAATTCCGCTTACTTTTGCATATATGGATATATCTTGCATATAAGTTTCGATATATGCACAAAATTGGCATTGATCCAATAATTTCGATAGCACCCAGTGGCCAATGGAAAATAATATCAGAAAAATAAAATATTTCTTCTTTTGGCCAATGCGAGTTATGCAAGGTGGAAATTATTGCACCTTATTTGTAATATTGCATCAATTACAGACATAATTGTGTGCAATTGATAGTGTGAGACTGCACATTGTTGCACAGTGCAGTTTTGCACAGTGATGTTTACACTGCAATTCAAAAAATTGCGAAATATGCACGTTGCACTACGCTAGAATGCATTAATTATCAATTTTTAATATTACTTTAAAAATGCATTTGTGTACTTCAAAATTAGTATACAGGCATGATAGTTTCTTTCCACTTCATAGTCAAGATCATGATCCTGATTCAGCCATTTTCTAATGCATTGATGAGGTGGAACTCACTTGGATCTCGGGAATTTGAAATTCTATAAGTCCAATGCATCAGTTATTTTTTAATCATTTTTGCAATCATTATTGTTAGGAGGTTATTAACAACCCAATCTTATTGCACGTCTAACACTTAGAACCCTCCGATTGGGGCGCAACTTTTACTGACGTATTTGGGCGCACGATCTACATTTTTTGATCTTATTTTTTCACGGTTCAAAATACAACAAAAACAAAAAAATCTTCCTCGAACACTAGCTCGTGTCTTCCCTTTAAGTACTTTGTAAGGTAATAAAGTAATTGAAATAACCTTCGTCATGTAAACAGCAATTTTTACTTGTAATAGAATATTTTGTTGGTAACACAAAAAGCAATTAATTTCTACAATTATTACAATTGGAAATTACAATGAGCCATTGCCTGGAGTTCCAGGCATAGCTTCGATGAATTTGATCTTCTCATCCAGATCTATTTTAGTTCTTTTGCAGAAGGTTGCCATTTCATTCGTTTCTAGATCAGCCAGCATCGTAGGCGCGCATACGTGTTCTAATCACAAAACAATTTTATTCTTCTTTGCACAATTCGACACTAAAGTAATTTCTTACTAATTAGAGATTAGAGATTATTTCTTACTGTAAAATAAAACACTCTTACTATCATTATAAAATAAAACGCTAAGAATTCGCTGAAAATCTGGTGGGACATCAAAAAGAAAGGAAAACGAATGCTCCACGCACCAAGAAAGCGAGCTTTTCCAGATAGAGAGCTTACAAATTAAACAACGCTTTTGAGTGGAGAGATAACGATGGCTAGTTTTCTGACCCTGAATTTATGGTAGCCAGTGTAATAGCATACGTAATTAATTGTTTACGAATCTAAAATTTAACAAAATGTTCATGCGTTTCTTTTCACACATTCGTCTCCACCTCGTATCACCAACAAGTTTTGGAAATTTCGCATATGGAAATTCGGAGCCAAATACCTTTAGACTGGAAAATTTTCTGAAGTGTTATTGCACTCTAGTGGTAACGCTATGGCGCTGGAATTCATAAAAATAACTTTTTTCTGACCTTGTCGTCTTTTGTAACAATTCGAGAGGTATCTCCTTATTGATTTTCTTCTTTCTATTGAAGGGAATAAGTAGTGTCAAGTAGTGTCTTATCTCATTGTTCAGCTTCCTACTTATTTTTCAGCTTATCAGGAGTATACTCGTTAGCCTACTACTGGTCATGATGTTTAGGTTGGTTCCTTGGAGTGGCTGAATGAGGCGGGGAACAATATCTTTCGCAGGATTTTCGAACTTGTGTAGGTTGCTATGTTGTGTTCCTGCGTATGGTTCCAGATTGAATGAGTTTGCGTTACAGGAAAGAAGGAAGAAACAGGAAATCTATGAAAATTTGCTAGAAACAGCTCCATGGTTTTTTTTATTGGTACAAATTTATCAGTTACTTTGATAGTAAGGACAAGCTGGTTTTTCAAATTTCTTCTTCCAAACTACACATCTCAGCAAAAATCAAATCTCTTTGCATTCATTGAAGGGTAACAAGCCTCAACGCTACTATTTTTTGTATCTTCCCAATGCTGAGTTGCATTTTTTCTTGTACTTCTTAGAGATTGAATACAATATTCCTTTAAAGGCACTCATTTTTCCCTTTCATCTATAAATCAAGCAATTCTAATTCTCTCAATAAGATTCGGAGTTTTTTGGATACATATATGACTTGATTTGGTTATAATTTTCATAATACAATCAGTTACGAATAAATAAAGGCCAGATAAATATATCCGCATATTGCAGTTTTTTTCGGTAAACTTTCACATGTGGCTAAATGCTGTTCCACTTAGTCACCTCATCCCTTCCGATGTCATACCTTTTTCTTATGCTCTGAATATGATATTACTTTCATTTGACTCTAATTTTTCTGTATTCGATTTTTCTTCTTCTATCTGTGAATTGTGGTCACTATCATTTACTCTATCTGCTTCAATTTTCAGTAGATTCCCTGAAAATTTAATCTCATTTTCAAATAATTGCTTTCGTCTTCATAAAATCCTTAAAATCTTCCTTTTAATTTTGTGATTACATACTCGAAACCGATTTTTTCCGAAGCCGAAAACTGAATGAATACGGTCGAAAATCGGTTTTGAGTAAATAAAAGAATCACAAAACTCTTAGAAAGTCTTTTGCTTCTTTTCTCAGCCTCATTTTCATGCACATTTTCTTTGTTTGGCCGTTTTTCTAGAATTTTGCCAATTTTTTCGGATCTTCTGATGGTTCAAAACGGCGCGTGTCTCTCTTGCAACAAAGTTTTTATTTTTATAAATATAACCCATGTTTATAAGCAGACAATTGTACAAATGACAATTTACGATTGTAAACCTTTCAAATTGCTCCGAAAATAAACTAGACTAATCTAGTAGACCCAGACTAAGCCCACACTAATAAGCAAAGCGACACTGCTGGTGTAAAACAGTGAATTTAGATCAGCGCTCAAGAGGGGATTTTAAAACAAAACAGACATATATACCCGATGTCGCACATAGAGAGAGAGCTTTTCTACATAGAGAGCTTAGAGCAAAATTGAGAAACGTAGGATAGTTAAAAGATGGCGATGAGTCGCTTTCTGAGCTTAAATGTGACTCGGATAAATAAATGCTACTCTTCAACTCTCAAAAAAAGGGCTTGGTGTTGCTTGGGTCCGCTGGGCGTTGCTTTTCCGATGTCTAGTCAAGTAGTTTGCAGCCATCTTCAGCTCGTTCTGATGATCAAAACGATCACATGATAGCAAAGCCACTAAAAGGCAAGATCAAAAATACCCACGACATGGTGAATTTTAAATTGTGTGGAGGGATCTTCAGAACATCTACACGTGAAACAGAACGGAGACTGCCTAACAGTGATTACTTGTATAATACCTTAAAATTTTACAAATTGTACAGGAAAAAATTTCCTAGTTAAGGAAGGTTACCGATTTCCTTGACAATCTCTGAAAGATAAGCCGAACTAGGATGAAAATGTTAAATAATGAACTGGACAAAAATATGAAAACTCTCAATAGAGACTAAAAGAGGACTGTCCTGGCTTATGAACCGGAAATTATAGGTCAAGGAAGCGGGTTGACTCAAATCAAACTACTCTTTTAAGTATTTATTGTTAATATAAATATAATTAAATGTAGCGATAAAACTTAGAAGTCCAGCATTGTAGAATTGTAAATCAGCTTCCTATAATCATTATATGTTAAGCAGACCTCTCTCTATTAATCCTTTTTTTGCAAGGATCGTTGGTGGAAACTTAGGTTGCGTGCCACACTGGGATCAGATCTTGAAATTTACGTTAAGTTTTTTTCTTTTTTCTTATTTATCCAGAATCATTCAATCTTTAAGGCTAATGGCGGGGTTTCGCGTTTAGTTTTTCCAAGTACGTGTAAGGGAGGGTCGACGATGAAAATTTTTTGTCAAAGTTTATGAACTTACTTTTGTGAAAGACATGGAGATATACAGAGAGAAAGAGGACTAAAGGGGCAGAGAAGGAAAGGAAATCAAACTCTTTTAACAACATCTGATTTGTATTCCACACTTAAAGCCAGGAGTAACTCTTTCGAGGATCCAACAGCCCGCCAGGAAAGCAAAGGTTCTCAAATTTGTATTATTTCATTGCTAGAATCACGCACTCGCATTGCAATTAACCACGTGCTTGGAAACCTAATAATAAGTCATTGACAATGGAAATTCCAATAAGCACTCAAGGATAACAAATTCAAATAAAATCCACTACGACGTGGTTGTGATTGAAACAAAAGCGATAAGAGATAATTTTGAATGAAATTTTCTAAATCATTAAAATTTATCGTAGCTGTGGTTAAAATTATTTGCTTTGGTCACAGAATGAGCAATTTTAATGGGGAAACGGGTGTGTTGGCATTTCGTTACCGACTTTAAGTTATGATGAAGAAATTTCATTGAAATTGACATCACACAACATGTGAGTCGTACGTTCATATGAGTCGACACCAAATTTTTTTTGTGTGTGGAATCTTATCTTAAGTTTTTTTTACTTTTGACGAAGAAAATTATCAAGAAATTGCTTCTACTTGCATTAGAACGGATTTTAGCACATTTACAGAATTTGAAATATTTCTAACTACGACTTTGTTAATTAAAATGTTAATTTTTGTTTTAATGCATAATACCAAATTAAGTTAAATTTTTACAAAGGATGTCAGATCTATTTTCGTTTCTTTGAGTCTAATGAATAAATTTACTTCGTTAGCATATCTCTGCAAACATTTTTCGAAGATTGTTATGAACAAATGGACACATAGCGTAAACTTTCAGAAAGCAGGAAAATTAACTTAAATAGAAAATACGTAATAGAAGGGCGACCATGTTAGAAGTTTCTGTTGGCTAATTAGCAGTCTTGTGGCGTATCCTCATGTCTCTGTCGGGTATAGCTGATATGGAAGTCGTACTTGAAATTTAGGAAGCTTTTGTATCTTTTAATCCCTCCTAAGAGGGCTTTCTGCTGAGATTCCTTAAAAGGTATTTCTAGTCAAAATAGTTCACCATAATCAGTTAGTAAGCTATTGGCGTCTGCTGTTTCCTTCCTGCTTTTAGTTTTTTACCAATTTAAATTGGAGTCAAATATCTCATTCCGAAAATACCTCATCTGGATGTCCTCTAGACATTCGAGTCCCTCGATATTCTGGTCTCATCAAAGTTTTCCTCAATTTATTGAATGCCGGATTTGAACATTTGTTTTTATATTCAAATGTTTATTTTTATTTATTCTAGAGAGTAAGGGACAGAGAGCATCTTTTTTAACTGTACCTTAATTCGTACGGATATGTAAGGACGAATTCAGTGAATTCTTGGTGGCCAATGTACGGCTTTTGATTTATGTGTTCGCTTAAGTTAAATTATTTTCTGCAATATATCGTACGTGGTTTTCACAAGGATGGACAAATGTCGTTGTTCTACTTTGTGAAATTGGGATCGTTCAAAGTTTGTTCGTTTGCACACAACAAAACACATCTTTAGTAATCTTTAGGAATCACAGCTGTAATAGATGATTCAATACTCATAATTCAAAATTCGTCCTCATTAGAAGAATGTGATTCTAAATTATAGCACATCAAACCATCAAATTTTGACAGCTGTTTAGAGGAAATCTTTGAATTACAATATGTGACATCTGCTGTCATTTTTTATGAGTAAGATTTGTCATTTTATCATCCGCGCCTTTATGTTAGCCCAACGTTAGAAAACTATACAACTACTTTGTTGTGATTTGACGAGTTTTTATGCTACTCAAAAGAGATTTCGTGCTTAAAATGGTCAAAAATGGTAAAACGTCAAAGTTGTCATGGATTTTCATCGTATTCGAAAAGAACTTCTATCTAATGAAGATTATGCGGAATGAAAACTGATATCGTGACGTCTTAATCGAAATTTTCTTCTTGGAAATTGATAAAATTGATTACGACAAAATTTACGTCCAAAAAACTCAAGAAACTACCGCACAGTGGTTGTTGCAATGGGTATACAGCAGCCCGATCTGTGTGGGGTATGCTGTGTAATGATATTTACTACACGATAAAATTTGATGAACCGTTAAAGCCAAGATACAATGATGTAAGGCTGCAATACGTGAGCGGGATGCGAGTCTCACATTAAATGTCAAACGGTTGCAGTAAATACGTTTACATACGCCAGCGTACAATGACAGAGTGTGAGGAAGCTTGGCAAGAAATACTTTTGGAAAATTGGAAATTCCTGACAGCGAGTCGTTACGTCATGCATCATTTGATAATTTTTTATATATTTCGTGCCGCGCTTTACAAAAAACCAGTTATTACTGTCTATTATACAAAATTGCGCTGTAAATCGGATAGGATTGGACATACTGAAAAACTATAACGAATTTTTCATTTGACATTGAAAAGTTTTAAACATCGCATGCACTGTATATTGAAATGCGATGCATGTTGACATGCAAGTGTTGCATTGCGCTCACTCATCAATTCAATTTATTATAGCATAGAATATAGAAATATAGAAATTCAATTATAGCCCTATTCAATTGGCTACCGAAAAATGGCGGTTGAACATGATCGGACGATTTTTGACGGTGCTTTGGTTTATGCCACAAACGCATAAACAATGTACAATATCCTTCTTACCAGCTGAAATGCTGCAGTGAAGTTTTTAAAGTTGAAGTAAGCGGAAAAGGAAACGAAAATTGAAGAATATTTGAATTTTTAGACGTAAAAAATAATTACTAATAAAATAATAATATAAAACAATAAATAATAAATATAAATAATAATAACAATAACCACATTTGGATGAACTTACAGTTTTTTATTTCAGTTTAAAATCATATCACGATTTTTGTGAACTCAGAATGAATTCTTCGGGGATTAAAGGCTAGGATTCGGGTATAGAAAAAAGAAATAAGTATTTTGTATTTGTCTAAATGAGGTTTAATGCGTTTGGGTATATTTCTAACGCAGACCGCTATACATTTTCTCTGGGATTTGAACTAATTTTTGGCGTAATTTTTTTAAAATTTGCGTCTTTTCCTGCTTCATTTGTTGAAGAACGCTCATTTTTCTAATTGATTAGATTGCATGCTAAATGAAGTCTACAAAATCCAGCCTATCCTTTCACAGATCTCTACTGTAATAGTTCACATCTTGTTAGGAATACACATGATTGCGAGGATATAACTGATAATTGTACAGTGTAAATTTAGAAATGGGAAGTTGCTCAAATTAGAACTACAATGATGAAGTGAGTGGGATCTATTGGGTGGATCTAGGATGTATCTAGCTCCGAGGTATGATATCTGATAACATTTTTCTACGATTTTTTTTTTGATTAAACCAGCTGCGAATAGTGCTCAGTATGTTGAACAAACTAGAACAGCTTGAAGCAAAGAATTCAGATTAAAATATCAAAGAGAAACGTTCACATTGAAAGCAACGCCTTAAGGCTGAACTCACAGAATTTGAACCAGAGATTGCTGCCATATTCGAAAAAACTAACATCATTTATGGTAACAACATCATTCATTCAACAATATTGATAAAATTGATGTGAAACACAGGAACTACTGATCAAAAACAGAGCCGATAGTAGGTTTGTTGGAGATTGGTCTTTTGCTACAGAATTTCGGATACTGTGTGGAGTAAGGGTTCTAGAGTTTTTCGTGGTCTTGGCACTAACCCGAGGTTACGAGAATAGAGTCAAGCGTAGTGAAAAGCGGATGCGATAACAATTTAGAGTCGATTAACTTGCCATTTTGACTTTGATGAAAATCAGCATGCTATATGTAATACATTTGGGCAAGAACTAAAACTGAATAAGCCTCCAAAACGTTACCCTGTGAATCCTTTCTCCCTTGATAAGCTCGTAGAAAACTACTTGCTGCTTCTGGACTCATATTTTATATAGTAGCATATTTTATTTATATTTATATTATTATCATATTTTATATCGATGGGACCCCTTTTCAGTTCGATGAATTTATTAACTTTCCATAAGGCACATGGGGAATGAAAACGCCCTTATTTGAAATGATGATGCTAATGAAGATAGCGATGACGAGCACACCACAAAAGCTATAAGAGTCACCATGGCATTGAATCGACACAATGGACCAATACGGTTCATAGGCGAGGGAAACAATCCGTATATCCGCATTTCTTTAACAATAAAGACAAGCCTGAACGTATGAAGTCGCGTGGTTTAACGTGGACACCTGCCGTGATGGATTAATTCCTTGATCTCCATAGACGAGGTTGAAACAATGTGTCAACCAACACCCCTAAGATCTGAAACAAGTTTCAGTCCTCCTAGTTTCAGTTCATTATTGCATCATGATAACGGAATATGAGGATGGTCTGATAAGTACTTCACCCCACTGCCTGCTGGCGATGCTGTCACAAAATTTCAGCCAAACCGGACTCATAGTTTTGTTTTGACTTAGAGCGCAAGCGGGCGTATCCGCGGATTTTAGAAATAGAGAGAAAGAGCAATATCGGTCAGTGGTTCCATTCTTGTTTTTGAAGGGATACCGCGCAGCGAAATCAAAGAGCAATTGGATGATGTGTACAGTGGACTGTGCTACAGTGATAGCGGCCGTAAAAAATTGGCTTACCGAGTTTCAACATGGTCGTGTTTCGGTTTTTCATGAACCAATCCCAAGGTGTCCCGCGATGACAGAAATCCGCGATTTAGTATTGGAAGATCACCGATAGATGCAAGAGATGGCTGAGACATCTGAAACGACTGGGTCGGTCATATCCTGCACGAAATTTTCGCATGAGAAAACTATCGATGCGATGGATGCCGTATTTGCTCACTCTCAAGTCTCTTCAGAGCAGTGTTTGACGCGGTTTTAACGCATTCCGAAGAATTTTCTTCGTCGTTTTTTTGCTGTCCACGATAAATGGGTTCCCTGGTATAAGCAAAAAACCAAGGAACTGTCCAATAGTGGACTCCATCCCGCGAACGTGCTCCAGGATTCACAAGGTTTGACCTACATTGACTGCCTGGAGAAGGGCAAAACGGTCACAGCGCTCTACTTTGCCGAATGATTTGGCTAATTAGACACCGAAATTCAGAGAGAAGTCCTCTTTGGCTATGGTTTTCTTTTGTAGGCTAAGTACTTTTCAGGCCGTCTTCGTTTTTGCAGTCTAAAATTTAAGCTCATGATTTCGACGTCCTTCGGTTCGTTTCTTTGTCCTTTGTGTCGCTTATTATACAGCACACGAAAACATGGCTTCACTGTCCTCTACTCATGGGGATTGTACTCTATACATTGTCGTATCTGGACTACTCACATTTTGTGCAACAGGTCTCGGGTTGGAGTCCTGCTGGTACAAGTGGTAATTGAATTGCTGTTTGTAGTGTTGGAGTGTCGACTCACCTGCTTGTGTTAGGTACCTGCCTACAGCGAAAATACAACCTAGGGAAGCTTCATTGTACCAGTATAATGTATTTAATGGATAAGTCAAGTGAAGATTTCTTTTCAGATGAAAGTTTTTCATTAGATTTGTTAATCTACAAGGCATTTTACACTTTTTTACTATGACTTCCTTAATAGTAAACGAAAAATGGTTGTTCGATCCTGGAATTATCCGTGCTTCATTGTCCATGTTTGTTTAATATTTCGGGTTAAGAAAACATAATGTAGGATATATGGGTTTATTTTATCGAACATTATAGGCTTATAAAAGTAATAATTTCTTAGCCAAGCTTAGGTTTTGTACGAAATTCGTTTATAATTCATTTCTTCGTTTCCGATTGTATAATATTGTTTAGAACCATAGAAACTTGCTTTTTTGTTTTGGAAATGAGCTGAAGATGGCAGAATATAATCGACAGGCGCCCTTTATAAGAAAAAATAAGGACTGGCCGACCCAAGCCCCAATATGAGATTAATTTTGAATTACTCACCATCTGATATAAAGACAATAAAAATTTCTATTAATGTTATAGAACGAACTCTGTTATTCCCCTTTCAATTATAATGTTGCATAATTTGAATGGATCTGAGCGTTCCTTAGATAATTGATCTTTGATATTATTCATAAAAAAAATGTTCTTATTCAGATTCGAAATTTAAGCTGGTGAATTTCCCTGGAGTCATTAAAGTTAGCATAAATTGATGCACATGTCATCAATGGTCATGAAGTCAGCAAGCTTCTGCGAATTGGTATTAGTATTAATTTGACTGCGTTCATATGAACGAAATTATTTAATGTCAGATGTTGAGAAAATGTATTTATAGAAATTGTAAAGAATTTCGAAATGGTTTAGATCATCAGCACAGCAAAATACTAAAGCGCCTGGTTCGATTATTCCAAGACCAGATGATTAATGAAGACACGGGTTTCATCATTAGTATCTACAGAGTGTCAACACAATTTACCTTTACTAAAATAAATATATTACATCATTGGATTTTTTCTCTATGGAAACTTCTGTCAAAGCATAGTTGATTTATGTACCACCATCAGAGTAATTACAATTTAACTAGCTAGGAAGCAATTAAACGTAGAACTTTATCATGCAAATATAACTTTGAAATAGGATGTTGAGTTGCTGCGTCTTACCGTCAGAAAAACTTAATTTCCTCTGCTATAAAATCACACTTGAACTTTCGAGCTAATACAATTAAGCAAATATTTCACTTTTATTCGACTTCTACCACTGAAGTGTTCACTCCCACAATGTCAACGCTCAACTTCTTCAAATCACAATTCTGACCGTCCGTTCAACTTTCTCCAAACATTTAATAGACCTAAAGCACAGAAAGCGAATTCGTCCTTCAAAGCTATACTCAAAGTCAAATACGAAAACCGGCAGATGAGAGTTGAATATCCAATGCAACATAATTTCCAAAGAAAAGCTTTCGTCAGGACGACGAACATATCCTGTGGTGGCGGGAGAAAGCAGGCCGAGACCCCACAGCTAGTGCCGATAGGCAGCGTCGGAGGAAAGTTAGGCGCATGTCCGCAAGAAAAGTGCAAGGGAAAAGTTTAACGTACATTTGGCATCTACAATTGAAGGTCAAAGGAAAGAAAGTGCCGCCTACAAACCTTACCAAGAATCCCAACTTATACCAAGAATTGGGATAGGCCGATGCGTCTGCATTGTGCCAAATGCACTTGAACCAAATCGATTTAGGCACGCTCGAAACCATACAATTCGAATTATTTCGGCCTCGAAAAGAAAAACAACTAGGCCTGAATTTTCCCTCCACCCACTCGGAAATAAGTACTTGCGGCGTTTCAGAACAATTGTATCTGCGTTCTGTGGGCTTATCTCAGTACATAGATATGCGGGCTTATCAGGATGAGAAAAATTATGAAAAATGCACTCACATGTTATTTAATTTCTCACTGTGTGTACTGCACTCTGGTTGAAACTCACAATATCACTGGGATTACTCAGTATAACTCAGATACGCTTGGTGGCTGGAACCCGTAACGAGGAGATTCCTGCGGACGCACTAGATTCTGAATACGTTCTGTTTGGAACTGACTGGGACTCGTGACGATGAAGTCGACTAAATAAAGCTCCTCAAGGTGACCTTTGTCAGCTGAATATGCTTTCCGCGGCTTTCCGCGGCTTTCCATGTGGTGCTTGGGCTTCTCCGGTCCATTCGGAGGCCCATATGTGTTGCAAGCACTCGTTCGATGACGTCACCGTATCTACATTCGCTACACACGAACAAACTCAAAGTCTGGTCTTTTCTCTGCCGTGCATTCTCACCTGCCTGGACGTCGTCAAACACAGCTGACTGACTCACCTGGAGTTCCACAGCGGGGAATCCGTTGATCGTTGGCTTTGAATTATTTCAGAATATTTTCAGAAATTCGAGCAATATTCTGCCAATCTTTCACGTGAACGTGATTCGGCCAGGTTCGAACGAAACGCTAAAATTATTCTGCCCCTAATAAGGCTCATAAATTAACAATTCTTCAGTGGTCTTTCCCAAAAACCAGCGATAAATCTATCTGCAATAGGTACCACGCTAATGTTACCAATTTTCCACCTGGCTGAGATAGGAAATTCAGAGAGTTCATGCATTGTGGACTAGCATTGCTGAAAATGTATTGGCACGCGTAATACACACATCTCTCATTGGACGCTAGATAACACATCAGGTAGTGGGCATTGCATACGTTGGCCAGGTGGGAAAGGTGCACATGTGAGCAATTTCCTGCCTCGAAGACTCGAATCCATGGTCCGCTGACCTTCGCCGAGATGGCAACGAGCGCAATATCACGTTCGGTCGATGAAATTGATTCGTGATTGCATTTCAGCGTTTTATTCGCCATTGACTCATCCTTTTGCGAAATACCTCGAACTTGGTCACATGCATGTGAGTTTGCCGTATCTAAGTTGTGAGTAAATACAGAACATTTTTTGCGCGATTTCTTCATTTCATATGAAAGTTGCGCTGCTGGTTTAGGTGCTTGTACGATATTTGCCTCATGTGAGTGTATCAATCTCGTGCATGCATACGTGTATAGATATTGCATTCGCGCGCGTTTTCTCCGGAGAGAAATGTTTAAGATTTTCGTGTCCGTAGAAATGAGGAGCTGGCGCTACAATTCAAAGATATTTTCATGTTTGAGATAATGCGTGTATTGTTTGGGGTGAAAATCTTTCCTGGCTAGCTGTTGAGCTCCCCGACAATTGTGGCTATTAATAAATAAATGTCGGTCATACATATCACGTGTCGCCGCAGGCAGGGTTCCACAACAAAATGTTGCTTACGTTTTCCTTTTTATTTTTATCTGAGGATTTCGATTTTAAATTAAGTCAGGCGCAATGTCATGTCTTCCGTGTTCAGGCGAAATGTGCCTGATAGGCACACATTCAAGAAATACATGAACATCTTGTTATCCATTGGCTGCTCGGCGCATATTCAGAAAATACATGAAAATCCTGTTATTGAAGACGATTGAGTTTTTACCATTATTATAAGGATAATTTATATATGCAACTATATAATAATCGTTCAGCGTAAGGGTTGGCACAAAAAGCAATAGACACCAACAATCGCGTCCATTGAAAAGGCATTCTACTTGAAAGGAAAATCCCTCACGACTCTGAACACTCCATAACTGATATTTAATTAATAATTGGTTTAAAAATTAATATAATATAATATATTAATAATAAATTAATTATAAATATAATTTAGTATACTAACATTAAATATTAATAATACATAATAATAACTAATGATATAGATAACTAATGATATGAATAATAATAATAATTGAAAAGTAAACAAAATAAATTCATTTTAAATGAGTTATTGACTTGTATTGAACAAAGAATCGATGAAGAAAAATCCCTGATTAAAGAAAAACAGAGTTCATTGGATAAATTACGAAGTTACTCTTCCAAATACGCAAGTTATTGTGAACTTAATAAATATTAAAATTCTGACAGTTCTCCCATTTTTACCGCTTCGATTGTGTTTTCTTCCTTTTGTTGTTCAATGCGTTCAATGTTCAATGAAAACACTATTTTGTATGTATGCATAAGTTTTATCCGGTTTGACGAAGAGTTGGCCCCAGCGACTAGTACGCAGCGCCAATGCGATCATTTGACATTAACCTACAAAGACACACAAGATGAGTTCGTCAAAACTAGAGTGTTCGTTTTATCGTGTTGATCAAACATGTCAAATTTGCGCCTAAAAAATAGCATTTGCATCACACATTGCTTTTCTTGTTGAACCAAAAGAAAAAGGTGGTTGAAAGTAACCGTTTTTGGCAAAAAGATATGGTGGACACGCTACGTCAATACGGACATTTCAGACATGGTTTCGAAAATTCAAAAGTGTTAATTTCAACCTGATAGACCAATAGCAGGTTAATAGACAACAAAAATGTGTAGTGGAGGAATGGCACGTTTTATTGTGTGGTGACCCAATTCAAACTCAACGGCAATTAGCAGAAGCATTAAATGTGTCATAATAAACGATCAGCAAACTTTTACGAGCAATGTGTTATATAAATAAGCTTTGTAAATTGGTTCCACACGATTTGAATAAACGTCAAATGGAAATAGTCACTCATACTCACTTGTGAAACGATGCTTGGGCGCCACGAAAGAAAATCATTTTTGCATCAGATTGTGGCGGGTGACAAAAAATGGGATTTATTTTGGAAACCTGAAGCGGAAAAAATCGTAGTTTTCGCCAGGGAAGCGAGTCATTCAACACCAAGGCCATATCGCTTCGGTAAGAAGACCATGCCTTTTGTCTGGTGGGACCAGAGTGGTATTGTTGAAGCTCGGAATACACAACACTTTCGTCAACAAATGATAAATTTAAACCGCGTTTTAATCGAAAAACGACTGGAATGGGCCAGAAGACATGGCAAAGTAATGAATTATTACACGACAACGCGCCATTGTATACAGTTAAACCCAGCCTTTGCACCATCTGACGATCAACTCTTCGCATCAAAAGGGCACGCGCTCGGATGGCAGCCCTTCAGCGATTTTGAGGTAGTGGCTCGACGAATGGTTTGCGGGAAAAGGAAAGTAATTTTTCATAAATTATCTGAAAGATGGGCGAAATGAGTAAGAGACAATGGGCAATATATTTTCCAAAAAAATATTTCTCTACAAAATTACGTATTTATGTGCAAGAAAAAGTGGAGAAACTTACACAGACATTTGGCTTTTTGGTAGTAATTGGCTTCCCTCTTTAGGGACACTAAGGAGAGGAGCATTTTACCCCGAAAATCCCAAAAATGACTATAATTTTAACTAAATATGAATAAATAATAGAGAAGAAAAATCCCATTTGAAGTCAGCTGAAGAAAATTGTCCGAGCTCCATCATCTTTACAGTGCGTTTTCTAATCTTCAACGCTTTCTCGCGAAATATTGCAATGTTTTTAAAATTTTGCCCGCTTTCTTTTATGTACCTTTTTAAATTCGCGGTTCTTGGTCGGGTCTTGGAGTTCTGAGATTAGCAGTTCCTCTTTAAAGTCTCTGCATTTTCAACAGATATTTCACTGTGAATTCCAAAAATGTTTTTGATGTTCATGATAGGTTTCAATATTTAAAATCTGGGTGTAAGTTTCTTTTCGCGAGTAAAGCTAATGATATCCAGTCTTGTGTAGAAAACTGTTTTGATGCAGATTTTTCAGTATACAATGTAAAGACAAATATGAATTTTGTCGTTTGTCATATTGTAATTATATTCCAAAATAGCGATGTGTTTCTTTGAAAAAATTTGTTTCGCATATTTTCACAACCAACGAGGAGCTGTTTGGATCATGACATCGGCAAGGACTCGTCACTAGGCGCCTTCCGCTAGAGGAGTAGCTTTTTCGGCAGGGAGAGAGTGAGAGAGACTTAACCTTGTCTTAACCAGATTTCCAATGAACCACCCGTAGCTTTATAAGATCAACACATCAGTTGTCACAAAGGAGAGATTCCTTGCTAGTTTACATTCTTCCCTTGAAAAAAGTGTCTTTTTTGAACCATAGAAGATGATGATGAAAGCAAAAACTTGCATGGAGAGAACTCAAACAGTTTACTATACTCCTTAACATGCCTTTTATATAAATTGAGCGTGAGAAGTTATTCGTAAATTTACTTTTTTGAAATTTAAACAACAAATTTCTGATGAGTTTCTTTACACCACTGTTGAAAAAAGCAAACCCCAGTATTGGCCTTCAGCTGAGCGGAAACGCTGCTATTCCTCAATATAGTCTATCCTATCGTCTTACAGGAACCAAAGATTTCACATGGCTTGCTCGTCGCAAATCGCTTCATTGCTCTAGTTTTGTGACCTTAGTTGGCAACAGCTAACCGAGGAATTTGTTGCCCGGGAGGGGATACTTTCGAAGGAAGTTTTCTGCTTTTTCTTCTTTCTCGACTCAAACTCAGGAGGAGTTTCATCCGTTTTGTGTATTGACTTAAAATTTAGGGGCCTGCTAGTATCACTACAAGCGATCTTAAAGCATTTCGTTTTTCTCCAGTATGTGTTTTGTTCTCGATTTATTAGGGTGTCCTAAAAGACCTCAGTCTATCTTGCACTTATTTTTTTCAACAGTACATTCAAAACTAACTCGGAACAAATGGAAAAAATTTGAGACCTTTGACAAATAGCAAAGGCGAAACGTGTAGGAAGAAAAGCGACTTAAAATCAACAACGAAGCGATGACTACTAACGGGCACCTGATACTCACCGTAATGGAAGTCTTCATAAAATGCTGCTAGTTCAACATTCACGTGCGTTAATATGAGGTTTGTCTGAACCACGGATTGGCGGGACGCCCATTACAGGTTACTGCCAGCGCAGTAAAAGGTGATGGTTGTGGTTTTGAAGGCTGGAAAGTATGTTGTGCATGAGCCAGTGGTAAATAAAATTGGGACCCAAGGCTGAAATATTTTTCAGATTACGGGGATGGTGGTTGACACATTGTTGGAGACTGTGGAATTAAACTTTCACAGCTGGTGCCCACGTAAAACACTTCGACTTCATTATGCTTGATTTTTGCAGCATGGTCAAACTTCGCAGGGTCAAACTAACAACGGAAAAGTGGAAAGCTCATATTAAAAGGATCAAAGAAGATCTCTGGAATGTCTGTAGAAAAGAATCAGGTCCCAAATAGATGAATAGACTTGGCAAAGTTGCTAAAGAAGCATTTGTGATGATCGACTCCAAAGCAATGTAAATTGACCTTAGGGTAGCTGAAACAAAAATGGAATTCATCCAGTAGATAGGACGCAATACGCTCTCCCGAATAAACACTAGGACGATGACAACTTGAAATATCTTGGAGTCCACCTTGAATAGGACCCAAGCAGGACGAGATTATGCAGTGGATTGCCGGGGCAAAAACCCTATCACTGAACTCGAATGATCGCCACAACAATAAACGGGAAACTACATCCTCAGAAACGATTTGGAAAATTCTCTGAACGTGTTTGGTTAGAGAGTTTTTTGCCCTATGAAATATGGAAAGGAACGAAGACCCCATTACAACAGTGAGTTCTACGAATAGTTTGACCAATATTAAGTTTTCGGGTCAGCCCATATTAAAAATTTCATATTAAATGCAAATTTTGGACATTGGAACCAATTTTATTGGGCAAGCGATTTGTTATAAAGTGCTGTGTGGGACAATTCACAGCTTTTGTGTCAGATATTGAAGTAATATTCAGAGAATCTTCTCAAATACCTTGGCCAGGTTGTAATTTTAATAAGAAATGACAGCTAAAATTAATCGTTGGTAAAATGAGAAACACTTCAGGATCTCAATAGTATCAGATGATTTCATGCCTTTAGTAAAATCATTTTTCTAATAAAGAGGTAGTTGACTATCGGTCTTCTACAAAGCATTCCCGAAGCTCATTAGCAACCGAATACTAACGGCCCTAGATGCTGAACAGCCAAAGGAGCAGGCTGGTTCCAGAATAGGATACAGCACTATATATTATATCTACACATTAGGGGAAGTTTTGAGTAGATATAAAGAGTATGATCAACCCCTAGCACTGGCCTTCATAGACTTTGAGTAAGCCTTTGACTAAGTATACTCTGATGCAATAATCAAATCATTAACAACGCAAGCCATAGACAAATCATACGTGGAAGTACTAGCTAACATTTACAGCAATGCCAGAGCAAAGGACAAAGTACTAAAAGACACTCCAGAGTTTTCCACACAAAGAGGGGTAAGACAGAAAAGGAGGCTTGAAAATGAATCTAAGCAAAACCAAGATCATGTTCAACGATTATGTATGCACTCAAGGACATGCAAAAGTGAACAGCACCACACTAGAAATAGTCGAAGAATATGTATAACTTGGTCAGACATCCGGTTCACTACTACCAGAAATCAATCGAAGAATTAAGATGGCATGGAGTGATTTCGGGAAGAATTCGATTATATTCAAGTTTAAAATGAAAATGTTCTTGAAAAAGAAAACCTTCGACCAATTTATCCTACCAGTCCTGCTATACGGTGGTGAAACATGGGCGCTAACAAAAGGAATAACATGGAAACTCCGGGTTGCTCAAAGAGCCATGGAAAGATGCATACTGCGCATTACACGAAGTTATCGCAATGGACTATCGTGGATACGAGAAAGGACCCAAGTAAATGAGGTTATACATACAGCAAAATCCTTGAAATCGGGATGGGCCGGTCACTTGGCGAGAATGTCGGACGGCAAATGGCCCACAAGAATAGCACAGTAGTAGCCAATAGGAATCAAACAACCGAGACGACGCCGAAAGATTCGATGGGACTATGGCATACAGAAAAAAAGGCACATCTGAGATGAGAAAAGCTTAAAACGTGCAGATTTGGAAAGCAATGAGGAGTCAGTATGAAAGGGAGCCTGCACCATAACTTGGCGAAAGATGACTAGAGTTTCTGATTTTCTAAGAAATGCTTAAACGAAAGCTCCTTCAAAGATTTTGCCATTCCGGTTCTTCCATTTTCAATATGAGCTTGCTTCGCTTTGAACATCGTTTCCATAAGCAAAGCAGTTCTAACTATATCTAGAAGTAATTTGGAAGAAATTCGCGCTTCGCTTTTTTCCGGATAACTTGTAAACTATTTGAAATCCTTATTCAAGGAATATTAAATTTATCCGGGAGACCATAAGAGCAATTTTCGATAGCTTAATTCCAGTGCTGAGATGTGATGTTGTCTGTTATTATGCCAGTGATTCCAGTCCAATTGAGTTGTCTCCTTAAATATGGTGATTGTTCCAAACAGTAACAACGATCCGCCATTGGGTATCCACACCAATAACGTCAGTTCAATAGTGCGAAAAATCTTGCCGAGACGAATGTGTCAGATATGGGTGACCATAAGACCTGGAAAATACAAAAGGAAGAAACTCTTGTGCTCCATGAACATCAACCACTCCAGCCGTGCATCCCACTCCGTTACTTACCCCTCACATTTAGGAAGCTACTCCTTTCATATATGAGCAGTATAAGGCATAATTTTGCCATAACGCCTTCAGAATTCTACATTAAATGAAAAAATAGCCTGATTGAATAAGGATCAAAAATGGATTGATCCGCAGCAGTAATTGTATTCTTCGAAAGCATGAAAAATTCGTTTCGTAAATTTAAGTTCTTTTTTAACTTAGATTTTCTCTGTAATTTCCATTATTCCCTTTGAACGACCAGAAAATATGTTCGCCTGATCTTCCGAAGTTCTGTAGAATGTTTGTTCGACTGAGAGTTTATTTCAGGGCGTCTTGTGGTTTTCTATCTTTCCCCAATTATCAGCGATAAATACTGAAATTCGTTTATCTAAGTGAACTGTGGCCTTTTCAACCTTAGTCCCATGAAATGCAACATACATGCATAGGCGTGTATAATTTTTTTCTAGTCATCCTTCTATTGAGGGATAAAAATCACTTAATTTCATAATCTATCGACAACTTACCCGAGATCATCTGATCTTTGTAAGGATATTTGTGGGTAAAAATTTCCAACAAAAACCCCCTGAATGAGAATTAAGCATATAATTTTAATGGTCTTACAGAACGTTCAAATGGTTAAGGGTTAGCAGCACAAAGGCATCGGAAGAACTTTTTAAACAATAAAATTCCTGCTTTAAAACTTTTATGGTTCACGTACAAAGTATTTGCGCCACTAGTCGAGGCACAAACCATTCAGCGAGTGTATAAAATGTGTTTAGGAAGTGCTGAATATAATTTTAAGCGCCAAACACTTCACGATACAATGGACGTTAATTTTGTAGGTGAGGAACGAAGTGGATATTTTGGTTGTTTAGATAATAATTTTTGATTACTTTTCTTATCGATACAAGGAAGCGTAAGGACACGAAAGTGAAACTGAATCGAATCAGGTGCGAGTGTAACTTACGCAAATTTCATTAAGTTCATTTCGATTCGAACAAATTGGAAATATTTCTGTTGAAACTTAATATGAACTTATTTTAAGCCAAGCGAAGAATGAGATACAAAGGAAATGAAAAAATAGATATGAGTGATTGTTTATAGATTTGAGAAAAAAAGAGATAAATTATCGGTACTGGTTTTATACATAAATAAGAGAATTTAGGTATCGCAACAAGATATCCGAGAACAGCTTTCTCCTTTCATTATCAATTTTTTGTTTTCATTATCAATATTATCATCCATGGCGCGACAGCCCACTTTGGGTTTAGGTATTCGATGATATTTCTTCCCAAGCAAACGGTAGTTTGCTCGAATCTGTATGCAAATTTGTTTTTCGGAGCTACGCTTTGCTGTCACTTCTTTCCACTGCCTTCTAACATGTCGATTCCTCTGTGCTATGCCTTATAGCTACCTCTTCGGTAGTTGTTGTTCTTCGAAGTACTGCACGTGGTCCGTCCAATGAAGTTTGAGCGGCTTCAAGTAAACGGTCACGTGCGAACAGTCGAATTGTTCGTTAAACTCATTGATTTGCTGGACTCTCCATTTCATTCCATTTAAGGGCCAAACGGACCAAAAATCTTTTTGAGCACATTCCAGTTGCATAAGTTCGGGAGTTTTGTTAGGATCCCAAGTTCTTTTCCGCATAATAGAACAAGATTGATGTGTCCTTGGTGTGCTTGGAAATATGCTGAAATGTAAGCTCCTTCTGGGCTATTGATCCTATACATAGTCTCGTCCATCTCAGAACATTTTAATGAGCTGGAATGTGGTGTTTTGCTTGGGTGATTATTCTGGTTTTGGTTGCAACAACTCTTAGGTCATAGCAAAGAGAATTTCTTTACTTCCAAGTCTATCAGTGTCTCAAAATCTTGAATGCACCTTGAGAAACGATGATCAACCCAGGGATGTTGTCGATGTCATCGGTGCTAGCTACTATGATGTGGACTTCAGAAGTTCATATCTAGCGCGATCTACTGGTGTTTTCTAAGCAACGTTTTCTCAAGCAATGTTGAAAAGCATGACAGCGTGCCCTTATTTGGACTTGCCGTCATGGTTCTCAACATCCTATACCTCACTTCGGATTTGTTTTGCAGACATACGTTAGAATCCTCTTGAACTTAATTGAATCTCCGTCTTTTCCATTGTTAAGTATTAACCATGTAAAAGGATATGATTGGGATGTGAAAATCAAGCATTATTTCACAGAACATTTGGGAAATTCTGACTCTTTGATTTGGGAAATTCTGACTCATTTTACTGACACTGTAAGCAAGCATACGAACTTACAGTCTACCAAAATATGGTGCGTATCAATATTGAATCCTCAGGAGTTTGTAAGTCCCTGCTTAATTCTGGATATTTTTACTTAACCTAGACCGAAAGACGACTTGACATTTCCCTATTGTTCTTCCATAAACAGGTTGAAATTGAAGTGCAGTGAGTCAAGGAGGGTGAGAATGTGTATAGTAAGACAATGCTTCCATAATTTTGACAACACCAATTGTCTCTCTTTTTGTGTATCACATTTATAATGCTACTACGGAAATCATGTGTCAATTGTTCTGCTTACTTACTTAGTTCTATAAAAAGCAGCGTATGCAGATTGGTTCCGCCTTCTTGGAGCAGTTCTCCAGGTATTCTGTCATATTCAGAGGCATCATCTTCTCAGGATCGTGGATGGCTGCAAATATATCATTGAAGGTTGGTGGTTAATAGTTGGATATCTTGTTCGACGTAAGTTCAACACATCTTCTTGGTCGATAATTCGTTTAGTGAAGAGCTCTTTGAAATATTGCGATCATAACATGTTATCTAAGTTTGCTTGAAAAATTATTTTTTAATTGAAAAATTATTTTTTAATTATTTTAATTATTTTTCCTTGCGTGTTCCTGTAGCTTGTTTGATTATCATATGATTGCTAAAATTATGTGTTATTAGAGGCGTAGAACTTTAAGTTGGCAACATTTTTCAGTGCTACGTATTAAGTGACAGCTGTCATGACGTTTTATTGTTAGTTTTGTTTGTCATATTATCATAAATGCATTGACGCCAGAACAACGTATATAAATTGTGTACATATATTTGATAAAAGTGGTTCTGTTAGAAAAACTCACTGCAAACTTCGTCAGATTTATGGCCGGCATAATCGTCCATCAGAAAAATTGCTTCGATTAACCATAGGTCGTTTCAGTACCAAGTTTACTCTCATTGATAATACGCATTCATCCAGACATTGTTTTTGGTAGTGCGTAATACAGCAACTATTACAGCTGTAGTACAGAGTGTTAATGAAGACCCAAATAAATTCCGAGACATACTGTGTACTGTGTGTTTATCATGAAAGATTTTTTGGAAGGATCTTGGTTGACTGGCTTACAAAATCTAACTTGCTAAGGAATTGAAGCCGAACGACCTCCGGATACAGCATAGATTCGGTGTATCAGCCCGAGAGCAAATTGCTGCAGACCCCGAACTTCATATGAAAATTTTGTTTAGCGTTGAGGCTTATTTCTGAGTGAATGGACATGTCAATAAGCAAAACTGCCGCATTTGGAGTAATGGTGAGCACATCCAGTTGCCCAAGCGACACCTAGAGGAAGCCACTGTATTGCATGCTTTATCGGTTAATAGAATCATTGGTCCATATGTCTCTGGAAATGCTGCTGGGAATAATATTACAGTCAATCATGACCGCTAAATGCTAAACGCTAAACTGAAAAATGAGTTTGACTCGTCGATATACAGGGGGCTTATGGTTTTAACAGGATGGTGCGACATGTCATACAGCTCATGCATTCTTCAACTTTTTGAAAGAAACATTTGATGAGCGCATAATTGCTCATTTTGGACTTGTGAACTAGGAAACTCTCAACCTGAACTGTGAAACATCTTGAGCAGTTTGTTGTCTACGCCAACCAGTCCGAGACGCATGACAACTTTGAAGGCAACATTCGACGCGTTATTGCTGAGATAAGGCGCCAATGATTGATTTAAGTAGTCGAAAAGTGGACTTTCGTTTAGACTTCCACGTCGCCAGTGGTGCCAATCGTGTACACTAAATTATGTTCAAATAAAAATGTCAAAAAATGATCTTTGCAAAAACCAACTTTACGACAATCAAACGATTTATCTGTACTTTATTTCATTTTAAATGTTTATGTCTTAGAAAAACACACACTAGTTTCTCTTTCCTTCTGCATGTTTGGTTTGGATTTTCGCCGTAGACTTTCGCTTTATTCCGGAGTCTGAGTTCCATTTGGATGAATTTACTATATCATCGGTTTCGATTGTTCGCCAGTTTCTTGCATATCATATCGAGGCAGTCATTTATTTATTTTTTAGCTCGATGTCCTAAGACCTTTCCTAGAGTTTCTATGGTTTCCTTTTCATTGAGTAAACCTTGTCTGTTTGTTTGAGTACCAGAGTTATTTTTTCACGCTGGTGCAGTAGGAATTGTGTGCCTTCCATTCGACAAGTATGTGAGGTTCTTTAAGCTGTTGTTTGGTATTTTTAGCACCTATCTTGCTGTTATGGTTTCACGATTTTCGGACTAACTGGTGGTGCGTTACAGGATTTGATCAGGAATACTGCTAGCAGTCCGTTTTTGGATCCAGACATGGTCAACTTGGCTGAACGTATTTTGGAGAATGTCTCTATGAGAGAAACTCATACAGCTGACAATCAGACCTCGAGTAGTAGCAAAGCCGGACAAGCGCTGACCGTTTTCGTTAGCCTCTATGTGAAGCACAGCCTTCGCTGTGTAGAGACTGAGCTCTCCTGTTGTTCATGGATGCATCACCCCTCTACCAATTTCCGCATTGAAATACTCTAGAGTTTGATTGATGCTTGAAGCAAATAATTTTGCGATTTGTCCTAGCGAAATTTGAGAAAGATCCTTGACTTCATCTTTGACGCGTGTGAACGCATGAACCTTAACCAATCAGATGCTGGAAAATCTTCGTTTTGTCCGTAAAAAGCAGATTCCCTCGTTTATTTGTCATGAGTTGGATAAAGATTTGCCTGAATTTGTTCTGAATGTTAATAAGAGGTGCACACCATGCCATGACTTAAGGCCGTGCGCTCCAACGAGAGTGATATCTATCAGACCATTTCCTTGACCGACCATAGATATTTATTCAAAAGATTGCTCGGTCAATGTCTCACAACAGCATGATAGGCACAGAAAAGATACGAGTAGGTTGTCAACATTTCTGGTTCATGGAGAACAGATTCAGCTGCACGTTGTTCTCTTCAGCGAAATTGGTGAGCTTTTAAGTGACATAATAGTTGGGAAGATATTAAGAACAGTTAATAAACAGAATCGCATGGCACATCATGCCCAGGCAGTTTTGACAGGAAAAAAAATCATTCTAGAGCGTAAGAAAGTCTGGACGATAGTGTGAACCCTTTTCAAGCGTTTCCTTTTCTCCTCGCCATCCTCGATTTATTAGGAATTCCACCATCACTCCACCACCTAGAAAACGTGGCTTAACTCAAACGAATGTGTCGAACGTTCCAGACTAAGGTTTCAGATTGACAGAGGAGGTGTTTAATAGATTCTATGTAACCATTTTTTTGGGGAATTTCACGCTCAGAGCGTGAACAGCTTTTTACTCTTTGACATAAAAATATGATTCCTATTCCAAATCTAAGATTTCATTGTACAGTGAATCGTGTAAATAAATAAAAGGAATCGAACTTCAATCTGATTGAACTACTCTGTAACGTTCCGCTGGATTTTAAATAGCAATATGTTTGCCATGCGTCGTCGTGAATAATATCCCAAGTTATTATTCAATTTATGCGTAAAAAAAAAATTTATATTAATTGTAAATTACCCGGAACAATGATCAAACAACTTGTGTTGGTACAAATGGCATTTCTTATGCTCGCCACATCTTGAAGAAAAAACAAACGAGAAGCAAGACAAAAAACATAACGAAGGACTTCCGAGCTTAGTCAACACCAGCAATGGCTCTAATGGCAGTGACAAAACAAGAAATGCCTGAGGACTCAACATTATATGAAATCAAGTTCATGATGTAGAACAAACAATATGTCGTCCATGCTTCATTCTTATTCAACAGCCGAACCTTTGAAGACGAGACGACATTTAAATTTTTAATGAACTCTTTAAAATTGGTCAGGTGATAAGGCGCGAACAAGAAGTAGAACGGCGGATAAACAGCAACGTGGACATGTTGCTTGGGAAAAGATAATTTACTTTAATGCACGATTTAAGTTGTTTAAGATGCGAAGTTAACTGAAATAAACTCCACCAATGCATTTTAAATTAATAATCAAACCAGTGTCAGATCATAATTTTTGCTCGTTTTACATTAATTACGGTGCTCACAAGGATTTATCGATTGAATATTTTTGCTTTTATGGCTTTTAAATCATTTTGTAATAAAAATATTTATTCATAATTTGTAGCTGGGACATGAGGAAAATTTAATTTTGGTTCATGGCATTTCAAAGCGTGGACATGGTACGCTGAGCAAAAATTTAATGGAAGACTACGCTTAAGGATTTTATATGACACTGGCAGTAAAATGATACTGAAGGTATACAAGGAAACGAAAGCAATACTAAAACAAGGAAGTGAATGTAGCAAGTGTACATTTGACCTCATCTCGTTTGGCACCCACAAAGCGAATAAATCGGCAAAGGTCGTGTTAACATCCACAAAACAGTGCCAACTTTACTTTAAAGGACTTTTATACAATTCCTATTTGCCTACCCAAGACGTTCTACTGCAATATTCCTTTTAAAAATTTGCATCCATATACCCTAAGAATGACCACCAGTGTGCGCCCTGCATAGTACTCTTAAGGTTTCTGTTTTTTTGAAATTTAACTTTAGTACTTTCATCCTGAATCCTTCATCCTACATGCCATAATCATTCGCAACTCTCCTCGGCGTGTATTTCTAATACATTAGCAGTTCGCCACAATGTAATAGTCTCGTTTATTCCTGCGTTTCACAGATGACAGTCAACATTGAAACATGATTGACTGGACTTGTCGCCCATTTTACCCATGAACATGGCATCCTCATCGTTGCAGGGACACACACATACGTTGTAAAGAACACTGAATAGAAAGCGATCATTCCAGTTCTCGAGTCGCAGTTCGCAATTCTTTTCTGCATCTTACATTGTGTCCACATATGTGTCCACATATCATACGTGGTGCAATAGTAATGCAAACCCTTCAGGATCGTTTGTCGTCGATTCAATTTCGAAGGCATAATTTAAAATTTTAATTTCGCTACGTAGGCCGACTGGGTTATTTATTTGCAATAATTTTCTTATTTGTTTTCGCCAGGTTGAGGTTTGGTCAAGAGTTGCGTTGGGGATGGGAAACGTTAAAGTGGATAAGACGTGTTGCATTCCATCTCAGTAGGGACTAGCAATGATGGCGATTTCGAGAAGATTTTGTAATGGCTTTCTATGCTCATTGAATAACATGGGACCTATGTTGGATGAATGAAAATCCTTCCCCATGTAATAAAAGATTGAATAAAAGTATTTGAATGAGTTGTGGTCATTGGATCGGTTGTTATTCTGGGGATAATGAACTTAATAAAACAAATTATCATGCAATCAGAGATCCAGGATATGCAGGAGCATTTATCGCAGGACCGTAGAACTGGAGAAATCTGCTTAAGACTAACCCTTTCTAAAGATGAGTCAATTTTAGACCCATCTTGATAAAGTAGGAGCATTATCATTGTGAACGATGTTTTTCTAAAGGCGTCTAACTTTAAGTTGGCAACACTTTTTAAAACTTCGTATGCTGTGACAGCATGTGACAGCTGTGACATGCATTCTACGGTTAGTTCGGTTTATCATTTTATCATTAATAGGTTGACACCTGATTAACGTCTCTAAATTGTGCAGATTTAACTGGACAAAAACGGTTCTGTTTTAGAAGCTCATCGCACTTTCCGTTAATTTTCAGAACAACTAATTCGATTAATAATGGATAGTTTCCACATCATCTTTACTCTTACTGATAATACGCAACCACCCAGACGTTGCATAGTGTGTAATGATGAAACCATAGTAGAATTGGAGCGTAGTTTCGATGAAGATCCGAGTGAGTCCATTCGACATTCGACAACAATTGAATCTGTGCTCATCCACATAATTAAAGATCTAACGGAAGGATCATAGTTCGCAGGCTCACAAAATCAAACTCATGTAGGAATCACATCCGAACGACCATCGGGCACGCCGTAGATTAAGTGTATAGTCCCAAGAACAAATTATGGCAGATTCTGAATTTCATAAGAAAATTGTGTGCAGCGTTAAAGCTCCTTTCTGATTGATTGGCAACGACGAGAAATAGAACCGCCATATTTGGAGCGATTAGCAACACACTTGGTTGTCAAAAACTATTATATCCGAAGAAAGTCACTGTTTGGTGTCCTTTCTAGGGCGGAGGAATCACTGGACTATATCCCTTAAAAAATTCTGCTGCAAATAACATTACAGTCAATCGTGACCACCATAGAGTCGTAATCAATTGTTCCGGAATAAAACACTTCAACAGGAATTGAAATTTCTCGTTACAGAATTGAAGATTTCAACAGGATAGCGCAACATACCAGACAGCTCGCACAAATTTTGGGTTATGGACTTCGAACGGCCGAGCGAGGGTAATATTGATACGATGTTTTTCCACGTTTGAGCCTTGATACCACTTTTCTATGTAGAATATGGCGAAGGATCATATCCTCATCTTTTTCATAGCACTTGGAAAAGGATTAATAATTTAGCACTGCATGAATTTCAGTGTTATCCATTTTTATCTTCACTCAATGACAAGTCACAAACAAATGTGTGTCACTTTAATCGGCAAGACGATATCGAAATAATTATTTGAGAGTATTCTTAGAAAGTTTCAAGTTATTATATAATATGTGTTAATTATTTTCTCAAATAATCTTCAACGAGTATTGTAAATGTCGTTCTCTTCTCATTCGTTTAGTTAGGAAGTGTCATTTTCATTACTTTCTGAACGCACCTCGTACCTACTGAAGAACTCATGATGTCTTCACCAATTTTTCAAATTTAACAGGAAATCGTTTAATAGTAGCTCTAATCAGGATAGTTTCGTACCTCACTGTAGATTGCAATTCGTATGACTAAAAGGATAAGAGCTGCAGTCCAACGCAATCGACCCCCGTTAAGGTAATAGACCAAGAGGACATCAGTCTGTCAAAAATCTGCAATTGATTCTCGACTTCCACCTATTCTGCTGGTAACACATTTTTAAGGTCGCTTAATTTAGCTACTGAACAGGACGATGTGGAATATGAGGTGGAATGGTGATTTCGCGGGAAATAAGAAGACGACTTAATAACTTAATAACTTAATGACTTAATAAGCTCCACAATACTGTGCAAAATCGAGATCTGAAAAACCGTCATACCATACCGTTATAACAAAATACAGTTGACACTCAAAAAAACTAAAACGATCTAACGTCATACATCCGAGAGTATTAGAATTTTATTGGTTTTAATAAATAAATCCTTCATCTAATTCTCATTATTTCATTTTATTACAAATCATGCTTACAAAGCTCTCGTGAGAAAACACCATACATATAAAAATCTGCCGTCGCATGCTCTTTCTCTTTCTATGAGCTGACCCACGTGAATGTCAATGCTCGTTAGTGATCGCTCTATATTTTGGCAATGGGAAGGCGTGGATATGGTTGAGATTGAGTATTGTTTAAGAGATCAATTAATTCGATAAAAAATGCTCCATAATATCTGTGCAGACAAAAAATCGGAAGCTGTGAATTCATAAAATTCAGGAGTATGAGGTCTTGATCATATCAAGTGCAAGAATTCAATTAAATCTCTATTCCAAGAAAACGTTGACATTGTACGTCACCTGACAAAAAAGAAAAATTTCAACTTTCTTTTTATGATGAAATGATCGTAGTGAGAGTCACATCAGATAACCTGAATATGGTCATCTAACGATCATAAATTTATTTCCCGAACAACAATTTGGAAAATTATCTCGGAGTTTTCTCCTATGGATCATTTTTATTAGCGCGACGAATTTTTTTTTTGATTGCTTCAATGGACTCATTCCACGGAGGGGCAATTTTAGTTTCGGGAACAGAAAAAAGTCGCACGGAGCTAAATTAGGCGAATGCGGTGGTTGATCGATGGTGTTTGTCGAGTTTTTGCCTTGTATTCATTCACAATTGTAGCTCCGTGCGACGGCGCGTTACCATCGTGAAAAATCCTCGAGTTGTTTGGCCATAACTCCGGCTGTTTCTTCCGGATTCGTTCACGTAAACGCCTATGTAACCTCAAATAAAACTCTTTATTCACCGTTTGTCCCTGTGGAACGAACTCATGGTGAACCAGACCTCGAATATCGAAGAAAACAATTAGCATCACCCCGATTTTGGACCGACTTTGACGTGTTTTTTTCGGTTTCGATTCATTTTTAGCGTGCCATTCGTGAGCATATTGGCTGGTGCGAGTGTCGAATTCATACATCCATGTCTCATCACTAGTTATGATCTGCTTCATGAATGTTGAGTAGGAATTTTAGCGTTCAAGCATGTCTAAAGAGACTTATTTATGCTACTGTTTTTGAAGAAAATTGAGCTCTTTTGGAACATGCCGGGTAGCGACGGGTCTCACGGCCAAATGTTCAATCAAAATGCTGCAAACAGACTCGTGAGAGATGTTGAGGATGGTGGCTATCTCCCTTAAGCTGGCATGACGAATCGTCCAAAATGAGGCATGTCTTCGACGATTTCACGACTCACTTTGTACCACTCACATGCACGGGTTTTGGATAAATTTGAATCACCATAGGCCTTTTCCAACATTTTAAATGCGTCAACACAAGAAATTTCGTTTGCAACACAAAATTTAAGGCAAACTCTTTGTTCGATAGTTTCGTTTATGTGAAAATTCGGCACGCACTAATTAGATTGTCTGACTAAACCAGTTACTGTAAACAAACTGGTTAACAGATCGCACTCAAACTTGGTATAATAATGAATGACAGTCTTACCAATCTAAAACATCCATTCAGCGCGGGTGTTTTAAATAACAAATTCCCGGTACTTTTTTGACAGAAGGTAGATATAACATATTTGTTCTTAGTAAAGATATGAGTAATGCAGGTTAAAGTTCAAGTTCTGGTTACTCAATTGTTTTTTTAAGTTTTTTTTTGTTCATATGAAGGTTTAAGAGATTGTTGTATAAATTCCATTCTATGCTTTCCTAGCTACTAAATAATGTCCTGGATAATTGCTCATGTTTTGGCTCCTTAATTACATTTAGAAATTCAGATAAGCATCAATAATTTGTCTTCATTATCAGGTTGGCTTAACAAGTTTTATTTAGGACCAATGGTAGCAGCTTTCTTCTATCTCATTACCATCTTTTCAAGGATATAGATCGAAGTTCGTGATCAACATAGCTTTTCTATAAATAGCCAAAAATGCCGAAATCTCTCAGTGCCCCGTGGGTGGAAACTTCGATTCTAGGATGTTCTGAAAGCATTTTCAAATGCCTTCAAGGCATGATTCCATGAAATTGGATACGATTCTGAAATTCCTAACTCATATCCATCTTATCCTTGTTAAAAGTTTCGATAACGAGTTTTACACAGCAAGTGCTCGCGTAATTGAAATTCAACAAGAAAATTTCTTCGTTTCGCGCCTTTTGAGCTTGAATTTAAAAATTTATGCACATGCAAGCGTTGCACAAAGATGAAAATACCACATTCGTTGCAATGGCATTAAAGTTGACTTGCTTGTAGCTGCACGCGGAGGCGTTGGCAAAAGGGCACACATATGTTAAATTGTTGCACATTTATTAACAGCATTGTTGACGACTTTATTACAATTTCTTGAATACAATTTGTATCAGAAGGAGATAATGCGAATAAGAAATGGAATCTTATTAACGTTTTGAATTTGGTTATAAATAAATTTATAACCGGAATGTTAAAGCGTGGTAAGTTGGCATGGAAAACACGAATTTGTTTGCAGGGTGTTAGGTAATATTTATTTTTAATTGCTATGAAAAAACTTTAATTAATTATACAAACGTCTCTTCAACGTTTTGAATACTGGATACGTCCACAGGAATCCTTCACCGATTTTATTTTCGCCATTAGTTTCTTTTTCAATCTTCCTTTTAGCGGTTAAGGTAAACAGAATGTATAACATCAACTAATTGCTTGCTTCAGCATGACAAACAGCTCAAAATATTTTCACAAAACAAAACAAAAAAATATCCTTTCAACTGAGATATCGTTCTGAATTCAGCCTTTTATTTTAATGAAAATTTGAAAAGGCGAAACCGATTGCAGTGAAGAATAAATACGAGCAGTCTAAACATTGTCTGCGTTATCAGAGTTCTCGATCAAATCATGGAAAAGCTCACAGACAAATAACTCAACAGTTGCAATAGTTGGTTTGAGAGCAAGGATATCATGTTAATGAGCGAGCTAAATGTATCTAGTTTAGCAAGGATGATGAATTCTTCGGATGTTTCTGGTAAATATAGCCACAGAAGGTTTCCTATGAATGAGTTATGAGCACAAACTGGCCTACGTATGCGTTCATTAAAAGTGAACTCACACAAGTAATACGATCTGATTTATGAACATATGTGTATACCGCTGACATATCGAATACGATTTAAGTAAAGCTAATAGCGAATCTGGTCATTTAACCTTCTCTTTCACCAGGCAAAACTGATTAGGTATCGTAACTAGTGAACTTATTTCAGGATAACAATCTTGGTTCACATTAAATTCACTTCTCGTGTCTCTTTGGTATTGAAGCCAACTTGAAAAATGGTCACAAAGTATACTGTGGCATCAGTGATTACTTCAATCAATCTTAGGAAATGATCAATGGCATAGTTTAAGAATGCGAAGCTGAAAATTGGCAGTATGTCTTGACTAGAAAGGACCAGTGAAAAGTTTATATTTTAAACTGACTTGGTAGATTCCTCCACGATAACAAAGCATTTATGCGTCTATTACTTTTAGAAGGTCAAACTTTACTTTTAATCACATGTAGCTCTGCATTTACTGGTAGGATTTGTTTTATTATAAGTGAAAACTCTATATCAATGCTAACTTTGGAACTTTGCTATTCAGACCTTGGTCTTCGAGACCAAACCATCTGCAATCTAAGTATCCACTTTGTAAAGTTGAAAAACCTCCAAACTTCATAAGTCATGATTACTTTTAGACCAGATATATAAGGTTCGTCCCAAAAGTTTCAAACCAATCTCCATATCTCCGCAGCACAACGTTCGAACACCCTGTACCAACCATAATTCTTCCGCAACTCTCTCGATGCTGCAGTTTTTCTCCCGACGCCAAAGTTTGCACACATCGTTTACTTGTTTTCCTATTTGTTTATCGCTAACAATGGCAGACAAAGTAGATTAACGAATATGAATCAGGTTTAACTTGAATCCTCAAAAGATTAGCTTGGAAAAAATCTACATGACGAGAAAGGAGAGGAATGTTTGAGGAAAGTAAAAAGTAACAAGAACAATAAATGAAATAAAAATAACTATAAATGTGCTAGAAGCGGTTGAAAGATGGCCTCACGTCAGTTAGCAGTGATTGTCACTCCGGCCAACCCTCAAGCACAATAGAATTAGAAAATGTCGAGCATGTGTGGCTTGTGATTGAAGGAGATCGTTGGTCGACTACACGCGGTCTGGAAAGGGATTTTGAAATGAAACAAAACTACTGTTTGGTGAATTTTAATCGCCATTATGGGAATGATTTCCGTGCATGTGAGATTAATCTCTTAATTCCTAACGGCAGAATAGAAGAATCTTCGCTTTGAAAATGTTGTCGGCACATTTTGACACCGTGATGAAGCATGAGTTTATGGCTATGAACTAGAAACAAAGCGTAAATCTGCATAGGCGAAGTTGCAAGGTCAAAAAAAAAAAAATCACGTCGAAGTCCGACAAAAATTAAGATGAAGCTGACTGTTTTATTTGATTAAGAAGGGTTTATGCATAACGTACATGTTTCACGATGAGAAACGATTGGTTCAAACATAATTCGTGGCAGTGTTGACATGATTGCGTGACGCAATAATCAAAATTTTTACAATTACAATTTCTGTGTTGCTTTGGTCCGCCGGGCCTTGCTTGGTTGGTTTCGCGGACGCGTTTCGGCTGTATAAAGCCATCTTTAGCTCGTCCGGGCTGTAGAGGCTGTGAAGATGGCTTAAGGAACATTACAACCATTGGCTTACCTACACTAAATTTACATCTCTGTCACTAAATCCTTACTTATGCCATCTTTTAATAACTATTTGAGCTCCTATTTGAGCTACTAATAAATGAAATATCAGGAAACTAGGGCGTTCAGGAGCTACCTTTTGAAATAGAACGTCAAAAAAAAAAATAGAGTTTTCCTGCATTAAAACCGAAGGCTTACCTGTCATTTCAATAAACAGATCAGTTATCAACTCCTCCCTTCTTCACAAATGCCGATCGGTGGGGCTCTCAAAGGCAACTAATGAAGGAGGGTAGAGTTGATTCTTCTTCTGATCTGAAATCGAATTGGGATTTGTCTAACAGAGTTTCGCATGACATGACAGAGGCATGATGCACTAGGGTCCCTTGAGTCCTGTTGATTTCAACAGTCAACTGATTACTCTGGCTAAACCTTTCGTTGGGAGTGTACCGTACCAAGAGGGTTCTGGAAAACAAAGCCCAATAATCCCATTGGCAGATGCAAGCCAAATCTTCACCCGAGGGTTGTGCAAGGAGTTTTATGATTTAACTCACAGTTTATGGGTTCTTGGAGTCCAGTACCGGCAGCTGTCTTTGCAGACGTCGTCTTTTAAATGAAAATGAGATCTCTCAAATAAAAATAAATTGAATTCGTAGTACAAAACCTGTCCTACATAGTTTCACAGAACCGTTTTTGTGGAATAAATGATTTTGTCTCAAATCTTGGATGAAAGTCCCAATGAAGTTTTCCTTTTGCTGTCCGCATAAACGGACCCAAATTCGCTTGTACAAATGACGAACCGATTAATTAAGGACAAAAGAATAATGACAGATAAACACAGAATGAAATCAAACACTGAAGATGGCACACCGCTGAAAAAACTTACTACATTTTAATCCTTGTTGGACAAAACACAAGTTATAGCGAAATCGCCCTTTTCATATTGAATATCTAGCATTTACACCTACCAATTTACTCCTTACTATGTTTTCGGGAGTTGTTGAAGATCGAAAAGTACCTAGGCACATCTGAATCCTTTCTTTTGCTTATTGGTTATGTGGTTATTGCGGTCTTGTGATTATTTCTTCAATCAAGGAGCGAGTTGCATTGACATGTGAACCAATAGCAGCACATTTGTTTATTCGAATAAAGTCGCGTTATTCCCGGAACTTTTATTACATCCTGAAATAATCACGGTTTCGAATATAAATCCCCCTCACAACTACGATGAGGTACGATCACTAACAATGCTACTCCTGCTTAAAGTCTTCTGGCAGACCAGCAGCTAAGAACCAAAAACGGCAAAATTCCAAGAAATCAAAATAAAATGGAGCGAGAATACGGAAATTTGATCCCAAAAATTTTTCAAAAAGTGGTTTCATGTCACGTCAAACTTTTCAAGTCACGTTTATAAGGAAAAAAGGAAGCATTCAAGGCGTGTCCCTAAGGCAAAAAGGGAGCTGAATACTAGAATTAGAAATTGTGTCGAATCAACGATTTTTCGATATCTTATTACTAAGTGTTCATATCCTGATAAGACGAGAAAAACCGACGCAGAAGAAATTTTTTGGACCTATTTTGAAAGAAATATTTGATTTCTTGGCGAGGACACAACAAGCTGTTTGTCACCATTTTCGGGTCATTATTTGATTCTTCACCATTCGAATTTCTGGTCTCAAGTGATGTCAAAATAACTTTTATTGATTTCAATGTCAAATTTGCAACCGAAATAACTCACAGGAGATCACCTGGAGGACGGGGTTTCCGCGGGTTATCAAATGCCAACGGGTAGCACTACATTGACTTTGCGTATAACAAAAATATTGTGATATGACCGAAAAACTTCCTAAGTCTTTCAAAAAGACAGAGTTGTCAAAAAAACGGCAACACATTCAAACAGATCAATCTTATTTTGGTTTCAGCAAAAAATTCTTCGTCCTTGATAGAAAATTTTAACAAGAAGCAAAGTGTTTTGTGATGATTTCACGGTTTATTCTATCTGAAAGAGCCAAATTTTAGAGATTTTTTTTAGGGGTATAATGAATTTAGGGGTAAAGTGAATCAATTCCAGTGCAATCTGGAAGCTTAAGACCATTCAATTTATAAAGTGACATGTTAGAAGAACCCATAGAGCCACTATCGCTGAAGATTCGGTCAAAATATATAGTGGAGACCTGGAATGAACTCAGATACAAACTCAAATCGTTAGCTGGATAAGATGTTGGAAAAAGTGATAAGCTGAAAAGGAGTCGGCTGATTTGACATGGAATATCAAAGGATACTCAACTGGAACAAGTGACATCGTGATAATATACGGCACTAAATTTCAAGTGCGGTAAAAGGGAAATTTACAAATCACAGATTTATATAAGGTATTAAAAAAGGAGATACAAGGACAGCGGCATTTAGGAAAGTGTATAACAATCTAATTTTTTGCGGACAATCTTGACAGCAATAACACAAGACATGAGCAGAGAGCAATTTAAAACCTATGGTGAGGTCTTCAGGGGAAAATAACTAACTCTCTGTGAAAACGCAGACAGGGGAAATAAAGCAAATTATGGAGAATTACTGGTGCACTTGAGGTCTTAACATAAAGCCTTGCTTAGCTCATCCCATCCAACTCGAACTATCAATTTAATATCAAAAAAAAAAGTGAAAAACAAACTGCAGAGAACCAACTGAAACTTATGTAACAAAGGAGCTCAAGGATTCCAAACATAATTTTCGAGTTGTTACACAAGTTTTGGAATCAAGAGCAAATGAAAAGGGGTGGTCAAAGAAAGCCCAACCACAGACGTCGACAATACGGTCTAGGCTACTGCAAATGCATTTGAAATAAAGTTAAACGCTTTCGAAGGAAGGGTCCTTAAAAGAATCATTGGAATGAAGGGAACCTGAGACCGAGTATTCAACGTGAAAAATGCCCCCAAAATAACAACTGCCGCGACTTCCGTGTGTTATCATAAACTCAAAAGAGTATTTGAGAGGAAGATTGAAGGACGACAGCTAGTGTGGGCAGCTTATAGCGGCTGGTGGCTCAAATGAGGATTGCTTAGTGAACGAGCATGTTCAGGCTTCGGAATTGGAGAACACGTTCAAAGTATTGAGTAAATGGGAGGTAAAATATTCTGGCGGTTAAGGCCGAAATAGACAGTAAAGACTCAACGATAACGAGACAGCTATATTGCGATTCAAAATGGAAAAATTGGCTTTCTTGAATTTGAAAAATCCAAGGAAGCCAATCCAAAATCCATTTTCATTATAGTAAAAAAGAGAATTTCCCATTTATTTTACTTTTTTCTTAAGATAGCTGAAATGTCTCTTCAAGGGTCAGGAAGATGCTCACATGTTCTCGGCTGATACTGTATTTTCTTTTACGAGTTTGGTTACGACATAAAGATTTGCAAAATTTTGATTAGCAACCAGGACTCATCGAATGAAAGTCCTTGACATTCATAAATTTTGACATAACTTTTTTAACAAAATCATTTATAAAAATTCAATTAAAAAAAAATCTATTAATGGCCCCAACATCAAAAGATTTAGTCCTTAATAAAATGCCACAAGTTCGTGCTACTTTTGATCGTAAGGTCACAGTGGTTGGTGCGAATCTAACAGGATCATCTTGCGTCAACGCTATCTTATGCCAAAAAATTGCTGGTGAAGTCTGTTTGATAGACAAGGATGCAGCCGCCGTGTCAGCGGAAGTTATGGATTTTCAACATGTATCCTCATTCATAAATAATGCCAAAATAACTGGTGGATCAGGTTGCGTAATATTTTATTATATTTTTTTTATTTATTATTAAGATGCTTTTGAACATTTATCTAAATACATTAATTAATATTGTTGACGTCACTTGCAGGATTGATATTAATAAGACTTAATGAAAAATTCAATATCCAAATAACTGATACCAAAGATTGTTGGAGGGAAAATAACGAAATTTCAATTACGATTGCAGATTTTTCTCTATCTAAAGATTCTCAAGTCATTTTGATTACCATAGGATGTCGTATTGATCCTAGCGAAAGCAAAGTTGATCACATGCACCGCAACATAAGCCAAATACGCGAGATCATCCCGAAAATTTTAGAACATAACAAGAACCCAATCATTATCGTAGCAACGCCTCCCTGTGACCTGACAGCTTACTTAGCCTGGAAGTTATCAGGATTGCCGAAGAATCGAGTTTTCGGGTTAGGTACGGCATTGGACTCAACTAGGTTTAGTTATTATCTATCTGAGCGAGTAGGTGTAGCTCCTTCGGAATGCAAAGGTTGGATAATTGGTGAACATGGTGATCATTGCATGCCCGTTTGGTCGAGTGTTAACATTGGGGGTGTGCGATTGCGTGATATTTATCCTTCGATGGGAAGAAAGGATGATAAAGATGATTGGGATCGTGTTCATCATCGTCTTGTCGATGCTCCATACGATATTATCGATTCAAAAGGTTGTCCGAACTGGTCTGTTGGCCTGCTTTGCGCAGCATTAATTCACGATGTTTTCAACAATACAGGACTCGTAAGAACAATTTCAACGGCAGTTGCGGTAATTTATATATGGCAATATTTAAACACTGTAAGGTATTCGTTGACTTAGCTTCATTCCAATTTCGCTAAAAAAAACAATCAGATTTCCACTGAACCATTTTATTTAAGTTTTCTTTTTGCACATTCCAAGTAAATATTTTGTTATTACTTATCAGAAACGCTTATACTCATATGATTCGATATTGCAATATGACTTTCCTTGTAGGGGCAATACGGTATTGATAAAAATATATTTCTTTCGCTACCGTGCGTGTTAACATCTGATGGCATTAAAAATGTAGTTAAGCTACCACTGGATGCAGAAGAAGTAGCGAAACTTCAGGAGGCCGCTAATGTGATATATAAAAAAATGTACCAACATAAGCTCTAGTTTTTGCACCGATACTATTTAATACCGATTAGTTATGTTACGAAAAATTGAAGAAAAAAAACGAGAAGGCAATAAAATTATCAAATCTAAATTGTTTGAATAAATTATATGGCATCTATCATGAAAAAGAGTGTCTAAGTATGGACATTTTTGATTGGCGTCCCCAGTATGGAACGTTCTGGCTAGTGAACATAGTTTGCTATTTTATTGGTAAAATTTCAGTTTGTAGTATGATTTTAAGTTAGATGGATGTTGAAGAAATGAATATTAATTATAATAAATATTATAATTTTTTTCCTTTTTTCGAAGGCACAAGTTATTTTTTTAATGTCATTACCAATGGCAAATGTCGTTAGTTAAATGTCGTTACCAATGGCACACAGCAACTTGACTGCCAACTAAATACCTCCTCAGCCACAATGAGGAGACTTCAGAAGCGCTTCAGGTTAAAGAAATTCCTATTCAGTGGGGATATGGGGGAGAAGACGGATTACTTAGAGTAAACTCCTACCCGTCTGCTCTGAGAAGTAGTCCATGATGCAATTGTCAACGAGAAGAATCGTCCGTACCTAGTGTGACATGCAGTTCCATTTGCATTCAGACGCAAAAATCTGTAGAGCTAAATTTATTAGAGAAAGCTTGGTTCCTCTCATAGAAAGGTTCATTTCATGCTGAAATATCTTTCGCACGGGAAAAAGGTATAGCAAATGCTTTTTAATGGCCCCGGGAAAAACAAAGAAATCAGAGGACCATGAGTTTCCCAACCTATGCAGCAGTTGCGTCCGGTAATAATCAGTCTCACCATATCTTAGGGTCCAAAAGCGTTCATTAGATGTCCAGTCTCCGTAACTCTTGCTCTGCTCAGTCACAATTCTCATCAAGGCCTCTTTTTTCCCCCTTGACAAAAAACTTCTCTGTCCAGGTGTCCTGTATAAGTAGACTCTTCTTTGATTTTTAGCGAGGACCACCCTATCGTTAGACAACATCACCACTAAAGCTATTTACGTCAGGACTAATAAAGACACATCTATTATGACTCCTTACATAGAGCGTCAGTATAAGCTTCAGAGCCGTATAATAGCCTTAAGTCCACGGCAATATTGAACTCGTGGTTCCAGCAGCAGCGTTGAAGGTCGTACGGCTTAACAAAGTACCTTTAATCCTTTAATTGTATCAAAAAGTCAAGTTATTTAATTGTTTCCTTTGACTTGACGTCCAGACTTGCAGTGACGACTTGGTGTCCAATTTGTACACAAATGATCCTGGTCATTGGCTTTTGATCAGTATGACGACTTCAGTTTTTTTAGTGGTAGTCTAAACCTGCGGTTGGTTATCCATTGACTAATGGGGTGCTATACTATACCTTATTTGAGAAGAATGTGCTGGACCATGTGTACGATTACTATTGTTACTATGCAATCACTATAGCCTGTCAAGCGCAAAAGATTGCTGTAGCCACCAAAGCTTACCTTAATTGATCACCACGTGCCTACCTATGCTATGTATGCAGTGTGTCAGGACCAAAATTGTGGACTGATTCTAACATATATGCGCCAGCTGCCATCTAGCCCATCGTGGATGTGGTCAAGCATGGATCGAAGATGCTAAGATTTTAAGTTCTTTAGATTTTCAGAAACTAACTGATACAGTCTTGGTTGTAGCAGACTGTACTGAATAATTTTGGAGTCCCAGCAAAGACAGGAATTTTGACCACATTGACAATCACATCGAACGCAATGCAACCCCGAAGCAATAAAAAAAGGAAAGCTCCTTTGACAATTAAAACGGGCAAAGCAGGGTGATGCGCTGTTGCTTAATCCTGTTTTAAAATTTTTCAACTGAAAGAAATCGGTAGACACAAAGGCCGAATTTTTCTGCGATTCAATGCAAATTATAAACTTTGTAGGCGAGATATCCTTAGAAGAATTATTATTACCAGATCTTTAAAGAAACACTACATGATTATGCGATGCAACGAAAACCAACTAAACGTGCTATATACATGGTGCTTTAAAAAAAATAACGTCATTGGGAAATGTTTAATGTTTGCCCGATACTATATGGAATTAGTTTAATGAGGAGCTAAATTGGTGAAGGACGCAGTCAACCAGGAGAAATACACGACGTGTTCTTGACAGTATTGGCAATTATGAATGTCAGCTGCATACCCAGGAAACTAAAGCTTATATATAAACATATTATTTAATGCTAAAACTGTGTTATGCAATGTCTTTGAACTCTCACTTGGGGATAAGAGAACGGAAAAAAACTTTTGATAGGCACGTACTTGGGTTAATTATTGTATGAAACAACGAATCTTCACTCAAGTGAAAACTTATATGTGACCCATGGAAACGATGGCCTAACTAGAATGACATGGGATCCTACTCATGTCGTTCTCAATCGACCGCGACAAGATTACCAAAATTGAAGGCAACGGTCGGAGAGCCGGTGTATCAAAACATGTAAAAACGCTGTTTGTAAAAAATCAAAGGCCATTCGGGGTTGCATGTCAAAAATGATGCGTTTTGACTTTGACTTATGCATGAAAATTCAAAACTACGCCAGTATTCTAAAACAGAACGTTTGTTCACCTAATTGTATCATCAAATTTCAAGTTAAGATAGATTTTCGATGTTTTTTTATATATGTTGAGTTATAACAGATTGCACATTTTTATGACCCAAAAACATGTTGTGAACCACTGAGGTGGGCCAGCAAAAAAGTCGGTAAGAATCATGGAAGTATGATATTTTCTCGTTTCATACCTTTTAAATAATCAAAGAAAGCAATCATTGAAACAAGCCAATTAGACTCATCCAGCGATTTCTCGTTGCTCAGTAACAAACCATTCATTGGATAACAAGAATAAATAAACAATGAATTATTGAATTAAGGGCTACGCACATGAATCCTAATGAATGATAGGGTTTTTCTCTCGATAAACGAACACATATTTAAGGACTAAGTGTGCCTAGCAAAAGTCATCCTTTCAGTGCAAATCAGATGTAATGAAGGGTCTATAATATTTCCAACCAGTAAGGATGGACGAAACATAGCAATCAAACAAGATGGATAAATCAGGATATACATGACAGTGTCATCATTGATAGTAAGAGGACAGTGATAGTTTTTCGAGTTGACACGTCATAGTCAATTCATTGGGTCGGAAAATCCACAATACGAAATACTAAAGGAATACAGTCAGCGTTGGTCAACGGCTCAGTTTTCATGAAAAAGATAGTGACACAAGAGTAAATTCGAGGGTTAAAACTGTCTTATAAAATTAATCAAATTATTGAACGAAAAATTTCAATGGACAAGAAAGATATAAAAAACCAGACATCTAGCACGCGCAACAAATAATGGAAATCATCTTTTCTGTTACGCGGCATTGATTCAGGCATATAATAATGAAGCCTTATGGAAGGTACCCAATTTCGTGAAATCTAGGACATGTGAAAACGCGAATTAAGGTTCTTAAGGGGAAGGTAAGGTTAATTCGTACGAAACAAGGCATGTTTTTGTGAATTTTTCGTGACGACACAGTTAAAATCTCTTTATTAAAACCAATAGTACATTAAAGTATGACATTTGAAGAATATTGTATAAAATTTTCACGAAGAAATATTAAAAAACACGGCAATGGCAGCAATTATTCGGACGTGTCTTGGAAAAAAGTAGAATCGCGGTGCCCCTCATAACTTGGTGCTGGATCATCTGAAATCAAAAAGTCAACGTTCATTCGTTAGATAATAGTTTTCTCCAGGTAACGCTGGGAGGGTTTTTCGAAATTTTAATTTTTCACTTTTTTGGAACACTTTGAAGGAAAAAACTGATTTTTTTGCTAAAAAAATCGGCTAATTTGTTATTGTAAAATAAAAATTATTAACAAATTTGAAAAAAACTCTCCAGCGTTACCTCATAAATTATGTACAAAAATAGTGTTCAAAATTTCAAAAGGATCGGTGCAGTAGTTTTGAAGTTAGGAGGGGCACCGACTTTGAAAACGTAAGTTTTGGGGAAAACGCTTTAAAGTTTTGAACACTAAAAAATCTGGTATAAAACGTTCATAAGCAAATTTTATCGGCTTATCTCACACTGAATCATCAATGCCAGGTCCATAAAGGATGTTGCTATCATCCATGATGTCTAAAGCACCTTTTTGCTCCTGTCTACGACGAATCCTGCCTTCTGCGAAACTTCTGCCAGGTAACAATAGCACGCTCGGGTCGGGTAGGGATTAAAATCCGACAGGTATAAAAATACTCGTAACTTCGTCAATTTTGCTCCAATCGACTTGAAATTTTGACACAATATTCTTAACATATTATGCATTCAATTAAAAAATAAACAAAAAATGCAAAAAAAAAATTTTTAGTACCTTACCTTCCCCTTAAGGTGTCTTAGAAATGAGTTATCAAAGAAGCCCCCAAGTTTTTTGTTCTTAACATAAATCGTTCTCACATTCTTTTGATTAATTTTTAACGCTACTATAAGGATAGCAAGTTCACAATTTCGATTCATTGAAGCAGCCTTTAATACTTGTGGCGGCTATAAATCTTGACGTCAAAATTTTTTAAATTTATTGTAATGACCTTATGGACAGCTCGAAATCAACAAAACATAGAATGTCCCATCCATGGTTCGGATACGGCTAATTTATTGTAGACTTGGGGGTCGTAACATCCTTTTTCAAATTTTTTGACCAAACGTTTGATTACTCCTGGCTTTGTACTTCTCGAACTCGCACATTGAGTTGCCTTTCAAGCCACGTGCGTTCAATATCCACAATCAATTTAATTCAATATTCACAGTCAGGATACTAAGAGAGCAATCTTATTTTTAATATTGCCGTGATTTCGATAGTGGAATATCGAAATATTTAGAAATAGAAGCAGATATTGTGATCTGATTCTGTATTTCAATGATGGAACTCTGAAGAACGCAATTCACCCACTTAACATGAGACCATACCAAGAGCAGTATTTCAGGGAAGTGTTTTGGTGTGGCGGCAAGTTTAGTTTTATTGAGGAGACCAATACATAACCCTATTGCTTGAGAATCCTTTTGTGTAGGGTACTATAAAATGTCCTTGTCTATGTACCCAAACCAAGCTAATGGTGGTGAAACCCAGAGAATACTGGATCAAAGTTCTATCAATCCATCAAACAAGAGAGGGCAAGATTGCAGGATGAGGACAATCGTTGTCGTCATCAAGGATCTACAATCGTTTACGGATATTGTTCATCAAAATGTCTTCCTTTAAATTTCATTTCACTTTTCACTGTTTCTGTTGATCAAATTTTCTCGCCGCTTACGGGTTTCCAGTATTTAAGGGAATTACCACAACAAGGTCCTCCTTCTTGTAGTGGCTGGATGGTATTTCGACCGATCCGGCACCGTCTGGGAGAGGGGTAGCGTTCTACTCTCAGTTCAAACTTGCTAAAGCGGGGATGGCTTTGTGGTGATTGGTTGTGCAGATATGAAATTTATAAGCGTGTATCTAATGCCGGATCAGCCAATTTCATTCTTTCAGAGCAGGCTCGAAGAACTGGAGAAAGCTGTCTCGAGCACGGAAGGCCGAATCCTTGTAGGTGGTGACTTCAATGCCAAAGCGGTAGAATTGGGAATGATCTAGATCCTGAACTAGATCCAAGAGGAAAGGGAATCCTAGAAATGGCGACTAGGAGGGAACCGGTCATTATGAACGTTGGAAACACACCAACCTTTCGATGACGAGGCTGCTTGGGAACCATCTCGGACATGATATTTGCTTCGCAGTCCTTAGTGCTTAGTATACAAAAATGGAGAGAACTAGAGGACTACTCGGCGAGCGATCATCAGTATATGGCTTTCGAAATTGGCGAGCGTGCTTTCTCGACACGTAGCAACCCAACCTTCAACTATAGAATGAAACATTGCTAAAATGGATGTTGACACGTTTGCCGCTCCACCATGAGACTCTACTCTACCATGAGACTCATCAAGTCTGTGTGTCACTGTTCTATGCCTAGGCGACGGTCACGACACGATAAGTCTGCTATGTAGTGGTGGTCAGCAGAAATTCCTGAGAAGCGAAGAGCCATTGAGCCCGACGGGGCGGTGAAATTATTAAAAATTCATGTCGGTCCCAATATATGTTGAACGCCGCTGGAAAAGTGCTCGAGAGGCTCATCAGAGAGAGACTTGAAGAGGCTATCTGAGCTGCTTGGGATCTATCTCCTCAGCAGTATGGCTTCAGGGCAGGCTGATCCACGACTGGTGCCCTAGTGGTGGTGGTGAATGCGGTCCACCGAGCAGAGGCCTACAATCACCACTCGAGGCGAATGAAGAATGTCTTCAATTCTGCTAGATGGGCAGATATTCTCGGTGCTCTGGAATATTTCAGGGTGCCAAAGTATCTGACGCAGGTATTGAAGGACTACCCCAAAGATCGGAAGCTTGTATATGACACACTAGGGGGGGTCTAATGGTTTATACAGAAAAACTACTAAATCATGAGTGTGAACGCTTTGATTCTTCGACTTACACAAATCTCAGCGCACACAGACACACAGTAAGGGTCTTACCGCTTCATCTTCCTTTTTTTAATATTTCCGGAATCAGCTACTAATAAAACAATATCTAATATATCTTAATATCAATATCTAAAATAAATCAAATTCATCACCTTTTACATATATACTTAGATATATGTTTCTCTCCAATTCCCTTAATTCTTTGCTACGTATGCCAATGGTATGCTATCGGAGATAAACAGGATTTCTATCGTTACGCAACCCACCGTCGATTTTTTTTTATGTAATCAATTGGGCAAATAAAGCGTTTATTTGTATATTTTGGAGACACTTAGATTGATTATCTACTAGATACATTCATAGAAACTTTTTTATAAACTTTATAAAAGAGTTGGCGATCAACATAATTACCTTTTTCATTTTATTACTTGCTACAATATCACACAACTCGTAACACAAATCAAATAACGACCAAACAACTGCTGGGTCCTTCCAGATCGACCAGCTGATTTTCAACTGTCAACGGACATAGGTCAACAACTGATTGTAGAACAATTATTTATTAATGATGGTTTTATGGCAGTTTGATTACAAATTGAATATTTTTACTTTATTTTCCTTCGTACTTCATTATATAAATATCTTTCACCTTACTTTTTCATTTTCTTCTTCCGAGCGTACTGATCTTTACATTTTAAATATGACTGAACATATCAAATCTGCAAATTAAATTTACCGCAAATTTCTCCCAAGTGTTCCACTGAATTCAAATTGGCGGATGACAGTTTGGTCATTTTCTGAGACTTTAAACGAAAACATTTTTTTTTGTATTTTTCATTATTGACAAGTTTGATTAATATTTTTTTTTCTTCTAAAAACTGAATAACGAAATCCAATTACAAATGCTTTCATTTTAATTCTAGTCTTAGTTCTATTTCATTTCGTATGATTTGCTTTTAACTTAAAATATTATGCGTAAAAATTAAAATTTTAATCAAAACTTCAACAAATAATCATCATCCAATCGTGCTTGCTCTCTCGTTTTTGTTTTTTCTCTATGCCACTTGCACCTCTAGACAACGGAAAACGTAACAAAATTTAATTATTTTACTTCAAGTGTAATGTCCATTTCTTTTTATTCTATGAGGAACGAAACATCCTTTAATAGTTCCTTTAAATTGATAGAGTTTTTAGTAACGATTTAACAGGTGAAAAACTATGAGCTCCGAAATTCATGCGTCAAAATTATGTTAATATCATAATCCTCTATCATCAGTTCTATCGAATCGCTAATATTTCCTGATCCTTACGCATTTATTTTATATGCGTGACATTCCGTTAGCGTTTATATAATCTTCATGTGGATTTTCTTCCGCATCAGTGCACGCACTTACTAAATTCGCAGATTGTGTAATGTTCTAACATTTATTGCGTTTAAGAATCGCTGGAAAAGAAATGATAAAATTAATATTCACAAATTGCGTTTATGCAAATGACATCGATGCAATGATAATTTCTTCATGATTTCTAGGGCATGGTTATGCAAATCGAGTCCAGTGCACAGGAAAGCATTTTATCATTGATTTCAACTTTTTCTGCTGGGATCTATCGGAGTGAACTCGTGGATAGTACGAGGTTTTAGATGAAAGACAGGGTGTTTTGCTTCACTACAATTGTTATAAGTTCTGAGTGATGGCGGGACTTGATGGGCTCAAAACAGGAAATTTATTCTCCACTAAGGGTATTATTTGACTCAATGATTTTGAGGAAAAGCGAACATTTTTCTACGGAAAAGCGGGTGTGAGCACTTGCAAAGGACTAGTAGAGGTCGTCTCCTTTAGTTAGAATTTATTTGCCGATGAATCTCGGATGTTGTAGTCCTATCTCAATAATTCAAACGAACCCTGTGCGTTTATTGTCCTCGTCGAGAAGACTTTCCACACAACTCAGGTCTAGTTCAATTAATTAAGTCACACGCCATGAGGGACGAAACTATGCCTGCGGAAACGTTGCAGCATTCACCTTGGAATCGTCGTGCAATCTGAGAAGATGTTACTCCGAAAGATCCCTATCAGACACTTTGTTCCCAGATGCATTATTAATTCCTATGAAACCCAGGAACAACTCGGTATGTCTGAGCTTTGAGCTAAACAAAAGTTCTCGTTGTCGCATTGCAAACGTGAAAGGCGAAAGAATAATCAAGGAGATTTGTGGTACCTACCCACCTCATTTGTACGTGTAAGTTGCCACTTGACGACATTGCAGAGGGTAGCAAATACCGCAATTGCCGAGAAACGCGAAGACATTTCGTACAGGTCGATTCCTTTCCACGGCATCCAAGCCAGAAGGAGCCGATTTAAAACAAGGCTGCAACATAAAACAAGGAGCACATGAACAGACCTTGCCACGCAAGGTCTAACTGGGCCATAAATTTTCTACAACTTCATGTTAATTGTCAACCTGTAGCATTAATATTCATGTCCGGCTGACTTTTAATTTAATTCTGTTCGCAGATAATTGAGATGTTCGAAAAACGATTACGTAGTCTTAAACAAACCTCAATGGTATGTGACACTAGAAAAATTGTTGGGTACTCGACACTTTTATGGCTACGTGCTATGCACACATGTGGCAAACGAGGATACAATCGTGATCCATTCATTAAAAATGTTGTCGAGTCACGAACCTAAATTTGATTGTGTTACAATGTGGTGGTGGATTGGGGGATGTTAACTTTGTAAAGTCGATCGATAAGCTTTCAAGAACGGAAAGAAATAGAAAGAAAATTTATAGAAATTTCAAGTGATATCCAGATAGAAATAGAATATCAGGATTAAATTTAAGATAAGATATAGAAAAATCACTTGAAACTTTTGTTTTTCAAAAAATTAAGAAAAACTACTTCAGCAGAGAATTTTGTTCAGAGGCAGGTGCCTCAGCAACTATCTGTTACCTTGACATATGGTTATGGCGCATAGGATGAAGTCAAGGATGTTCAATTAATTTTTACAGATGTTCCACCGTCTCTTCCAACATAAATCAAAAAGGAGCCAGCATTTCCGTGATCAAACTGAACTACCTGTGTTATGATGTTGTAATCCCACTACTTGAGGCACCCCTGAGGCAGTTCCAGATAACCCACAAGAAAGTGGTCCACGAAATATTCTTGCAAGCCGTTTAGGATCAGAAGTTTGTGGCCTGTTAACAGTGGAACTACATATTATCTACTGCACCCATGCTATGCTATCCTGTCGTTCTGCTGTCTGCAATTTCCCCACCGATAACTAGTCCTTCCTTTTTGTCTGCCACGCCACTGCCTGTCTACTGGTGCTCTGATTAATAAAGCCCAAGGTACAATAAAGTCTCCTGAAGTTTCTCTGAGAAGAAGAGTCTCCTAAGTTTCTCCCGTACCATACAATCAATGATTCTAATGAGCTATGTTACCATAGACATACAAGCTTACGTCTTAGTGGTTCATGGTATCGCTTTTAGTCGTCCCAAAGCTCCTTTAAAACACGTTACGTTGTGCCAACGTCTCGTTTGAAGTTTTTCCTGTATCGACCAGTGAGAGATCAAAGAAGCATTTACAAAATGTTAAGCTATATTGGTTTCAAAAATTCAACAGTGCAAAAAAATAGCAACTCTGCAGACTAGGTTTCCATAATTCTCGGAAGTGTTACTACGACTTTTAGGACCATCCGTAATTGATTGAGTATTGTATTGGCGATTTCAAATTGAGAGATGAAGACGCAGCAGCCGCCCAGTAAAGATGGATACGGACCTTAAAAATATACTCGCTGAACATTTCAGATAAAGTGTTTGGCAGATAGGGAATGCCGCTAATATTACTGATGCCACTAATATAAAATGAGATATCAGAATCGATATAAAATTTGGGTTCCATATCTTTTGACAGAGACTAGCCTTAAACATGACGCATCTTTGTCCGATTTGCTTCTTCAGTGACATTAAATGAATTCCTTCTTAAGACACCTTGGCACTTGAAATGAGGCCGTGGTTTTGTTTCATAATGTGCTCTGAAAAAGTATCTTGTCCAAGGATACTAGACGATCAACTGTGTCGAAGCCTGAACTTCATCCGAAAAAGATTCCTTTGTGCATTTGGTGAGAGAGGTATAGTGTACTACGAGCTCTTTTCTCGAGGTTGTACGATCAATGCCTATAAAAATTGCAAAAATTGCAATCAGTAGAACAACAGCGACTAGTGACTTACCAGCAAGTTATCGTTTTCCATCACGACAACGCAAGACTGCATTGGCAGTAAAATAATAGTTATTAAAATTTGATTGAAACGTCTAGCTCATCCTCCGTACTTCACAGACCGTGCTCCATCCAATTATTACTTGTTCCCCTCCTTAAAAAATATCTTCGTAGTAAATCTTTCATAACTTAACAAAAATAAATCTTTCACCATTCATAAACGATATAAAAACGCACCTAGATGAATATCCTAAAAGTAAGTCTCAATACTTTTAGAAAAAGGACATGGTCAAGCTTTATGAGTCAAGCGAGAAACGTATAGAACAGGACGGTTATACACAAAATAATAAATCAACCTCAAACCAAAATTATTGTGTCTTCGTTTCGCATCCAAAACAGATAAGAAATTTATGGAAATCAGTAATAATTTCCAATGCATGTGATATTAATTTACGTATAACTGATTTTGTTTGCTTCTTGCATTTTTTTTTTTTGATTTTCAAGGATAAAAAAGCTCAATAAATGATTTTCATAGATGCTTTGAACTTTAAGTTGGTAACACTTTTAATGCTGCGTATTGTGTGACAGCTGTCATGCGCTTTATGGTTGTTTTGGTTGGCCATTTTATTATTAATAGGTTGACGCCTGAGTCAAGTCTGTAATTTGTGCAGATTTATTAGAAAAAAGCGGTTCTGTTCGAAATAAACATCGCACTATGCATTAATTCTATGGTTTACATAAATTAATTCGATTAACAATGAATAATTTTCCGCACCACTTTTACTCTTACTGATAACACGCATCCATCCAGACGTTGCATAGTGTGTAATGAAGAAACCATAGTAGCTGTAGAGCGTTGTATCGATGAAAACCCAAGTGAGTCCATTCAACATCGTGTTAAACAATTAAATATGTGCTCATTCACATTATGGAAGGATCTTGGTTTGTATAAAGTATATATTCAAGTAGTATATTATAGAAAGTATTTCATTTAATTTTAAAGTTTTATACCTCTAAATAACACACCGTTCGTTCAAACATTAAAGATAGGAGATAATGAAAATTGTATTTTTGGTATACGTTGCTATTAAGGATGATTTTTCTTATTTGTTGAGAACAAAATTTTATTTATTTGTAAAAGATCGAAGAGGAACTAATAGGTGTATAATATGAAATGCGGATTTTTTCTGCTTGAAATATGCATTTATTTGAATAACAGAACGAATGAATTCAATAATCAAAGTATTGGCCTTCGTTAGCTATGACTTTTTCCCATCTTTCTGTGAATTGATGGATTCCGTCCCAGTACCACTTCTCATTTTTTGAGGCTTTCCACTCACCAAGACAATTTTTTACTTCTTCGTAAGAATGAAAGTGCTGTTCCGAAAGTCCGTGCTGCATCGATCGAAACAAGTAGTAGCCAGTGGGTGGGGCAGATCTGCCCAATTAATGTTTCCCAAGTAGTTCTTGACAGGTATTGCATTGCGGCCTAGCATTGTCATGTTGAAAAATGACTTTATCATGTCTTTCAATTTGTCTTTCATGTTCATGTTGTCTTTAGTTGTTGTCGATAACGTTTGCCAGTAATAGTCTCACCAGGTTTCAGCAGTTCGTAATACAAAGGTCTCTTACCATCCCACCAAATACACAGCAAAGTCTTGTTTCCATGAATATTTCGGACTGGATGTGATGTTGATGGCTGGCCTGGGTCTTACCATGATTTTTTCCCCTTGGGATTGTCGAAATAAACCCACTTTTCATCGTCAGTAACAATCCGATGCAAAAACTGTTTCTTTTCTGTCTGGCAAGCAAAATTTCACAAATGGTTTTTCGCTTTTCGATGTCTCTTTTTTTCAATTGATACGGCACCCATTTTCCAGCTTTTTAGATCTTTCCCATGGCTTTTAAACGTTGTGAAATGGCTGCCTGAGTAACTTCCAACGCTTCTGCCAACTGTTTTTCAGTTTGTGTGTTGTCTTCATCCAATAATGGTTGTATCTTCGAATGTTTTTGGTGGTTTTCCACGGTCTTTGTTGCTGATATCGAAACCGCCACTTTTAAATCTTTTAAGCCATCGTTCACAAGTGTCTTGGCTTGGGGCATGTTCGCTTTATGCTTCCACTATCAATCGATAAGTTTCTGCTGCCGTTTTCTTCAAATGAAAGAAGGTTATTAGACTTCCCCGCAGAACCCTTTTTCTGGCACGTAATTCGGCATTTTCTATGTTAAACGTTAATGTTAAACATAAACTATGTTGTTTGTACAATCAAAACCTATGATATACTGGAATTTGTTGACAGATGATTACCCTCAAAAATGCCATATTAGTTATCCCTGTCACAAACCATATGTAATGGTTATGCCATCTGTTAGTAAAATCCGCATTTCATATTTATACACCTAATATGTGAAAATGTCTTGCTGCAAGCAACTTCCAAGTTTGTGAATGTTCCTCGCTTTCCATCTTTATATCGGTGTTATCGTGTTTATATTGTTTGCAATTTAAGGCGAGTCTAGTATCCTATTTTCGTAGCATTATATCTTAGGCATTGCATTAGCGTAAATAGCGGGGACACTTAGAGCAAATTCCCAATTTAACGAGACTCAACCCAAGTAACACAAATTTTAATTGTATTGGTACATTTTTTCTAACTTTATTGTTGACCAGATAAACAATCTCAAGGGTTTGTAGGCGAAATGCAATGCAACTATAAATCTACTTTTTCTTGCTCTTCCGTTTCTACCGGGAGGCCAGTGTTTTGTGATTGTGTTATGCTAAGGGTATGGTGGGTTATATGAATAGAGTGAATAGAGTGGTAAATACAAAAAATGTGATTTTATTATTGGTTTATTTATTATTATTTATTATATATTATTCATTGGTTTCCACATTTTTGAAGGACATCAAACATTCTTGGTTAACATGGAGATTATCACTAAGGACTCGCGAAACGTTATTCGTGGAGTTCGTTCGAAAAAAATGATTTGTCAGCTCTAATATCGAATCTGACGCTGACATGTTTTGTGATCCTTGGTATGTCTAAATAATCAACAGGCATGTAGCTTGTGGTAGCTACGAGCATTCCACTAACTCACTCCTATTTGTCCATTTTTTAAGGTCAAGCTTCCTTCCTCAATGTCGTGACTGTCCTTTGCTGACTATTTTAATCTCGATGAAAGTCTCCAGGTAGTACGGGCTCATGCATACGTCTCTTTATGTAGTATTTTTTCATCCATGCAGTGCTGCCACAATTTAACGTCGTGGTAGGATTGCCCATTGCTCGGGAGAGAGTTCTGTCACATGCATATACACACCCAGTGAATCCTTCAGGGTTAGAAAAAACGTTCAGCTGGTGGATCTGTACCTCTTAATTTTGTGGTAGGTGGCTTTCATTAAGGATATGGTGGCTTTAATCCAGCTCAAAGAAATCTTTATTTTTATGAGAGGATATTTTTATTTATCCCAAGGCTGAGTAATTTTCATTTAAAAAGGACGATTTGGCTTGTGGATCATTCGAACGGTTGAAAATTATTTATAGCTTGTATACCCGGTTTCAAATTTGATGAGGTTTTTGATTGGAGGCCCTTGGTAAGGAGTGTCATTAGTTTCCTTTGTGGTCCTCTCGCTTGTTAAGCCCACAATATATTTACCTTAATCCTTCACATGGCATGTCGAAGGAGCTTTTCACACCAGTGATATACTGTAACTGTCAATAAGTGGTCCCCTATCTAGGGATGCCACTAGACGCCCTAGGTAGGACTTCCTATCAGGAGACCCTATCTAGGCCCCCTAGTCGGCATACACCATCCCTCGGTATTGCTGTAAAAAGAAAGTTCATCATAGTTCATCGAAATATCGAACATGTGACCGAAGTTATGTTATACATGATTGTAGAAGCTAAACGAGCTCGCACATGTTGCGTCTCCGTTTCGCAGAGACAGGGGGTCTGAATTTTCTTAACGATGAAACAAACTTTCATTTTATTCGCTATGTTAATTGGAAGATTCACAGAAACAGGAATATCACCTACTCGCAGTTGACGCATGAAACATGCTGGATCTTATCAAAAGTCAGAGAAATCAATCAAAATAGGTGGGAAATAGAACGCCGGAGACAATAACGATTCGTACTTTTCAGAAGATCGGGAAAATCACGCCCTAAATGCTGATAAATTTGTAGTATGAGGAGATGCTACTCAATTTTTGAACTGGCATTACAGGAATTCTCAAGTTTGAGCCAAAGAAGCTGGTTTCAACCAGGAATAAAATGGCACATCTCATATTTGTTTCTAGCAGCCGCTCTTGAATATGTACCCAAAAATCGAAATCCTGAGTATACCACTTTCCAACCCCGATTTCTTTCCGATAAACTTTTTTCCTGCTAGGATGTCTCAATAGCAAAGAGATATTTAACATTATGTCTTTTGAATAATCCCTAAAAAACATTTGTGATAAAGTCAAAAACACTTGGCATAACACTTGGAGGGTAATATAAACTGTCCAGCCAAGTTTACAGATGTGTCGCAAAAAATCAAGACAGTAACATAATCAAATTACGAAATTGAAGCCTGACTAGAACATTTCTGAATTGAATTCAAGCATTTCTTGGATTGTATAGATTTTCTAATTTTATTCCATGATTAAATTCTAAAAAACATTTAGCTATCCTTGTATTTCAATTCCTTGTGAACGTTTTGATGACCTTATTGTGAGTTCGCACGTTGTGAACCTGCATTTTATTCAGCAGTGCGACTACATTCGTGTCCAACCATTTTTTTTTCATTTTTTAAAACCAACGATCCTTTCTCACATCTCCTCACGTCAAAGTGGATCGACAGGTTTGGTTTCGGACTCTCTCCCCTTCTGTGGAGGTCACACTAACTCAGCCATGACTGGAGTGACATCAATGGGCACTGCCGTAATTTTATTGATAATTGTTGACACAATAATTAGGATTAGTATATTATATATAGTTGAAAGATAATTATTTGATCAGGTCTTGCATTGCAGCTGGGGCTATCCTGTACCTCACCATGTGTTACTCCATCACGGCCACGATGTCCCGTGTCCCAAGTACGTATTCCCCTAACCTCACACATTGCGAAATTTGGCGGTCAGCATTATTTAAGGCCTGTCTGGCAAGCAAGCTGAGTCTGGGAATATTTTAGCCACATTTTAACGCACAAATCAGGGTTCAGTGGAAGACCCTTCTCCTCTGATTTTCGCTGATATTTGAGTTCTCTTTTTGGGTGGGAGAAAACGGTGCGGTTACCTAAATGATAATTGCTTGATTTATGCTGCTGCTCATCACATGGATGCTCAGCTCCTACAACTGTTTCTAATGCTGAAAAGGACAACGATACCTTAAGGCGCGACTAGCAACCACGATACTACCTGAAGGATTGCAACACAATTAGTACCTGATTATACCTTCAGGATCCATGTTTACGAACTAATACATTGAGATACTAAATAAGGTTTTATCTAGGAACCTCGGACAATATAAGGATGATATTGGTTATAGTAATCTGCGGTAGATCACCAATTTTCCCCTGATTCACCGAAATCATTATTAAAACCCAGCACTACAAATAAAATTTGTTTGAATTTTTGTAAAAGAAAGAATTTTTCCTTCCTTCTTCAGTGCTTTTGTTTCCTATAAGAGAAAACACGTAAGAAGGGAGTAAGTAGCTTCCGAAATGTACATATGTATTAATAATAAAAAATTGAAGTAAGGAAAAATTGTTTCTTTTACAATAATTGGAAAGCAACTACAAACTATTCAGCATAAGATATAGAACTTGTTTGATCGAATCTGCAAGCTTTGTGGGTAATTCAATGTAATATGTTAAAAGGACTGGAAAAATAACCTAATATTTCAGTTATAATACGATTTATGATATTATGACATGCTTTTAGCGTGAAATTATGTTTTAAGGATTTGCTTGACTTGCTTAGGGGCTGCAAGTTTATTGCAAGTTATCGCTGATCTTTCTTCTACTCTCTATAGTTTATCGTTTTGTTTGTACGAACTTTGCAGGATCACCCTTCACCAGGTTTTGCAGGAGTCTAAAAATAAAAACAAACTGTTATTATAATGTAATATATCTATGAATTTCGAACAACCAATGAAAAGTTTGAGCCCAAAATTCACTTGACGGAAGATGAAAAATTTAGGAAAAATTAAGTATTCTTCAAGGACAAGCTAATCAATACCTAAAAACCAATTAGTCCTCACAGTATGTTGGATTGCATTTACAAAATATCCGTTCAGGTGTTAGCCATTCGCCATTTCGGCTCCTCACGTATTCAAAACAGCCGTCACTTGAATGCCTATATCGGAAAATGTATCCATTACTCTTGACAATAGGATGCATATCGATGAGAGCTATTTCCTGTGACTCTCCAACACCACACAGCGATTATCATAGCGTTGGACCCATAAATTTTTACTGGCTGTATCAAGTTTTTCGTGCAGGAATTGTTCTCATCAAAATATCCTTTCCACTGGTGTTTGTTGCACGCTGACATGCGAAACGGATGATACGACGAACCCTGTTGTCTACCTCAATGCCTACTATCATTATTCCAAACTGACTCAAAAGGCTCCTATCGATATAATTTGCATTTAAATTGCGAATTGTTACAAAATGTGAAGCAAACAACAAAATGGCCAGTGTGTGGTTTCAATCTATTGACCACTGACCAGCGTTGCATTTGATGTTCGACTTTATTCCAGGATGAAAAGGGCTCAGCGGACTTGTTGACTGAAGTGGAATGGTGAGCTACATTTTCCAATAATGATGATGTAAAAGAGCGAATGTCATCCGATGTTTAACGTCCTTTTGTTGGAAACTGCAAAAAACAGGCCCTGGAAAAAAATTCTGCGAATCCTTTTGTTTTAATTGCATGTCAAAATTTGCACAAAGGCTGCACGGGTCATCAAAATAAATGCTGTGACTGTACATATGTAAGACAACTGTTTAGTAGTATATCGTACCGTTAGTTGAATGTGTACGGAATCCACGATTGGACTCGGTTTCAGGACTGGATATAAAATTTCTTAGTTTTTATTCGGTGGTCAAAAATTTAAGTACTTCCCCGATACGCTTTAAAGATATCCACGTCACATCGAAATATTTGCCATTGGCTGAACTCAGCAAGGATATCCGCACTGCATGCTAGTAAAATACAATTTTTATTTGGATAAGCATTACTAACCTCAATTTAAATGGATTTTACAATTTTCGAAGTACAATATCTTCTGAATGGTTGGCACGTGACTGTTTGCGGAATTGATGATTTTCCTAAACTTTTTTATGATTTTCATAATTTTCCCAGGGATTTCCCTAGATTGAGCATTTAACCCTAGAAAGATAAATATGAAAATATGCATAAAAGACAGCCATACCCTTCAGAGGTGGACGAATTCCTGAAGTTCCTATTTTACATTAATATTTAAAATCTATGCAAATGACCCTGAAAATTGAAAATATCTGTGTATTTTCTGCAACAAAATGCAAGTCTATCTTAAATTTGGTTATTTAGAGTGTTTTAAAACATAAATCGTGAGAATTTCTGGAAAGAAACCTCAAAAATCAATCGTGTCTTACAAAGCTAAAAGCATTAAATATTATTCAAAATCACGAAATAAAAATTTTTTCTATAGAAGAATACATTATTCAAACTTTAATCAGTCTTAAGGAAGTTATTCATTACTTATTTTGCATAATGTGATAATATTCTAATTTGCCCCATAAATTGACCGGCATAACTCTTTTATATACTATTCTCCTTAAGGTGGTCCATTAGTCCTCGTGACTTTTCCAATGTATGGTATTGCATTCAACATGTACTTATTATCACTATCGCACATCACACGGAATAAACATCCTTAATGGATATCTACCTCGAAAACCTTTCAATTGCTCTTCAAGAGTGACCTTACTCCCTGGAAAATAGTTTGTTTGTTTCATTCATAAAAACGTTCGAAAATTTTTCCAATCGACAAAAAAGGATCTTCTCGAGAGGGGGAAAAAGGAAGGAAGGTTGTTCATCGTTAAGCATCTAAAAAGAAAATCAGAACTGTCCCTACTCATCACAGCTACGTACCTTGTTTCCGAAAAAATTCTGTCGAAGAACCCTTAGGTCATAAAATGGTTATCTTTCATGGCTGATGTTAAGGCCAAGATAACAAGCAATGCTTGAAATTCCGTACAACTCGCGTCTCTGAAACTGGTATTAATGATAGATTCACGCCGTTTCACTGTAATCCATATAGATTTCGACATATTCTTGTGGGATCTCGGTTTTAACCAATAATGTTATTAACAGAGGCTACTCAACAGCTACTGTGTTTCGGACCCATAACCATAGAGCAGCAATGTTTATTTTGAACCATTCGTCTTACCCATTCTCAAATCAGGAAAAAATACAAAGCTCCTTAGGAAATATAGACGAAAAAGTCTCTCTCCGGCTCTTGAGAAATTGTTGGAGAAACTGATACTGAAATGGATAAATTAGCAATTAACACATCAACACATCCTGTCCAACTACTTATGATATTTGGTATCAGGCATGGGTACTCAACAGAGTAATGAATATGCCGGGTCACCAAAGATATATGAAGCGCACTTGAGAGACCAATTCCTATAAGGTTGATATCTATTGGTTTTGAACATGCGCTTAACTCAGTATGGCACTGCAGTCTGGTTTTTAAACTGACCTTATTTGATCTGACCATTGACCCCTTTGATTCTTTCTTGAGCGAACGAAAATATTCGGGCAAACTTTAAGAAACTTTATCTATTAGTTGGAATATACGAACAGATGTGCCTCAAGACTCAAGACTATGTCCCCTATTTTTAAATACACATGCGTCAGATATACCCTCTCATTATTCTTCAATTTCTGTATACTGCGTCCTCGGATACTTTTGAGATTATTGGAAATTTAGAAAGGTGTATTAATACTTCTGTCGATGAAAAACTAAAACAAACTTCTCGAAAAATAAGGAGGTATTTTTCATAAAAAAGGAGACACCGTTTTTTTAGGGGAGGCAAGAACAACGAACTTTGACGTAACCTGGGATTAAAAATTTTTCTTACTAAGTGATTCCACTGAATTCTCTTATAGCAGGAGCAGGCGAAACACAATATATGAAGATAAGTCAGATCTTGATACCTTCTCAGCCGTTGATATTAGAAATTCTAGTGAGTATGAAATGAAAATCAAATGAAAATCTAAAGGAAATAATGAATCACATCCTGTATTTGGATAACTTTTAAGCAAAGCCCCCTTTTTTAAAATTTATCTTGAAAGCAGAGGTTTAACTTTCTTAGAAACGGTTCATGATTGTCAAGTGTTAGACTGTATATTCGGATGTGATTCAGAAATTAGCCCAAGGACAAGATTTTGCTCAAATATTCTAATATATTTCTGACAAAGACATTGGGGAAGGCATTTCATCAGTTTAAGGGAACGAAAAAAATCAGTGAAGCTATTTTCCACCCATGTAGGACTTGCACCATTTATTACCTAAACATGAACAAATCAGTATTGACATTCAAGGATGCAGCACGAAGGGGGGAGGCACAAAGCTGTAGATGGTCTCAAATCACTGGAGAATAGAATCGCCATTTGGGAGAGGTGTTGATCTGATAGATAGACTTTTAGGCTGCTACCATCAACAGAAGAAAATGAGGGGCACGATGTTGCAAAATCATTCTGGATCCATGCCTGATAAATGTAGCATTGGATGTCCATCTTCTACTTCTTCTCCCTCAAGAACTCCCCAACCACAGATATGATACATGAACAAATAGGGTATTGGTTCATTTATCCTTGCACGTTCTCTTTGGTGCATTTTATCAAGCAAAAAGTAATGTATGTTTACTAAATGCAAATCAGAAGCGTGAGTACATATCTCGAAATTTAATGTAGTATTAGGCTCGGAAATTCGGCTAAAAGACGTGTTTTTTCTTTCCATTATATATAATAAATGATGCAAAAAAAAAACATGGACTACCTCCTCGTGTTGGCGGAGTATTTAGATCAAAAAGAGGAAGAGTTGAGTATAAGAATACGTATTTCATTCGGAAACTGCCTTTTCTGGAATAACTATCAAGGATTTTTGAGTTTTTCACTTCTGGAAACGGCATCAAACATAATCCCAAAAGTGGCAACAAACATCCTAAATGGAGAAATACATGAACTCCCGTATCCCTACAGGCGCTTGTTTCTTATCGCGTAATTTCACAACAAGTGATAGTCTGTAGGCAAACCTTCAAGGCCACAATGACCCGATGAAATGTTAAAATTACTATTTCGGAATAAACTTAAGCCATTTTTGAATTGTTTTCTTAAACTGAAAACCATTTTGAAGGGTAGTTTCATCAAGGCTCGTACATTTGGCAGCTTTTACGGCATTTCTTGGCATGCTGACAATTATAAAGAACTGTGTTTTGGTTCATTAGGTTTGGTGTATTCATATGTATCATGCTTCATTGACAAACATGTTGTTTTAAATGAACTCGAAACCTCACACTAAAGATGACACTACCAAAGCAATTATGTGTACAAAACAAGGAAACAGGAATCTCGATACAAGCAAAAAGGAACAAGACTACGGAATCTCGTTAGGAAAACAGGAAATGACATTAAACAAAATCGTTTTCATTCTATTTGTTTTGTAAGATGTAGAACATTCATTCCTACACATTCCAAATTCTTCATGCTTTAGCTGTCCTTGTCAACCATGTGGTCTACTTCTTCACATATTGGTCCGCATAACTGCGAGTCATATGCTAAATATTTGGTTTTTTATCATGTCTTGCGTCCCTTCCTCATGGCGAAGGGCTTACTAGCTCCAAACCCATTCAAAGGGGTGTCTCCTACTGAACTCCAATCGCCTTCGCACTGCCTCCGCTCAATAAAGGAGAAACACAAAGGGCAAGAAGCGATTCGAAAGGGTAACCAGAAATAAGTTTGGAAGCTTAAAATAAAAAGAATCAGTATCCGTCAAACCAATAGTGGGAGAATCTCTGCGGAGCCGGCAAATAGAGTGAGGACACATAGCACTTCTTGCTCAGAGCTGTTGGGTTAGAAACTTACGCTGAAGAAGTAGGGCCTATTTTTGTTACACGACTGTACCATGTACCAAAATAAACGCAATTGCAGCTACCAAACCCATTTAGGAACAGTGAGCATCGGCCGAAACACTTAAAAAGTAAAGCGTAAAGAAAACAGAAGCACTAAAGTCAAACGGCAGAGTAAAACTTTCCAACATACCCTAGTACTATCCACAAAGTGTTAACCGATACACTAATAGTCCCGAAATGGACTGGGTAAGCGGTGAAACACCTAACCGATGCACCAACGAAAGCAGTGATAGACAACCTCTACGAAATTTTCCAGATCCAAGACGATTCATTTACTAAGTGACTCGACTTACCTTACCGAAAAGAGTCTTTTCGATTGTCTACTCAGTAAACCTGGAAACACCCCAACATTCAGGTGATGACACCGACAACGAGCCATGTAGTGATGATTTGCAACGACAAGCAGCCTCCAGAATACCAGAACACCACAGTCTCCAAGGTAAACACCATCATCAACCAGGAGCTGAGGTCACCCCCATATACGACGTGCCACGTGGAGAAGACTGTCACGTCAAGAGCAAAGGGAGTTCGATAAGATTCAACCGGTGGTGGACCTAATGATCCCCAGAAAGGACTGACATTCCAAGCAGACTTGGAAACTCAGTAGTTTTTTCATCTGGAAGTGAAATCTTGATCTACACTAATAGTGCCGAAATGGACGGGGTAAGCGGTGTCGGAATTTCCTTCCGAGATTAACCGAAACTTAAGCGAAATTACAAGCTTGAGAGCTAGATCACAGCTTTTGGGGCGGAAGAGTACGCAATAAAAGTGGCACAAGAAGCAGCACCAAATATCCTTGATGAAGGAATAGAAATATTCTTGTGCAGCATGTAGGCACTCCAGGTTCTTGGCGCTAACCACATAGTTCCACAATTAGTTCTGGAATGTCAACAGATCCTCAAAGGCAGCAGTAACCCTAATAAATTTTAAAACTGGCACGGGTCGCTGGACACAGCTCTGTAGAGGGAAATGAAAAAACGGATAGTCTAGCAGACGCTCTAAATGCAGAGACAATTGACGAATATAAGTGCGACTCGCAGCAGCAACAAGTCCCTGAATGAAAGTCTCTAAAAGGAAGTATATACGGCTTCGAATTACATGAAAGACTACAGAATAAGACAAACTAGTTACCCGCATCCTAACAAAATATGGACAAAACTTTTAAGCGATCTCTGACGTAGACGGTTCCAAGCCCAGTTGTGCAAGGAAGAGAAGTCCTCCTTCTTTCGGCAATCCACAGCTTGCATGGTTCCTCATCCTAAATCTAAATTAAATAAATAAATGTTAGCAAATGGTCTAGCGGTCGCATTGTGGGCTTACTGGTTCCCCAATGATGCGACATTAAATGCCAAGAATTGCTTGTTGCAGGAAGTGAAGGATCCGGGCTGTAGTGCTAAGAAGAAGAAGAAGTCATACGTTAAAACAGAATTGATGCGAAAACACTAGCAGGAATAAAATCAGGTTCCTAATCTCTTAAGGCAGCAATCTATATGCATAGGGAACCAAACGGATGAAACCTACCACTTATGTGGCATGCATGAATATAATACAGCACTCTTCCTTCTGGATTTTCTGAGCCTGTCTGAATGAACAACACACATGCTTGAGGAATACTAACTTAACCGAACTGGAACACTAAGCGACAACAGAGGTAGAGGTTTTCTTAATATCTGTAGGGCTGTCGGCCCTTACGCATGGAGCTAAGGGCCCCTACCGGCCTATATGCGGTAGGCCTACATGCATTCCAAGTAAATAATAGCAATAATAATAAATTGTCTTTCCTACTTCCAACAAATATAAACCACTACATATTCTGAGACTCGGAACGGATGCTGGGTCACGGAAAAGCTGGTATGTTATGAAATATATAATAGTTTTCAAATTCTCACAGTCGAATTTTCCGTAATCACTTGCTCAAAGCTGTCACTTCTTGCCTGGCGGACTATCTGATACCTATCATGCTTCAAAAAATTTGGCTAGTTGCAATAGTAGACTTCACATTCGATTTCAATAAAAATTTATTGACTACCTGTTTGTTATGGTATTTTAAATCCCATAAAATTAATGTCTTAACTATTAACATGCAGTAGCATATGACAGCATTTCAGTTGCTGTTAAATTCCATGTCTGAACTATTTTTCAGTACGAGACAGATTACAGCATGACACCTTGCTTCCTTGCTGGCTGTTGAACATTGAAATCTAATTAAAATTTATTATGGGCGTAAGATATTTACTTAACAAGAATGAAAACCTGCATCTGCGTCACGCTTGTATGTTTCCCAGTATGTTAGTGTAAATATAGTTTGGATTGCTCACCTTAGGCTTTGGCGGACCAACAAAATGCGAGACACTTCGAACTGACCATAAATAATTTCGTTTGAGCGAAACGTTTGTGCCATAAAGTCCACCACTGAGTGGATTTCATGCAATCACATACTTACAATAATGCCTTAATTGCTGGAGGTAGGCGAATGCCTGGACTATGGCAAATTCTATCGATTTGAACAGTGACAACTTACAAACAATATTTTAAATAAAACTTCACTGCTCCTGAAATGACGCGCGAAATTTATTGGGATCAACTAGATGCAAGGCTACGTGAATGGAATGAGTAGCGAAAAGGAGAAATGAAATGCTACTTCGACTTGGTTCATGCGTCAGCGACTGAAGGTGAAAGTCGAAATAGTGAAACAATTATTTCGATCCTACCGCCAGGTAACTCCCTTGATGATAACAACCTTTCTGAATTAATTAGAAAAGGTCCTATAACCGCATGTCTTTCGTATACACTGCATTCCAGATGCATTCCAGATCTCTACGAACGAAGATCTCAAGACGTGCAACACTGTATCTGTTCATCGTATCTCATCTTTTATCTGCGCTGTGGATCACAGGTTCAACAATTTCAAACCCTACAAATTGTTAAATGGCCTGAAATCAATTTCAGCGGCGAATGAATGGATCTCAAAAGTTACCACCAACTGTGCCCATGACATGCTCACTTAACAAACCTGCCATGCAATATGCACAAGGACATTCAGAAATAATTCGTGATAATTTGGTAATTAATATTATTATCCCAAGATTACAAATGTCTCATGTCGCTTGAATTTTTCACCGGTGCCGTGATTGATTACGCGTGGACGATCGTTGTCCCCAATGTAATTTGTGAACGCTATACACCCTCGCATCGCATGTTTCAGATATTTATCTGGTATATCAATACAAAACTGCTGCACAAATCCATAGTAACCATTGGAACGCTTTCTAGTTGTGTCCTCAGTTTTGGAGTCTATTTTTCACTTGTTCTATGTAAATTTGCCTTAGGTGGGTGGACAGTGTTGAACATCTTGAGTTGGCCATGTTGACCAATACGCATACTTTCACAAAAGAAGATAATATTCGGATAACGTGCTTGGAGGATTTCAGATACATGCAGCCTACTTCGAAGAGATAGTTTTTCAATGTTAAATGGACAAAAAAGGAGAATTGGCACTGAAGCAAAGTAAGGACATCTAGAACTTTTCCAAGGATATGTAGAACTAGAAAAATGCATCGTATTTACTCTTAACGATGTTATACAAAGATTATCCCTTCCAGTAAATGAAACATCAGTTTTTTGTTCGAAAATCAAAGTTAATGTATGCATTGTGTATATGTCGTAACTCTTTTAGCATGAGAACACCAACTAAGCTTTCCTGCGGCGAAGGGAGATGAACCGCGGTAATGCCACCAGATCACCAGTAGACTACCAGCAGATTGGACTAAACATCCCCCTGTGATCAGGAACGCTGGTCTGGAACCTTTGATATACTTTTTCGCACTAGGTCTTTATTCTACACATCAGGCTCCTTTGTATGGAATGAACTCATTCCTCAGCGAAAATGGCTAAGAAAGATAGCTAAAAATGGGACTCTTCTACCAAGGACGCCTCCAGCGAATAAGTACACCCTCATTTCTTTTAAAGATAGCCCCAGCGTTGTGTGCCTCCTTTTGCTCCTAATAGTTTATTATTTTCTCTATCCGACTAACCGAGCTGACCTCTTTCACTTCTTTGGCAAAGTCGCTGCGTTCCAAGTCCAGTAGTTTTGAATAAAAGAAAGTTTGACATTCATCGTTTTTCTCTCCAGTTTTGCGTGTGATATCTGAAAATCGAGGATCGAGACACTCGTGCCCGCTCAGTTGCTTGATCCGATAGCAGTCAGCCTCATTAGGCTTTCGACTGGTCCATGTTTTCAAATCGTTGATTAAATCTGCACCCGATCTTTCGTTTATCTGAATGTCCTAGTGTTTACTGGGACTGGTACTGAAAAGAGTTTACTTCATCATGGCTAGTTCATTGTTACCTACGAGTCTTTGCAGAAGCAGATTCTTTACGCAGGTACAGACTTTACAGGGCAGCTCCCTTTTGAGACCTTTATTCTTCATCTCGGGTCTGTATAGAAGCGTAGGTTGTACGACGCTCATTAAAAGCCAAATTTTTGTTGGAGTTGAAGTTGATTAAAAGTGCTGACCCCAACTGCAGCCAACCATCGTTCCGATTTGCTACGAATAATCGAGTTTAGATTTGATCATTCAGTCAAATTATTTGACTGGTAGTTTTTACTCTGCATAAACATCTTAGAAACTCATCGTTCTCTCAACAGGGATTTTTTTCTTCGTAAATTGTCGTATGGGTCAATATCCAGCTCTTTACTCGGCCCACTAGCTTATTTGTTCGTAATAACGTTAAATCAGACATGCCTCAGCGACTAGTGCTACAAAATCAACAACTAAACTAATCTTCCACGTATTCTTCCACAGTTTGACTCTCTGTAGCTCGTTGTCACATATATTCCATATGTGTCGACTTTGAATAAGGTTCCATGCTTTGAGGACTCCATGTAGCTTACAGTTCTTCCGTAGAGTAGCTTCCGTCATTTCTAGCCTTGCGACATAAATAAGGCTTAAATTCCTCTCGCAATCCCTAAGAGTCCTTAACAGATGTTATTGTACTTTGACGGACTTTCCAACGATTCACAGAATATCTTACCCTCTACCAGAGTTGAATGGCTGCTTAATTCTAGCATTAACTAGAAAACCACCGGTTGCGTTTATCCACCTCTTGGACCATATCTGCAACCTCTGTAAATCTGACAAGAGTCCTTCCAATGATTTCGGCCTGCTAGAGAAGAATAAATAGAATGGAAGAATAGACTTACATTCTTCTAGTGATTCCTCAAAATAAGTTTTCTATATCTGCTAGAGTATCTACGATTTTGACGAAATTAATTGCATGCCTAGCGGGACGCGTCCCCAGTAAGATTTCCAGCGGATCTGCATAAAACAATTTCCTTCCGTACAACGGAGGCAACCAAAGGTGCTATGTTGGGACATTATACTTTGAAACCATAATGCCGCAGAGAATGATCCCGAACAGCTTTGATAATGGCAGTCGGCCTTCTCTTTCTGTATCTCTCAAGCATTTTATCAGTCCTACCTAGAATAGAAAAGAATTGGTATGCAGATGGCCAACGTGGGTTGCCTCTTTTTTTGGTTTATCAGCATTAGGCTTAACATTTAAAATCCTCCGGAAAAACGTCTCCTCCCAAGCGATCACAGAAGGTTTTGAGCAAATCAGTGGAAAGCAATAGATCAATTGCAACATCTCAGGTAGAATAATAGCTGGTCTAGCAGCCTCCTCCGATTTGATAACAAGAAATGCTAGCTTTACTTGATTATAGCTTTACTTGGTCACAGTCTTCTGGCATTTTCCCGAGAAACTTTCAACATTGCGAAGCATAGGGATGAAAGCTCGTACTACATTGTCCGTCCTTTCTGCTTCATACGTGTAGGGTCACACTCTACACGCATCTGTTCACATCACCCATAAGCTCTTGATGCAATGCTTTACTTCCTTGTCATATTTCTTGATCAGACAACGAAATAAACTTCCTCTGAACGTGAATACTTTCATCCTAGTGCAAGCTTTGTCATAACTCCGTACTCTATGCAATTCTCGCTTGAATTATGGCTGATCTCGATTATGCAGTGATTTCTGTTGACCACCAGTACACTAGAGACTGACTGTATCGAGTTTTCCTCTGGATGACTTGCAAGCAGACATTACGTGGTTCATTTCGCAAGTCAACATGGCTGCAGAAGTAAGATTTTTGATCCTGCAAGAACAGTTCATAGTCCCAAAATTCAATTTGAAGAGAAAATGCTGAGGTGTTCCGCTTGTCTCAGAATAAGGCAATTTCACTGATTGAGTAGTCTTCAGTAACTTTTCATCTTCAGTAGACATCCTGAAGCAAATGTAGTATCGGACATTGTATCTGCGCAGACCAAACCACCAAGAGTCGAAGTACTACTGATGTTCGATTTGACCTGTCCAACACTATATGTTATCGCGAGCTGCCCTCTTCCTGTTGTACCAGGGGATCTAGTTTTTCACTAAGGTCAAACAAATACTATATCATCGACGCTTCCAACAAAATTACCAAACGCACTTGAAAATTAAGAGTATACCAAAATTTCATTCCAAATTAATTAGGTTATAGTCAATTCTAAAGTCTTTGGTGAGGGTGTCATGGTAAAGGTTGGCCTAAAAGGATAAGACCAGGAAAAAACTTTTGGTCAAACCCAAGGTAACAAACTCTTGGCAAAAGACCCGGTTGCTCCAGGAATCTACGGGAACATCTAACGTACGCAAAATAAGATAATCGTCTTTAATAACCGACAAAAATTTTTCGATCAAAAATTAAGGTTTTTGATCGAAATTAAAATTTAATTAAAAATTAAAATTCAATAAATAAGAATAAGAAGAGGCAACCGTTTGAAATAGCGAAAAGCTTCAAGCGAGTATGAGCCCAGGACCAAGTTATGCGTAGGAGAGAACAGCGGCATCTTCTTGGTTCAGTATCAACAGGAGCAAGGGAGATGAGCGAGGTATTTCAAAAATCGACCCGTTTCAAATAAGTCCTAAAAGATATAAGACATCATCAATACACTCTTTGAATCTCTTTTCATAGAAGCAGCGCTGGAAGGAGTAAATTCTAGCGTGACAGCTAGAAAAATAATAAAGCGCTAGACATTAATAAAATGCTATCAAAACATCAAAAAGATTATGACAGCAGTGCTCAAAACACCACTTGTCAACTGATTCATACATCTGCGTTCAACGTTAGATGCAGAAGGGGTTTGGCCAATTCGTTTTGATTTATTTTGACAGCAAAAAAACATGAGCTAAGGTATCACTTCTCTGTATATAAAAGGCTTTAAAACGCCAATTTTACTTCTATGCCGAATTTCAAGGAGTGCTGGAAGTTCTTCGTTATTATAGAGAAATAAAAACAGGCTTTACACCCGGTAGATCCGTTCACAACCAAATTTTAGAAGATATTCCCTAAATTTTATTCCGTCCCTAATTGATATTCACCAACTTTACATGGGCGGAAACAAGCACACGCCTTATTTTGCTTTTGCTGGATTGCTTCTGATGCTAGAATTGGACTGAAGCAGGGTGGTGCGTTGGCACCACTGCTGTTTAACGTAGCCAAATTGTGGACAAAATTTTTGATGAACAAGAAGTCTTCACGTTTCTAAAAGGATACAACCTGTAATGACCAAGTAACTTCGAGCTGATGCATGAGTGAAAGACGTTCAAGAGTATTCGTTGGTAAGTCTGAGGAAAGAAAACCAGTGAAAAAGCCTAGGTAGTTCGGGCAAATATCAATTGACTTTTTTACATTTTCAATTAGAGAACGCGGTCAATGAGGACTGCTGGAGGCTTCCCATGAGGGTGGTGAAGGGCGGAAAGGGGCTGTAGCGCAACGACTGTAATGATGATAATGTATTAGAGTCTGAAGAGGTGGAAAGACTTGTTTCTGAATTTGGCAAGCAAAGAGCCAGATCAAGAAACAAAAATACTGGAAATATTGTTGTTTGCCAAAAATTCATAGCCAGGATTCATACCAGTCTTGTTCTCTTATTTTTGACCTCCTGGTGCCATCTAAGGTATATTGGACAGCCCCTTAAATGTTTATTTCTCTGAATACAGAATACTATGTGAAAATAGCGACCCTCATTTTTGCCGAGTGTCCTTGCAGTAATTGTTTGTAAAATGAAATCGTGACATTCTTTCTTAAAAATCTCTCTTTCTTAAGAAATTTCAGGGGAAAAATGAGAGAGTAATTTCGTATGGTAGACCACCAAGGAAAAATGATTTTATCTTTGGTAAAACAGATGAGGCAACAGATGAAAAAAGGCACCAACCGTTCACTCCCTCACTTGCTCTCCCACTGCTTTTTTTCTCTCCCTTGTTCTTCTCATTTTTATGAGAATATAACTTTTCTCATTCCCGCCAGGGAATCGATAGACTAAAAATCGAATTCCACGTTTTGCGTGTAAGTTTTTTCCTACGCTGAACCACCGCTATCTAGAAGAACTCCCTCCGCTGTTTAGTAAGAAATCATTCTACTAGGCTTTAAATGTTGCTTGGAATGTAGGCGACTGAGGTTTACAACATATTAGTTTGTTTCTGCAAAGGATGTTATTCGCCATAAGTGTAGATTTATGTAAATAGCGAGAGCCATTGCAAATAAAACATTATCTACTCTTGACGGCAGTGAATTGAGGATGCATGATGTTATACTACTAGGATGACACACAACAAAGTCTTGTCCTGCCATTTGTTTGCCAGCTCGTTCTAACTTCCTATCCAAGTGCACAGCCAGTAAACCTGCCGAGGATGATTATAATATGAAAGCAACGTTGTTGTATAACTACTTGACTTCAACTTATCTGAGATCCTAAGCTAGAGCGCGATAGATGCTAATTCTGAGAATCGTTGCATCCATTCCATGAAATATGCATGACAATGTGCTTTGTATGCGTTTATCTTGTCGCGAATTAGGTTTCTTCGTTTATTTAAGATGGTAGCTTCTAAAGCGGACGAAAGGAGAAATCTGCAGAAGAAGAAGAAAGTAAAAAAAAATGAATGAAATTATTCTAAGATGCAAGCAGCTAAGGCGAAAGATAAATGGTTGAATAGTGACAGGAAGACGTGTAAAAATTGTCAGGTCATCATCACACCGTTTGGCTGCTTGAATTTTCGTTTCGGCGATAGTTGTTACCCATCCACGGAATTCTCTTGGGCTTTTATAGATTACGAATTTGCTTCTATATTTCAAATCAATCAGAGCCTTTCTCTGCGAAAATAGTTTAATTTACTTACAGATTCGATATTCTGGAGAACTTTTTGTCCTTTATGCAGAATCCTTAATGAAAATTACAATGCAGAATAAATTAGCCTTTGTTATTTTGATTTGGATTTATGAGAGCTAAGCCCGCAGGCTCGGCTTGTCCTTCAGTGATTCCTGTCGTTCTAAGTAAAGTCTAATCATGTATGGGGTTTTGGGCAAATTCTCTTTCACTGATACTGCTGTGATCCTTTAATAGTTCTGCACAGTGGCCTCCTGTATTTTTCAAAAATATGGAACCAGCAAAGGATCTTGGGGTCCACTGCTGCTTTTATGATATCTACTTCCTTCTATTCATGGTTTTGGGAGTTTATAAGTGGCCTATTCCAATTTTTTGAGGACCTCTTTTTTGATTATTAATCGGGTCTTCGCTATGCATGCATATGTTACTATGTATCCATATATAATACACTTTTTTTCAAATTCTCTCACATATTTAAATGAATTAAGATCATATCAATTCTTAATTCAGATACAATTAAGTTTATTAGCCCCTATTTGCTAGCTTTCTAAAATGTTTCAACGGCGTTGATATTAGAACTATTAATCCTATCTATTACGGTCATAGAGAAATCGAAGGCGACTCGACTCGGCGACATTGTCTGGCAACTATTTACAAATCAGTTTGATGATGTTCGTACTGAATAACTGAAGGATACTTCGATGTTATAGGAGGTCGCCAAGATGTATTCTTTGTTGGCCAGTTGTCTATCTGTCCTACCAAAGTTTCTTTTCAAGCCATGTGGAAAGTTTGTGTTCATAGGTCCAAAATGTTCACTGCGGTTTTGACAAATCCATCTACTTAGCACTTCGGAATTTTCAGATGGTAAGACCTCGTCCTGATAGATATATTGCCTATAGATTAGCAGTTGTTGGCTTTGACCTGCTTTAGTATAAAAGTATTCTTCATCTGTATCCAGTTGAATGAATATGTTCTTTCTTGGAATCTTTCTTTCCACTCTACGGTAGGCATTTGGTTTCCCTTTCAATCTTCTGATCTGTTAAGCCGGGCAAGTTTCACTCTAATAGAAGTCTCGAGGAGCCTTTCATCACATGTCTTACCCTTTTACCCATTTATCTTTCTCAGACTCAGAGCACCTAAAGTATTTCCAGTGTCAAATAAGACCACTTTCTGTCAGTTCCACGGGATGTCAAATATGGAGCCATTTGTGTTACCGTGAATGGAACCTAAGGAAAAGTGAAAACGCCATCTTGAAAGAACATGATGAGCCACATTATATAAGTGCATCTGAAGACATCATACTTTTTTTGAAAAGAAAACGGGTATCCCCACCTTCGGCTTCAAGCCATACGAACTATTTGAACCACAGTACAGCAGTATACAGAAAATTGAAACCAAAAAACATAGTCCTGTGTAGTATTGAACAGAACAAACTAACATATTTTGGTCTTCTGACACTAGCTCAGAATTAGTATTGGGAAACCGTTTTCATTCGAAGCGAAATTGCTCGGATAGAGGTAGCTGATACTGTTCATGAAAGAGACCAGGATGAAAAGAATAAAGTGTTTATTGGAAAATGTGGGAAAATTCTGTCTTCAAAACCTCAAGATTTCACATTGAGGCAATCACTACTATTGAAATCGATCAAATGCAACTGATTTCAAGATTTAAGAGGTCGTGAAATGGAGCTGCAGTTGTAAGGTTGTTAAAATGACAGATAATACCCAAAAGATAAGAAGCTAGAAGGTGAGCAGCTCCAGGAAAAGTAGCTTCAAAGTGAGCAATTCCAAGGCGAGCAGCTCCAGGTTGAGCACCTTCAACATGAGCAGCTCCACCGCGAGCAGCTCCACCGCGAGCAGCTGCGAGAGAACAGTTCCTGCGCGACAAGCTCCAAGACGAGCAGCTCCAGAGCTATCTCCATGGTGGCAACACCCCGTAAACAGATGCGTTGCACTTTCCAGACCTGCCTACAGGCCGTTTTGAATAAACTCAAAGTTTTAATTAGATTATGCAAGGAAGTGTGAAACCATCGAGAATAGGCAATCAGAGATCTTCAATTCAGTAGGCTCACTTTTTCAGTGCAGCTTCAGAGAAATTATCCGAGGTATCTCTTGTAGAAAAAAGGAAGGCCACAGTGTTGTGACGGTCTGAGGTCACTTTGAGATGGCAAGAAAACTTAAAAAAAGGTAAATGATCATAGATAACAACATTTACAACAACATCTATATCATTAAAATCATAAAAGGTAATGTTCAATCTTTCTACGTTTGGAGTACCCTAGAGAGTGGGAATAGGTTCTTGATATGTCACTAATTTGAAGTTTTGAAGTCTTTTAATTGAAATGTGGGTGGGTTTCTAAAACTCATAACTTTCCTTGGAACACAAGTAGATACTTTTCAGGCATAAGTTTAGTGAGAAGTACCATAGCTCATCAGCAACCCTACAACATTGATAAATAGATGTCAAGTAAGGTTTCTACGGCTGAAATGTTAAATAATCCTTATGTCAAATCAAAATGTCTGGTAAAGTGGTTGTTCGGCTTAAATTATTCAAAATAGCTGTGTGGCCTATGCAAAGGTCCTCGTTTCCAGTTAAATAAGGAGAAATCTTCCTCCTGTGGTCAAATGAGGATCTGTTTAACATCAGGAAGCTATATAGGTGACATTCTCAATCTGATGGGCAAGAAAGTGAAGCAATCAAAAATCAAATCAAAAGGAAAGCAGGCTTGGGGAAACATAGCAACTAATTTCTGGATTGTTTTAAGGATGCAATAAGACGTGGTATGAATTCCTTCAAAATAACAAACTTGGACAAAACCTTCAGTGGCAACGATGCTATTTTGAACGAATGATTATGCAATGGATATTTCATTACAGACAGTAGAGAGTATCAGCGAGAGAGAGCGAATCAGTGGAGACAATCGAGCGAATTTTTAGAGAAGAGATAGTCTCACTAGCAATTGATATGTTTTCCCTGTTTGAATCCCCTGATGTCGACCGTAATCTACTAGTCATGTTTCAAAAGTATTCTGACCTTGTGGCTCTTTAGCTGATGAGGATGACCAAGGGTTGCTGAAAAATTTAAAAGAGCTGAAAAAAATAATCTGCCCAGGGCCAGATGTACAAGCTCATAGTATAAAGCAATAGATATGAGCAACCCAGAAACTGCAGAATATTTATGCCCAACGTCCTTCAGATACTCTGGTTAGCGTCATCGTGCGAGTTTTCAACTCTTGCGAAACAGATGTCAGGTTCGGGCCCCATTGATGAGATTAATCTTTGAGTTTGTAATTGTGGTGTCGTAGTAGCCGTTCTGCTAACTATGCTGCGTATCTTCAGGGAAATTAATCACACTCAACCAAACTTGATTAACCAACCTTTAGTTGATCCACGGTCCAACCAGATTACCTTTTAGCGTATCTTTAGTGTTGACATAGTGATGAAAGTCGATCTAAGGGTCCTACAGCTCAGCTTCGTGGTGAACAGTTGCGAAATGTCAACAAAAATATCCCTTATCCTTGAATAGATTGATCTCTTTTAAGACAATCAAATGCAGAAACGGTGAGAAAAAATATCGTTATAACAATCACATAGTCTTTCGTGCATAAAGGAGGGGAGAGATGTCTGGGAACATTTTGATTTCAATGTTTTGAATCAGGCTTATCTACTCAGAAACGTTTTTCTATGAGGTTATGGGGCTTATACGCAGAGGTTCGACTCAGAAATATGTGATACTATCAATGTTAATGGTACTTGTAACAAATATATCCTAGTATCAGTTAAGGCAGGGAAGGCTAACGGCGCTGGCATTTCCCGACATACTGGTAATTCTGGTGTTTTGTATGTTCTTTTTCGTTACCAGAAACAAGTGAGTGCTTAGGCTGAAATTCTGGTCTGGTCATAGCAACAAGAAACACTACAATTTGGATTCTATCCATAAAGTCCATTCCTAAAGTCTTTCTCAGCTTTACCTACTATTGACTCTTGCTCACTGCTGGTACTAAGTATCTGAGAATGTGTTTCTAGAACCAAATGTTAACGGATAAGTTAAGTAGGATGAATCGTGTTTTGAAGGAAAGCTGTCTCTTATAGGAGTGCAACGAAACATTTTAAAGGGAAAAGTATCTACAGCGAAAAATGTTGTTCAAGATTGACACGGTAGTGTCAAGGAACACATTAGACAATAAAGGAGCACAGGGTAAATGGCATGTTGAACAGGAGTCTCATAGAAAGAAAAACGTTTCTAAGGTGCAGAAAATTTCAGCTTGAGGGATTATAAATGCTTCTGCGGATGTTCTTAATGTACTTGCTTATGTACTCTTAATGTACTTCCTCCTTCCTCTTCCCTTTTGCCCCTATAACAGAAGTATCCTCTAATCTATTTACGCTGAGGAAGTCAGGATGCTGACTGGTTAAGTTAAACGGCCGCAGAGCTATGTGAAGCTCTTTATACCGGGAACCGACTGCATCGCCCCTAAATTTAGCCTTAGAAAGCGCTTTACCGTGCACGTTCCAAGAAGAGTTTACCAGAGAAATCACTAAGACGTAAGGACTACAGCAGTCAAATGTTAATCAATAGTTCGTTAGATTTATGTGAAGCTTCTTCGGAGAATTCATATGTCTTCAAGAGTTTTTGCCGGATGTACAGGCCATTCGAGAAACCTGCGCTTTACTTAACTGTCTATTAACAACTTGTCAAAAGACTTCCTGGGCTGATAGCATTGCTATATAGCCATGATGCTTTCAAGATTCTCAGTTCAGATATAAGATACTTCATTCTTGTTGGAAGTATCGGAAACACTTGGCATCAGTGGCCAGTTGGTTGACAGTGAGTGTTTTCTTAGTTCCTGGACTTAACAATGTAAAGGGATTGGCTGGACAGCGTTCAGTGCCCAATGGTTCTTTTTAAGGAAGTGGGTAGTGCAACGCTGGAAGTTGAAAAGTGTGCGGTCTTTTCACTCAAAGAACTGAAATACAGATGACGTAACATCAACATTAACGCTATATCAAGAGCGATATAGTCAACTTACCGGAAGAATTGAATAGACAAACTCTTCAGAAAAAGCTTCAAACGAACTTCCTCAGTAAAACATAGTAAAACTCAGTAAAAGGGTCCCTAAAGGCTGTTACCACAGGCTGTTGTTCAATCTTCCCCATTTATTTTAGATACACTGTAGATCTCAACTACGACTAAACTGCAAAACATTTAAAGTAGTTTTAAGGACTAAAATGACAAGGACGAATTGCAATTTCTTCTTGCTCACCATCGGTCAGAGTCAGACAACGAGCATAAGACAATATATTTTTGCAGATTTGGAAGGAAAGAAAATTAGCCAAGTTCACGTTCAAGCGGAAGCGCAGCAATGACTTGCGGGATTTTCGGGGAGGGGGGGAGGATCAAAGCGACATTAATTGGAAGCCAGGGTTCAGGAGTGGAACCAAACAATGTAGATAATAAACTCATTACACCTCACTCAACAGTTTCTCGATTTTTTTTGTTAAGTCAAGATTAAATATAAAATTCTCAGATTAAAGTCGCACTTTCGGTATAAGTCAAAGGATATTTGTTCGAAAATAGTTTAACCAATGAAGCATATGTTTTATAGGCATTGTTGTTCTATTTATTGATATTTTTAAGGGTGTATGAATGTATGACGACCAAAAACCAAAATCAGTTGACTGAATGAAAAACTTAACGCTACTGTAAGGATATTTGATCCAAAAATTGACTTAGTGCTATAAATATGGAGACTATAATTAGGGCTCAGATAACCAATTATCTAAATTAACAAAAACGAAATTTCAATCGACATGCAATGACCTTCATATCATATGCAATTAAACTTTTATACATCCAATCATTATCATCCAGAGCATAGTATTCATCTCAAACACTGGCACTTGACTTTCCTATAATTTCAAAAAATAAATCGTTCAACTTGGTTCAACTACACAAACGCATGTCCTTTCATTTAACGTCTCTTCGATGAAATGAAATCATGAATGAAATTGAAATTCGAACAATAACGATCGATGCGAAGCATCAACATGAAGGTATTGTTGTTGATTGGTAAGTGATTCCCTTGCTTACTGCTGATGGTTACCCCGTAAAAGTCACAGCAAATTTATTAGAAGGACGCATTCAGATTTCAATTAAACTTATCCGCTTCAAATCTTCCGAATGGAGTCGAATGACGTTGCACCTAAATTAAACTTTAGAGATAGGATGTGGAGGATGATGCTCGGTTCGATGGAGGAACAATGAGAAGAAGAAGAAGGTGAGTGAATAGTATGATGGTAACCGATTGGCGACAGAATCTCCAGAAGCATCAGAAATAACTCAGCTCAATGTCGACGGAGCACGGTTGAAATGCAAGTCTTTGATTTTTCCTTGGATTGAGATATTTTCAACTTTTTTAAAGCGTGGTATACAGTTGATATCGCGAGTTTCTAATTGGAGTTGGGACGACGAACGAAGAAGAGTAATCTTATTCAGAAAAACTCGATCCATGTAAATTTTCGAAGAAGGACCTACGCAACAAATCAGCGTGAGCAAATCGCAACATGTTAGAACAAGCAAAGGTTCTTTTTGGAAGTTTTGGTAATAGTAAGTGTTGCACATGCCACAAATAATCGTAATAAGTATTTGATTTCTTTGAATACTCAAAACCATGCCTTTAGATATCCACACAATTTGCGCTTCGCGAAAATGAAATGCAAACGCAACTGTTGCATTTCAAACAGGACACTGCCAAGTGATGTGACGTGACGCGCCGATTACATATGCCATGATCGATAGCTTGTGTAATTTTTCGCATCTTTGACGGTGATACGTTCAATTAATATCGCTCCAATCAGAACCATCGTTCAGCCAATCGTTCAATTCTTAATTCAGTTGCCGAGCAACACACCACCAAGTCCTGATTCAATCCTAATTAATTTATGCAAAAGCAATTGATCAAAACCTGCATTTATTACCTCTGAAACGCAGTGGATAGTAGTTCGATTACGCGAACAACAAGTGTTGTTTGATTTATGTTGCCTTCAGCCTGAGAAGAGTTGAACGTGACCAGTGTATGTATATGTGATTGAATTCACACATATGGGAAGATGTGAGCATACACACATGTTGTAGACTGGCGCAATTTGCATACAACATCTTGGAGGATCAATAAATGTTCGTTCGCGTAACACGTGCATGTACTGCCAGCTAAAACATACTCTTTGCCGAGTGCATAAGTTTGCTGGAGGTGCAATAATAATCGATGATCGCATTATAATGGTGCAATTAATTCATCTTGCATTATATATGCATCCGATCAAAAGGAAGATGTGAGCGATTTGAGATAGCAGAAGGCTAGTTGGGACGTGTAGCAGTAATGATTTAATAAAGCTGTTTGAAAAGCAACTTTCTTTCCGGGAAAACGTCTTTGCAGAATACTATGCTTCCAACAATCGAGGATTTGATTATCAATGAAGGCAGTCTGGAAAGGCGAGAACCAAATACCTGCAAAGGATCAAAATTAATGCATAAATTCCATACTGGATTAGTAATCTATATCAAATCTATTGAGAGTTTCAAACTAGATGTTTTGGAATTAATGTAGGTAACTCACTGCCCTTAGAGTTGTGTAGATGACTTGTTGCTTTTTATTAGCTAAGAATTTTCCTCGTTCATCAAGCCTTGTCACGACATGAAATTTTGAGGATTCAGGAAAATATCTTACACACTCATCACACTAACAACGAAGGAAACTTATTGATCGTTATCAAAACGAATTATCGCAAGTCGTTTGGAAAACTTTATGAGGGAGCTGATTTTACAAACCCATTCCATACTTGGACCTCTCATAAATTCCCGGACAGTATAGCACGTCACGAAACGACTGTATTATAAACAAGACAATAAATTCCCTGCAAACAATCTTAAATTATTTTGAATGTCAGCTTGATGACTAGCGCAATGATTTTCCTGAACAGGTAGGAGGGCTCCACCTGCGTCAGATAGCCTAGTTGAAGAGATGCTGGAATCGGCTCGAAAATGGGACCAGGTGATAGCTCCTGCTCAGTTTATCCTAACTACGAAAAAGGGAAAACTTGAGCTGCAAGAGGTGTTTAGTCTCGAACAATCCTTTCTTCTCCTCCTCTTCCTCCTTCTCTTCCTTCCATTCATGTAACCCAAAGACGCAATTTGACGTAGAGTAGGGAAACCTAGTCCGAAGTAATGTGTCAAGCGGTTAGAGAGTTAGTACGCCGGTTGACAGGAGAAGTTCTCAGTCAGTAGCTTAGTATGTTTGTGCCACGAAGAGTCTGACACTTAGGATCAAATTAGAAAATTTATAGCCTTCACATCAAACCCCAAGTCAAGCCACAGAAATCAACTGAATCGTTTATTAAACTTAAAAATGACAAAACACTTTTCCAGATCAGGACATGTTAACGAATAATGTCTGGGAAAATCTTCTCGATCTTGTTTTGATATTTGCTCTCTTTCAGTCTCTATCTCCAGTGCTCTGATAATTCTTTCAGCAAAACCAAAAATGAACTACCAGTGCCAATAACTAGGGCCTAACAAGGTTACTAGTTTGCAGCAGGCTGAACAGAATTCCTTAGCATCACAACATATCTCCAACTATCATCTTTTCTCATACATAAAAAGTCAAGCGAAAAGCAATTACACCGTTTCTTTGAGGAAAAGTTGTCTGTAGCAATAATATCACTTGAATATGTCGAAAAAGTAGTTATAATCGACTACGCCTACCGCGCAAAATTAAAGAAATTGATCATTCAAAAATAAATCACTGGATTGATTTCCCAGGGTACTAAATTCTCATGCCAACTGCAATTCTACACTTTGGAATCACTTCTACTAACGTACCAAGAACAGACTCTTACCCAACTTTTCGACAATATTGGCATTCTAACTCTTATTTAACTGTAAATGATACTTTGACATCAGTATCAAGGTCCTTATCATCAAAGTGTTGACCATTCCTATTATACCGTATTTATAAAGAAATGTATGTTTCAATGAAGAAAGTATGAATCCTATTTCTTAATAAGTAGGACACTAGTTAGGATAAAATATGACTCCTATTTTCAATTTCCGTTTAGAGCTAACCAGAGGAAACAGGACTTCTATTTTCCCTTTCGTAACCACGTTAAGATCAAACCAGAGCTCTAAACGTGGCTAGGAAAATAAAGGTAATAAAGTAATTGACAAAATCAAAAAAAAAAGAGAGCGGGTGGGAAGGAGAGCAAAACGGAAGTGTCCGAGGGACAGTTCATCGACAACTTTAGCTTAACCAGTAAAGCAAACCAGCAATAAAACTTCGATAAAACTCACAATTTAAGAGTATTCAACCAAAATAGGTGAAATTACACATTCCAGCGTGAAAAATTGAATGCCCCTCTTGAATATATTCTAGTAAAATTCCAATACACAGATAAATCTATTTTTGCTTTTTCTGTCTCTGTCTAAGAAAAATCACCCGAGAGTAATAGTGCTGAATGTATGCTATGGCAAGACTAAGGTATGGCTCCAGGGCAGCATGATATATTGTTGCCGTAACCATAGAAGATGTGAAGGTAGTCTCTAGTGATCAATAACTCACAATTTACATTCAAGTCAAATCCTTTTGATTGCGGCGCTGGATGTGAGGAACGTCTTTACTTTCCTTTCGCCACGTAGGTGAATTTTCTCGACGGTTTTGAAGTCTTTAAAAATACTGATGTTTAAGGACTAACTCAATGACCCGAAGCTAAACTTAATTTAATTTGCGACCTAATCGGGGGCTTACAATGTCTAGGTTCCAACAGAGCTCCTATAACGTCACAACTACGCCATCACGGCAAATTTCAGAAGCTGAAAAGTGTCTCTTTTCCAGTAAAAACTACACTTCGTAACTTTTCTCCCTTTTTATTTAACTGGAAAATCACCTATTAGAGTTTTTAATCTTAATCGTAACCGTAGGTTGTTGCAATAAATGAGCGATATATAAATAACAAATATGTCTCGAAGGTTTTACTGCTTTCACAGCATAAGTGTAACCAACGATCGGGAATTCGTTTAAAGAAAAATTTCCAATTTGTGAGTATACAACCTAAATACGGGGAACTGAATTTGAATTGGTAAATCTCCCATTTTTCCATACGGCAAAAATATGCCTCTCAAGGCTCTTGAGAGATATGCTTTTCTCTCCTCCTCTTGCATAAGAATGCATTTCAAATAAAGGGTGTTTTTTAGAGGCATAGCTCTTCAAGCTGGCAATGCTTTTAAATGTTGCATATGGTGTGACAGCTGTCATGCATTTTATGGTTAGTTTGGTTGGCCATCTTATCGTGAATAGGTTAACGCCTCAGGAACGTCTGTGAGTTATGCAGTTTTCTTAAAAATATAATGGTTCTGTTCGAGAAACTCATCGCACACTCTAGCCATTTTATTACAGACATTATGGTAGTCAAACCAATTAATTCGTTTAACCATCGATTATTCCCGCAACACATTTACTCTCAATGATAATATCCATCCAGACGTCATACAGTGCGTAATAAAAAAAAACATGACAGCTGTTGAACGTAGTATCGTAGAAGACCCAAGTTAGTCCATTCAACAACTTCTTCAACCACTAAATCCTTCCGTCCACACAATGGAAGTTTTTACGGAAAGACCTTGGTTTGCGCGGCAACAAAATCCAACTCGTGCAGGAATTGAAGCCCAAAGAAACGGGGCTGCTGCGCCACGTAAAGTAATTTCTTCTTCCCAAAATTGAAACCCAGACTTGAAGTTAGAACCTAGGTTCTACTCATGACGGTCCCAAGCCCTTGTAAATGGGGAGGGAGATAGGGGTAAAGTCTGTGTATCCTAGGAAGTTGATATGAAGCCAAGTAGAGTAACAAAACGGTGGAATTGATGCGGAATAAGACGTTGTCTTTGTTGAGTCTTTAGTAGAGTGAAATTGTTGAAAAGAAAAAAAGACGACACACGTACCTGAGAACGAAATAAATGTTGTACATGTCTAGCTGCATTATGAAGAAACCGAGGAATAGAGGAGTGAAATAAGACGGATGTGAAGGATGATGGTGGGCAGTTGGAAGGGATCTGAATGAGGCAAGTACCTAGGACGTCACTAATGGGATTTATCCTTTGCCCGTGGTGTACAGAAGGAAAGTGATTGCTGTATGTTGGATGAGGGAGGAGTTGAACTGTTGGGCTGTAGTACTGATGACATGAGCATTACTGACGACTGATGAGTCAAAGTTGTCTATATCGTTGAGGAGAGGACGGACTGATTTTAGTACTATTGACGTTGCCAAATGGGATTCCAAATGGTTGGGAATCTGGGGCGTACAGAGGGAAAGCTGAAGACAGCCAAACCGATGCATTTAGCTGCTAAGATGAATCAGTGGGCTGCAAGTTCACTGAGGACTGGACTTAACCAGAAATGGACTTAAAAACTGGCGGACTAAATGTAGACTGATGCGTAAATGTATTGTGGAATATTATAAAGAGGAGGCTGATAAAGCAGATGTCAATGATGAAGACAAAGAAGATGGTTGTTGAAGAAGATGGAAGAAGACGTTGAAGGTGATGTTAACGAGGATCTTTGTGAAGAAGATAATCAAGAATATCATGAAAATGATGAAGAAGATGATAAAGAAAATAATTAAGAAGATATTGATCTAGAAGATGATTGTAAAGTTCATAAAAATAATGAAGTATAAGTTGATAAAGAAGATAATGGAGAGAAGAATGAAGTAAATGGTGGAGATGATGTTGAAGAAGGTGAGGAAAATTTGTTGCTAAGTGAAGTGGGAGTGTTGTAAAGCGAGTCGATCTATGTAAGACAGACTGATAAACGACTATGATTACTGCATGTGACGAACTAAATATCGTGTTAGATGAAGACGAAGTGGAGTTATTTGTAGTTAGCATTTAGAAAAGCTCGCAATACCACATAAACGTGTTGATGGGGTGGATGCGAGACTAGTACACTTGCTAAGTGTGAAGTGGTAATGTAGTAAATTGTGCTATTAATACAGAAGTACATGTTGTGACAGTCGTTAACCCGGACCCTATAGACTAGTGCTATAGGACTCCGCGTGACGCAGGGGGGCTGATCGTCTAGGCTTCGGCTTGTTCCATTAAGTTTTTGGGGAGTACTGTCCCCACGTATTTGAGGTAGTGAGGAAGGGCTCTCAGTCCCATGCGCCTGAAACAAAAACTGAGATTTTCAGATTGTAGAGAAGCGGAACCTGATCTGAGGTTCATCTGAACCACGGGTCGGGGGGACGCCCATGACAGTTTACCTCCGAATAAAATTCCAAAACTTAAATAGTCCAATAGTAGGCACTTCAAAAAGTAACATAGAATTGTTGAAGATTTTTTGGAAGCCTAAAAAAAGTTGAGTACACGATTGTTCCTTAAAAGACCCCTCGTTCATACCGTGCACTCGACAAAAGACAAGGTTTAGCAGACCTAAGCAACAATTTAACTACAATCCTGTCAAAATATATCAAAACGATTGAAGATAGCAAGAATATCGTTTTTTGCAAACCAGATCTTTGTGTCTGTGATCAAGAATTATTATCTTGTCGTTGTTGTGATGCATGAGTTTTCTGCAGAACTTGTATTCATGAGGTACGATCAAACCACCCGATCTTAAAGCAAAAAGGACCTGAAGAGGTGATTTGATCAGTATCACGCTTGACCTTTAGCATAGCTCCTGAGGTACCTATCATAACTAGATGGACTGATAATCTGGGACCAGAAACACAAATTCACTCATTACTGCATCGAGGATGAGAGGACTAATTACCTTACTAACCGGAGTATCGAAAATGCTTGAAAATTTGGTGAAGAAGGAAGCAAATGCCCTAGATGTTACTGCTCATAGGTCAGCAAAGGCTCAAATATATTGCGTACAAGAAAAGGAAAAAGAAGAAAACTTTACACATCCATGTTCAGCTTTATGTTTCCTCTGTTATTTTCTCAATCCTGTAGGAGCTCCGCTATCCTATAGAACTAACCATTAGCACCGGTAACTTGACGAGTAGCCAAATACTGGTAGTTATCGAATTCGAAGGTGTTGCAATTAATAACTATCGTAGATAGGTGGACACATTATTAACGTGCTTCGTTGCAACTATTACAATCTATGCGACATGTTTGCAACTATTATCTATGCAGGTATCGGTTACGGTGTGTGGACAGACAGACATGGTGATATGGTTGGCAACTTGCAAATCTTGACGCCGCGGAGGACGACGACGATATAAGATTACATCAAGATTACATGAGTTTTTATTCGTTGCTGTGTGTGGTTATTGTAGTAAAACTGTTAAGGTGCCACGACAGGAAAGGAACAATCTGAATACGAGTACCTTCTTGCGCTAAAAGTGCAAATGCATTGGCAAGTTTTTGCGGTGGTGGAACGTGCAAATAACTACATATGAACTTGCTCGTGAAGAGTTTTAACTAACTGTTAACAACAAGCCTTTTTAGGATGAATTTTTCCTTCCTCAGCCAGGAGCAGGTCTAGTTTGTTTCTATCGAAGTTCGTAAAAACTAGTAACTCGCATTTGAGCCTTCTTGCATGCCTATTCTAATTTCTTTGTTTTTAGTTGTGAGAAAACGTTGCCATTACTAACATCCTAGTTAGCGGTGAAGCGATGATTGTGAGTATGATATATGGCATACACACGAAACGGAAAGAATGGTTTCGACTGAGTTTGATTGATGAACTCACTAGTCCACGCATTTGGATACTGTTTCGGAGCGTTTTCTCCGCTGATCCTGTATTCTATCGAAATGTGTGGTGTATGAGATCAATGTACTGCGTACCCAGAAACATTCTTCCATCAGCACAAGAACGAAATCCACTGAACCTTCCTTTATTTACGCGCAGAGCCTTACATGACAGAATTTATTACGTTAATCCACCTGCGCATGTGTACCCGCAAAAGGGCATGACAATAACTTCGATTCAGATTAAACAGATAATAAATTCTGCGTGGCCTTTTCATTTCGATTTGGACCACCATCGCATTGGGGTTTTGTTCTTTGCCGACGACCATCGTACATGAATTATTGCACCATCTTCGATTTTCATCCGGTGATCAATTTTTTTTTCTTACTGAAAGCCACTCACACAACACTTGACCACTATATGATCCACTCGGATGCCTGGCAATCGGATGTAGTGATATGGAGCCAATTCCTGGGATTTAATCGAGTTTGTTTGTAATCAATCCATCATATGTGGGGGATATCAATGGTTGCCAAGTGATGGTTTCAAGCTTCTGCATAAATAATTACATAGGACGCCATGTGTTGGTGTCAAGGAACGATGGATACTCGGATACGATTGGATAAATTGTTTATTCTGCGGAATTCGGTTGAAATGTTATTGTTCATCTGATAAGATTTCCCAAACTTCCGACTGATGTAGGTAATTCGTTATTTGTAGAAGCAGTTCCTGTTTTTGTTTAGTTGCAAACGCATATCGTCTCATCCAAGGATCATTGTTTCACAGAATTTGTCTTGACATCCCTATACACAGTGATCGAAAGTGACTTTGTCTAAGGGGATAACTCTAATTCTAACTCTATTTAATCCCAAAAAATGTGTTTATTTGCAATTTTCTTATGAGGAGCAAAAGGTCATCCTCAATGGGACTACTGAATAGTGGTTTGAGAACTTCCTTAGAATAATTGAAATATTGAAAAAACTTCAAATTCTTTATAATTGCTGAGTTATTCTCGACGTAGGGAAACAAGTCGCCGCAAAGTGTGATGTATGCACAATTCAGCGATACAAAAATATTTATTTTCCTCAATTTTATGCTTTGTTGTGTCATAAAATACAAATAAAAATATTTCAGAATCAGCATTATTATCTACGACTTGTCTGCAATGTTCTGGAAGTTGTTGCATTCGTTCCCTGAAGAAATCTTCCAAGTAGTTCTGCAGGGACCGAAATAAGTAATCATTTGTGTGCGGAAGGTCACGAGAATATAATTCGTGGGGTTGAAGTTCCCAGCCAATCTCCATTAATTTATGCTGGGTAACTAGAACTTTGTGCTGTCTCGCCCTGTCGTTGCGAAATATGACTCCATGACGATTGAGGAGTGCAGGACACTTGTCGCGCATAGCTTGATGAAGCTGTTGCAATTACTGGCAGCATAAGTCCGGATTTAAAGCTTGGTCTCGTTCCAGAAGTTCCACATAAATGAATCCCAGAGAATTCCTCCAAATGAATAGGTTAGAATTTTCGTGGGTGCCAGCCTGAGTTTTAAGTGGATGCTGGTGATTCATCTCTTTTACAAATTGTCCGGCACCGTTTCCCGGTGTTATACAAGACCCATTTTTCATCTCCAGAAAAAATCTGTTCGAGAAATCCTTCCGAGAAATCCAATCAATTCTGTCCTCTGTGTTTCTTTGCGAAATTTGGTGGGGTACCAAGGCATCCACCTTAACCACATCTCCAAGTGCATTAATTCATCTGTCTGTAGTTGTTGAGCGGAACAAGAACGTCTCTCAAAAAATTTTGCGATGATCCCTTCCTTGTATGAGTTGCAATAGATTACTATTTGCCACCTTCATTCGCCACCATTGATGGATGGATGACTGATCTTCAATCTGCTGATCTCCAGCACGGAAAACATTGAAACCACTGTTGACATGTTCTATCTGTTTGCACATTTTCTCCCAATATTCTACTTATATTCCGATAAACTTCTTTTCTATGGTGTCCAAGAGCAAACTCGTAGAAATAACGATACCGAATATGTTTTTAGCTTCATTTATTTTTTGAGAGATAAACATTTTTCTGAGAGGTGAGATAAACATGAGGCTTTATTAGCTTCATGTTTATCTCACCACTTTTGCTTCGATTTTTTTTATTTGCATAGTCACGTCAATGAGATTTCAAAAATTCTGCCTGCTGGCGAAAAGGGATCAAAGATTTGAGATTGTCATTGTATCAGTTCAAAGAAAAGTTTGTACACAGCCAACATAAGGGCGTCTGTCAGTCTCGCTACGTTTCACTAGCGCATGCCCAAAGGTAAAAGAAATGCGAAAGTTCTGAGTTTTCCCAAATTCTTGGGGAAAATAGATTCCTCAGAGCAAAACAAGACCCGCGGGTTGAATCCAACCATGGTCAATGCGCCCATACGTCTAGGTAATATTTTGAAATCCTTCTTATTCAGAGTTTCACAATAGTTCTTAGATAGTTTTTCAGCCGATTTAAAGGAGAATAGGAAAAAAATTCTTTTTTGACTCTTATTTTGGCGCTTCAACAATTTCAGGAAGTGTTTCATGTTTCCTTGCTCTTGTATCGGTTGCAGCCAACAAGTCACTTCCGTTTTGCTTGTCTGAGAGTTGTAAGTATAGATTTAATGTAGATACACTAAATTATAAATTGGTCCATGTAAATTGGTCTAAGCATAATTAAAATCGATAAATACAAGAGGACCTAAGATGGTTCTTTGTAACACGCCATACGCAGAATCGAAATAAGAACAAATGATTGTTTTGGATGCACTTTAGAAGAACTGAAGGCGGTGTATGAATTCGGAAGCAAAATCCACGACATTATAGACAGCTCCATGATTTTCTACTGAACCAGCACTTTAACTTTTTTCGATTGCAATTCAGTCTCGAAAATTCAAGCACAATTTCAACCTTTCCGTAAGACTCATAACGTCTCGGCAATAACGATTCAAAGTGCTTCTATGTTGGTGGTAAGACCACCAAAAAGTGTTTACATGATTTTAATAAATAACCACATAGCAACATGGGTTTCTCCCATTGTCGCAAAATCTTCAGAAAACTGTTGGTTTCGCGCCATGATTCTCTGCAGCTACCAAATACCACTAATGGGAAACAGTGCTGAAGTACTGCATGTTGTACATTAGCACGCGGTGCACTGCCACACGGTTCACTTCTTGTGCCGGTGTAAAGTAAATTTATAATTTATATCCTTGCTACAAACAAATACTTACAGCTTTTGGTTCGCGGTTGCGGACGGAGCAAATACAAACAAAAAGTTGTAATGGTTGAGCACTGTAATAGCTTGAACGCCCTAATGGAGTTCGTTGTCTCAGTCTTGCCAAATAATTTAAATCTTATCGATCCAATGCATATCCTTGGGATCAGTTCACATTGAGCTGTGGCTTGTTCGAGGCCGTGTTGATAAATAATTGCTACATGGCAGGTATGCGAAGATGTCTGAAGGTAAAATACCATTAGCTGGCAACTCTGGAACATTCCACAATGCTTGATTCACTTCAGCGTGGACATTTTGAATTGGTTTAAGACAGGAAGGCGAATTAGACCCTCTTGCATGTTTTTATGCTACTGTTGGGTTTACTCCACTTGATCGTCATTACAGATCGAAAAGTAATTTTTGCCTTATTCCAAATTACTGCTGATCATCGCCATCTTCTTGGTAAACGTTTTAGACCTAAATTGCTCTGCAACAAAAGATTGACCAATCGAAATTTCCGAACGAATATGGCCACAATATAGTTTTTACCAATGTCTCCTTATAGATTCTCGGGTTACTAAATTTTCGCGACGTGCTGTGTATTTCAATTACTGACTGTCACCGCAGTGATTTATGGACACTTCGACCTTAAGTTTTTCCGCGTTTTCCAGGACATTCAGCAAGTTGCAACTTGCTTCAGTTCATTATCACGGTGGACTTACTTGTTTGTACAATTCGATTACAGCACGATGTGAGTTTTTGTTTCGTTGTAAAATGAAAAATAACTGAATGCATAATATTTTGAATTTGACTTTTCAAGGTATCCGATCGCGAGGAGGACGTGGTTTGTCACTGACTCCTCAGTTCAGATAGTAAATAACAAATTCCAGTGCTTCAGATGGGCTATTCAACTGATCATTAACAACAATTCGAAGTCAATGGGACATTACATATCGTCAAATTAAACTATTCATATAAACATGTCCATGATACTGTCGCACACGCAAGTAAATCCTTCAAATTCCCAAATATATTTCTGAAGGCTTGCATTTCATTCATCAGGCAAATTAATAGCTTGAAATTCCAGTGTCAAAGAGTCATAAAAGTCCGATTTGAAGCTATAAACTGAAATTGAAGTGATATAGGCATGTGACTCACGGCATATTGTCACGCTATCGGTTTAAGGCTTTATTGCAAACATGGCATAAATACCTGCATAAAATGTCATATAAATTCCTACGCAGAATTTCTATTAAATTTAATAAGGACCTACAGCTTGCTCCGAAAAAATGTGTGTCCATATTAAAAGGAAGCTAATCGACACTGAGGAAAGGAGAATCTTACTACTGACACGTACAATCACACACACTCAAAGTCAGCCCATCCATTAAAACGCTACCTGATATGCTGCATATGCAGGAAAAATCCCTAATTAAAATAGGCCCTTTTTATTTTTATTATTATCTCAAAAAATCAGCCCGGAACCAAAAAAAAAAAAATACAGAAGTTCTATTTGCCAAATAGAAAACTTAGCAAGATTCGCCTATTTTAAGACCCACACTGAAAGTATGACAAGTTCAAATGTTGCCTTAGTCCTGTCTTCATTGCATGTTCTCAAGACGTCTTAACGTACTATGCATTATGTTTTTTGTAACAGGAGCGTTCAGTTTTATGCCTTTCCTTTATAATTATATCTTTGTGATCTCTGTAATTCAGGACATTTATATTGGCCACATTTTTATTTTTTTAAAACTGCCCACAAATGATCTATGAAACTTAAATCGGGACACTAGGGGGGGGAGGCGGGGTGTCGACACTGGGGCTCGTACCAAGAACTTTAGGGCAATTATACAGTAACCAATTTTTCAAAACCCAGTTTGTACACTTGCGATCACCTTGTTTTGATAAGGATAAAGTTGTTCGAATCCTCAAAAACTCTCAGCGTCATATTCACGTTTTCTTTTAAAATATCCGAAAAACACATTCGGACCTTAGTTCCTGGATTGAAATTGGAAATACCAACCCCTGCCACGGACATGCAGCTCCTCATCAACAAGGTGTCTCCACTATTTTTCACGGTTTTTCTTATAAATTTTTGACCTTAAGCTTCCCCGGGCTTAGTTTATATAAATCGTTTCAGATTAGAACTCATCAACACATCAACCCTCCGGGGGATAATTGGTTTCAAAATATACATTGTTTTGCCAACAGTAGAATTTTCAATCAGTCGGTTTGCCAGGAAAATTATGTTTCATAAGTCTTACCAAAACTTTCGCACCAATTTCATTTTCAAAAAAGTGTGTTCCTGAGTAAATTTTCTGAGGGCTCTCATCTTTAATCATTCTTAGTGAGTCCCAAAAATCAAATCAGTCCAAATTGGTATCTGTAGAAAAATCCAATTTTTTCTAAATAAGGGTAGGTTAGGATCGGTTTCTTAACAAGTTTTATTAAGGTTTTTATTTATGTATTGTTACCTTCTTATGAACAGAGGTTAGCTCAATAGTCTCGGTTGAATATACTCTGAGAGGTTCTGATGGGCTTCAAGAATTTTCTAAAATTTTAGCGGCTCTAGCAGATAATTGTCAAAATAATTTAGGAAGTTTTGTATGATGACAGGGATTCCATTTTTGCTTCTTTTGAAATAACGCAAATTGTTATGATCCGGGAAATCCTTTGACCGAATTTTTAATCACAAACAAAGAAAGACTGCTTGGATGGTCACACGTCAGGTGTATCAACATCTAACGATGATTGATTTCATTGTTTGACGTTGTATGCTGTCTCTGCCTGCGGAGATGAGAACAAACCAGATATCAGTTGACCAGTGCAATATATAATCATCTTAGCAGCTTGCAGACATCAAAAAATAGTCCACAAATGGTTCTTGAGACCTGAAATCGATTGAAAGGGCTCATGCGGATTGACAGTTGCAAGGTGGAAAGTATGCATGCGAATGAATAGAGTTGACCTAAGGTGGTATATCCAGGCAAAAGCACGAAACTCAAGGTAGCTGAAATGTATCAGGCAAGTTTTAAAGTTGCTTATGAACACCAAGAAAGGAAAACTGAGTGACATCGAGTCTTATTTAGTACTGAGAGCCGTCTTGTGTAATTCTCATGAATGGATGAAAAGGAAAGGCCAAGCTATCAAATGGTTCTTAGAGCTGGAAGATCGACCATCACCAATTTTCTCATGGTTAGACAAGTTCTGCAGAAATGCTTAGAGTCTTTCGTCGTAATTTTATTAATTTACATGGACTGGGAACAAGGATACGACTTTATTGATCGGTACATACTGTAACAAATCATGCTCTATTATGACATCCCATCATAAGAAGTTCCTTTGATCAGCAAAAGGAGTTCCTTTGATTAAAATACCATTTTCCTCTGCAGTATCCAATAGTCCAAAAACACCAACTAACTCAAGTTTTGGACCCAAAGTTTGACCTCACGGAGGGAGATGAGATGGCCCCACTGCTGTTGAAACTGTGACGAATGGTCCCCTATAAATCGAACCAGCTGCTGAACAAATCTACAAACAATCTACAAATCTAAAACATACACAAAGAAAACAACAAGTAGGATAACAACCCTGTAAGTTGAAAACAAAAGGCGCGGTCTGAACAAAAAAAACCAACAGGCTAATTTTTCAAAAGTCAATAAATAGTAAACACGAAGGATTCTTATACATCCGCTTATTGTTTATGAAAATTAACCATGTTGATGTAAAATGAAAACAACAGCCCGCATACTCGATGTTATTCTCAGTTTTCTCAATTTTTCAGGCGAGCTGCATGCACAAGAGAACAAAACTCCAAATATACAAAAGTGGTGATAAGGCCTATTTTATTTTAAGGTTTTGAACGGTGGACCCAAACCTAAACATCCGTAAACAAATGGGTCTTATAGTCCGTTACAGGATCAAATCACGAAAAATATCAATCAATATTAAGATTTCATCACGGGCTGGACAAAAATTTTGACGAGCTTGAGATCATCAAGATTGTAAAATGGGAAAGGCGCAATGGGCTGGACACGGTTAAATGTCCTCAGGGAGATATTCGCAGAAAATGTTGTTGGACGAATACTAGCAGGAAAACCAAAGAAAACAGTTAATTTGGAAACTCTTTGGAAAACGAAAGTACAGTTAATGCCTACTCGGATTTAACAATCAGAGGACTCATGAAGGATCAAGAATGTATGGATATCTAGGATTGTATTATTAGGTAAGGATGTTAGACAAAGGCTATTAGGAAACCAAAGCGATTAGGCAAGAGATTGAATCAATCCTACGTTTTTGAATTAGAGGACGTGGTTGATGGATCGAGCCTGTTGAGATATTTTGAGCAGTCCAATGTCGTATAAATTTTGAGTTTTTGCCGGGCTGAAAATACTCTGAATAGCAACGAGTCTTGCATCTGGATTCCCTCGGTAACAATGCCAAAGCACACATTTATTTGGAAAAAATCTTGAAATTGGAATGCCGAAGTCATTGAACTATTTGAACAAAGGTCGTAAGACACTTTTAGAAGCTTCAGCGCTATAAGCGTTGCTGTTTAATATTCACTCCAAAAACCGGCAAAGAGGAATTCAATGGCCAGAACCTGCCGGTCAAAATTCGGAAAGAAAAGGTTCACTAACAGACTGACAGACTTAGATTCAATTGTATTACCATAACGTCCAAGGATACCAGATTTAGTGTGGTTGAATTTGGTTTTGACTTGGGTATTCAGTAAAGGAATCAAATGACATTTCTTGCATATCTGGCTGATTTCCAGTACTATTGGATAGATTTGAGGAGAAGTTGGTGCGTTTTGTTTCATTTGATTTCCTATGTGACATCCCAATGAAAGTACACAGAACGTTACTGTGAGAAAGATCCAATAATTTAAAAACTCTTCTTTCAAACCCCCGTCATTTTCCTTAGACGTTATTTTAACAATATTAGAGTTTCAATTGGAGTATCTTCCTTTTTAAAATACTGTGAAGATTTTTTTGTTTATTCCGATTCAGATTTCGAGATTAAATAGTGGCCATGGGATATGCTTTTTCGAACTCTTGTCTGCAGTGTCCCCTGCAGTGAAATGACTAAAGAGGTATATTCTGTAAACGTACGTGAAAGGATTTTTTGTCACACACAACTAAAAGGCTACGGAAATATCGGGGAACCTGGAAACTATTTTAATGGTCTTAGAGCCTTTTCCATGTTTATCTTTTTAAAGCATGTGATTTATATTTTGAATGATTAATGACTCGTCTGGATTATTATGAAAATTTCACCAACGTAGTCACCCATTTATAAATCGTTCGATTATTTGCCGAACCAATAGACCAGTGAATTTCAGAGTTACTATTAGATGACATATTATTCCATTCAATTCAATATCAGTCAATTATGCAGGATATACAAATACAAAGCTCATGACAATCTGCTACGAAACTATTCTCCAAGTAATCTAGCTCTGGAATCAATTGAAATGCGGTAATTGGTTCACGCAATCATTTGAGCTAACCATGCATGTGATCCTGTACTGGCATGAAGCAACTTATTGGGCGCAAGCAAGCTGCCGTGGAGTTCGGTTTTTCAGCAAAGACTTTGGTTACGTTGTCATGTTTGTCTCTGCAATAATGGAAATTGATTTACTACACCGGTCAATTGGTACTCACTTGGTATTCGCAAATACTTGCCTTAATTAAGTGGTACTGGAGATTGCGTGCCAACCTGGAAAATGTCTCGAAGGTAAAAGTGATTTTGATTTAATGGCGACCATTTATTCGTCTGGAAAACATCCAAGTGGACTGCAAGGACGACAATGAGGAGGAAGCAAGGAGCGGTCAAGTATTTGTCAAGCACGTTACTATTTTCCAAAGACGTTCTTCCATTCAGAACACCATTACAAGCGGGAAACACTTGTCTCCTGACCATTTAATTGTTGCTGCAATTGCCATTGTGCCTGCAGGCGGAATCCACAGAATTTCTAAACATGACATCCACGTTGCATAATTGCCTACCCAGATATGCCTGTACATGCGACCACTAATGATTTCCAGACTCGATGGAGTCATTGAGGTTTTATTAGCTCTGCAGGATTGGTTAGCTTGGTTGGTTGACGGGAATCGTACGCAGGGCAATTGGACTGCTAATTAGCAATGAGTTATGGCATAATCGTTCCTCGCATTACCAGAATGGCTTTGTTGTAAGGATACGAATGATAACGCATCTGTTTTGAAATTAGGAATAATTGCAAGAACATCGTTTGAGCGACGAAGTCCCTTAACGGGCGCCATCGTTATGCAAATTTGACTTGCTATGGAATGCAGAAATATCCAGAATCCTTTTAGTAAACTCCTTGTCATAACGAACCATGAGTTTCTATTACGATTCAGGTTCATATCGAAATTTCCTACATATAGGGGGGTTGCTGGTTCTTAATCTGTAGCTGAAAAAAATCAGATCTGTTATATAATAAAAGTAGAGTTCATAATTAAACATATGCAACCTTTGCCGCTTTAATTATTGTCCCATTACACTTGTCCCATTACAGGGCCAAGGCTTCAAGCCTGTACACGGCAAATTCCTTGCATATGGTATAGTACATGTCGTTATTTGGCTTGTACACTTGCACGCATGCTACAGGTGGTGCGTACCTATCACTTGATTACAACTACGATAGTTCTTATTAACGGAAGTGTATAAGATATTCCTCATTGTGCGCGCATCCATTCTTCGTGGACCATAATTATAAGATGCATACGAGTACAACAGAAAGTTGATGCTATTGCGGCTGAGCTCAATAGTGGTGGTCACCTTTTGTTGCATGGTGCATCATTTTCAACATATTCAACGCTGGGTTCCCCGTTTATTGTTAGAGTTATTGCTATCAGCCTGTGGTATGTATATGAGGATGGAGAACGTTGATGGAGTCCACAGAATGCCAGCGACGTATACAGAATGGCTTGTGAATGGATATCGAAACGTGTTACGAGCCAACAATACCCGTATGAATGCCATCATGTGTCATAACTCTATTCTTTATCAAACGATTAGGAATTCTGCGATGTGTGTTGCTGCGAACATTCCTCTGCGCCAATATCATACGAACAGATTATTTGTGGTCAAGGATCATCATTATTGTTTGGTGATAAGCTTTTCCGTAATATATTCAAGTGAATTAGTGAACCTTTCAAGGAACTGAGTTTTTCGTGAGAAACTGTAATTCGTCATTAGTTTAGATGGATGAGAAGCGATAGTAGCGGAATTATTGAGAGTATTATCCTTTCTTAGAAAAAATTTCACCGCAGACACTTGTGTTCCCCCAAGAACGCATACTGTCTGTGTTCATACTCCATAGCAAACTTACTCCCCGCGTGATCCTTTACCAGACCAAATGTCACTCTATTTATAAGCTTGTCGTTGGTCCTTCAAGTTGTTAAATAAGCGTCCTTCATACTTGCCAAGCGATCAAATCACCGCCAAAATAGTGGTTGCATATCCTTCTTTGTGACCGGGGAAAGCTCGTCCTGTTTATCGAAAACGCAATTTCTTCCAATATCAATCCGGCTCATGTATTCCGAATTTCGTTGGAAATCATTCTTATGATTACTATCGCAAAAGAAAAAATATTCCTAAAGAACGAAAATCCACAGGAAAGGAGTGAACAAACATATTGCTGAGGATGCACTGGTCAAGAGCCACGCTATATCATCAATAATTTCCGTATTCTTACAAAGCATAGACCATACCGACAATAGTGGAAAAGTTCAATGTCATATACTAGCGACAAAAAAGCGACACAAAAACTGTCAACTAGACACAAGGAACATCTGCGTTCGTTTATACTCAAAAACCAGACTCCGACTACGCAAAACACGAGGAAGATCAGTACTCAACCCAATTCTTATCAGAAGAAGAACGTTACGATCATTCCGAACCTGACGATGACATTCTCTCGAACCCGGAAAAACCCAGACACCAGTTCCATCCTTTCGCACTGACTTAAGTTTAAACACAAAATATTAATCTATAAAAGGGTCCACATCGCAACAAGGACTTCGAGAATTCATCGAGTACACACTGTTAAGCATTTGTGAATATAGTGAACATTAGTTGATTGCAAATGGTAGTGAGTAATGCCCAAAATGAATTCAAGCTTACTACATACAACACATACTTGGGTAATACCTCTTCAAATAACAAAATCTTGGATGAGTCAAATTTTGGTTACGGACGGACAGACAATGTTTAATTTTTAATATAAATTGATTTGAGAAAGACCGAATTAAGTTATTAAAACGAAAACTCGAGTTTTTGTTCTGTTGGAAGGAATAGAAGGAAGGAGGGTCAAGGATCCTTCTCTCAAAGGAGGAAACCTCGAAATTTAATGTGACAGCTGTCTGTCACCTAGTATGCAATGTTGAGGATCCGGAATGGCTTGTCGATGTGTCACAACTGTCAAAAATTTGGACACTTCTCGGTCGAATGTCATGCATAAGCGAGATGTGTAAAATGTACTGGACTCCACCAGAATAAAGAGTGTAAGAAGGCAAAAAAGCAAGCTCTAAAATGTGTCAACTGCAAGTGCGATCATCCGGCTAAAGACACGGCCGTTATTAAAATCCGAAGAACGTTGGCAAAGACGTATGCTCAAATAGCTGCACAAAATTACAGAAATACACTAACAAATTCACCACTTAACATTAAACCCTTGAAGAAACTACAATCTGCTCCCGCATTCACAACACCAGATATGATAATTTTCAAGATAATTTTCCGCATCTATGCAGAATAAGTTTCAACTGAAGATGCAAGATATGATGTCGAAGATGTTACATGGGATGTTCTAAGCCACAAACACTAACACGAACACTTGTGGACTACATTTCCATACTCATGTGGAATTCAAACTCCTTGTTTCAAAAAATTGGAGACCGTAAATAATCTGTACTGGATTATAAATTTAACATAGTTCTACTCCAGGTAACCTTCCTGGTTTCTTTGAAACCAAGAATCCGTTTCAATTTCCCTGACTACATTCTGTATAGAAACCACAGACAGTCTAGAAGACAAGGTTGCAACAGCCATCCTCGTGAGGCGAAATGTGTGCTATCACCAGATCATTACATTTAGCAGACGTCACAGCCATCAGAGTCCTTCCTTGTTTCTTTACAATCCCCTAAACAACAAAGAGTTTGCCCAAGACCAAAAACCTCTCGTCACCCTTGATGATCCACTGTTAATCATAGGCGAAAGGAAGCGGTGAGAAGTAACCTGCGGCTGAACTTAATGGGTTCATCATGAGCACACAAGGCAGCTTATACATATCAGATGAGCCAGCACACACCGCACAAGCAACCATCTAAGATTTCGGAATCTCCCGAGAAATCTCTACCATAACATCAGAACCAGAGTCCTAAACGAGCTCTGCTCTGATCATCAGACAATCCATGTTTTGTTAGAGGACGTCTTCATAGATGCAACGCTAAAAGCAATGAAAACGACAAATCGGAAGGCTTTCTGAGACACTCTAGCAAATGAAGTAACTCTAGAATCAAACAGCTAAAGGTGTTTATAATATATAACACAAAAAATAACAGAGAACCAAACAGCCTCACCTCCGGCCAGGGTGCATTATCCCTACGAACTCCCTTAGGACAAAATATATCCTGATAAGGTGGGAAAATTAAACCTGGAGAAGAGCTGGGAGCACAGGTGATCCTAGATTAATAAAGAAAGCCTGCCGGTTGACTAATAAAGCCCGAAAACGAGTATTTAAGTTCCAAAACTATCACTGAGAAGGATTCCTACAGAGCTCGGAGCCTGGCGAGAATGCCTTCTGGAGTATATCCAAGTATTTTTGAATGAAAAACAAGACAGTTGTGCTACCTATCCACGGACAAAATAGACTCCAATATGATACTTTAGGCAAAGCGAAGGCATTTGAGAGTACATTAGATTACAAAGATTCCGCAAAAACCCTTTTCCGGAGAAAAAAACAATCCTTACAAAAATCAGGGAACTAATATCCTCGCGGCAGCATGAGGAGTGCGAAATACGACCAATGAATCTCCACGCAACAAAGAAAGTTATACAGGAACTGAACAATGGAAGACGCCTAGACTGATTAGAAACACAATGCTTAAATGGCATCCTGAAAATATACTTATGACAATAACTGATATAACAAACAAGGTATTCCGATTGTGGAAGTATCCGAAAGCGTGTGAACTAGCTACCGTAGTAGTCATCCTAAAACCAGGCAAAGATCACTGATCCCTGCAAAATTGGAAACCTATTAGTCTCCTCTCCTCCTATTTCAAAATAGACGAAAGGCAATCCTAAGAGACTGATGATAAAAAAACCAAAAATTTATTTCCCGCTGCGTACATTCCACTGAACTTCATGTCGTTAGAGTGGTCCAACATATACGTAACGCGATGAATCGAACCAAATCGACAGGCCTTGCTATGTTTGAAATTTCAAAGCTCTGTCACCTGTCATGTTTCAAAATACATGTACTTTATGTTCCACTTCCAGTTATACAAACTATTCACGCATTTCCGAACCTTTTGTGTCACGATAGACAATCGCCTCTCAAGCATGCGATCAATCCAAGCTGAATTTCCGCAAGGATCGCCTATTTCACCATTTCAATGTAGTCTACACACTGCGGATTTGCCTAGTCTGCCAAAAATCAGACGCTTGTCCTTATACGCTGATGATACATCTATATTCGGTTCGAAGGAACCAATTACTCCAAGACAAGGACCTCAGAACGAAATGCGTCGTCGACAACAAAAATGCGGACTCAAAATTGTTCGTTCTTGTCAAAAAAAACCGCATTTATATAAGGACGAAAATGAGTGAATACATTCAAGTGTTTGCCATCTTTTTGACAATTTCCGGACTCTTCAGCAAAAAAAAACCCACCCGTTCGTCCTTTTAAACTCAAACTTAAATGTTCCTTATTTTCAAATGGACGCTATCGTCAGTTTGAAAGCAAAGTTTAATACCGAGAATTTCAAAGTGATGAGTGTAATTTTGAAGCAGCAACTTGGTTCGAAGTAAATGACCAAGATTAAGTATCTTCCGGTAGTTGCACCAGGGATAAGCAAAGTGCACGCACTTTCATTGCTTGCTCCAAAACAAGATAGAAGTAACAGACATGTCTAGCACATATATATAATAATGAAAAAAAAAAGAGATTGAGAAGACCCACGCAAGTCGTTCGCGGAGTGTCAATGTCCTTATTTGCTTTGTGACACCAGCAAAGCATCAGAAGCAAACCAAATATATGAAAAGAATTTCCTGAACTCGAGGACAGTTAAAATCGAAGGCATTGTTTTTGATGCTGTCGAAATTTTTTGCGATTAAAATTAATACCATGCCGTGGGCGTGACACTGGCACAGCAAACTCCATAAGTCCAACACAACAAATTTCATAAGGTAGCTCTAAAAATTCGAGTAATTTGTGGTGAGAAGTACACGAAGAAATTTTACAGGGACGAGTTACTTGGATATACATCATACTAGGCTGTTAAGGCCTTCAAATGTGATTTGACATACCAATTAAGGCTGCTTTCGCAGTTTTACCGAATTTTCACAACCTGCCGTGTAAGGACGTGCACATTGCAAATATTTATTGTACCTATATTGTATTAGTATGTTTTGTAGATCGCGTTTTTTTTCAAAAGACTCATAATTTAGGATAAAATTTCGTGTCTGTAATTTTACTTCTTTTCTGTTTGACTGCGTCAGAAACTATTACATGCACAGTCTTCAACAATGCTACCCTACCATTGCTCCTGAAACGAGGTGGCTTCAACAAACTTTCTGGTCTAAGTTGACGCTGCCTTAGTTGTCGCAATTGACTTTTGCGGCACAAAAACACCCATCAAAAACAGAAAACAAGGCCAAGGATATGTCATCGTGACTTGATGTCATCGTGACAGTTCCAAGCCTGTATTAAGTGGGGGTGTAGTGGTGTTAGTGTGTTGGTGATAATAAGGTCGAAGTGAAGCCAAGTATGGTAACTGATAGCTGGACTTGAAACCAAATTGTAACGTTGAACAGTTTTGTGGCCGTTTGGCCTTCCGTGAAATGTGAACGCGTTAAACCGATGTCAGAGGAACTGAAGAGGTAAATTGTACTGAAGATTTGAAGTAAGAAGCAAAGGAGATTGCAGGTGGGAAGGATAAACTGACATGAGTACCGATGAGAACCCGGGGCGTACTGAAGAAAGTTAAAAGGAGCCTCATCAATATGCAAAATTGTCGAACAAAAAGTTTAACTGAGGACAAATAACTCGAAGAAGTACTGAAGAATTGAAGATATTGAGATCGCAGTAGGATAGGGCGGAGTAAAATGAATACTGACGAAGTTGCCAATGTGGGTTCTAAGACCCTCAAAACTGGGAGCATACTGAGGGAAAGCGGCAGGAGCGGCAGCTGGAGCGATCGGCGATGATTTAATGAGAAGAAGAATTGATGGTGAAACAGCTACCTGAGGACTGGACATGATAAGAGGAGAAGACAACTAAAAAAAAGACAAACTGTTGTAAACTGATTTGCAAGTAAATGACGAAAGAAGAATAGAGAACGATGGATTGTGAAAGTGGCTATTTGTTGTGTACTGTTGCTGGAAATAAAATTGATTCGATGTGATAAATGTTTCTTACTGAGTGTTATGGTACATGTAGGCTATGCGATCTGAAATGTATTCAACCAGTCGAAAAGCTCGCATTGCAACCTAAACTATGTTGATGGGGTAGATGCGAGACTAATATTGCTGATATTGGTTAGAAAATATCGTTTTAAAGCTGCATTTACGTTGTATTACATGTTGTGACTGTTGTTAACCTGAACCCTACATACATGTTCTATGCGACCCTCGGTGACGCAGGGAGCTGAAAAGCTTAAACTATGGCTTATTCTTTACAGTTTTTGGGGGGCCGTTTCAGCGTAACCAAAGTTTTGAGGAACTGCAACCAGTTCTGTGTGTTTGGAACAAAAAACTGTCCGATCAGAGAGTCCGCGAAAGAGAGAGATCTGACCCACGGTGGGGGGGGGGGGGACGCCCATGACAGGTTACAGTCAGTCACTGGTAAAGCGAAGACCCTATCCTGGCTGAAACGTTGTGGTTTTCAAAGCTTAAATGTATGTTGAGCACGAACCAATGGTGTTCGGGAATCCAGATAGCTAAGACAAAGCTGGGACCCAACACTGCAGTAACAGACTGTTTCAACCTCGTCAGAGGAGACCGTGGAAGTAGGCTTAACCGGCAGGCGTCCACGTTAAAAACTTCGAATTCATTACAATAATCAATCATCAATAAAACCTCTTCTTCTACCATTTGAGCGGTGAGAATGTTTTTCCAGAAATGGAGGAAAGTGTTAACGATTTGGTCTCAAATGCGTTTTGACTAGGTTTTTCAGTTTTTACATTAAATTCTGATAGAATGCTTAGTTAATATTATTACTGAGCTACTTCAATGCTTGCAATGTGACTCGGAACTAAGCTCTAAGATATTAAGGGTGGCATTCTTGTTGGACCAGAACTGTCGTTAGCGTTGCTGAGGGATTTATATAGAAATTACAATATGATGGTTGTTCTATTATAAAGATTATTGAAGCACTTTTTTGTTGACTTATAACCCTTATGGTTCTCCTGGATCAAATTGGTGAATTTGGCAGTTTTGATAGCGCCTCCATCACTTCCACTTTACAAGTTATTATAGTAAGTAGTGAATAGCATCAATTTTTCTTTAAACGTGAGCTTGTATTTTATTTATTTTCGACTTGTCACATAGACCTGTGTTTTGTCTCGACATAGACTTGTGTTTTGGAAATCAGTGGCTTCCTTCCTCAACGTTTCATCATTACAGGAAGCAATTGATTTTCAAAATACTAGTCGTAGCTAAAAATAAATAAAATCTATGGTTCAATGGGAAATTGGTGTTCTTCACTATTTATTGAAATGAACCAATGCAAATAAATACGAACAACTTAGGATAAGTTATTACAGGCCTCATTTCCTTGAGGTAATTAAAAAGGAACTTATATTGCTACCACAGAACAGCGCCACGTGACCAAGTCCTTTCTATACATGAAAGATTATAGCTAAAGTCCATTAAATTAAATTTTTTTTGCTCTAGCCAAGTCGTCGGCACAAAGCATACAAACATTAATTTAATGAACTAACGTCACTCAAATCGTTAATGCAACTCCTTTTCGACATTTTACATCACCTAGAATGCAGCAAGCACTCGTGATTGTTATTATGAGCGATGTAAGTGCAACAGAATTACATCGAATGCACTATAATAAGCATTAGTTGTGGCAAAAAGTCTTGTCACCTTAGCTGGGAAGTCTTTTAGTGCGGTAATTAGACCTTTGTATTTCCTCGTAGCTAATTGCAAATCTACCAGTAGAATGACTTCGTGGAAATAAAATGCTTGTCCATCACAGTTTGGCCGCTTGGGACAGCCACCAAGCGCAATCGAAAGATTGAAACTACACGTTTCAGTATGCGAATGCCTGCCCTGTACCTACTTGAAGTATATTATGCAATTGTTAAGTGCATAATTGCAATGTTTTGCAAATTCACTCAGTGTTGCAATCAAACTCAATTAAACTTCATGTTTGGCTTGATACTGAAATACGGTTTCGGGTGTTAGAAAAGAAAAATCATGGTAGCTTCGGCACCTTTAGCAAATTTTTGGTGGCATATACATCGTCACATGATGTGAAAGTCATCAAAACACGGGAAAATTGTTGAAAACCTATGAAATGAAATTCCACATGTAGATTTATGGTGGATCTAGGAGGTAGATACCAGTTAGTCGCGCCCTTAACAAAAAGGAACTCATTTCAGCGACAAAATGCCAATTTTCACGCGCATCAACGGCCATCACTAAAGACTTTTCGTGCAAACTTTCATGTACTAAAGGTTCTTGCCTTACATGCAAGATCAATCAAAGCCGTCTTTCGGTGGAAAGTAACAAATCAATATTCCCGATCTAGCAACGCAAGAATGCGTTAGCGAGAAACGTGGTTACAGTGTCGCGGCAAGGATGAAGAAGAAAGCGCGTAACCCGAAAGGGTCAAATCGCGAAGCCTTTTCTGTTTAATTACCTCCACCAAATGAGATTAAGTTTCTGGGCTAGATGGTCGTCAAAGCATGGCATGTCATGATCAAGCAATACACCTTTCATCTCGCTGATATGGTGAGCCGCCAAAGAGTACTCTTCAGAGGGTTGGCGAGTGGAAGAAAGTTCTTTGAAAATAAACGAATTTCTCATCAGAACGCTTCCAAATGACCAATTCTGTAGTGAAGAAGCAACAGCAATCGGAGATGGCCAAGAAAATTGATCGCTCTGAATTCTTCCCAAAAGCTTGAATATCGCTGGCAACCCCTATCTGACCAACGTGTCCCTTCGCTGAGCAGCAGGACATTTAACTGATCAGCACCGATGTTCTTTGGTTATCTGATTCGGATGCATCAATCATTTCTTCGCGACTGATCCAAAATAACACAACTGCGAATTATCTTCAGAGATTTTGAGGCAATAAAAGATCGTCACAATCAGATTTCGATCAGATCAGATTATATTGTGCAACGCCTAAAATATTCGGCGAACCGTTGCTCGTATGTGATGTAATTGTGCCGAAGCGTAGTGCGTTTTGGGCTTGAATCCCAGCGTCCAATATACATACAAGGAGATCAACTAACTTTGGTTCAGATCGCTTCAGTTCCGGGCCCTTGTTCTTGTCGCCAATTACAGAAATGACTGTTATTACGAGAGCCGGTTACATGGTTCAACCTTTCGAGCCTGGAGGTGTTCAATGCTTCATTTTCGCTTCACAATTGGACGGTATGGCCAGTGTACTTAGGGGAACTCATTGGTATGATCATCGCGCCATCATTTCTTGACCGCAATCGCGATGCATCATTATCGTCATCTCCGTCATCGTCCATCCTTAGAAAAGATCGCCTCGGTACCGCGTCACTCATCTCCATTCGCCACTTTCATTCGCATCAACGCAAAGATAAGTAGATCGAAAGGCTCGTGATGGATGCATCACTTTGCAATGATGAGGAAATGTCTTCATTCAGCCGGTTAAGCTTCTCGACCTTAACTACTCCTTTGGGAGAATCACACGCAACAAAGTATTTGCTATAATATCTTCACCGTGGCTATTTGGAAGTTGCACCATCTAATTGACAAGGATATTCAATAGAAGTTGTCTTTTAATAGGAGAGTGTGTCCTCTCTCTAAAATTCCGCCATTTCCAGTCGTTCATTTGACAATATCTTCAAATGATGAAGATACTGATTCCTGTCATATCCCGGGATTCGCATTGTCTTCAGTATGGTCATTTCCTCAGGATGATATTTCGATATTACCCTTAGGATCATGTACTCAGAAAACAGTTTAGTCAAAATACAATGGACTTCTTGTACCAGTTTAAATCTAGTATCACGCGCAATAATTTGCAAGTCCTGAAAGAGTCCATCATATTTTCTTCTCTAATCCTTAGGCGCGCGTCAAAGGTTTCAGGAATTTTAAATAAATTACACACCCGGGAATATCAGCAATTACAAATGGTAGAATTATTAATTTTTGTAAAGTTCGTGCAAGTTATACCAATATCAGTTAAAGATTAAAAAGTCTTGTTATTGAATAGGCTTGAGGTTGTTGGTCACGCATGCAAACACTTAGCGAATGAGAGCTTGTCTGTTCGTTTATGATTCCTCCGTCGAATTGTTTTTTGTTTGTCTATTTCCGTTCTTTCCAGTTTGTATGTCGTCCTTCATGCCGTACACGTAATAAGTCCACTGTTTTCTCTGTTGCTCAAAAGTTTTTTTTGCTTTCATTTTTTATTTTTACAGAAATAATTCTCTACATTCCTTCAATATAGTCTCCTTGCTTCTCAATGACTGAATCCCAACGAATCGGAAGCCTTACTACACCATCGAGGATACCACCTTTGTTCATCTGGCGGATGGTCCGGGTAACGGCGGTAGAAAGCTTTTCCAGAGATGGAAAACGACGTCCGCGCATAGGTTGTTTCAACTTTGGGAATAGGTCGAAATCTGGTTTTCAGTTACAACATGTCCAATATGCGGACGAGCATTGTCATGGAGAATGAGTGGTCTAGCGTTGAGCAACTGAGGGCGGTTCTTGTGCATTTTTCTACGCAGATTCTGCAGGAAATCACGATAGTAAACTGCTGCGACACTTTTTCCATTCGGAACCGTGTCTCTTATGATGATTCCTCGGTTATCGTATGCAAATATCATCATGTGTTTGACCTTTGATTGTGTTCGATGAAATTTTTTTGGTCGTGGGGAAGATGGGCGGTTCCACTCATTGGACTGTGATTTTAACTCCGGCTCGAAGTCTCTAACCCATGTCTCATCAATCGCAACAATTTGATTCAAGCATGTTCGACCTTCAATACTGAATCTTTGTTTCAGCAAGGTTGCAAAGTCCAGTCGTTTTTGCTTCTGTTCACCAGTAAAGTTGTGCGGAACCCATCGCGCCGAAATTTTTCTTTTCTATAAATCATTTGTCAGAATTCAGTGAGCTGACGTTGATGGAATACCTGTAACTTCAGAAAGTTCCTCACAAGTCGCACGTCGATCTTCTTCGAGAGCATCAGCCACAAGTTTCACACTTCGTTCATCGGTTCATGTTTTCGGTCTTCCTGGTCTTGAATCACCGTTTATGCTAACACGACCACCACGAAAACGTTTGGACCAACGAGAAACTGTACTATGGTCCACTGTTGACTCACCACAAACCTCACTCCAAGCACTGTGAATTTCTGTCGGGTTTTTTCGACGTAAAGTTTTAATCTTAATGAATGCCCGTTGGTCTTTAATAGTCACAGTACCGGAGACACGTGCACACTCCATTTGAAAGTCGCGTAACTTAAAAATGCAATACACTACAAATAACACTCTTCTTCCTCAAGCTTTGAACTACAACTGATGTGTTGCTCATTGTTGCAGCGCTAACTATCCCACAGTGGTACCGACCTGTGCAATATTTATGAAATGTCCCACGTATATTTATACACACACTACTTGTCCAGTGGGTCCAATTCGTTTGTTTTTATGAGTTATATTGGGCCGAAGTTGCTCTTTCTTTTCAACGCTGTGATTGTTCGATTTTCCAGTGTACGTTAATGTTGTCCATGCTTGCTACACCTTTTTTTCCTTCTATGCTTTTTGGGAGCTTTGAAGTTTCTTCGAATCTTGTCCACCATACCTTTTTTGTATCCATTGTTCTCTCGCAATTCGGTAAATCGTGCTTAACTCCATTTTGTAGGCTTCATTCGTTAGAAGAGTCCGCAGAAACCTTATTATAAGTTGACTTATTGCTGGGCTATGTGATGGATCTGTAGCTGTGGGTTTCTTATTTATCTCATACTCAAATTCGTTTAATATTTTGTTGCTCTGTATTTTTATGTCAAGGTAGCCTTTTCTTACTAGCTTTACTGTCCCTATTGTGAATTTAAGATTTTTGTGTTGTTTGATGAAGTATTCCAGAATTTGTTATTTCCACCTATATTACTTAAAAAATCACTCCCAAATTTGATGTAACTGCCTCCATGAAAAGTTTTTCTAGGTTTTAAATGAAATCTTCCATAAGGATTAATGGTCCATTTACGCCCTTTTGTTGGCCCTTTTTTATTGTTGCCACATGATCCTTATTTTACTTTTCTTTTTGATTTTGTTGACATCTACCTATTCTTTTCCGAGCCCCTCAAAAGTGTGTTGAATTTTCGATGACCTTACGTGATAGTTTTTCCTAGTCTCATCTTGTTTTCGCTTCTATTGATTCAATCTTCAAAGGTGATTCGAAACGTTTGTCTCATTTCATCTATGTCAGCCATTTTCTTGCAAATTATTTTATTGATGCTGTTAACTATATTGCCAGTGATCTGTTTCTCTTGATTTTTGTTCCTTGAAGTCTTCAAATTTGGCCTACTTTGTTTTTCCGACAAACGTCAATTAAGATTTCTCAACGTTCTCTGTGTTTCCGTACTTTGGAAGGTTATGTGTGGTATGCTGTGATCATGTGATCAATATCCATCTACAGATTACCGAAGATTTTTTTCTATCAGGATATTTTTGAAATTCTAAATAAGCTGCTTTGTCGAGGCTAAAGCTTATCTTTCTGTTCTTGCTCCTTAATTTTTATAACAGGAAAATGTCCTCAAGCCGAAAATTTCCTGAGTCTGTCTTATCCAGAATTTTGACATTATTTATTGTTTTCTCATATTTCCTCCCATCCATACAAAGAGTACGTCCTTTAAAATGTTGACAGAGGCTTTGCCATTGGGGACTTATTCTTCTGTTGAAAAATTTCTTCGTCAAAAGTTAAATGTAATTTACCAGCAAACGTAGACGTTCCAATTTTTCTTTGGCCCTTGATCTTTAACTTTCTTTGAAAGTGTAGTTTATATTCTAAGGTTGCTAAAGGCTCTTTGATAGGTATACTAATATGTCAAGTTTTTGAGTCAAAAGATACCATTTTATTTAAAATGTTTGTCTGGATTCTTTTGGCCAATCTGCTAACTAGCTTCTCCCGTTTTTTAACTGAAGACTTTCCTATTGATATAATGTCAATTCGGTCATATTTTTTGGAACTGTAAGGAAATTCATTTTGTTAAGTGAAAATGAGCTGGTTGAGAAACCTAGAATTACTCTCATTACCAATATATCTGCTGATGCATAAAACTTAGACATCTATCAGGCACTCTGGGGAGAATCTGAGTACCCCTGGATTGCTGGATTGTTCAGAGCAAAAGCGTTCTGAAATGCATCATTTCTATCTGCAATAAACAATCGACTTTAGTATGAAGTCCATAAAAACGAAGGTCTACAGCTTTTACAATAGAAATTAACTGAAGGCACAATTAGAGATTTCAAGTTCTCTAAAAGCGTGATAGTTTTCTTAGCCGCTTCTAGTGCCAGAAAATTTACGAGCAGCCCAATCAACAGGCGGCATAAACGGAAAGATAACGAGTATGAAGCATATCACGGTGAGTTGAAGAACAGGGTCGTCAAAATTGACAAGAAAGCTGTATAAAAATGGCATTTTGGTCACAATTTTGTTCCCAAGGAAGAATGAACCAAGGACCACTGGATGCAACTTATTGAAAAAGTGGCACAAAATATTGTGCAGGCACTGCTCTGTCCGCTGAACAGCTGTAGATCCTAGATGGATCCTACGAAAATGGTTTGGTTTGTAGCTTTTTGGAGATTTCCTGCCAAACTCCGGCAACCTACTTTATAGTGTCCTCGAGAAACTCTGGCTCTAGTACCACTTTTTCTAAATAAGTTCAAATTGTGAAGGAATGGCCAAGAAAAATGCTTCGATATCGTTTTCGGTCGATTCTTAGTTGATTTCACTGTTTTGAGATCGATGGCAGTGAATATGTTTATTGCTGGAAGTACTGTGAAAAGTAATATATAGAAAATAAAAAACGAGCACATGAAATAGTCACTTCCAGAAATGAGCACAAAACCGAGTCGAAATCTTGTTGTGGGCGGTCCATTGATTTACGTAACCAGTACATTCATGAGAGTATTGGGAAGTGCAATATTGAAGAGCAAACACCAGTTTAGTGCCAAATAATGGTAAGAAAGGTGTTGCACTGGGACAAATGTTTAGTTAAAATACAGAGTAACAATAAGAACACGTTCCAAACATAGAAACTCGAACCGAACTAGACCACTAATGAACAGCGCGATTAGAAAATCTTAAAAATTGTGCATGCATGTTCGTTTCTGATGAATCATCCTTTTAATATAGCTTTTCTTTGTGTACTGGCTCCTAGTATAGACAAAAACAAAATAAAAAAATCTGCTTGCAAGGTAAAGAAAAACGCTTGGCCAGTAATTGAGCCTGATTTTGAACATAGAAACTGAAAAAATTTCAAAAAAGCCTTCCGCTTCCTTGTGTAATCGAATTCCGAATTTGCATATTGCTGCAAATCTTGAATGAATTTTCTACCGAGAAAATAGTTAAAATTTCAATCAAAAATATTTTCAGAATTAATTGGAAAAGCATTGAATCCAGGATTACCCACTGCTAACGCCTTTTTTTGTTGTTAAAATTGTGCTTTATATGAAAACATATCATATGGGATACCATTTAGCTATCCTGCAATGAGTACGTCCGTTTTGGATCATGGAAACCATGCATCAACAGTGTGAATAGCCATCAGCAAGTCAAAATATTCACTCCGCAGAAAATATTCAAACGCGCAACAATGACCAATAAGAATCAATTGCACTATGAATTCCAAATATGCATGCAAAAATCCTGTATGGTCCATATGTCCGAGCTCAGGTTGAATTCATGCTCGCAGGAAGGAGGTGAAACGTTCGCGCTCCAACTTCCTCATTGGCCCCAAAGCTCGTGTATGCACCCATCCATGTATGTGCTATTCTAATTACTGTTACAATTTCCATATGAGGGATATACGAACATGAATATAAGAATGGGTACATTTTGTCGCCAAAGTAATCCAAACATATTGGCAATGAGGATACTCGGAGTTATGGCACGCATTAATACTTTCATGACAACAAGGCAATAGTTGTGTCGTGGATCACGGGCTATCCACCGGACGATCGAAGCAATTGAACAAATTCTACAGTCAGATACGACAGTTTTGAAATGCTGGAAACATGTTAAAGGACCCGAAATCGAACCGAATTATACTAACAAGAAATCAAAAATCCTACGCGAAATTCAGATCACAAAAGAACGTTTTCGACCTTCTTATGAACTCTTTCGATGGATCCTTGATTGAGAATTTTTGGAATTTACTTACAAATCCTCTCAACTCACCACTGTAGTCAGAATTTTCAGCCAGCAGAATTAGCTGGCGGAAAGCGGTTCTTCTCTACAACAATGCATCGTGAGGAAATTGTGAACTGTGCACACATGTATGCGAAAATCGCGAAGACGAGAACTACGCTATCTATCTTTTCAGTATTATGCATTATAGACGATGTCGTTTCCTTTTAATCAGTTTATCTCGTGTGACATCGAATGTGGGCATATTATGTCCAATTGGAAACAGCCTTTTTAACCCTTTTTGCCCGCACTATTTGGGTGTATCGGGCCGTTACGAAGCAATATGCGATGATGACAACAGCGGCCAATAGTGCGGCTCACATGTAAGACTTGCACGGTAAAAATAAGGAAATGTCGCGGCTATTCAGCTCGCAAACATGCACCATAATTTTATCAACGTTTTATTTGCATGACAGTACAACTCTTCCGCAATTTTATTGATAGATACGATCAGCATTTTGAAATGATTTTACTAAATAGTCCTGCAGTGGATGTTGATTTTTGTTGTATTACGCAGGTACAATGCTAACATATTGGCGTTCCTGTGGCGAAGTGGCAAGACTATGAGAATATGAACTGGTGATTTTTCAAACAAAGCATTGTGAACAGACCGATGAATGTGTCTTTCACATATGCTCCTGGTGGAATCAGACTGATAAGGCGCATTTTACGATGTTTCAGGGCACCCAAAAAGCCCTGAGTCAATTAATCAGAAATGAATGGTTTTGGTCGCTAATTTGGCATACATTCGTTACAAAAATGTTTGTGAAGAGGACACAAAAAACCAGAGCTATGGTCGATAGTTGGACATACCAAAATTCTCATGTTGGAAACCACTCTCCGGCGTCCGTAGCTCAATCGGTTTACAAGCAAGTATACTTGTCACTTGTTATTGAATTTATGGTTCCGGTCCTGGACTCCATAAGCACCACCTACTGTGTATGAAAATTGACGAGACTCACAAATAAAACCCATAAAAAACATCTCTTCATCCGAACTTGTTCTGTCTCTTTAAAGTTTCCCTCCCTGACTAAGACTTCTCTTCTCTTTGCCTCTCTCTTCTTTCTCTCTGACTATGGCTTACTTTTTAAAACTTCTAGTTTCTTCCAACTAGAAATTGTTGAGTACTCGAAGCTCTAAAATCCAGGACATGAAACAATAGCGTGGACTATTTCAAACCCAAAAAGGTCATGGGCAAGTGGAAATCATGAGCAAGAAGAAGAAAGAGTCATGTCTCATCCTGGAAATACGAAAGAAGATTTGAAAGTTTCAAAGATTGTAAACAGGCGTCTCGATTTGGGGTTTATCCAGGTAACTTCCAACATTATTACAACTGAACCGACAAGACATCTAATAACAAGGCCAATAACAGGGACCCAAATCGACTCACGCGCCTACAAAGTAACGAACGCAAATTAGCTTAAACCTATAACAAATGGGAACATCAATGTAGCATTGAAACAGGACTCTTATTAATTCAATAGCTGGATGATTGGGGTCAGAATTAAGTAATACAATACATTGGCCTGAAAAGAGGCAAGTAAATTAAGTTATTGTGAGAGAAATCAAATCTTTTCTTGGGTTTTTCAGGTCCAGTCGGCCGAGCTTTGTATTCGATGAGGATTCGTTTCGTGTTTAGCACGATTTAAACCTCATTTTCCAATGCTGGCTAACTTAAAATCGGTGTAAAAGAAAAAGAGCAGTAATTGTTAAGTTAAGGCCAATAACTTAACAATGCGGACCACTGAGTTCTGTGCGGAAAGCAAGCAATTGTTAGTTGTGTCAACGACGGGTATCTCGAAATTTATTCAAAATACAACAGTAACGAGAGAAATGAAAAATTTGTTCATTTTCAAAAAAAAAAAAACTTCTGAATATACCATAAAATGGCAACTTTTATTAACATTGTCAAGCTAATGGTTACTGAAAGTACTCTAATCACAACAGACGCACTCTCCATGACCACAGGAGCACTCTGTCCACCAGATCACTAATTCATCATCTTTGATACCAATATAGGGAGGAAGACCTCATTGGCCTTTTGTCATCTACAAGGAAATCAGCAGCTATTGATGGCACGAAACCAATCACAGGATTTCACACAGGATAAGTTGAAAGTTGTTGCACAGCTTAGGGAATCATAGTCTTTATGAAACACAACAATGGTAACTGGCGGAAAAATGAACTACAGGAGACAAGAAACAACGCTCAAAGGATCCCGCATTAAGAACGGAGGTAGGGACTCAGAAGATTACAAGCGTTGCTTAAAGAAGTATACGGATATACTGAAATCGCTTGTGCAATAATATCTAAAACACTAGCTGCTTATCGGAATATAAAAAAACAAGGAAGAGAGAGAGAAAAAAAGATAAGGAGCCTGACTAAGGAAGGTTCCAAACAATGCTCGATGCCAACCGAATTCTCATTCAATGCTTCAAAGAGACTAACTAACGTATGTCAGTAACAATACGAAACGTTTTGAGCTCCTGTTTGTCCAAAAAAAATTGCGTAAGAAATAAATGAATTATGCCTACTATACAACTATACCTACAGGATGTTAAATAGAGGCAGCTTTGGATATAGCAATGAACGGGATAGAGGGGAATCAATGAACAAGCCTTTACCCTAGCAGCCTTCATGAATCGAAGGAGTTCCCAGTAGTTCTACAATGGCTAGTATCAAGCAGCCTACCATAAACACGTTAAAATCGAATCATGAAATGGTTTACCGAGTAAGTAGCTTAAAAAACCGCAAGCGGGAAAGGAGGTCTAACCTGTTAAATGGTTAATCAGATAGTTAACAAACCAGATGGTAAACAAATGGTTAATCAGATCGTGAAAATCTTAGAAAGGATTGGAATTTAAACGGGGGTGTATGCCAACGGAGAACCCACCGCACACTAGTAGGTGCGCTAATCTCCTTTCCAGCCATATCGCAAACCCAGAACCACCACGTTTCACACAGGAAAGGCTCCTCACCGTATATAGGGCTGACAGTAACCTGTCATGGGCGTCTCCCTAACCCGTGGTACAGATCAAACCTTTGCTCAGGTTTTCGTGGCACTCAGTGAGAGTGCCACAGCCAATTTACGCTCCCAAATGCGATGGGTTGGTGACCCAGGCTCGAGTCCGTAGGGACGGCACTCCCCAAAGATAGACAGGCCCAGTAAACCAAATCTACGTATCCCTCTGTAGTTACACCAACAAATAAGACGATCACAGACACATTATAGTACCTGTGACCCAGCAGAATCGACGAGTTCCCCGCTGAGCAGAGCAGCAGCCGCCTTGCAAGAGCCCGTCGAACATATACGTTGAGACACTTGAAGCACGTCCTATACACCAATACATTCTGGACGTCTTCAATGCATCTGACACTTCAGTAGTGACACAAATACCGGAACAATATCAATAACAATTTTTCGTAACCGAATTAAGGTTAAGCTTGCCTTTGCTGCAGAAAAATAACGACAGTCGCCGAGTGATAAGAATTCTTCTCTCCTCGATAATACAATGGAGCTTGAAGTCTCTGAAGTCCTAAGAGGGACATATTTTCCGAACATCAGAAAATAGCTCTAAAAGGTAATGTTCAACTCTCTTCGAAAACGCTGAGCTATGCTTTCAAGTCCATAGGGAGAACGGCTCGATAATGTAGGAGAAAAATGTATATAGCTATAGGTTACAGATATAGGACACAACAATTACTACAGTGTTATTCTAACGAACAAGGAATAGTGAAGAAAAGTGCAGAACTTGAGAGAGTAACATCACAGATCTTAGAAAGTCATCCCACAACATAGACGGCTTTCTCTAAAATTCATGAGAGAACTGGAGATGGAATTCACTTCTTCGACCACAGAGTACACAAACGAAACTCCATGCTAGCAGGAGATTACTAGCCGAGTTAGGAGTTTTCTAGCTTGCCGAAAATTCCAACCATTTGATCATTCTTAGAAATGACAGCATACAACCTTAACGGAAGTGACAAAGGCACCGGCAGGCAATCATAACATTATAAATAGAAGTTAAAAGGAAGTTCCCAGGAAGAATATCTTCGGAAGGAGACCAATCATAACGTTATAAATAGAAATTAAAAGGAAATTCCCAGGAAGAATATCTTCAGAAGGAGACCGAACTGCCCTGGAGTAAGAAGATGTACTGTATAGTAATTCCAACCCCTTGTTTCAACTTTGCAAAACAAAGACCAAAAGGTTTTGTCATTGAGAAACAGAAATGAAGTAAGAGTCCCAGGAACGTTGCCATGGACCAGCATTTTCTAGGCGAACCCAACCAATGACTGGGCATTTAAATGAATAACGCATGCTGTGCCTGAGAAAAGTAAGAAGAAAACGTTAAACATCTGCAGATCACAGAACTTGATCTCATAATGGCTTCTGTAGGGCTTTAATCGACTGGACCTTCTGCAAAGACTAAACCATATCTTGGGGGCTCAGGGGGCATGCAAGCTTATGTTTAGCAATCAACTCCGGCGACTATAATAAAGAAGGAGACGGCCATACAAAAAAGCAAACTGAAATTTAAAAGCAACAATGGGAGTCGAAAATTCTAGCTATTCTGTTTGAGCTATATTTGACAGCGATAAAAATTGCTGTTCAAACCGGTCAAACTCCATCAAAGACTCAAATTTACAAGTCTCTTGTAAGGAAAACGTTTTTGAAATAGAGTAATAAAGTCAATTAGTTAACACTAGTCTCACGGTTCACGTCATTATGACGTATATCGAGTTTTGCAGGAGAATTCACTATCCTGCTATTCCTTTTCTCAAAGAAAAGAAAAAACCGATTTTATGAGAAGTTTTTTCGGGAGTTTTTTAATATACAAACAAATTATTTTGACTGCCATCAAAATGGTTCCAATGCAAAGATAATTATTTTGAATTTTTATACAAATATAATATCGAAGAGGTGAGAGCTACGACGTGTACGCCGGTATACCAATAATTGGGGCAAATATCTCACCAATAACGTGACCAATGTTGTCTTCGAAATAATCAAACCTCTGGTATTTGTCAGCGTAGACGAGAAATTCGATGTATCTGCAGAAGGAATAGTCGAGTGGTGTTAAATCACAAGATCTTGAAGGCCAGTTTACAGGTCCAAAACAAACAACTTTGCGCTTATCAACTGCGCCATTCAAAAAAATTGATGGTTGCCCGAGTATTATGACATGTCGTGCTATGCTCTTGAGGTTTATTTCATTATGTCGAGTCAATTCCGGAACTAGGAAGTCATTGACCATAGCTCTATAGCGGCCGCCACTGACTGTAATATTTAACATTTAACAATAACAAGGATTACACCTGCCCATAAAGCATACCAAACAGTGAATTTCTCCACGTGCGAAAGACTTTGGACAACCACCTGTGGTTGCTCATCACTTTGAATACATCAGTTTTGCTCATAGACAAGGCCATCCAACCAGAAATGCGAATCATCAATAAACAAAATTCTCTTATGAAATTCGGGATCTGCAGCAATTTGTTCATGGGCTCATACATCGAATCTACAATGTGCCCAGTTGTCCTTCGCCGTCAATTTTTACGCAAATTTAATTTAGTAAGCTCTCATACCAATATACTTCCGTTAAACCTTGCAAAATGTGAATGGGCACAGGTTTAATTTTTGAGCACGATGTCGACTGGACTTACTTGGTTTTTCATCGATACTATGCTCGGCAGCTGCTATAGTTAGGTCATAACGCTCTGTACAACATCTGGGTGAATGCGTATTATCAGTGAGAGAGAACGTGGTGTGGAATGGTTGTCAGTTAATTGAGTTAATTGTTCTGATGGGCAATTACGTCGACCATGAAATTGTTAGATTGCGCGATGACTTCCTCCAACAGAACCGTTTTTTTTTCGAAATAAATCTGCACAATTTGTTGACATTGCTTTTACGGTAACCTGTTTATGATAAAATGCAAATCAAACTAACCATAAAACGTATGACAGCTGTCACAACAAACGTAGCGCCAAAAAGTGTTGCCGACGTAAATTTCTGAACCCTAAAAAACTCTCTTTATTTTCACTTGCACTGACGGTTATCAATTGAACGAGGTAAATATATTTTGTAGCAGATAACCTTCAATTAGGTTGAAATATTGAATATTCTCTGTGTTATATCAATCGCTAGGGACATGCGTCATTTTGACGAAATTGTTATGTAGACAAAATTTTTATTTTATAAATAGGAATGCACCGACAAAACGTCCAAAGGTTAATCTCCATTTTCCGCTGTCATTGTCTCAAATCAAACAAGTAATAAGCAACAGCAGAAAGAACGAAGCGCAGAATGTCAATTGAACTCAGAATGCGAAGAGATTTTGAAGGTTTGAGTTGCTCAGCTGTAGTATAGAAAAATATTATTATTAATGATAGAATATTTTTTGAATTAGTAATATTATTCTGAACCTTGATTTCATACTGTTTTGACAAAAACACTTCTTTATCATCTGAATATGTCTAAAAGAGGTCACAGAGAGTCAGTCTCTGTGATGAGTGTTCTGGCTCTGAACAGGAAGAAAAGGAAGTAATTAAAAACAAGGATGAATTTTAGATTTTTGAATCTGATAAAAGTTTTCAAGCAGGAACCATCAAAATTGAAAGAAATAGTCAAAAGAAACTAGGTCTACGCAGACAAAGGATTGTTTTATCCGATGCAGAATCTGAGATTGAGATGAGTTCTACGAAATCGTCGCTAAATTTGGATGCAATTGGTAATTCAGAAATAACGTTCTATGGAACAACTAAGACTAAATAGGAAATGCGCGAATAAACCGATAGATATCCTTTCCACAAAATCTTCAAAGACGTCACTGGTCCTGGTGGCCCTAAAACGACCCTAAAACGATAGCCAGTGCTGTTCCTTTAATGATAATCAAAAAACATGAACGTATAAATAGTTGTATTGAAGAAAAAGCAAGTCCTCCCTTGAAAGGAGATTGGATGATTTCAACTACGAAGTTACCTGCGTTGATTGGGATTTTATACGCCAGTGAATTTGCTTCATGCTTTTTATTTGGGTTTTGAGGAATGGGGCCGGCTTTTTTCTAATACAATGTGTTAATATCGTCCACAATACCAAGCCTTTTCGGACTTTTCATGGATGAAGTGGAGTTTCTTCTTCAACGTTTCTTATCTGATGCAAGTGGTGCAAAAGTTGAATCCAACAAGAAGATCTGAATTCACTAGACGAGCTTCAAAAGACCAAGGATCAAATCAAAGCAAGTAATCGTTTCTTCCTGAGAACAAAATATCGAACCCATAAAATAAAGTATTCAAAAACAGTTAACTTGAACTACCAGCTCCTGTTCAAATCGATTCAATCTATTACGATTCACAGCAGTGCATTCAAAAACCTGCTTAAATATATCGGAATGTTGTAACTATTTGTTAAGTATACGCAAAGGATTGATATCCTCGATTTCCGCAAGTTATTGGACTTATAATGGAGCAACATCGACTCGTCGGAGTGCAATCAAGGAGACCTTAATTAAGATGACAGGAACGTAAGCATGCACTACAAATAGGATCTATCAAAGGTGAACGCTATTATTTTTCCATTAGCTTGGAATAGTTTCAAGCCGGTTCAATTAGAAGTCGAAGGTTCCGGTAACCAATCTTCAGCTCCACATACCCAACATTCTCTTGCGTGGAGACGTTGAGCGAACATTGCGTCTACTTAAGGCGATTTATTGTTGGCATAAGTTCTGGATAAGGGCCCATTAATAATATTCTTTGAAAGTTGCTGGCATAAGTGGGCATATGGGAGGTAGTTGCAACAAAGTTAAGCGCGTGAGATTACCGCAAAGTGCATTCAAGAGCACATCGTTTGGTTATATGTTAAATGACTTTTTAGGCACTTTGTAATTACATACATATTCGCTATCATTCGACACACTAAAAATATTTTACTTAACATTTGTAGAACTTGGTGAGCTTTGTGAGCTTCACATACGAATGTAACATGCATGTATGCATATTATGGATGAATGCATTAATATCAAATGCAAAATGCTGATACGTTCATCTTGCTTATCAGTATCGACGACATCATATTACGCCATATTAATTGGCACACATGAAGCCCACAATTATCATGCATGGGTTACCTCGAATAGCAGCGAGCTTAATTTCGAATGAATCTGACACCCAACTCAAATAAATCAACGATTTTGCAATAATTATCGTTGCCGAGGTGAATCGTCTTCAAACTCAACTGTGTGAGGCAAATACCTGGATATTGGCGGCTGAAAGGACTGCAAATCATCACCGCATTTATCCTCACACACGAGCTAATTTTTCTCTCTTTCAGCCTTTCAAATAAATCAATTGAAAGCGACTTAAGCGACAGAAATCCGATAATTCGACATTTATGTAAATTATGTGGGAATTCGAAAATTTATCTTTTCGTAATGGTTGGAGGTAGTTTAAGTTTTGTTTAATATTTATAAGATATTTGTGAGAAAATGCAATTAATTCTGATGGGTCAGCTATGATTCAGGATGAGATCCTCCAAATGAGGATATAAAAATTTGTAAATTCTTAAAAACAAAATAGGTAGCAAAGGTATCCCTCTTTGCGAGGAATGGTGTCCTCAGAGAGAGAGAGAGAGAGAGAGAGAGAGAGAGAGAGAACGTTCTGCAACTACTTAAGGGATGCCTGAAACTCTCCTGATTTGCAAGTTTGCTTCGGAGAACGTTTTCAAAGAAATTTCGATGGCTTACCCACTTTACTCTAATCCTGTCGAGAAATTTTAACTTACAACATATCTATCTAGCGTGTGGTTCGTTTGTTTGTTGGAAGCTTATTTAAGGATTCATCTTCATTGTGAGCCGTCTTTGCGTGGGCTTTGCGAGAAAGGGCAATAGAGTTGGCGAAACGGAGGTCTAATGTTGATACGCATCACGTGTTCATCAAAACTTGTTAAGACACTCATGAAGGATGTACTAAGTTACTAGCGAATCAATTGATAATGCAATCTGATGCAGTTCGACGAATAAAACAATCGTAACAAAAACTTCCCAATATCCTGGATGTCCTGGAAAAAACTGCCACAAAATCAGCTATGAAAAAGGCCTTAAAGTTGAAAATCGATAAATCTACACAGGAACCGAAACCCAATTACTCTTCGCATGTAGCCCAAGAAGCAAAGATTAAGAAACGTCGAAAATTTATTGACACTGCTGGAACCTGTGCGGATGTCTAGCGAGAAATCAAGGGAGCCACAAAAGCGGACGTCATGTAAGCTGCAATTAAAGCTGTATCTCGGTCAAGTGATCTTTTTTCCAACTCGGTCATCTCGGTTAGGTGATCTACTTGTTGAGTTTGGACCAGATGCAAATAACAAAGATGCGTTCTGTGACGCAGTCAAAAGAGTCCTCGGAAGAAAAGCAATTGTAGCCTCACACGAGCTTATTGCCACTCTCGAAACTAGAGACATTAACTGGGCTACGAATCTGCGCAAAATAGAAAATCCCTTAAGTCGCGATTTCTCTTCACAAAGCGAGACGAAAGTCAGGTTGATCAAATCAAAATTAGGGGTCAAGCATGGGCATAGTCTACCTGACAGAGAAGGAAGCAGAACAGCTATTAAATAAGGGAAAAATTAGAATAGGGTTGGTTATTTGTCGAATTTGTCTTCAATGTTTCAAGTGCCTTGGATAAGAACATTATTATGCACAGGCATGTAATGGAACCGGTAGAAGCTCCTTGTGCTACGATATGGCATAAAAAGATGGAGTGCCCAGAAGAGGCACACTGTGTTATTTGTCAGGGGTATGACCCAAAACCAGATGAATGGTAACACATCCCAGGTATACGTCGTGTCTTTCACGAAACCCTAATCAAGTCCAAGGCGCTTCTGCAATGATTTGCATTCCTCAAATCAATCGGCATCGAAGCAAAATCGCCCAAAACTTGCTGTTGCTGAGCAATCGAAATCAAACCAGAAGTTCACTAACATGGTATCCTGAAGAATCCGGTACAGCCACCATCTGGGTTCAGAACAGTGAAATCGATGTTCAGGAATTACACCTCAATGCTTTGCAGGACGCTGTTTCGAGTGCAGAGGACTATATGATCGTTGGAGATTACTTCAACGCTAGAGGAATCGAATGGAGCATGCTTGAACCAGAAGTTCGGGGCAAACGGATCCTGGACAGGGCAGCCGACGGCAATATGATGAAACCAGTCGTCATATTGAACATAAGCCACACCCCTCCGTCGATGCGGCTTGCATTGGAACCATACCTGATGTGACATTCGCTTCGGATTACTCGAAGGGATTTAAAATTGGAGTGTGCTAGCGGGTTGCATGGACAGGGATCACCAGTGTATAGCGCTGGAGATCCATGAGGGTGCTTCCCGATGATCACGTGCTTAATCTTTACCACTCCGGTGGAATACTGAGAAGTGCTTATGGCTCGACCACCGTTGTCAGTAGATACGCTGGGGAGCAAAAGATTTGTGGTGAACTTAACCCTGAAAATCATCAAGTCCTCCATGTTCTTACAAAATCCTGGACAAGGCAAGCCACCAGTATCCTATTGGTCACCTGAAATCACCCAAAAATTAAGTGGGATTCACAAAGTACGACGAATGGTACAGCGAGCTTGGACCTAGAAAAAGGCATGTACACAATCAGCAGCTTATAAGTCAGCTAGAAAACTTCGCCGCAAGCTAATCAACAGCAGCTTTGCCAGGCCTTGGCAAACCCTGGTGGACGACGTGAACAGGGATCATGAAGACCGGGCTATAAAATACTGATGCGGAAGTTACGTACTCAAAGGTCAGAAAAGATAGACGTTATTGTGCGGATTCTTTTCCCTATCCACCTCGCCATCTTCGAGGCCCTTCACGATGAAATATCAACGGAAATTTCACTTTTCACAAAGATAAAATTGGTGAAAGCAGTCTTGTCTATAAAGGGGGAAAAGGCTACAGGAGCGGATGGGATTCCAGCTGAGATGCTACAGATGGCCTTTGGCTGTTGCCCTGACCTGCTCTTTAACACATTCAACACATGTCTGCGCGAAACGGTGTTCCCAGAGTGCTGGAAGGTGGCGAATCTTGTGCTGATTGGTAAGGGAAAAGGGAATCTCGAGTCGACAACTATATACCTTAGACTGTGTATGCTGGACACGACCGAAACAGTTTTTGAAAAACGAATCAAGGAGAGACTCGCTGACATGATTTGTGCTGCCGGGGACCTATCTCCTCGGTAGTATGCCTTCAGAGCAGGTTCCTCCACCATGAATGCAATCGGAGAAGAAGTGAGCGTTGTCCAACGTACGTACATAGCATTCCCACACGACGATACATCCTGCTGGTTACTTTGGATGCCCGAAGTATAGTGTAAAGTAATATCTGATGCGTATGCGTATCTACTCTGATGCGCATGTAGAGTTTATCTGATGTGGATTTTAAGGGACTACCTGTTGGATCGCAGCCTACTATACGACTCGAAGGAAGGTAGCCGAAAGACGATTCTCTCTTCAGGTGTCACTTAGGGCTCTATCCTTGGCTCAGACATATGGGACACAGGTTCAAGCCACAGCAGATTTCTGACGGGCTGCTTTGGCTTGAACTGTCCAATAAGTCAGGTTTGACCGCCTAAGCGGACGATGTCGTAGCGCTTTTCGCTGAATGCACATTAGACCATACGCAACTCAGACTAAATATGTTAATGCAACGGGTAATGGCCTGGATGACAGCTCACTGTTTCAGACTGGCACTGGGAAAAAACCGAAGTTCTCATCCTGACGAAGAAGAGAATCCCCTGGGTAAAGTCTATCAGTGTTGGGTTGAATCGAAATCAACAGTGAAATACCTGGGCGCCCTGATAGACTCAAAGACTCCAAACAAATCAGGACAACAGCTTGCACGGCTGCAGATCGTGTAACGGTACTTACTCTATCACTCGAATGGACAAAAAAGGGGCGCCCACCACATCAAAAAGACGACTCCTGATGAGCGCTGTTTAATTGGTTCTACTCTATTGGGCAAACATGTAAGGCGCCGCTCTTAGCAAGAGGTTACAGTGGTTTGCGTTGGTACAGAGACAAGGAGCTTTACGAATTACATGCGAATATCGAACAGTGTTTGAAATGGCATTGCTGGCAATCGCAGCAATCGAAGATGGATATAGGACCCAATTCTTCTTTGCGAGAGAGCGCACTATAATTTATTAAGAGAAGAGAAGAGGTCTCCAGGTAAGAGAGACAACCATCTTTCAGCGCAGCGATTGAAAACAGTTCTGTCAGCATGATGCAATGAGAAGGTAGACTGCACCTCTGATCCCTGACTTGAGGACGTGGCTGATTTGAGCGCATGGTTAGACCGATTTCTTCCTGACCCAGTTAGACATGTTTACACAGAAAACAACCAGAGTCTTTTTGCCTTTTTTTTCTTAATTTCGTTTAAGTTTTATAAATTCACAACATGTTTAAAAACATAATAGAATACCAAAAAAATGTTTATGCATGATATCTCTTAAGGTGTAGTACATGCTCATACTAGAACAACATTCAACGTATTGAAATCGATCTCTGTGTTGATACGGCTGTCAACTACTGCACCCAGAATGGAATGATATTTAGTTCCTTGTAGGATTATCTCCGTTCAGATAGAGCATACTTGATATGCCAACCATATTCACTACTTGCATCAATCAAAATATACTTCAAGTCGCTATGGTACGCAACACGATACAAAAAGCGTGACTAGTAAATTTTTCCGAGTCACAAAATATGTATCTGAAATCAATATGCGGCAGTTATTATTGTTACCGAAGCAGAAGTTATGATAATGCAACCAATGTAGGATTATGCACATGCAAATGTAGCCAATAGGTGTAATGCTGTACCTTAATTCTCGTTACATATGTGATCTTTTCAGATGAATCTTTAGATGCTCCACAGATTCATAGAGAAAGTGTTTTTCGAATCAATTTGGGAGCTACCTTTGATTAATTTACTTAAGTTTATTCAAAGAAATCAAGGAATTCCAGGAAACAGGACACAATCATCTTTGATTGGCTTACCGATACGGATTTATGGTCCCTTTCATGCTATCCTGATGCTAGGCAATTAGAAATTATATTTTGATGGTTGCATGGTGTCATGGTTCCTGACACATCTTCCCCACGTTTTTCTTCCGGAAAACATGAAACAGAAAAGCTCATTGTTTATAACACTTAAGTGAACATTTTCACATAAGCAACAGCTTAATGATTCCTCCGAAAACAATTGAAACGAGCAAGTACTTCTGATTAGTTCATGCATAATTCAAAGCGATTGCAGAATACATTTTCGGGCTCAGTACGCACTTATTTCGATATAGAACGAATTTAAATGTACATGCATGTAATGTAACGGAGCCCGAAACATGTAGTACTTTTCCGAACTTTCCCAGTCTCTATTTCCAGGCCTGAATAATGCACAGTACAAAACCCATTTAAGGTCAGGGGTTCTCCCGATGCGCATTCAAATGTACTCATCTTAATTAATTCAAAGTCCCTCCGCTTCCGTATACATTTCTTCGATTCTAAGCTGTATGTGAACAACATTTTCATGTGGTATCCATAGTTGTTGGAACTTTGTGACCAAACCTTGGCTTTTGTTTTCCACAAAATGGAAGTAGTCGCCTCATGCCATTTCATGTTGTAAGTTACAGCTCTTTGAATTCGAATTGAATTTGTGAATTGAACAGGATCAGCAACGAGATGTTTTCGAATTAAACTTTTAAGCGCGTCAGTACGGAAAAATCAGGAAGAAAATTTCTTTAGAACTTAGCAGTGATACCTAATCACAACTAAAAAAGTAGCTTAAAATAACATGAAATCGACTTTTGCAGAGAAAAAATAATAGTTTTTGCTAAGAGCAGGACGTAACTCGGGATTTCGTTATAAAAGTTTTCCAATTTTCTTCAGAATTTCATCAAAGAATAGTTAACAGAGGATCTTCTGATTTTATTTACACAGAGAAACTTCATGCTAGTTTCGTATGCAGGACGTCTTTTCTTGTGGTCCACATTTTAGAGTCCCACTCAATTCGGACTCTATCTCAGCGCGTGGTATTATCCTTCAAACGTTTTGGATATTTATTGGCATGATTTCCACAATAATCTGATATACCTTAGCTGCATTCAAAGGCTAAACCATTAGATTCTAGACAAGGACAGTCACCATCGAAGGAAAAGAGCCACTGTACACAGCATCCAGACGCTCTTTGATTTTGCTGTGCGATTAGCCATCCAAAAACAAGAATCGAATCATCAAACGATATTGCTCATTTTCCATGTGTCTTTAATCCGAGGACACGCCCGCTTCCACAAGCCGTCAAAACAAAACCTAGCGTCCGATTCGGCTGAAGTTTTGATAGTAGATGTCTAGGAGAATGTACTACACGATAATGCACTGTACTCTCTTGCGACAGGGGGCGCCATCGGACGGTCAGGCTAAGTACTTCTCGCACAGCCTTCGTATGCCCTCTAGAAAAAACTTTCAAATCGTTAAGAGTACTCTTAATTATTTAAAGGTATTTCAATTTATTTAAACGTATACAAAAATTTTCAAAATAAACACGCGGATAAAGACACTTTTATGCCTTATAAGTAGCCTACAGGTTTGTTTAGACAATTTGACATATTTCGCACACATACGTATAGATTTTTGAATTTGAACTTACCATTTCGACAATACAAGCCAATGTATTTGGCCAATGCAAGCAATATATGTGAATTTGCTTATTCAAACGGAAAAAGGATGAAAGATCCTGATGAGAATGGCGAGAGACATAGAAGAAACAGCTCATGTACAATTTTTTTTGGAGCTATCACGGGTGACCAAGCGTATAAATATTTGTTTTTATATTTTTGCTATGCTAGGGCTGTGAAGGGTGAAGTTGTATCCAAGCGTCTGTGAAAACTTTTAAACAGTCTTTAAAGGATCATTTCTTAAGCAATGAAATGGAGTGGAATGACAAGACTGGCGTTATCACGTTTATCCATGATCGATAATAGAGTTATTGAGAAGCTGCAAAACACTTATTAATAAGACAGCCGTAATTTCTAAGACCTTGCGAAACTCTATGCAAAGATGAGAACGGGTGTGTCTAGGAAGGCTTTGGCGAAAGGACTGCGATAACGCTAGACCGACTGGGCTCAACGATCGTTTGCGGCTACTATGGTTCCAGAAGTCGAAACCTCTGTCAATGGACCAATATACCTAGAGGCTCTGTTTGGCAATCAGATTCTTAGGCACGTAGAGACGTCTGAGGCAACAACGATAACCAAAAATTTGACAGATGATTCCATTGCTACCTTCCCTGTAGTATGTTTACCACATACAAGGTGAATAAATGACAAGGATCATTGGAGATAATTACCAACATTGTTTATGATACGAAAGTTCCGCTAGAAAAGAGTGTGAACTATGAATCATAGACCCACCTCGAATTGACATTCCAACAGAGTGTTCCAGCCGTATAAGAGCTTTATGTAAAATGAGTTGTGAAATATGTTGTGAGGTTACCCGTTCTCTATAGCGTTTGATTTCAGTGGCACGATGGTGCAGCTAATTGAGTTCATTATGAGACCTTTTAGGAGAACAACCATTAGTGTATACAACCCATAAGTGGAGTTAAAATATAACATGGACAAAGAAGTTGGATGTCCTTTATTACTTGTCAGGTTTGTCTCTGACAACAATTGATTCCTTGAACATAAGCTAGCCAAAAATAGAGAAAAGAGAGACGTGGGCTGTGGAGACCGTGCGTATATGCATATCGCTTGTATACATCATTTTTCTAGGATATTTTGGCATCACGTTTATTGGGCTGAGGAAATCAAGTAAACCAACATGAAACTGAAAGTTCTGTTCAACTCAGCAATATAAGCACTTGCAGATGCCATTACTATAGCTCACGAATAGGAAGAATAGAAAAACAAGGAAGAATAATAAGCTGGATGTTTGTATCGCGAACTTCCTTACATAGTTTTCAAGGACCTGCAGATCAACAAGCTTGGTACAATTGTAACGGTCACAGCTTCGGAGACAGAGCTGTTGCTACCGAAAATTCGTAATAAAACGCGTAGGATTCTTTGTGTTACCATCTACTTTCCGATTTTTATGTCCTTGGTATGAATCTAGGCTGCTTACAGAATAATCGATGGTTCTATAGCCAACAGCAATCTCGTTTTGGTAGGACTGTTGGATACCTGGATATGAGCCAGTAGTCTGTTCAACGTCCTTAGAAAGCTGAGTGCTTAAAGAAAATACGCTGCGAAAGAATAACTTCTAAGCATTCTTATTATTTGAAGGAGAACTTGTGTGCTGATAATCACAAGTATATTGCCCTACAAATTGTTGAGGGTAGCCCATTTTTCAACGAGCGGCTGTAATATTACTGAAATGGATGTCAAAATGTTGACCAAAGTACTCACTAGGAATGAAATCAAGACTTGTAAGCCAAGTGAAACCAAGACTTGGACCATGTTTGGGACTGAGGGTGTCAAAGCCGAAAACGTGCCCGGGCAGTCACTCCGACTTTTTGGGCCGCAGCTGGCTGGTGGGTTTGTAGAATCACTGAAAATAGAAGAGATTGGCTCGCCGACACGTCACGAAGTCTGACGTTTTAGGGACTCGGATTACTTTCCAGAATACGAGTCTACAACAATGTCTCCCTACAACGAAAGAAGGGCTCGCTATTGGCAGAATATCGAGGACCGTGAGCCATGTGGCTAGGATTATAAATTTGTGATCCGGAAGCTTGGAATCTCTTAGTCACACTGAATGCCTTAGGTGGAGGAAAGACATCGAGTTATGGGTAATCCATTCGTTTTGGTTTTCCAGACGAGGTAACTCTCGTTGATTATAACAACCTTCAGTACCAAGGAAGTGTTTGATGTCAGAGCTCAGATGGCAGCAACATAAGCCCTGTATTTCCTTCAGCAACTTATTCCTGACCTGCTCTTTGGGACATTCATAGTCTGTCTGCAGCAACGCTTATGTGCGGAATGTTGGAAGCAGGTGAGAAGTGTGATGTTTGACAAGGGAAAAGGGAATCTGTAGCTAACATATTCATATCGGTCTTTTTTTTAAGTCTTTAGTATAATTCTATTAACTTTGTCTATAGTATATATAACTATCTATAAGTTACTTTGAAGTTTCAATACAATTTTATATCTCTTTATGTTGCTGTGTAAATAAGTATTAGATCAAGACCAGTTCCGAAAAATTGGCGGGGTTTGAGCTAATGAATATCACAAAAGACCAGCTTGAATTTGAAAAAATCTTACGGCATCATCTACAGGAGCCTTGAAGGAGTAAGCAAAACATCTCGGCTACGTTGGGTCGTTGAAAAGTAACCCATTTATATATCCTTCTTTGGACCGATCACGGACAAAAAATAGCATAGCACGTGTCGAACTTCTATGGAACAAGCATTCTCCGTGCTCAAAGGATGAGTGGTCTAACGGGAAACCAACGAGACGTCTTATCGTGCTCCAAATTTAAAGGAATGTCAAACGATGAATTGATCCTTCAAGCTATTGACAACTTCAAACCATACAAATTACCAAGTCCGGTCAAAGTGTATCTGATCATGGTTAGGAAAGCGGATATCACAATAAGAAGGATTTCGGTGAAAATACAATTAACATCTCTCTCAAAAAGATGTATTCCTCATGGTTGTAGGAAGGGTTCTTTGTCAGTAGAAACTCTTTTGATGAGAGGCTGCTCCAACAAAAGAGAGCATACGTTTTGCACAAACCTCCAAAAACTATAGAAAACATATGGGTTCTGCAAGCAAGGCAAAATATCCCGAAGTAACTTTCAGCAGTAAGTTTACTTGGACGCCACATACAGGAAAAATAAAACAGAGCAGAGAATCTCAAAGCCGGAAATCTTTCGCTGGGTAACAACATAATAAGTGAGACCCATAACTATTAACAGCGTTAAAAAAGAGAACTTTTCAAAATGAGCTAAAGAAAGTCTAGTAATTTTCCTGCATTTGTATCACATCTGCCATGACGCCTGAGCTAACTGGTCAGAGACTGAGAATTCTGGCGCCCTTGCCTCACTCGAAAAAGTCATCTTCAGAGAAGCAACACTTGCGATCATGTAGTTTTAGACTGAAAATTGCCAATCTAACCATCCCCAAAGGAGCACTATTTATAGTTATATACTTTTTATAAACGCTACAACTTACCTTAGACATTCCGTTCATTTCAAGCCTGCTCAGGATGTGGCAACAGTCGATTGTTCACTTTTTAAATATATAAAAGCGAAATCCGTTCCATGTACGAAGACAAGGAAGTCATCAGGACCAGAAATCGTCTTTGTCGAAATATTGAAACTAGTCTAACAACTTTTCTTCAATTAGATGCCCGATATTTTCATTAACAGCTATGCGAAGGGAAAATAAAAGAGCATTCAAAGTCAGTAAGGATCATACTGATCAGGAAAAGCAAGTGAAAAATGTGTACCTTATTAGAGTGCCTTCCTTCTTCTCCTTGGCTCTACAGCCCTTTTCGGGTCTTCGCTTCCGACAGCAAGCAGCTCCAACTGTCTCAATCCATTGACCGCGTCCTCCTTCTCATTTTGAAATCCAAGCAGCGACAAGCTGTCTTTATCAACGGAGTCAGACAGGTGTTTCCTCAGTTTCCCCATTGGTCTGCGCCCTTCAATTTTTCAAACGAATACATTGTTGGGTACCCATTGTTCAACCATAAGTTTCATATGGCGAGCCAATGCAACTTGCGCATTCTTATAATCGTTGAGACATCCACTGGGTAAAAAATTTTATACAACTCATGGTTGTATAAATTTGCCATCGATCCCCCTCTAGTTTCCTTCCAATTATTCGTCGCAAGACCTGTCGCTAAAAGGCGTTCAATATATTTATGGATGCTTTGGTTAGTGTTCACGTATAAATGACAGATTTGTATAGTTAAAGCTTTGTTGTCCTGTGTATCCAGCTGGTCTTCATAATCTTAATAAAAGGTTCTATACGCGAGCTATACTCTTCGGCGTTTTTCGTCCCTTTAATTGGGCATTTTCGTTATTTTGGCGCCTGGATACACAAATTTTTCCAGATTTTCAATACCATATTTGCCAACTGTGATATTTTGGGGATTTGAGGTATTTATTCTCGACTGTGTCATGGGCTTTTTTCGCATTGTAGCGCTACTAGTTGTTCTTCGCTGTCAAGTGTCACTCAAAGTTCTTTGGCGGTTATTAGCGACTGTGACAAAATATTGATGTTGGTTCGACTTGTATAACAGTCTGCCTCTTATATCGGTAGGCAGCTGTGTTATGACATATTCGAGGGCCAAATTGAATAGCAAAGGGGACAGCTCATCTCCCTGCTTTAGTCCTGAATTTGTCTCAATTGTATCAATTCCTTTCCAGTGCCAATTACATCTACTGTCTTCTATTATTGATTTTTCGTGGCTTGCTCGTACTCCTGCAAAATACAAACTGAACCTAGGTTTCACTGGAGCTCAGTGAGGTGTCGTGGTACTAATAAGAAACATTACTGGTAAGATATCTATATCCCTGGCTTAAATGTCGTATTATTGTCTCGAAAGTGGAAGGTTCCAGTGCATTTCCGCTGAATTGAGGAATCCACGGAACCATCGTAGAAATTGAGCGGCAGAAAAGTTGTATATAAATGAAAGGGATGGTTGTTGTCACGATTTATCCTTGTTGTAAGAAACGTGGAAATAAGCTTATCTCGGGGTAAACCTTCACATAGACTCAGCTTTTCATATGACTTTTCGTATTTTATAAGGGCCAAATGTACGTTTACAGAGGAAGTTTGAAATTTGAATTTAGTGATATAATCAGATTTTCCATTAATTGTTGCCGAAAATATTATGCCAAAAAATGGAACTCTTCCCACAATTAGTGCCAATCAAAAAATACCTTGCACATCCTTTTCATGTCAGGGTCAATTTGAAAGTTGAACATCAAAGTTAGGTGTGATACGCACGGGCATGCCTAGAAACTTATATGCAAAACTCCTTAAATTTCCGTAGATATAGGCAATGAAGTGAAAATTTCGGTTAGAGCGAACTGCGATGCTTCACATGAATGCAATCGCCTTGTATTTATTTGTACCAGCACCTGAACGCTAACTTATGGAGGTCTTAATTAAAGGACCGAAAACAGTCTGCAGTAAATAAGTCGCGCCCCACGGAAGTGACGTGCCCGCATAGCGTGTTTATGATCTCACTCAAAGTAAACGAAATTTAATCGGAAAACACCCATGCCATCATCCAGTTAATAAAGTCCGCCAATAAATTCAATTTTCCGCGAATATTTCGCTGACAGCCGTCCAAATTGAAAAAAATGCAATAAAATCAGCCCAAAAGGTATTCATTCATTCAGCAGCAATTTTAATCAAGCAACGTTTCATACCATACCTCCAGAACCGAAGTATTCTTTTTTCTCATTATTTCGACCGTCTCACATTTCTTCATTTTCAAATTTCGAGAGAAATCACGCTATCTCCGGATCGACTTCTGACTACAATCCCCTTGTATCCTGGTGCAGGCTGGAGCCTATCGAGATCTTGGTTCGCTTCAATCAAGGTAGTGTTTTCGAATATCAGTTTTGGAGTATCTATTTATGGCTTTATAATATTTAAGAAAGTCGAATGCTTCTGTAACTTGCGCCACGGCAATCAAACAAAACTGAAGGAAGGCGAAAACGAGGAAGCAAAGGATGTGTGAGCGCTAACGATGCATAATGGCAGTGCGATAGGGAATGCATGAGGGCATCACTAAATCTCACGAAATGTAAATAAATAAAAACTTTGTAAATTTCGGGGCGTCATTTCAAAAAGATACAGACATGGTTGTACATTTCGATTTATCGCTTTATGACATGCATTTGGGTGTAACTTAATCCGTGTGGAAAAAGATAGTGTGAAGTAAAACGGAGGAGGATGAATTCTCCGGCGCGTATGTGAATGGGAAGTGATTGGTTTGAAATAAAAGAATGTCAGCCGAACATACAAGTTGGTTTTTGTCAATTTCGATTTGGGATAGGAGATATCATTTGAAATATGATGAGGCTGCGGAATGAGAAATCTGTACATGATGCCCCTTTAATAAATGACGGTAATTTTCAAAATCATAAATTTGATTTTCGCTTCACGCATGCAGCATCGCAGGCCGCTTCGATTTACTTCGATGTCGTCCTTGTACCTTAGGATGTCAGCTTCATAATCCCTTCAAAGTAATCTATTTCAGTCATCGCTTTAGGGAATAGTTCAGTCAATTCGCTGAAAACCTTTCACTCATATGTAGTGCATGTCCTCCAACACAAGCACACTAATCGCTCACATGAATGTGGGTAGGTTTCAAATTGCATTTCCCTGAATAATCCTCTGCGAATACACTTTCCATCATAATTAAACTGTAGCAAATCGATCTATCTCCAAACAACATGAAAATCGTGCCACCCGTCCTCATTTCTTTGGGGGACAAATCACGCGCACGACTCATGTTCCAATCGGATTTGAACATTCGCCAAACATGTATGCACTCAAGTACGCGAAAAAGTATCTCCATACTGTTGGGACACTAAAAAAAGCAGAAACTTAGTCGAACTTACTGTTTATCCTGTTCGTAATATCTAGCCGAATCGACATACCAACAAAGTTACTCGTAACATGATCCCATATGCAGGCACGTTACCATATGAGAAAATAGTCAGCGAAAACCTATCCCCTCTAATTGCAGAAGAGTTTTTGTGGCAAATACCAATGAATTGCTCCTTTTTATGGTGCATGTAACACAGCACAGGAATTTTTCCCTACTTTCGTTTAAGATTTAAGCCATTCGCGAATATTAAAAGCCATTTTTTGCGTCGTGGTATTTTTAGTTACGTCGTAAAAAGCTTTTATTGTTTGTAATCGAACAGACTTAGCGATGATTTTAGCACCAATTTAGTTTATTATTTAATTTATAATTATTCAGTATTATTTGTCATTTGATTAATTTTTTAAACTCTTAATTCTCAATAATAATTCTTAATGTTGATGCTTCAGGATGTCAAATGAGACATTAAAAATATGGGTCACATTGAACATTTTATTTTATTCAAAGTGTTATCCATTGCTAGTCACTAAGTACTCCCATCTTTCCGGTGACTTAATATGTCGAAAGAATGCTTCAGTTTTTGAAGATACTCATAATTCAGATGACAGTTAAAAGATGAAAAAAGATGACAGATCGATGACAGATCAAATGTCAATTATCAGAACAACTGATTGATAAAAATTACCATTTTTGCTGAATCCAGCGATCATATTAGGACTTCACAAGTGAGTGTTTCTTAGTAAATTTTGAAGGGCGACGATTTTGTTTTCCAAGACAACCCTCTTAGGAAATGGAAAAGACAAAATGTATTTCGCAAGACATGTTTCCCAAGATATTCCTGATGAAAGTCCTTGTTGTGCATGGCCAGAATATTCCGCCAATATGATTTCAACTTGCTTTGAGCGTTCCTTGCGTTGTTTCTTAACGACGTATACCTAAAAATTTATGATCTTTTTGCACCGTTCAAAAATATGTCAAATGTCTTGTATAACAAAAATAACAACCGGGAAATTGGCCAAAAGATCTCAAAACCAGAACTACAGCGCAAAGCAGCTTAGTAAGGCAGCTACAAAGACAAAGAATATCCAGAAGGCAGACGATTTTTGGACCTATTGTAAAGGACTTCTTCTGATGGTTTGTAGGAGGCTGAAGTTGACAAACCTTCTCTCCACCGAAGGCAGACTATCGAAGGAATTGTGGTCGTAAACTCAGCGTTGTGTGATGTATTTCAAAAAAACAAAATATAAATAATAATAAAATAAATATTGGGGTAACCGAGAGGTCACGCCTGCAGCAAAAAAAATAATAAGGTTAAATAGACAGGATTTCTTGAAAGTACAAAGGCCGCATAATGGCGGCCGAAGGAAGTTACTTTTAACCGGCTAGCTCATCGCGTGGGCGTGGGGGTTCAAGGAGATTATTTATGCCCTGATCCTTCCATGTAGCATACACACACACACACACACACAGAAAGGGTTTACTCTTTCATATTAGACTAAATAAATAATCAAATAGAAATTATCTCAAAATGAATAAGTAAGTAAATATAAAATATTTAATTTACAAGAATTGTGTTGCGCTGATCCTCCTCACCTATGTTCTATTTCGGGACTTCATTTGAGCGTATAAATTATGCTGCGCTGCGTTCATAACGAGTCTCCACCTCTGGAGCAGATTTCTGGACTTTACTTGCTTCTGCTGCGCCAATTCTGACCACCCCTGCTTCCTTCAACACGAATCTCCACCTCAGCTTGATTTCGGGACTTCACTTGCTTCTGCTAAGCTGATGCTGACCACCTCCTATCTTCTTGCTGTTACTATCTTCTAGCCATCGATCTTAAACAATTTGTTCGGGTTTTGTGATTCAAAGATTTTGCGACTCGAGGACTTCTGGGGCTAAATACTTTAAACAGCTGCTAATACTTCCTAGTTCTCTTTATTATCCATATCTTTCCTTATCTTTATTTATAGGGGATTTCTATCTTTCATTTTCCATTACTTGATACTGGATTTCTATACTTCATTTTTCCATTCTATCCTTCTTATAGCGATATCTGCACAACAAACAAGTGAATCATATCAATAGAAAATTTCTTCCCAAAAACATTACAAATAATTTGTTTGTTATTTTTTCTTTGTACTGAGAAAATTTTTTTTTAGACTATTTTTCTGACATTTTTTTACTGAGACTTTTTTTATTTATATTTTTGTTTGTTATTAATATTATTTCACTAAATATTACTTAACACCCAAATCTAACTATAAATGTTTATATATTAATTTTTTTCTTGGTTCTATTTTATCAATTTCTTCATTTATTTGTATATATATATATTTTTTGGTTTGTTTTTATGTCGCCTACCCATTGGAATACATAACAGTTGGCTTTTAAATATGGATATTGCCCCTAGAGAGGGATATACTCCCTCATGATGGGCCGGTATTTCCGTACAAGCACAAGGGATTATTCGCGAGCTTCTGAATAAACAAGTCTTTCACCAGTGTTGGTGTTCTTTTATTGGCGCTTGTGACAGACACAAATTTTAAAAATGAAGTAAACGTCAGCTGCAAACATTCCTTTGAGACTACTGAACCGCAAATTTTCGCTAGCCAAGATAATGCAAATTGGGTAATACACATGATCTACGTATTCACAATTCATTGTCCTTCTTCAGTAACGCTCTGGATTTGGCAGTCGTCACGTCTAAGAAACCTCAAGCTTCCACTTCGACGTTTTTACTCGTTTTAACGAGTCCCGTCAGTCTCTGTATAGGGCAGAACTTTGGTCATGGTATGACATGAATCGTGCCTAATTGCAACTCATCGTTTTTAAATTTTTATTGTTACGATCAGGCCACAACTGTTGTCGATACGCTAGGAGATATGGAAGCTGATCAAAACCTGCCAAGGAGTTATAAAACTCGTGCAGATTAACCTTGTTTCAAAGTAGTTTTCTGGTTCTAACCTTGTCCTTGTAACTTTGATTTCTACAGAACTTCAGCGATGAGCCAATTTAAAGGCACCTCCTTTGAAAACTAGATATGCACGTCAAATTGATGTGGTCAAAATCAGTCTTGCCCTTGATAATTTCTAGGTGGCTGATAATCTTATAACACACCATTCTCCGGATAATCCAGAAACAAGCAAACACTGGTTCTGTTAGGATTAGAACCCGGCATTGAGGATTCAATTAGAGTCCGAAAGCCGAGGAGCCCTAAGTAGGAAGGAAGTCTTGGAAAGGCTTACCTTAAACATAAAAAAGTGCTTTACAATTGATGCCAACTTTTCAGCAAACCTGAAACTTATATCCTGCTTTAAAATAGCATGAACGCTCTTGTTTGTCCTTATTTTAGCTTTGTACACTTATTCATGAAGTTGAAACTGGAAGTTGTGCAAGAACAGATTTTGTGTGCCTCCTTCGTCTTTTTTACACATGAAAATATAATTAGTTTTAATACTCTTCGTGACCGTAATAACTAATTATTAATTTATTAAACAAGAGCCATGTGTACCATGTGATGCCAATGCAAGACATTCGATTTGGAGGAACAGCAAAAATGATGAGGTGAATCCTCATATGAATTCATAATTCTCAATAATATCGTTATTTATTACAAAACCAATGTCTTTACCTTTCTATTTAGAAGTTCTGAGAAGGAACCTTGCTTTTCATCTTTTAAGGGTCTTAAAGGGCCTTAAGGGTCGAGTAAAAAATTCGATGTTCGAACTCGATAATAAAAAGTACGAAAGATGTCAGAGTAGAAAATCGGAGTTTCCACTTTTTTTCTTTCAGACTTGCTTAGCTGGCTATCATTCAACTTTTTTTTAGTGCATGAATCACCAGAATACTTCAAGAATGCAAGAAAATAGCAAAAGTTATTCTTGTAAAGTTTTTAAATAGAAATTAAACATTAAAGACAAAAGAGGTAAGGCAGTAACAATAGAGAAAACTGTCCCTAAAACGATTGCAAAACTCGATACAAAGATGTAAACATTCCAAAAAGAATCCTTTAGAGTCCCATGCTCTGATAAATATGCAAGAAATCCACCACCCCAGGTGAAATCTGTTGACGAAGACAGTTAATCGCTGCTCTGATTTCGAAACTAGAGGACGCGGTCAATTAACCGAGACAATTTGGGGTGCTTGTTGCAAGAAGCGAAGGACCGAGAGGGGCTATAGAGTTAAGAAGACGACATTAAAATGAGGATCTAGCCAGATTCAGATAACTAACTAGGCAATAAATCAAGATCAGCTCTAAACAGAGATAAAGGCAATGTTAAAAAGTCTATCCAAGAGATCAAGAGGTCAAAAAACAGGTCAAGGTCTTATCATTGCCGATAGTGAGTGACAAAGATTCAATGTTTGGTCCCAGTACAATTTCGATTTATTTTCATTGCTAAAACGTCAGACGATAATAATGACACTATGGAACTGCTTATGCGTTGTTTATTTTTTTGGAATGCATTGACAGACGTGTTTTATATATTCCTATATATAACACTCATGGAACAAGGATTGCATCTCGATGGATGATATCGGGAAAATCTTAACAAAAGAACTTATGGGGGTCTCATGAGCATCCAAAGCTTTTCCCCAATCAAATCTCGTAGCTATAGGACATATTTACAGCTCATGTTGGAGTATACTCCTGATTAGTCCTTGCATGGTTATGATATTCTGAAAATTTATTATAATGAATCTCGGCTCAATTCCGGAAGGCATGTTGAAAAGTCATGAAAGGCCCCATCTATAAGTTGCCAAAGGAATACTCTGTCCTTTTGACACTTGAGCACGTTTTAGCAATTCTTTTGTAGAAAATTATGGAAAGAATGCCGTTTTCATAATTTTTATCTAAAGGAAACATCGAAGGTTACTTTCCTACATAAGACCTTGCATACGTTTGACCACTGAACCCAATACAGACAGTTTATCTAGACGTTCAGCCTTTGTAAATATGAACGCAGGTAATTTCTGCTATTCTGGCTCTATCCTAGAACGTCACTTCAGATAGAGGCAGAGAAATGTCTAACTAACTTGTAAGCTTCAATGTAGCAACCGAAAAGGGCCTGCTGAGATTTAGGTAAGGGCCTCACAACGAAATCAATAAAAGGAAACACATCCCCCTTAATACTCTCTCTCCATCTACAAACGTCGAAACTTGGACGGCTCCACTTTCGGCATTTGTCAGAATATTTTTTGATTAGTGCGTTACAGTCTTATACCGGAAGGATGCACAAGTACTGACATACACCAACAAGCTGACAATCTGTGTCATTTGTATATCTTTCCATGATTAGTGAAATCGTCAAGAATATACTGAGGAAATCAAATGTTATGAGCTTTGACCTAAACGTAAGATCTTAGCATAAGCGCATCACGGCATTACGGAAAACAGAATCTAATCTTTCTTGATCTAATGGCCGATAGGCCCTCGTTTCATTTGATCACCAAGTACTTGCGAATTTCGCTACATCCGAAGCAAGCCAAGCCAGACGTAAGGAACATCGCCTATAGATAAACCTTGATTGGAAAACAAATGTTGCAATAATATGCCCCAAAGCTGTTGCAATAACTCCTATAAAAGCATGTACCTAAACAAAATCCTTAAGGGCAAAAAATCATTGCCTACCTTAATCTCAGGTTAGAGAGTGAGTACACAGTTTTACCGTTAAACGAAGGGTAAGTTCAAGTGAAAAAATTTCATAGTTTTCGTCACACATCTGACAGAATACGTAGCAATCTCACTGGAATTATCAGGAGACATCGTGAAATAGTCTTAAATAAAATATATTTAAATCCTTAGTGAGCTAGCAAACCCAACAAGGCTTTATTAGAACCACGTCAACTAAGTTGGGGCCACAAAAGCATTTCTTATACATAGACTCCCTAATATAATTCTAAAAAAGTTGCCAAGAAAATGAGCTTTCATAAGTTGTTCATAAGTCTCATTGAATGGCCTCATCAAATCAACAAAGAGTTATCTTCTATCTTTAACTAGATCCCATCTTATCCAATAAGTATACACAAATTAGTCTGCAATCCACACTCGGGAAAGTTTTGCAAAGATTTATACTCAAAATAATAGCAAGCTTCGTATAAGTTAAGACCATTCTGCTGATTTCCAATTTTATTTTAAAAATCGAGATTTGACGGATCAGGAGATTTCCACGAAGCGAAGTAGACCAATGTGTCCTCAATGAAATGTTAATATTTGGAGGAAATGGATATTAAAGAAGTGTCAACCACTGCATAGAGAATTGCAAGAAACCGACTTCATTATAAATATAGAAATATTTCAATGATTTGAATTGTCTACCATGGAGGATTTTTCAACGAAATTATTCATTACAACATTCTGTTATCCTTTCTCAATTTGATCAATTCTTTTTTTGAAAGATTAGAAGTACTTAGACAATGTCAAGAAACGTGCGCTCTACAAAACCTAAATCTGCCAGCGTTCCTCAAGATTTCGGTCTAGGCTCTAAATTGGTTGAAAGTTACTGTTTTGTTGGACAGCGTTCCTCAAGGTTCTTATCTGGGGCCCACATTGTTTAAAAGTTGCAAGTGCAAGCAGTAAATGTTTGCTGACGATGCAGAACGAAACAAAATAACACTTGATAAGCTTCGCAGAGGCGTGAAATAAAGGCACTCACATAAGCTGATATAAGGAGTCTTTTGACTTACTTTCATTATGTATCGATACCGAAGTCAACTTCATCATATTCGCTAAGTAAATTGCGTTGCTAGATTTATTAAATTTTGTACTAATGACCTGTCTATAGCATATCAGCAATGCTGCTGAATATATATTCGAATTTAAATGATATTCATTGTTATCTAAATAAGTTCACGTGTTTGAAACTTAATCCTACAGAATTCAGAGAAGCTCCGTAATCTTGTGATATAACTCCGGAATCATGTTTGAAAGATATGCAAATCTCGTTGCGTTTGTCATTTTATTAAGCCATGCATCCATCAAAACAGCAGACTGCTGAACAAATCCTTAGGACTCTTTTTTGCAGAAAAACCAGCGTAAAGAGGATTACAACCACCTTTGAATTTACTTGATCAAAAATCAGTCAGGTCATCGATCCGAACGAGTATCAAATTGTGAAGGGCCACTCGCCTCAAAAATCCCTTACAGAACTGACAAATTTTTTTGTCCAACATCAGAAATTGGCATTTGGCAGTTTTCCTCAAATCGTCACGGCCACAATAGGAAGAGATCCTTCATACTTGGTGGCGTAATGTTGATCCTCGTCGTTCATTTAACTTATGCATAAATGGATCCGTCCCATTGTTGGAACTCCATAAATTTTCTCCATATCCAATGCGAATTGAAAGTATCAACTCACTCATACAGGTCGCGAATAAATAATCCTCGGTTTTGGTTTGTAATCTGAATAAAATATGCATATTTCGGAGCAACAAGGGCATCCACCATTGTAAAAAATACACCAGCCAAGTCATCCGTCGAATTGCGACTTTTTGTTTCCCAGTTAGCTGGTTGGCTCGTTTTTTGCAGCTCCTTATGCTGCGACTGGTACTTGTGCAGCTTCCATTACTTCTACTTGCGCTTCTGATGTTGCTACTACCGAAAATGAAAAGAAAAATCAAGTTTTTCGCATAACTGAATAAATTTTGCATGATGACGAGATAACGAGATGATTTTTGATGGAGCACTTGGCCAAGATGTTCCAAAGACATTCGCTTGCATAAATTTACAGGACCAAAGTGGCCCGCGGAGAGCCAAGTGAAGTGGATTTTATTTTTCTTGCTGCGACTAGAAAATGAGTTGCGAAAAATCACTGAAACCTAACTAAATAACTATTTACTCAGTGGGATCTACTATTCAGGGAATCCTTCATAGACCACACTATTTTGCATAACAATTGAGGATGTTATTTCGTATCTTTTGACCTTTCGCGATTATGGCATTTGCATGTATTTTTTCATGTTTATGGTCAAATCAGGAGACGAAAATTTACCCTAACAGGTGAATGCCTAAAATGAAAGCATTTCAAGAATCTGATCCAAATGTTCACAATTAATCTATATTGTGGGTGATGCAATTGAGCTTAAGGACAAAGTAAGGATACTAATTGAGACGTCACATTCGGAGAAACGCGAGTTGCGTTTGTCGAAGGCACATTTACGTCTGTTTGTTGCTATCAAGACAATAGCATGTAAGTATTTGCATATTATTCATGCAATTATCGTTCGTTCAAATTAAGCCTTCATGAATACTAAGTTACTGTACATACAAATGTGTTAAATTACCAGCGAATGCCTCATCAAGTGCATTTACTGATATGTATCCATATATTGCATATGTGTAATGAGGAAATTACATCCGCATAATTTAAGTATTCCGCGAACTATTGGCAGAACTTACATTTAATGAGCATTAGGGACGACTTATTTCGAAACTGAAATATGAGTATGGCTCTTTCCTCTGTTGAGTTCAATTATTTTGTTGAAGATTAAGGTCATAATTCTTGTCTTTCAAGAGTATCTTTAAGATCTCTGAGACTAATTAAGGGAGATGTCTTGTTGAGAAACCTCTAAGACTAATTAAGGGAGATGACTTGTTATTCATTTTATTAAATGATTTGCTCAGGTCGATCAGTGTTCTCTTAAGGATAATTGCCCATAGTGGAGGACCCACCTGAACTCTTTCTACCAGTAAAGCATTCTCTCTTCAAGGAGTAATTATGTTTACTCGATTGCAAACACAGTGTGTAAACTCAGGTTTACGAACGGTAAGAAGTTAAAAAGTGTTCTTAGTCTGAAAAACATTCGAACCGATACAGAAAAATTCACCTGTATCCTTTTTGGGCTAATGATTTCAATCGCACTTCCTCACGTTCCAAGTACGACAACACCCTGCCCTAAAGACATGTCCTATCTCCGTAATATCTTTAGAAAGAACTGTCTTAACGGAGAACTTTGACAGGAAGTCTTAGTCACATTTCTTCGGATAAGTACTGTTTAGTCTTGTGGTACGTGCCATACGGTATGGAATACTCCTCTTAGAAAAAGACGAATGGGACGAATAGGGATTACTAAGATAGCGTCCAACCTCCCTTTTGTACTATATAGTGACTACAGATTCTCTCTATTGTAAAAAGAATTACTTGCAAGTCGAAGTATTTAACATCGGAACATGCCTTATTGGCCTAATTCCAAGGTTCCAATACACGGGGTTGAAATTATGTGTCAACCAACAACCGTAAGATCCGAAACAAGTTTCAGTCCCAGGTCCCAATTTTATTTAAGCTTTCTAGATTCCTGAACACAACTGGTGAATGCTCGCCTTACTTTTAAGCCTTCGTAATGAAACCGTGATGGTTTGACAGTAACCTGACAGCTGACAATAACCTGTCATGGGCGTCCCCCCATTCCATTGTTCAGAAAAACCTCTGATCAGGTTCCGCTTTTCTACAGTCCGAAAAAAATTTTCAGTTTTTGCTCCAGACACAAGGGACTGATTTTCCTTCCTCAAAATGATTGTCTGCGCCTATAGCCCAGACAAAGTCACCCCCTTGCGTAACTCATAGTCCTATATCAAAAGTCTATAGGGTCCGGATTAACAACAGTCACAACATGAACATGAAAATTTCGAATACATTTTGCTACGACATTTTTGACTTCCAATTTTAGCAAGTGTAGTAGTCTCGCATACATCCCATCAACAAAATCGATATTGCAATGCGAGCGTTTGGAACTGCCGAATACATTTAACATCACATCGTCTACATATAACAAGACACTTAGTGCGTTATATTTAGTATCCTAAGTCATCTGTCGGTTTTACAACAGTACAAAACAGGTATCGACTTTCACATGCAACATTTTTTTCAACTTTTTCTTCAAATCACTTGCACATCCTCGCCACGTCTAGTCCGTCTATTATATTTTCCTCTCCACCGGGATCTTTACTTCTTCGCATCGAATCATCTTAGCAACTGTCACACATCGGTTCGGCTTTCTTCAATTTTCTCTCAGTACGCCCCAGGTTCGTTAGACATTAGGCAACACCTTTTGACGAAGTCAACGATACTGATCCCAGTCCGAACATCCCAACTAGTCCGCATGCCACCCTTCATTGTTCTCCTCGTGGCTTCAGTCATAGTCATGCTGCTACTTTTCATAAAATCCATCCTTCCAACCGCCAACTCATTACATCACTCGCCCTCACACAGAAGTCTTCTTCTTTAACAGATCAGTCCATTAGTACGTCTGTCTTCATTTCAAAGTTCAATATAGCTTCGAACCCAGCTTTTGTTTACCATATTCGGCGTCATTTCGACTTATTTGGACAACGAGCTCCCTCCATTCTTACCCCTCACTTCACAGAGGCGTAGGACTGGCATGATGGAGCCCAACGCAAACTCATACCAAGGCGTGGTTAAACGCGATGTACAGTCTACCTGTCGTGTGTACCCATTTTCTTGCAACAAAGTTTGGGCAGTTTTCAACTCTACCCTAAAAGCCTCATTTTAACCACCTTCGCTCCACAGAAAGCTGAGAGGCTCGCAGAAAGAAGGCAGCGTATGGCCTGGAGGGGTTAGATGGTGAAATATTCAACTCCAACCCCTTCACCGTCTCACAATTTTTACTGGCAACAATGAGTGCGAAACCCTACTAAGATCGTCAACCTAAGCCTTAGAAACACACATGGACTTAGTTTTCACCGCACCCGTTATTTGAGTTGCCTCTCCTAATGTTGGTTATGAGGCGACTGAAAGTTATTGCCTGTGACGCGGCCTTGTACGGTATTATATTGATTAGGACATCTTCCAGCTAATAATCAAACAAGTCTGAACATTACCTAATCCAGACAGAAAAACCATGGGGAACCCACTCTTTGTACAAAATAAGACCTAAATTGAACACACCGTCGGTGGATCCACTAGTTCTTTTGACATTGCATCCTATCACGTTTAAGGCACTCAAAATAATCTACAGAAATTTCAAAAATGAAACAAATCATTTTGCAATTTTCGCTGACATGTATCTTGAAAAATTATCTCACCTGTATTTTCAAGCATTTGGATCGATAAAACAGTCCGAGCCAGTTTTAAGCGTGTAGTTTTCATGGTGTTCACAAAGTTGCGGGTAAGCAAGTTTATTCGCTCTCTGTAAAAGCGTGAAAAAAAGCCTCAAAAACGCAAGTCAACTTAAGGTCTCATTGCCAATCGTCATTGTTACATATACTGTCATAGCGTTACCTTATATCCTGTCAAGTGTACCTGTCAAGTCATTAGTTAAACTTGATACTTTAGTCTTATAGAATTCTTCCATGCTTATTGAAATAAATTATCCTGGAATGCATCAACAAGTAAAAAAAAAATCCCATAGATTTTCTGAAAAAAAAACGAAGGAAAAAGGATTGCATTGATGCAATCTAAAGGACTAGTCTGCTTAAATTTTGCAAGTTTTCGATTATGTTCAAGTCCAGATAATCTTGTGGTCCCGAGACAACGTTCAGATTTTGAGACTATACGAGCGTTTTTCTTGTTGGAAAATGTGATTTTCATTAAATATTTTTTCGGCGTGACACGTTCGTTACTAACGGATAAGTGTAATCAAAAACTTTCGACATTAAGTTGTCCACGAACACGACATCCGTTTTGCTACTAACCCCAGTCCACGAGAGGCATGAATTAGAGGCTGCTTCCACAAATCGTGAAATAATATAGTAAACCATTAGGGCCGTCTAAATTGAACCATTTTTCGTCAGAAAAAGGCTCTCTCCAGAATTTGTTCGTCCACTGAAATTAATCTCATGGAAATTGTAAACGAACGTCCTTATGTGTCTGCAACAGTGGTAGCTTGAACTTCAACTTCTTCCGCTGTAAATCCCGGACTTCCTGGAAAGTACGTTGAACATCTCGTTGATTGGTCAGTTATTCCACCTGTGCACTGATTTTTCTTGACGTCGAATTTGAATCGACTCACAAAACGGTCCGCTTTTCCAGTGCGGCAACAGCTGGCTGTCGACTTACAGCATACTTCTCGTTATATTGACCAGGATCCTTTAGTTGTGATCGTTTAGTTGAGATTTAGGAAATTAGTTGGGATCGCTGTGTGACTCCTCTTCCGTATCTAGGTGATTTCCAACATAGTTTTTTCATCCGTTTTTTAGGAACGTCGACATTGGCAGCACTAACTCATATAACAGATGATGGACTAGATCTGTCAAAGTATATCTCTCTAATGAATGTACGCCGCCATATGTAATAATCAATTGTGTGTGTCAACTGACTTAACAATAAATATCATTGAACTCGTATTTCCACCGTTTTCATCATCGACTAGAACAGAAATCAAAATTTTGTTAGCAGGCTCACTAGCTTTGTTTCTGTTTCAGTTTCCTTTAATTTCTTGCCTTGCGGCATGATTTATTATTTTTCACAAAAAAAAACTTTGCCTTGGATAAGCTTGCTCTCTTCGATCTTCTTTCTTTAAATTTATGTCAAAACCCTTCAAAATTTAGTTACAAAAAATAAAGAAAATAATGTGTTGTAATATTGGGGCGTTTTTGGAACGCCCATCATTAAAAAATCTAGGTACCGTGACAAGTAACTGCAGGAGGTCAATGATATTTTAAAGTTTCGTACAGATGATGTTTTCCGAAGGGACGCAACGCTAAAATGTGACTGTGGCCCAATCAAAGGAAATAACGGGGAACGATGGAATGTTTCAAAGACAAAAACTGTTATTTAACACTTTATCTCAACCCTCATGAACTGATTATTCGAAATACTCAGTTTCTTTTTACCTACTCAGTTATCCTTCAAATCATTAACCTATGTGCTATGTCCTGTCACTGTCAATCACGGTCCGCAGACTGCCTTCTCTGCCCAGGGGAAAGGGACGACGCATGTCACACGTTCTTCAACTGTAAAAGGTGGATCAGGATGCGGCAGGACTTGTGAGAGGAAATGGGAGAGCTTTCTCGGGACAATCTAGTTGGAGAAATGGTGAAAACTTTCAACAAATGGACCTGAGTGGCACATTACTCTCGGGCAATACTTACAGCAAAAAAAGTGAGCATGGATAACCTCGGGTGCGAGGTCTAGGGGGTCTCCTTTCCAGCAGTCCTCCTCCCGCTAGAGGGAGATTTCTCTACGCTGACTGCGCCCTAGGGCGAAGTAAATAGAGGGCTAGCCCGAAGTAATGTGTCAAACAGTTCCAGGCTAGAGTCTCTTGACAGGGGGGGGGGGGGGGGAGGGTGTTTAGTGGGTAGTCTGGTAGCATGCGCTCCTAGGAGTCCGATGCTCCGGATACGATTTGTGGTACAACGTGCAGATGATAATTTAAAAAATTTGACCATTGTGACAAGCTACGTTTAAAACGGTCATCTTTAATCGATGACGACATTTTTAAGACTATTATAGAGCAAGGGTTCTTTTTGACAACATCGGAGATCGTAAAGAAGCTGATTTAAACTCAATAATCCATTCCCGCCCATATTCAGAAGCTAGGATTGGTCTATAAATATTCTAGATGGGTTCCTTATCAATTAAGTGCGAAACGTTTGAATGACCGAGTCAGCATATGCATATCTCTGCTTGCTGGGGACAAAAAGGAACATTACTTGGACTGGATGATAACTGGTGATGAAAAATGGATTATATACTAATTCATAGTGAGAAAAAGAGCATATTGCGATACCGAGATGAAGAAGAGATTGTTGTGTACATGGTGGGAAATCTCAGGACCAATGCATTCAGAGATTTACAAGCCGAATGAAAAGCTGAATTCGGAGAAATGCTATAAGCAAATGGATGATTTAAATAAAGCAATAAGAGAAAAGAGGCCGGCGATGTTCAATAGGAAGTGCATCATACTGCATCATTATAATGCCAGACCACATGGTCCTTTGGCGACTCGTGGTATGATGATAGATTTGATGGTGATCATTTCAGTTGATAGATGAATGCACATACCTGTGCCTAACTTATACAGTAACAACTCAGACGTAAGAAAACTTGAAGAAGAGACCATGGTTAAGTCCATTCTTCCTGGATAAATTGAATGTCCGTTACGAGTGCATTTTAAATTAAAATCGCTAGCTATCAAAACATTTCAAAGAACTTCTTTTTTCCTTCTAGATCATGATTAAAATGTTGATAGCTATTGGCTATGGTCGTGGTTCGTGCACACTTACCATAAATTAAAATAGAAACGCAGAACCAATTATTCAAATTAATTGTATGCATAATTAAGACACATAACAAACGTAAATCGGTAGGTGAATCAGTAACGAGCATCAATTAACATCTCGATTGCACACAGTAGGTAATTTTCTTTGGCATTTCCATCCTGCATGAAAGGATGCCGATTTTGAGATATAACAACAAATTGTACATAGAGGTTAGTGATTATGAGCGGAAAGTAGGAGTTTGTGGGGCAAATTAAAGTGCATCTGGGCAACATATCATAATCCTTTATTCACACATAGAAGCAATGAAGTATCTTGTTCTCCAACGGAAGAAGTGCAGTACCATCATCTCATTTTTCTAGTTTCGTAAATCATTCAATGGATTGAGTGATATTTTCTTTCACTTACTATGTTTCGCAGGACTCTGCGCTATTACCTATTCATGCTCTACAAATTCGCAAACTAGATATATCTTTGTAGCTAATTGAGTTTCGTCAGTCCTTAACTGAGTTGTTCGTGTAAATGCAGATCGCGTCCGCCTATCGGTTGGAACAGCTTAATCAGCATTTGGAGTCAGAACCTGATTCAGGTTCAGCGTTAGCTGACCATACTATGTGTCAGGTTTTACCCTGAAACGATTAAGTGATCGAGTAATAGAGACATTGACAAAACCTCCACCGATTCATGACTGATAATTATCCTAATCAATTCAACAAGTTTGAAAGATTGCTGCTTGCCACTGTTTCAGGTGTCAACCAGCCCTAATAGAAGCTGAATGCCTGCAAGATATAAGTAATTGCAAGTGTATAAGGTCATTATTCCATTAAAATTCAGCAAAGAAACGCATGTGTTGCTTGATGTAGGAGGAAAATGAAGTGGTTACCGGTTATTTTCCAGATATCTGCTAGTTTGTATCATATCTTATAATGCATATGGTTTGTTGGAACCATTAATCGCCATTAGAAAAGATAATAGCCAGTTTCAGATTACCTCACGATCAACGACAAAGTTTGCGACATAAACAGGTTGAATTGTCGACTCAGATGTAGTGAATGGGTTTGGCTTGAAAAAGTTGAAAACTATCCTGGAAATTATTTTTTTAAGCAAGGAATCCTTAGAGGCTATTATAGAATGGTTTCGTCTGAGAACATAAATCACTGAAAAAACAACTTTATTTGCACATTCTATTTATCACTCAAATAACTGTAGCATTATTTTGATAAAATTTAAGGACTTGCTTTCTTCTGCAGTTTTTCTATTTCTTCTGAATACACAGGCAAGATAAGTTGCTGAGCCTAGTCCGTAAAATATTTCGTAAGGCATCATGAGAGCCAAAGCGGACTGCCTTCGAAAATCCCACCAACTTGGCGAGTAAATGAAAGTTTCTAGGGTTCCGTCATTTCAGATACCCAGAACTCAATTTGTCTTGGAGAATATGACACCATTGGTCAGCAGCCTGCGCCTGCCGTATCGAATCCCGGTTCGAAGTAAGTGCAATATCTCACAGTAAGCCTATCGCTATTCAATCAACGATTACAAGCGAAACACCATTACAAACGCAGTCCAGTGCTCAAACTATGTTTGTCATTTTCAGTCTTTTGGAGAACGCGAATAGTGCCATTTTATTGATTGGTTCGAGGGCTTTCGACTGATGTGTGCAATCAAAATCCCATCAATAATAAGAATATGGTTCAAAAGCTCATCACCATCTTAATTTTATCAGCTAAGAAAAGCCAATGTGGCTCTCTTTTGCGTTTTTTCAAATACTTCTTTTTCTTCGTAGCATACCACTCTCTCTTGGGCTTTCGGTTCCTAAAGCAAGGGCCTCCAGCTACCTCAGTACATTTCTGACGTCCTCCAATTTTGAAGTCCTATCAGCGACGAACTGTATTCGTCAACAAAGACGGACCAGTGCTTCCTAAGCTTACCCACTGGTCTCTTCCCTTCAGTTATTCCAAATAATACCTTCTTGGGTACATGCTGTTTATCAATAAGATTTGCGTGACTAGCACATTGCAGCTTCCGCAGGCTCGTCAAGAATTTCATACAGCTGATGGTTGCATCGAACCTGTCTAGGAGCCGCTTTAGAACCTGTCGCTGAAAGGTTTTCAGTATGTTTACGGATACTTAAGTAAGAGTTCACGTTTCACACCTATACCATAGCATCAGTCTTATCACAGATCTCAATGCTTGGAGCTTTGTTTTCCTGTGTATGCTGTTGGTCTTCTTAATTGTTAGATTTGAATTAAAGGTTTTATTTGCGCGCTGTACTGTTCAGCGTTTTTACGATCAAGATACACAAATTCGCCCACTGTACTCGCAAACTGTGATATTTTGGGTATTTGAGGTAATTTTCCTCGACTGCGTTCTGAGGAAACCACTATCTTTCTTGCAACCAAATTTATCACAAACAGTTTCATGAAAACAGTTCTTGAAATCCCAGAAAATATTCATTGATGCAATATTTATTCGCCTACCCCCAATCAATATTCCTTAACATTCAATAATCCTTTTCGAGCCATGATAAAATAATTTGTTTTTTCCTAATCTTAGATCTGTCTTTGAAATATCGACATCCCCCTGAAACAATAAAAAAGCAATTGAATAAGGATGAATGGCAGATGCATTAGTTGGCCCTACCGTATCGCGACTAGTGCCAGACTAAGCAATATTATCATTGATAACAGGACTGTGGTGTCGGTGGAGGAATGCGCTCGCTCGTCAACGCAAAACTCTCATTTTCTACAGCCTGCAAGACCCGTTTTATCTCAGATGCAATAAAGATATCAATATAATGACTCAAAATTAGTTCAGTCGCTTTGCTTATTTGCTACTTTCCTACTTTTCATATTTTGGTTTTTTGCTACTTACCAAAATTTTCTTGAAATAATTATTTTCAAAACTTACTGAAAAAGTCAAGTGCTAGTTCTTGCAAATGAAAAAGTTCTTTGAATTAATTTCTCTTAACTATTTTTATTGGGAGGATACAACCAATACAACTTAACTCCGTGCTTTGGCAAAACATTTGAAATACTATTCGAAAGCAAAGTGGTAAGCTAGATCCTTTTATGGCTTTCCATTCCCAAAGATCTTTTTCATTTCTGTGTCCATAGGATTGAATAAGCAAGATATTCAAACCATGCTCATGGGGATTTTGGAAAAATTCAGTGCTTTTACAACCTTTCTCAATTTTCAACCAATCCCTATGTAAACGGATAAGACGACTTTCAAACATTTCATCTTGATTTAATTCTTGTGAAAACGAATTACAGCTGAAGCTTGAATCATCCATAAGACTTCCAAAATTTTCAATTGTCCGCATTGGCTATACTAAATATTTAAGAAAAACTTTTGTTTTGTAGAGATTACCTAAAGAGAGGATTTACGTACGGATTACCAATAGGTGTGGCCATATTTTGAACTATTCGCAATAGGTACACTAAGCTCTCAAAATCTGAAAACCATTGTTCGCTTAGAGGCTTACGTCGGAGTTGGTCAATAGTGATCCTTTTAACATTGCGCGTCTATTTTCCTATTTTTGTAGCACATAGGTCTGTACGGTTCCACGTACGGTTTTCAAGTTGACAGGGGACGTGTTAAGTGGGTAGTCCAGAAGCATTGCGCGTCGGGGAGCCACACCCTTAGGCCATAAACAAATTTCACTTCCCAATCAAAAAAAACCCTGTCAAAAAAATCTGAAAGCTGTCAATTTTTGCTGGGCGACGTGTTGATATCTTAGATTGGCCGACTATTTGCTGATGAAAGACTAAACTTAAAGTCTTAAACTAAGGACTGATGAAACACCAAACGAACCAAACAAAAGAACTTCGAATTAGGAGTCTAAAGGACAACGAGTTGTTATTTGACGAAAGAACCGATTGGCAGGGAGTCTCAGTACCCAACAACGAACTCACACAACTTTTTCGAGCACCAGAAGTTATTGTATATATTCTTGGCCTTTTTCATTGTAACGCTGACTGTAGAAGGATCACTGGCTATTGTAGAATACATTTCTCTTTTTCTAACAAGTTAGACATACGCATACTGTTCTTCTTATTAGTGTGTCTAGCGAGCTTAAACATATTTAAGGGATCATATATTCACTTTTCGTATGGTCTCAATTCCAGTGAAATATTCATTTTGGCCGCTACTGCCGTCTGGCTTTGGTTTGCACAGGACTAGGCTATCTTGAGATTGCCAAGCTTCGTAAACCCACTGCCAGAAGCCTGCAAGTTGAAAGGATTTTGGATATAGAAGAATCAACTTCAACAGTATTTTCCACGTCCTGGTCACTTCACACATCATTATCTGTGGTTTCTTTCTCCAATTAGATAATTTTTCATTGATTTTGCCAACATTCATGTTCGAGTGAGAACAAGAGAGCATTGCGGGGAATAATTAGAGAAAAGTTCTTGAGAGGAATGTATTGAGCAGCAGAACATGTTGGTGGCAACGAGATCTCACACTTTCGTAAGTGCTCTTCCAAGTATCGAAACTAATGAGTATTGCTGACAGCACATTATACCGGAAGGAGTTTCTGATTAAAAATCTAGAAAGTGACGTTTTAATGAATTCAGAGTTTGGTATATGATAGCTTGAGAAGATCCTACCAAACTGACAGTTTGCGTTGATACTGGTCTTTTTGTGCCCAATCAATCCATCCTGGCCACTTTCTCTGCATAAGATAGTATTGAGGCCAGGTCTTGTTTCATGACCTTCCTAGCAACTGTACCATTTGAATGGCTTTCACATGTGTAGAGAGGCTAGAGTTCAGGATAAACTAGGAATAGGAATTGCATCCATTTGGATGATAAAATAAGTGCGTTTGTATAAGGACCATCATCACAAAAGGACCTATCTTCCTATTCCTCCCCTATTTTTTGCTGACATCTTTGTAGCAGTTGTAGTTGCAGCTTTAAAACCACAAAATGGTACTTTACTCGATCCAGGTTACGGGTTCTTGAATGGCATAAGCGCTTCAAAAAAGCATAATATGACATAAAAGATGGACCCAAATCCAGGGGTCCTTTAAATTTGAATATGGAAAACAGACAAAATAGACGATAACTTACGTCAAGCATAGAGAATTGACTCAACATATATCAGAAACATTCAACATGTGAAAAGTACGCTTCAAAATGGTGCCAGAGAAACACATGTCTGAACAAAAGAACTTACGAAATGAAATTCGTTCTGGCATCTTCAGAAGCATCGGGAAAGATTTTCATACGGCGTATGTCATGTAGTAAGTTCGGTTCGGCCGTCACATCCGTTTAACACTAATATGCAAATCTTCCTTGACTTTTTGTGTCAGGGCACGTCTCACGATATGAAACTAAAATAGACTGCATGAAAAGGTCAATGAGCAACTTATTTTCAAAAATGAGTGACGTGTGACAAACTAAAAAAAAAACGTTCAAACGAGGAATCAGCAGAACTAGACAACCTGAAAAATTATGAGGCGTCTTTTATTAAATTACAAATTATTATTTATTAGCCATCTATTTCAGCATAGGCCATTATCTTCCCACACATTGTGCTGAACAAGTGGCCCATCCTGCCGTCTAAGAAACGAATGTGAGTCCCCGATCTCTGTCTTCGCCAAATATTCAATTCTGCTCCTTTAGCACTTCCCAGCCGATTCTTAGTTTCTATCAGCATTGACCTTAAGGATATGGATTTATACCCGAGCATATCGAAGATTAAGAATTAAGTAGTTCAAAGGTCTAAAAAGTCTAAAAGTAATATGAGTATGACGATCTAGGCATCATGACAAGGATCATGTGGCATCATTTAGGTATTTTTGATATTTTTGTAACAAAAACTCTTCTAGCAAGAAACAATCTTTTGTTGAGTTGTAGAAATGATAATGCCATTACCAAATTGTTGACTGAAAAACGACAATCTTAAGCTGTCAGTTGAAGTTGTCAAAATTTTTGAACGAATTTTAATTAAAATAATTGATCTAAGGTATAAGCATAACATTTTAGGGTATTGTCTGCCTGTGATACTGTCAAAAAAAACAATGCATGAATCGTCTGTATATAATTGGCATAAAATGCTGAACTATCTTATTCTAAAGCCTAACTCCTAGTGAAGTCTAGTGATCTCAAAATCAAACCAACGACATGAGCGTTTCGTTCAAACAAATTATTTGTACATATCCTAGTGCTATCAAATACAAATCGATACGTTTCAATTGCAACCACGTAGTGACTACTATACACCGAATGTTCCTTGCCAATCCCATGAAAAAACTCCAAATCGAACTCCTCCGATTTAGGAGCGACCATTAAAAGTTGGTTCCGTTGTCATGTTGTTTTCACTGTGGCTCTTCAATGCAGCACCATATGCGTTCTTCAAAACTGCAAGTCGCTGAGGTATGTGAATAATTCGCATCAAACAGATTCGCGATAAGTGCGACAAAAAGGGTCTGTTTCATCGTAATAAGTGCTCCAGCTTTAATGGCATTCTCATCGATTTTTGTCACGACTTTCGTGTGCAATGCATACAATCCCTGTTCAATTGAAACTGTTTCATTTTTCGCCCTATTAGCCTCCGGAGTATGCGAATGTGTAAGTTTGGGGTTGAGTTGTCAGCGAGCATTACCTCATTCATTGCGATCCTTACGCCAGTTAGTTACCAACGCAAATTAAACTAGAGGAGCGTGAAAGAGTCGAGATTCGAAAAATCTAAATTAGTATCTCCATTAGTATCTTTCAATCTAGATGCACTTTCGCTGAACAACTGAATTCTGCACCATGGATAAGTTCCCAAAGAAAAGACAGGCTGGTAACACTTCCGGGAATGAGGGCGCGAATATCTTATCTGAGGTCGCTTCGCCAAGGCATACATCGCGAAAAAAGCATGTGAAGTTTTACACTAGACTGACTGGAGAATAATGCAATTAGGAAGGTTAGCTGCGCTGTGATGTTGGTTGTTGCTCATTCAAGTCCCAAGGATAACGACGATGGCTATGACGACGAGGATGATGATGATGATGACAGTAACAATTGTCAATAACAAGCTGCTTTTTGTGCCATTCCAAATTTGCATGCTGTTCTGCATCGAAACGGCTGCACCACCGATGATAACGACGATGAAGAGGATGATGATGACGATACTGATGACAACTTAAAGGATGTCGGTGGAATAGCTATGATTGTTCATTAAGACACATCCCTGTCACGTCTTCGCCTATTTGCCAGAACAGCGGTCGCAGGAAGCTTTCTACTGTGAAGTAAACAAACTCCACCCGCGTCCTCAAGTTATGTCACGACCTTGTTCATATTGCATAGCATTTGTGCCACGTTGACTTAGACGCGCTTATTTGTTCATTGTGTTTCATTAATGTGACAATTTGTTGACGGTCATGTTTAAATCGATGACTAAATGGAAGAGCAAGCATCGAAGCAGACTCGTTGATGTCTTCGTTCGGCTGCATAGGAGCAACTTACGTTTGAAAACGTAACGTCCTAGAACCCAAGAGCATTTGCCTATGTCGGTATGAGTCTCTTTCCAGCTGAGCTGTTGATTGACCACACCACATGCTAATACAAAGGAGTACTTTTCGTTTTCAAGTGTATCACATCCTGGAAGATTGGCGACCAATACTTTCAGTGTCATGCATTTTAAGATATATTGGCGTAGATTGGCAGAGCACCCAGTGGAATTGGTAAACATGGACAATCAATGGGTATTATGTCAGTCTGGATTTATCAAGATGCTTTGAAGACATATTCGTATGCTTGGCATTGAAAAGACAAGAATTCTGAAAAAAAACACTTAGTTTTAAGAAAATTTAATACTATTCGCAACATGCGAAACTTCACGGTTTATTTGCTACGGTAAGTTTCCAAAAAATCTTGTTTACATAGATTGTTTACATTAGTTGTTTACATTACTTTAGTTGTTTGTATTAGTTGTTTACATGTTTGATTACAAACAACTAATCTAAACAACTATATTAACGAAATGTTATCAAATGTTGTTTATATTAGTTGTTAACTTGTGTTTTTTGTAGTGAATTAAGTAAACGATCAATGAAACAACTTTCTCTTCTGCACAATTGTGGTTCCAGTTTTTGTAACAGTACGATTTAATTGGATACATGTTCGTTAAAATGTTTGGAAACAGTACCATTTAAAAGTACAATTTTGGTACGATTTTAGGTAACAGTGCAATTTTATAGAATAATCTTGGTATTATTTTTAGTAAGAGTTTGATTTCTCAGTATCATATTGTTAACATTGTTGGTAACAGTACTCTTTTTGTGCAATAAGATCGGGACAAATCTCAAGAAAAGTACGATTTTTGTACAATTTTGATATCAGTATTCTTGATTGTAATAAGAAATTTTAGAAGAATTTAGGATTCAATTGTTGGTAGCATAACATGATTTTAGTAGAATTTTGTACTATTTCAAATATTGTTACCAGAAAATGGTAACAATTGTTACTTCCAATAAATTATTGCGATGGTACTGACGTATATTATACTGATAGAACTAAAGAAAACTTTACAACAATTGTAATGCAAATCATACTGCCACCTGCAACTCTTCCAAAAATTATACTGGAAACCAAAGTCAATTGTACTGATACTGAAAATTGTACCAAAATCGTACTACGAGGCACTTATTGTAAGCTATATTTGTGATGAAATTGTACTAAGAAAGTTAAAGTAAAGTCCATTGAAGTCAAGTGATGTAGACAACAAATGTGAACAACAATTTTGTTTTCCAACAACCAAGAAACTAATGTAATGAAAAATGTTGTTACAATTAGTTAACAACTACTATAACCACACTTAAACAAATGTGGTTTAAATTAGCTGTTAAGATGATTGGAAAAATGAAGCTGTTACCTGAACGTTATACAATATTAAGTAATATATAAAATATATAAATATATTAATATATTAAATATATTAAATATATATATAAAATAATATGTAAAATGTACTGTGAGCAAATGCAAAAAATGATGTAAACAACTCATGTTAACATGCCCTGCAAACAACATTTTCTTAGAAAAGTAAACACTATTAACAACAGTTGTTTGCATTAGTTGTTGACATGCTTGCCCACAAACAACCAATAGAAATATTATCTTATACAAATTTAGTAACTTGAAATTGTTTTTCACTCAAAAGTTGATACAGATTCTTTCAACCATTTTCTTTCTTTCAATCTAAGACAAAACCAAACACGTTCAAGTGAAATTGCTGTCAAATTTTGTCAGCTTAAGGTAGAGACATGAGTACCGCCGTACGGGCCAAATAATATTGATAATCAAATATAAGTAGCGCGCGAATATTTTATTTTCTCCATACTTTGTGAACAGATGTGAATTGTGATGCCTTACTTTTTTTGAATTGATAACTGTCGCATCAATAAGATAGTAGCATATGCGTATATTTCCACACACGTGGTTATATTTAATGCTCACACATGCTTAAAAATCTACTTTACGCAACATGTTTATTTAAAAAAAAAACCGGCAAAAATATAATTTTTTTATAAAACATAACATTTGACACATATTTTAAAATCATATTTCGACAAAAGTTTAAAAAATTGACAACCAAACTTTTTTCTCTTTGTATTTTGATCTGCATTACAAATAAGATTCAAACATTGCAAATTTTTAAGTACATTAATTTTTGTTGCATATATTTTTAATGCATAAGCATTTTCAAAACTTTTGTATATTGACGACAGTAGAATTTGGGTCTAACTTTGGTAGCCTCACACGTTTTTAGCAGAGCTTTGTTGCAATTTCTAATAGCACTTCGATTTCTTACCCGAATTTTTGTATTATTTCTAGTAAAATTAAAATTTCTAGTACAGTCTTTGTGCAATTTTTGCAACAGTACAATTTCGGTCGATTTTTAAGTAACTGTAAAATTCTTTTCAGAAAAATTTTTGTACAATTATTGGTAACAGTTTAATTTAGGCTCAATTCTAAGTGACAGAACAATTTTGACACAATTTTTTCTTCGAATAAATAAAACAGTACGAATTTTCTTAGTACCACATTGGTGCAATTTTCTGTAGCATAACAATTTTAGTCACTAAAAAAATTTTCTTTAAAGCAGTTCTGCTATAATTTTCGGTTGAAGCATAACTTTCCTTAGTACGTCTTTGGTACAATTTTCGATAAGAGTACAATTTTGGTAGCAATTTCGGTAGCACTATAATTTCTTAATACAGTTTTAACAAAAATCCAATAAAATTAATAATTTTGCTGTTACTGAAAAATATACCACAGTTTACTGTTACCACGAATGTACATAAAAATTGTACCATAGCTATGCTACGAAAGTTTACTACTACCAAACTATTTACCAAAGCTGTACTAAGAATTATGTTTTTACCGAAAATTCTACTTTATCAAAACTTTATACAGCTTTATAAAACTTTATCAAAACTGTACTGTAAACGAAGCTGGTATCCAAATTGTATTGAAGTATATTATACTGATACTAAAAATGGGACCAAAATAGTACTAATGGAGCTGTAATTTATGATTGTGCTAGAATTTTACTGAAAATTGTAATTAAAAAATTTAAGTAAAGTTGAGTCAAGTTAACTCAAGTCAAGTCAAATCAACACAAGTCAAGTCATGTCAGCAACTCATGTAAACAACTCATGCAAGCAAGTCATGTAAACAGATTCCTTACGTTACTAAGAAATTTAAACAAGATATGTTATCATTAGTTGTGACTGATGTACATTGAAGTCAAGAGAATTAACGTGGACACCGTGTAGTTCCACGTGGACACCATAATTCCACGGTCTCCATAGGCGGGGTTGAAATAATGCGTCAATCAACGCCCCCATCAAGATGGGGTACCAGTTCCTACCCCCAAATGATGTACAGTTGAGTTGAACGTTTTCAAATTTCTAATATTTTTCTGACGGAATTTTTTTAAATTTCGATTCCAAGAGTTTATCAACACTATAATTGTCGCCTGTTTGTTTAGTAGTGTCGATCTTGAAACGGCGTTGGCTGCCGGTAAACAAGGGGTGCTAAGTCGCGAGAAAGAGTTATCCTTCAACACTTTTAGCCACAACCCATAGCCATGTAATACTTTTAGCGCAGCGCACCTTCAGTATTCATGCAAAATCTGCTGAGGGTTCAGGTGACACAAAAAGAATTGGCTAAAGGCAAATTTTCTGTGTTTTCTGTGATGAGGAATATGGATCGCATGGCTACTAATATTCAACAAAATGGATACCTCTACCAACATTCCGCAAAAACGTTCAAATATAGAAGTCATTCCAAAACAGGTTTCACATTAATCCGACCATTCACTGAGCTGCGGTTTAGAGTATCGGCAATCACTTATTTTCTAAAGAGGGGGTAATATCGTTTCCCTGGGAACATAAGAGTACAGATTTTAAGCCCAGCCATGCTCGTTGTACACGGAAATTTACATGGTTTTGGCCACTCTTCTGAAAGGAATAAGCAGTTTTTTTGTTTTCTTTTTTGTGACTTATTTCTCCGTATGTTAGGCACGGTCTCACTTTTGGTTTTAAAAAGCAACTTTATGTAGTCCTTAGACGAGTGGGTTCCTGTGATAGTTTTTTTCTCTTCGTTTATTAGCTAGTCTGATCCCAGTTTTTTCATAATTATATTTACTATTAGAGAAATTGTGAGGCGATTTCAGACTTTCGGGATTTTCATGAAGAATTTTTCCTACTTGTCTTATTGTGCATCAAGAGGATGTATCGATTGTTTTCTCCACCTCATGAAGCACTCATTTTTTTAATCAGTGCAGGGATGCAACTTTATGACCCAAAGATGAAATTATATACAATTGTTTCTTGTGTGAAATACGTGGCGCGAAAAATTTAATTTCAAGTTTTTTGGCGACTTTTTCCTATAAATTTTATTCTTGCTATAAGGTTCAGAGCCTTTCACACATCTCCAAAGTTTATACAGCGTCACGTTTCTCGTTCGATATTTTAGGCATTTCAGGGCATTATTTAAGATAAACGGTGTCAACTATCATTAAGGAGTACTTCTTATATTATCTCACATAATCCTCCCATCTTATTACGACATTTACAGAAATAAGAAAGGCACAAAAATAAATTACCACCGTCATACCTGAACCCCTCGTACAAAATGAAAGCGCGGGACACCTGTAATTCGCGGACCATGAAGAACAAGACCAAAGTGAGAACACCTGGCACAAACTCCCGATCAAACAGGATTCAACCTAAATTTTTGAAATTTTGTGTGTGTTAGTTAATTTTCTCTCATTTTCGCTCTCAAAGATCGCTCTATCTCTATTTTTTTCTATCTTCTTTCTCTATTTTTTCACCTCTTTTATCTCTTGCTAATCGTCTTTTGCGATGGCAAGACGTTGACGTACTTCATGCACGTTTAGGAGTTTTAGACCAGGGAGTTTAGGAGTTTTCAGACCAGGGGCACTCTAGGTTCTCGAGCACGATTTTAATTGAATTATTTGAGTAATTTATTACCATTTACTTTTGTTTTTGCTTATATTCTAAGGAAAGTTCTCATATCAATTTGGGTGACAAGAAGGTTGAATTAGAAAAAGGATTCTGGTTAGAATCTGGTCTTGTTTCATAACTCTCCAAGCTAAGGCGTGAGGCTTAACAAGGTCAAATAATTCTAAATAATCTCATTCTATCTCATTTATTTTGAGGTCATCACTTTTATAGTATTATTGAATTGATAGGTGCGTTCTTCACTGTGAACTTTCCCTAAGTCTCAATTTCCATATTACTATTTGGACGAAGGTGTTCCAACTTTCGACTGGAGATCGGAAAATTATTATCGATCAAAACACGTTAATCTACTCTCAGTAAACTAGCAATAATAAGTGCCCACACCGCCTACAATCGTGACCTCTTCCGTGATCTATTGCCTTAACTATCCTCATACATGCTCATATCTGCGAGCAAACACAATGGGGAGAGGAAACCTTAAAGAAATGTTAACATTCTTCATTCCGCGATGAGGCACCATCCTTCGAATTCAATTACTGTATCTTTTTCGGAGTCTCCGATGACTTGTTAGGGATTAGTAATCATCCGCAAATAATTGAACATTGTCTTCAGGCCGAGGTCCATATCTTATTATATCCCACGCACTTTGATTTATCGTTTTTTTATTCGGTGCCGAGGTACGAGCCTGACTGCGCTGCATTCACAGGAGACATGCCCTGAGCCCATAAAGATGGTCATCAGCGTGTCTACAGGGTGATCAAACAATGGGTTAGGACAACACTAATGTGAAACTGTTACCAGTGCAATGGAAACATTCCACGCAAGACTACCCATATTCAACAAAGCAAGTGCAAACCGTGAGGAACTCCTTTCGAACAATCATCCTTGCGGCTGGCAACATCCCTCCCGACCATCCATATCATAGCGCGATTCTAACAACTGTATTGATACCATACCCGCCAAGCCGTCTTTGAATCCCTTCCGCATTTCCAAAGTCATTGGCTAGGAAAATTGATGATTAATTGTCCATTGTTCCGAGGCCATTGTATATCATACCCGCGAATATCCGTGGAAGCTTTTTATTTCAATCAAACTTTTTCCGATTTTATTTTATCTGTGTTGGCTTTCTTCCTTTCAGTCTTAGCGAGTCAACAAAGTTATCTACTTACCAGCAGATACCGAAAACAACCTTTCTGTCGATGCAATCCCGTGAATGGACGAGGAAAGTTGCATAGGACGGCAAAGGTAATAAGAAAAACTCATCATCGGTCTGGCAAGTGGGTTAGCCTCCGTTCCGAGGAGGCAACTAGAGCTACATTGTTGCTTGAGTATTCCTTTTTCATTGCATACTGGCCTCCAGGGAGCTGTTAGCATCTTTTTGGGCTCAGGCCAATCACAGAACAACGGTCCTACCTACCTTCGTCGTCGTTCTTCCTAGCGCTCTCCTTTTAAAGCTAGTGCCTGTTTATCGCTTTAGCCTTACCCTCGACGACCTGAATCTAAATAAGGCCAGATAAGGTTATCATTATTAGTTTAGCATTTGCTTTCGTTCAAAAAGACGAGAGGAAGAGTTACCATTTGCATCTCATGAATCAAATTCAAATCCTTGCATTTTAAATAGAATGATTCTAGTTACGATTTCCTTTGTGGAGCGAGGTAGCATCTATTTTCATTTGAGATTATACTTTTTTCATACAATTCTCTGCACGGAATTAAACTGGTTATTTTAAACGATATGCGCTCCGTAAATTTTTCAAGGATAGCCACATAATAGCTGAAAAGGACTTCATTCTTCGACCACTCTTGGACTCTTTTGACTTCAACTCATAAAAAGGATCCAAGAATAAACAAAGATCGGGAAGATGGAAGACGCAACAGCCTAAAAAAAACCAGTCAGAAAATTATAATAGGACTTCATCACTCCTAAACCAAAACAACACAAGGATATAAACCCAAACTAGCACTTTAGATCGAAGAGTGCTAATAGTTACGCATAATCGATTTCGGATAAAACGCTCGACTGGGCTTAACTGCTTATTAGGACTAGGATTATTATAAGCTCATTAGGATTATGATAAGGACTAGTTGCATGTAACAACACCATAGAAATTACAATATACAATCGTATACATAAGAACCATTAGAACCTAAAGTTCATGCTCAAAGGAGGAGACGCTGTATCGAAGGATTATCAAATTTTGCGCAGAATAACCTTCCATTATTGGCTTCACAGCTGTCAAACTCTTCCCTAGACTCATTCCATCATTTCATTGATAGTCCTGGTGAAAGTTGAAAGTTGGTTTTTCAAGATTGAAGTCTTAAGATCTGCTTTATATTCCAGGAAGCGGAAGGTGTCTGGAGTTCAAAGAGGCACCTAGCAAGAGAAAAGTAGAACTATGATTCAAGTCCTCCAGATCAACCTACTTCGTAATGCAACTAGGCAGAACATTCTTGACCAGATTGTGAGGGCTGATATGCTGCTGATATCTGAACAACCGCACAACAGGAAGCTGGATGGTCTGGTCTGGGATGGCTGGACCGATCTAGCATCACCGCCTTTTGGCTATGGGATAACATTCTGCTCACAGTTACCACTGCTTCATCGGTGACGGTTTTTTGCTAATCTGGTGCGTGCATCTGACTTGAGCCAGCATCTATCTTATACCAAATGAGCCAATTTCATCCCTTCAGAGCAAGCTCGATGAACTGGAGGAATTTGCCTCAACCACGCAAGTTTGAATTCTCGTTTTCGGTAACTTTAATGCCAAGACGATTACATGGGGAAAACCTCATCCAGATTCCTGAAAAAAATTAATATTAGAAGTTAAGGCTAAGATGGAATTTATCGTCATAAACCTTGGAAAAGGCCAACCTTTCGACGGAGAGGCTGCTTGGGAACCATTGCAGACGCAACGTTTGCTCCTGAGTCCTCAGTCTCTTGTATACACAAATGTTGGATACTGGATACTTGCACTCTAAATCGGTGAGCGTGCAGTTTGACGCGCAGCAATCCAACCCTCAGCCACAGTTTGGAGCAATGGTAAAATTCACTGGAGTTCTCATGAACGGTGAAACCATTATGGGGACCACAATAGGGACTAGGGAAGTCTCAGCCGAAAACATGGTGAACTCCATAATTAGGCTCATCACGTCTGTGTATGACTTCTCTATGGCTAAGCCATGACATGATAAGCCTGCTGAGTACTGGTGGACAACAGAAATTTCTAAAAAACGAGGAGAATATCACATACTTCACCGCAAAGCCAAACGTTCAAGGAATGGAGATGAGTCACATTCCTGACAGCTGGCATACAGGTCGGATTGGAAAACGACTCCGTAGGTTGATTCATGAGAGTAAGGCTCGCTGCTGTCAAAATCACATTTAGGACATCAATGAAAACCAGTCGGGCCTACGTTATAAGCTTGCCATTCAGAAACTCAGAGCCACACGGACGCCTTGTGTGCTTAAGGTGGAGAAAATTGACATAGATGTTCGGGCGCTTTTCTCTATACATCCTTTTTGTCACGGTGTTTCATATGGGGAATGTCTTGTTGTGAACCCGCCTTTTAGTGCCCTGCAAATGGAAAAGGCTGTGCAAACCTCGAGAATCAAACAGGCCACGGGATCAGGCAGCATCCCTGCGGAAGTAGTACAGCATGTGTACCAGCTTTGCCCTGATATGTTGCTTATTACATTCAATGTTCAAAGGGTATGTTCTGCCTTCTGGAATACTTCAGGTTGCCGAAGTATCTGTTGTGGATATTGAAGGACGACCTTAAAGACTAAAAATTCGTCTAGAACACATTGAGGAATCAATGAATAATGGATGTGACATCCTGGGTGGAGCAAGGTTTTATTCTTGGCCCAGACCAATGGAATATCTCGTACGTTTAGCTTTTGAGGTTCCAGCTATTGCATTGTAATATACTCTTTTTACTGATTCCCATGTAAATAAGTTAAAATCTGACAGGTTATGGCAGTTGGCATTTGGTTCGCTTCTCTTTTTGAAATTAAAAATCGTGTCGTCTGGCGATTGTCATTTGTTCGTTTCTTGCAGGGCTTGTCAAAATATCACAGAAGACCGCTAAAATTTTAATCACGAAAATGCTGTGCTATGAAATTACGATGGTAACAACAATCGACGGGACCCAACAAAAAATTGGAACAAAAGTCCAGTGTGGACATCAGCGATCTGCAGGTTGATCCACACCACTTTTTACGTTTTAAATTTGGTAAACTGCCTCTCGCAACATTTTCGGTTTCAGGGATTCCGAAGTAGTCCCTTCGGTGGCAGCTATTTCTTCCATCAATGTTACCCTGTGCTTCAACTATCCACTACGCAGACAAATCAAGGATAGTTCTTACAGCCACCTTGTTGACCAGGCAGCATCCTTGTCACTTACAGATTTCTGCAGTCACTGCTTGTGTGTTCTACGTAACTGATTTTATTTAACATATTTTTGAAATTGGTGTAGCATTGCTTCAAGTATACACAATGGGCAATGGGCACTCAATAGGACCACTTTCAAACTTCATTTTGGTATGTGTATGAACACTCTCCATTTGCTCATGTCATGTTTGATATTGAACATTTTCACTAAGCCAGAAATGTCTTCACAGTTCACAAGATCAGCAAAAATGGAACAAAGTCGTATTCTCTTTTCTGAAACCAAGAAAATAAAATGTCGGGATCTAGCATATTCTTTTCCGATAGTTTTGATTCGAGGAGCACTTTTGCATCTTCTGGTAGGTTCAAATATCTCGGGTTCAGTTCTGATTGTGTAAATAATAGTGTTTCACTTGTTTTTGGCTCAAATTCAGCATCAAGGTGAGAAACGTCTTTGACATTGCTGTCACTGTCTTAAGCTTGCAATGATTTCGCGTATGGCGACGATGGTAATGCAGTGTTCAGGCCGCGATGCACAGATAGTGTTACCGATTGCAATGTTGAATATGCCAAGTACTTTTTGTTTTTGAATTGAAGCCTCTAGTCTTGCAGCAGCAACAAGGCTCTTGTCATGCCACGGCTCTTTGCATAAAACAGAGATCAAAGGTATTTTTCTTCCTTTCTCAAAACTTTTGAAGTTCACGAACGCATATCGTACCAATTATATGTGAAATCCACTTCTTATCTTGCTGAAATATATATTATAAAAATGACTTATGAATTTGACAATATTATGTGGTTGTTTTCTCAACATAAACAGCCCAAAATGTAGGAAAAATTGCACGCAGATTTTGAGCATGATGATATTTTTTAAGAGAGCGTTACGAATAGCACGAAAGTACTGATTTTGTAGACGAAGATATCTGGGTTAGGTGAAGCTAATATTGCCACTCTTGTCTTAATTCTAGTTTCCAGGACTATAAGTGCCCACATTTAGCACTCAGTTGGATAGGTGATCTCTTTAGTCAATTATTTGTCGTAATGGTTTATACGCCTGTGTAGTATGATATGTCAAGAATAGTATTATCGTGGATATGCAAGGACACGCAAGGTAGTATTATCGTGATTGTCAATTTGTCGAAGAGCTTAAGGGCTCGGTTCCGTATGTATTTGTCAACTGTTTCTGATCGTAGCTCTATATGTATGTCTATGCTTCTTATGAACCATGGATATTCGTAGATCTTCTTGGAGTGAAGTTTCGACACGATTGAATTACTTCTTTGTTGGTTTTTGTTGAAAAACAGTACTGCCACAGAGTAGCGTCGGTCGTATAATTTGTTTAAAAATGAGGACCCTGTTTTTGATATTTAAATGTTTTGAGTTTACTAGAGGCAGTGGGATGTAATGATATCGAAAAAATCTTCGTTTTGTTTATATGTCTCCAGAATCTGTCTCCAGAAAAGTCTGCAGTCTATCGTAAATCCCAGGTATTTTGCAGTAGTTTTCCATTCTACGTGTTCGTCTTTTATCATTAAGAGTGGTGGTCTTTGGTTTGTTTATCTTATGATGAAAATATTTTGAGTTTTGTCTGTGTTGATTTTTAACCTCTCGTTTGCGAAAGTATCTCAAAAGCACGTTGATGGCTTGTTGCAGTTTTAAAGTGGTGACTTCTGCTTGTCTGGATTTATAATATATACAAGTGTCATCAGCATGTTTGTCGTTTGTGGAGAATTTTGGAGGATCCGCCGTTTAGATGTCAAAAATGGGGGGAGGGAGGTAGTCAGTGGTGATCCTTGTGGTACTCCAGCTTCGATTGGCCGCAAGTTAGCGACGTGGGTGTCAATTCTGACGAAAAGTTTTACTTTGGAGGAAAGAGCCTATCGTTCATATGATAGATAGGGGTATGTTAAGTGCATGCAGTTTAAATAGTAGTCCTTTGTCGAATGGATATTCCCTGGAATATGGAATAACCCCTCTTCTAACGATTTAAGTTGATTTCTATCTAATAACTATTACCAACAAGGAATGAGGTCTCTAGAAAATGACTTGGAAAGTCACCATTCTTTTATGATAAAAGGATATGTGGTTAAGTTACATTAGTTTTATTTAAGTTATTATTTATGAAATCTACAATATTCTCTTTTGCAACCATTCAGCGTGTTTTTCATTAAGTAATAAGCGATCAAAAAAAAAGAAGGTAAATTTGTAATTTTATTTTATAAAATAAAAGATTAATAAGTAATTAATTAGGTAATTTTACTATAAAAAATGTTAAATAACTAAAAATCCCGACGTGACAAAATTTTGTAAGTATTTTTCCTATAATGAGCGTTCTAAAATTGGCCTCAATCGGTCATAAAAACTAGATGGGGAAAACTATTGCATGCTAAAGTAATTTGAGGACAAAGAGGACTAATAGACTCAATTGGTATAAAATACCTAGAGCATGGAGCTGGTCCACCTCCTGCTGGCAAAACCAAATTTTTTGACCATTCAAAGTTTTCGGATGGTTTTTTTTTTGTTAAAATCACGAATCAGGCTTGTTTCTTTTCTAATCTGGAAGTCAGGCGCAAAAGGATTTTAATGTGGATATCAGTCAATAGCAGTCAATAGGCGCCCATCCTAAAGTCCTTTTACATCTACACTATGTAAATGTATATCAGATTCATCATAGTTCTCTGAGAACTTTAACGGATCTGAATTCAATGTTGCATTTTCACATTTTGTTTTCTGTTTTCAACTTCCTCTTAATTGCATGACACTCTTGTTGGTCGCGCAATAGACTCAGATTGGACCCCTGCGGATCACCACGAAGCAGTGGCGGCGTACAATCGGGTTATTAAGGCAGTCGTACGAGCATAAATTATGTCTTGTACAAATCTCAAGCGCGGAGGAAGCCTTGGAGGCCATAAAGTAACCTTTGCCATCATGATTTAATGTCGCGTCGCTATTATAGTATTTTATTATTGTTATTAAATATGAGAGTCTCTAGTCTGCGCGATTTGCGGGGTCTGGTGCAACTTCACGAACTGTAGAAATTCACAAATGTGCGGGTCTGAACAAGAGGAATGTGCGACAAGCTCCGCAGGAGTACAAAATTTTTTCGTAACTTTTATTGTTATTCGCTGGTTATGAACGGAGATTTACTAGATCGCGTAGGTAATGGTGGCATTAGAAATGAGTCTGCATTGGAAAAGAAAAACGCAACAACGACAATTCCATTTTGTTCAGTTCGTTGTTACAAGCTTGTGACCATTTTGTAATGTCGCAATTGGGAATTCGTTGGCATTTTTGCGCAAATTCGCTTTCCGTAGACCTCGACACTGAGTTCAAATCATGGCGGGTGCCTGTAGCGTGATGTGATAGGGATACAACGTCACCGGGAATTGTTGTTGTTGTTACTTTGTCATAGTCATCTATGGAACTTAGCTTAGCGTCATTCCGACATCGTAAGTTCCTTGCAATAGTAAATTTCATGTCAGTCCTGATGAAAGTGAGATTACTCAAACAAGAAAACCATACAAATGTACTTGCCTCTGAGTATGTCATAAGGTTTTGTTTCTACCGCGGGACCTAAACGATTTTGCTGCACCTAGATATCATGATAGTGGGGAGCAAGGGAAAATCATTGAAAGCTTGTTAGCGGGAAAATATAAGAAATAATGTATAATTATTGCACGAAACACATGTATTCGCTATTCGTGCTCGAATACGTAGTAATGTTCATGTTTCAAAAAGCGAGAAGCCTGTTCAAGGATTGATTGCTTGTAGCTATCAGCAAAGGGCAACACATTCAGCTAATATCGGTTGAACTTTTTTTTGAAAAAAAAACGGGCTAGTAGTTCCTTGGGACGTAGAAGGCTAGTAGCTCCTTTGCTGAAAAAAAAACTCAAATCGAAAGAATATCCAGCCGGACCCTTCCAAACTTCTTGAGTCTCAATAATTTGTTTGGCACACATGAAGCAAAGTTGTTAGAAACACTTGCAGGAGCTTTCGATTGCTTTCAATTCAATGCGAATCAATTAACATTTATTAAGTCGAATGCAAGTTACGATATCGACAAACTTTTATAAGATCCGTAATACTCGCAATATTTATTAGTAAAATACTACATTTTTCATTGATTTTAAGTACCATTCACATAAAATTCTCATCGTGAATTTCTGACTCGATATATTTCAGCAAAATTTCAATTGACATTTATATAGCCGAGTTCAGCGCGAAGCAATTGCAGAATATTTTCAAATAACATAAATTTTTATAGCTAACATAAAGGAGGGCTCAAGTCACGCGCTGTGAAATTAATATTGATTGTTGTTATACGTTTGAAAGAGACTGGTCATTAGGTTCAATTGGTGATTATTTTTATCAATCAACAAAAAGAAATCCAACAGGAAAATGATAAATAAAACAGTTCGAAAACATTCGGGATTAAGGAAGGCGATCCTTGAGCCTTCCAGGTTACCAAAACATTTCTTGGCTCTGCGAAGGGCAAAACATTTGAACAAACAAATTGCTTGGAATTGTACATCCACGTTGTTCACGTTTCTGTCCTTGACATTTAGAAGGATAAACCATAGTCCCGGGCGTCTTAGTTATCAGAAGGTAAAATATAAAGTTTTTTGAGTAATTGCCTAATCTATGGACTTTTAAAACATGAAAGCTCAAAATTAAAAAAGACTAATGCATATTTATCCTTGATGCAAATTTACTTAACCATCGGAATACAACGTGGAGCTATTTCAACCCCAGGACTTTTAAGAGGCGTCATATTTTCTGTATGATACAACCAAATGTATTGAATTTGACATTAACTGACATTATATTGCTGACATTATATTGGTGCATCAGTTCACAATGCCTACTACAAGTGTCTCAAATGTTCCCGGACTCGTCAAGAGCAAAGAAAACTACGAATGATTGCGGCGAAACGCATTTATTTTATTCAAAGTAGTTCCCTTCGTCCTTTCTACTCCACTTTGCACGGTCTATAAGCTATAAGCACATCATGTTTAGAATGGCGGTCGTTGGCTTTTGGAAGTCTTCAATGTTTGCGAAACGCTTTACTTTTATAGGCAAATGTAATTTTCCGAAAAGGAAAAGTCACATGGTGCCAAATCAGGCGAACACAACGAGTGGTTGATAGAAAGAATGCCATTTTTAATAAAAAAAAAATCGATTACAAGTGTTGAACGATGGGCCGGCGCATTATCGTGTAACAAACGTCAACCTCCACATTCACGACATTCTCGCCGAACGCGAGAAACGCTGAAAGCAAACGCTTCATAACATTAAGATAAAACAAATAAATGCTTGGCCTTGTGCAATGAACTCTTTGTGGACTTTGCGGACCTTTGAAATCGTTAAAATTAATCAACAATGATTTGAATTTCGACTTCTTCAAACGCGATATTTTTGGTTTGAGGTCATCCGCATGCTGCCATTCGCTACTTTGTCGCTTGAGTTTGAGATCATTTTGGGTAACACCACGTCTCGTCACCCGTTACAATGAATTTGCGGTAGTTTGGGTCCTTTTTGCGTTCCTTAATCAAGTCTTTGCAATGTTGAATGCGAAGCAATTTTTGGTTATGGGTCAGGTTGTGAGGAACGCATCGTGCACAAATCTTTCTGAGGCCCAAGTGCTCGTCAAAATACGATGAGTTGACTCATCGAACATATTCAGCTCCATTTCCATGTAACGCAATAAGGATTTTGGATTCAACGTTCATTTCGTTCAAATCTGATTTTGGACGGCCAGAACGTTTGCCGTCATCCAGCACTCTCGACACTCTTTAAAACGTTTAAACAATTCGAAGCTAGAGGTACGGGTAACAAAGTTATTGACTCATGCGTCTGGGCCACCGTTTTACCGACATCAAAACAAACTAACAGAATTTAATATTCGCGGCTTGACGACCGATAACACAAAAGTACTGTCACTTAGAGCGCAATAACTTGTGTTTTATTCGTCCAAATGTCATGAAATTTTGACACAACGTCTATTATGGATGTTAGATGAAATAGCGAAAAGATCTGAAAGATGCCACCACTAGTTTTCTTAATTTTTGAACAGTCCGAGACCTTTGAGACAGACTTTGTATTAAAAGTAGCCAGAAATTTATCGCATGAGGAAATTTCATTGGCATTGTTGGGGGATACTGGTTCTTTGTCAGATGAAAAACTGTTTCGAACCAGAAGTAGTAGCGAATCAGATCATGTTAGCGAGGCATCTAACGTATGCAGCGATACGGACGTGCCAGATGACGAAACATTTGCAGAACCATGTTTGAATAACGCACCATCATCGTCTCCACCATTTTGTCTTGGAAATGATGGGAAAACAAAATGGTTTAAAGACGCAATTACACATTTGCTTGGCTTCGAAAGCATGCTCGAGACAAGAAAATCCTAGCAGAATGTCTCGAGATCTTTTTTACAGAAGAAATTGTGGATATGGTTTTGAAATATACAAACCAGAAGATTTGCTTAAGATTGGGTAACAATCTTTCCACTTCGTCCTACAAGGAAACTTACAAAGAAGAATTGAAAGCCGTTTTTGGACTTTTGATTTCGGCAGGCTTATTTTGGTCCGGCAGACAGAGTGTAGTCAATTTGGGGAGTAAGGATGATACTGAAGTCGAAATATTTAGACAAACGTTATCCAGACAAAGATTTTCATCCTTGGTCAACAGTTTGAGATTTGATGATGCAGCATCTCAAACGGCAAGAGCTGTTAAAGATCGCTTGGCACTAATTCGAGATATTTTTGAAATGTTTGTTGAAACCTGCCGGGATACCTATAAACGGTCTGAATATTTGACAATTAATAAAGAACTAGTAACTTTTCAAAAAATCCTCCTTTCGTCAATACATTCCTTTTAAACCGGCAAAATATGGATTAAAAATTACGTTCTCGCAGATGCCAAAACGGTTTGATCGTTGATTTTGGAATTCTGCTGTAGGAAAAAGCCTAACAATAGCCCTTAAGGAGTTTGATGAAGTAGATCATTTGGCGAGATATGTATCAGGATCTGGAAAGAACCTCACAATGGATAACTTCTTCATGATCTACGTAGCAGGAATCTTAATTTTAGCAGCAATCGAATCGTGGCAGGTGAAAATGGCTCTACTAATGAATACAGAATATTAATTTCGAGAAAGACGGCGAGTTAAGAAGGGACTAAAGCTTCAAATTTATCATAAGCACAAAATGACGCTTCAATGATTCTCTTTGTGGATTCCTCATAAATGTCAGCAGTGTTTTGTCCCATTAAGAAGCATAAGAACGATGTACCCGTTATGCAGCATTGTATTAAACCGGGCAAAAAGGGTAAAATGCTACTAAGTGTGGCATTGGCATCTTAGGTCACAAATGCTGCATGTACTCTACTTAACCAAACGAGGAGAGATATCCTCTTTATGGACTAAGTGGAACACTGAACATTTTTAAGGTGAACCGAGAACAAAATATTTGCTGGTAAGTAAAGTAAATGAAAAAAAGTCGAGTTTAACATATTCGAGTCCTTTGAAATGCAATATATGCACATATGAAAACCTTTCACTGACTAATCAATCAAGTATTGGATACTTCGGGTTACGTGGTCGGTAAGTGAATCCGTTTACGCAGGAGGCTGGAGCTTCTAGGCTCAGAAGTGAATAAACTATCCACTGAACATCTTCCTTGCCACCCTAAGAACCTCGCCTGGAGCTCTTTGACAGATAACTTTCAATATTCGATTTGCTTTGCCATCAGCTGCTTTCATGCTGGGGGATCTCCATTACAGGGAAGGGAGGCAACAAAGAAGTAATGCTTCACAAATGATCCTCCAACTCCGAGAGCCTCCGCTGCTGTGGGTTCATTTAATCTTTATGAACTGTCCAAACATAATATACCACGTGGTTCCATTTTTCTCTCAATCCAAGCCCCACCGTGATTAGGCAAACGTAGGTCAGCTCTCCTGTTTCATTATAGAGGTCGTATCGTTACCTGTGCCATCTTTCACATCCAGAAAATGTATCGTCTTTCTCTTCTAAGCAAAAGTGCATTCAGAGATCCTTGAATTAGTAAACGTGTGCCGATAAAACTGATAACACCCATGCCTGCCGAAAAGCTGCATTAGGTAGAAGTCTGTCTCACCATGCCTTCGGTTTGGTTTAGAAAAGGTCTCAGATTGGGGACTATGAGTGCAGTCCACATTCCTTCTTTTAGTTCACTCAAGATCGCTATCAATTGTTAAGTCGGAGCTGTCTGTTCTCACGCGGTAAATTTTTGCCATCGAATCGTCGTGCTGACGCAGGGAAATGGCGTGACACTCTAGCAAGAAAAGCGGTAGCTATCGCTCCTGCAATGACTCTTTCCTGCCGAATCATGGACTGTAAGGTATGATATCACAATCCTTAGAGCTCCTCTTTTCTGCGTCTGTGCTTGGTGCTTTCGGTACACCTCTTTAGTGATAGTGTTGCTCCATTTCTTTCTGTGCAGTAGGACTGATCAACACGCGTCTTTTTGATGGTCTGAGTCCCCCTTTATCTGCCTTAAAATAAAGTTAAAGGAAAAATAATCAGTTAAACGAATGCTAACTATTTGGAAATTAATAACGATCAATTATTGTTTGTGAACCCATTTCAGTAATGCAGAAAGACTTTTCTGATTTTTTCGGAATTTGAAAAATGTCCTGTTTTGCCAGCTTACAAGTGACAGAAGTATTTGTTGAATTTTAAAGTTCAAAAAGAGAAACAAGTGATGTTACCACTCCATAGCCGACAGACCTTCTCTACATTTTTTAAACAAATCCAGAGGATGGCTTGGTCAAGTGAAAGGGACATGCACACATGTCAAACGGTGGTTAAAAAATCTATCTGCGCAATGACCAGAGAAAAGTAGGAAAAAAAGAATCGGACGAGTAACTGAGGAGAGTGGGAAACGATGCAGGACCTAGCGTTCAGAAGTGAAATAGGGATGTTCATCGATGCTTTCAAGACGAACGAGAGAAGGAGTCCTTAAAATGTTTTTCTAACTCAAGCGAATTTACCAATTTAAGAACCATACTACAGATTATACCTATGTATTCGAAGTGACAATATGCTGACAGAAGTGACGATACACTGTGGAAGAGCGGTGTGGAAGATCTAGCAAGAGCTGCACTATCCAACCAAAATGCAACCCGAATAGACACGGTCCATGAGCCCTTAGCAACATTGGAAAGGGGAACTAGACTTCTACCTTTTGTAGATACGACGACATGACGGCCTAGTCCTAATGAAACGTAAATAAAATAACTCCTATAGTAACACAGAAATGGCTTAAGAAAACTGGCGGCAATGCCAGCACGCCTTTTAGCTCAACATGCCAAAAAAAAAAGGAATCCGATTGCCAAAGAGTGATGACGCCGAGCTTGTGATGAAGAAGAGAAAACTCTTTTTTTTAAAAACGTTTCATTTGGCTGCGAAGTGCGTAACAACGTAATAAAAGTGGAAAGCAAGATCGACAGTCTTAGGGGCATTAATGTTTGTTGCAGACCTTCAGGATGGACCATCTGTAGAAAACAGTACCATACGCGGGGAACTTTCCCGCGATGCTCGCCGATGCTTTGTCCGACAGGTTTGATCCCAGTGAACACAATCAATGTAAGAAACAGGAGCGTATTTATTGACAGTCAAATTTATGAGCCGCAGCATACTTGAAGGATAATGAATCCTCTTAAACAGGTTGTAGAATGATACAAGGTATCTTCGTTCAACAACATCGAACCTGCCACTTTCTGAACAGTTTTTAGTTTTCATCGGTTTTCAGTTTTCAATTCCTGTCATCAATCACGAGAGACTGTCAAATAATCCAATATAATGCAACAATCAATTTTATTCGTATCAAATGCAAAGGAATGTTATCACATGCAATCGAACTGCAAGTAGCCAGTAATTGAATCTACCACTATCCATCTTCCACCGAATTACTCACCTGTATTGTCTCTGCACGTCGGTGAATGAGCCATCACATACGTATCGAATGCGTCGTTAATTGATCGTTGCCTTCGCTTTCCTTCATATCCTATGGGATCATAGCACCTTGGGGCAAACATAGAACATTCTCGCCGGGCATTGTGCGCGGTTGTTAATGCGAGCTAAACTCCGAGTCAAGACTTGTGTTCAAGTTCAATTCCATTTCGTATATATTTTGATTAATTGCTCGCAAGACGATAATAAATTAAAAATCTCCGCAATTTTGAGACCTCATTTATCATTTGTTCTGTGAATTAAAGTAAGACCTCGGTCACTTATCGTTGGTTGCGGAGTTCCGCCGTCTTTGGAGGAATGGATTTAGCGGTGGCCAAATACCGACCTCTGTCCGTTTTTTCAATATCTTACATTTTTCTCACTAAGCACTTCGGGCTGTGAATGGTTGAGAAAGGAATAAATTCAAATCACTGGCTCGGATGTTCAGCGGGATGGAGTGAACCTGGACATGCACATACTGAGTAAGTACTTGCGCCAGTCCAAGCATGTATTGATAAATGAATGTGAGCTCATGCTATCCAAAACGCTGGGAATGCGATTCAACTACTTGCCTGAATATGGGGAGCTGGATGCCAGTTAAAATCGGGAAGCAGATGGATTTCGCACTGAGCGCAACTTGGCATTTTTTCGTTAGAAAAGTTCAAATTAATTGGACATCAATTATTTGGATGGTGTCTGATATTCTGTTTCAGCTCCCATGAATTGTTTTTAAGCTACCTAAAAATTCATTTACCACTCTGCTAAGAATTATACGAGGATGCATGTGAGGACATGTCTACTGGGTTTTGAACTACGCACTACGATAGGAGCATAAGTAATGTCGTTTCGATAAAAGACATTAAAGCCATGCTAATAATTAATGCCCACCAGAATTAATTTAAATATACTTTGGTCGTCGTTCAACGATGGGAATAGAGTCAACATATATTTTGCAGATAGACGCAAGAAATTTATAGTGTCCACGCCTCCTTCACAGATATCCTAAGCACTTGCAGGCTTCAGTTAGCAAGATCTCTACTCTTACGCATGACACAAGGCCGTGTGTCGACTGCCACTACCATTGCCATGACTCAGTGAAGTTTCGATGAAATCGTTACATGTGTGCAGTCGCTGAACATGATTTAGAAACTGTATCCTGTAACATATCCTCATTTGCATTTTAAATACCTCGTGCATAAATAAAGAATCAACGCCGCCGGGAAAAGGATTCATAAGAAATCCAAGTGCAAGTGGGTTGGTTCTTAGTCTCGTTCTACGTAACACATCTTATTTCAATACGCTTAAGTTATTAGTACTTTATAGAATTTTAGCCCTTGGGAGGCTTGAAATTTCGCTTCTTTTCAGAATTCTTTAGTCTATTTTCAGCGGAAAAACTAAACTAGTAAGCGCCAAAACATACGCATGCGATTACAAGCAATAAAATGTGATGAGCTCAATTCTAATTCCAGCCTTACTTTACTCCTATTCTAAAAGGGTCCATTGCCTAAACTGAAACAACAGATAATGTATAACCTGCGGATGAAAGTTTAGCCCTTCCTTCTCCGGCACCTTAAAATTTTCGAACATAATATTTATTTTTATGGTTTTAAGAATGAAATAAGATGCGGATCATTGATTCCTACAATATGAATTTATATCCTAGCACTGCTTGCACCTTATTTTATTGACGATAATTTGTCAAAACAATTATCTTATGTTGCCAGATAGGCAGGGCAAGGTCTTTATTTTTTCAGACTGGCTTCTAATTGTTTTTCCGCTGTTTGGCCTTTCTCTTTTGGTTGAATAATTTATTTCAATGCCAAAAACCCGCACCTGCAGGCCGGAGGATCTAGTTGAAAGAAACTTTCTCCTTATTGCTGGGTTAAAGATTCGATTCTAGTGAACCCGGTAGGCTTTGGCAATTCCGCGGTCTTGAACTTAGTAAAAACATTACAACTAGGTTCTTAATTAAAAACATTAGTTGGCCAAGCTCGCTTGGATACTACCATACGGGTTGCGACTCAGAACTTCAACCCTGGAGGTAAACTCACGTACCACGAGCAGCTGATAAGCCCCCATCTTCGAATAGATCAGCATATTTGTATTGGTCCTTCGGGGAGTATAATGCATAAACGTGGCGATGTCCCATGACAACGTCAGGAATAGCTAGGTTCCAGTGAACATTCGGCCGATATGATTGTAAATCATTGAAGCCACAAAAGGACAAAACAGTTTGCATACAAGTGGGAGTGCCTGGAGTACGTGGCTTAACCATAGGTTATAACCTACAAAAAAGGGAAACTTCATGGGACCTTCAAAATAAATAAAAAAATAAAACTCAATTGAGTTTAATATAGAGCAATCAGATCAAAATTCAAAGAAAGGCTCATAGACATCCGTGCAGCCAAACATGAGGACTTCGGGAATTATTGCGCGTTCAACAAAGTAGAAGTCCGTGGATCGGTCAAGCTCCTTAACAACCAGCTTCCAATAATTTGCAGATGCTACTGAAAGCAAATATAAACTCTTGCACTACACTGGGATATCGCAGTGAGGTAATCGCCTCTTAAATGCGCGTTCGTATGAATTACATTCATATTTCTCATCTAGGTTCGGATGAGCCCACGCTGACTTAGGTCACGGTATTCGTGCAGAAGTATGGCCGCAAGGTTCAGGTACTGAATTGAACTGATTTTCAGACACCCGTCAGCTTATTCCCACTTAAAAATCAAAAGCGGTACTAGCATTTCGTTTATAGTGAATCCACGCATCTGTTAGCTGTCTCTACAAAGACGCAAGACCATGGTTCCTCATTGTACCTTTTCGGTAGCTGACCAGCGCTGTACATTGTTCCGAGGCTCTAGGTCCAAGGATGTAGCTATTAGGAGGACGAATGTGTTATAAAACCACTTTATAGTCAGTATATGATTTTGATTCCTGATCTGAAATAAAATGATGCTCGTCCTTTCTTTTTTCAAAACTTTGTTATTCGTAAATTGGCATCTTGGTAGAAGGTTTGAAAGAACAACTCCTATCGTGAGGATCCCCTTGTTTTTCAGGGTGCATGTCAAATCATACCAAGAACAACAATTATCATTATAATTTAAAAATTTTAATCTAGAGGAAGGTCTTAGCAAGAACGCAAAACAGTTTCGCTACTAAGACCGAGATCTAATAATGGCACCGCCTCCGATTTGCCTCAAGTGTAAACCTCAAAATCCTGTATAAGGCTTCCACAACTGCAACAAGCAAGCAGCCCAATACATCCTGTAACTAAGTGTAACAATGATGCTAGTAAGGATGGTGCAGAAGAACTAGAACCAGTCATGGCGTCGACAAAAAAGCGGAAGACTACGGGACCGGTTCCGGCAAAGGTAATGCAACTGGTCCACCATTGTTTCCCTGATTTGTTGCTTCGCACCTTCAATGCCTGATTGGTAGGGGGTATTTCTCCACTAAGCTGGAATGAAGCAAAGCTGATTTTAATCATTAAAAGAGAGGAGAACCTGAGCTACCATCCTCATAACGCCCGCTGTGCATGCTAGACGTTGCTGGGAAGATGCTTGAGGAGCTTATCAAGAGAAGAATTGTTCTGCTCGTGACATTGGGCGTGAAGAATGCTTTAAACTCCGCAAGATGGACGGATGTCATTAGGGCTCTCGAAGACACCTTTAGAGTACCGGAATATTTGATGAGGCTGCTGAAAGTTTATCTGAGAAATCGCAGATTGCTATATGACACGCACGAAGGATGCCGAGTGATGGAGGTGAAATCAGGAGTCGCACAAGGTTCCATCCTAAGCCCTGATCTATGGAACGGCTCATACGACGATCTTTTGAGGCAGCGACTGCCGGTAAAGGTACGGATGACTAACCGTGATTTATACCTGGCGCTGGAAAAAACCAAAGTGGTCATTCTGTCGAAAAAACGGATCCCCAGGGTCCTTCTCCTGCAAGTAGGAGCAACTATTATCGAATTCAAGAATGCAGTCAAGTACTTGGGCTTGATAATAGATTTTACGGTAAGCTTCCTTGGACAAATGATGGCGGTGGGAGAGAAGGTTGCAACGAGGCGGGCCATCCTCAAGCAAAACGCCTATTAATGAACACGATGGAGTCCATACTTTTATACGGACTCGGTCTGAGCTGACCCCTTTAATAAGCACACGTATCGGACGTGTTTGATTCAGGGGCAAAGGCAAGAAGCCTTACAAATCACATCAGCATATCGCACCGTCTCAGAACTAGCGTTGATGGTTATTGCAGCGATGGTGCTCATCGCCCTCGTAGCGGGAAAGCGGAGGAGGGTCTATCTTCCAAGGGACGAACAAGAGAGGGAGACTACCACATGCGAGAAGAGGCAATAGACTCTCGCTCTGTGGCAGAATAACTGGGAACACGAGACGCGGGGTAGGTGGGCGGTGCGACTCATTAGCGACGTGAGGCCATGGTTTAGTCGTAATCATGGTGAGGCCGATTACTACCTGACCCTGCTCCTCAGTGAGCATGAGTGTTTCCTGCCTTACCAGCACAAGATGGGAAAGACGCGGTTCCTCGACTGCTTGTTCTGCCTGGGGAGCGTTGACGTCGCGTACCACCCCTTTTTCGATTGCAGACGGTGAGGACAGGAGCGCTCTCTCCTTTCCGAGAGAATAGGTGTGCTCTCTCCATAAAGTTCGGTAGATGTGATGATATCATCAATTCCAATGGCAAATGAAACTGTGTGGCATATAATGCTCGGGCGGTTCTTCTGACGAAGATAGGCATGTTGGACTGCTGGCTGACGCAGAGGGAAGAGAGGTAACTTTTAAAGTAATCCATACCCCTTCCGTTCTCTCCAGCTGAAAAAGGGACTCTTCTAACGGAAGGCGCCAATTGGCGAGGAAATAGAGCCCTGGCCCGAAGTAATGTCACAAACAGTTCCAGGCTGGGTTCTCGGTGTGATAGGGGAGATGTTTGGAGGGTAGTCTATTAGCCTTCCGCTGCTGGGAGCCCCTCACTCAGGTGATAAACAGCCTGCATCTCCTAACCAAAAAAAAAATGTTTATGCCAAGAAACACCCGTGCTTTCATTTCGCCGATCCGGAAAATGTGTGAATATCTTATTGCGCCACGGAGAGATTCGCGTGCGCCATTAAATTGCTGATGTCATCATCTTCAAGGAGTCCAGTTTGCAAATTCGTCCACATATGAAAAATCAACGGAACAAAAGAAAACAATGGCAATAATTTTTTTGGCCAATTATTCCCTTTTCATGGTACTGTTTTAGATTTTGTCTGCTAGATTTCAATAGTCGGTCTGACAGCTTCAAAGTCGAGGAATTTTTCGATAAAAAAACACAAAATATAGATTCTCATTATATTAATATTCAATATTAATTCATATTAATATTCAAATATTAATTAATAATCGCGATAGAATAGGAGTTTCTCGTAAAATAACACTCCTCGGAAAATGTCCACTCTTTTTTTGTAATTTTGAAGGACATAAAAAATAAAAATCCACATAAAAAGGACATGAAAAACTCAAGCACAACTCATAAATTTATGAAATAGCAAAAGGTTTCCGCAAAAACATTGTAAACTCGTTATTTCTACCCTAAAATTTAGTACAAATTTTACCCCTTCTTCCATTGATGTCATTTGGCATCGAGCGTTTTTTGCCAAAAAAATTTCAAGAAAGGACTATATTAGCCTTATTTGTATACTAGCATTAATAAACAGGAATAACATTATTCACAGCAAAACTGACAAAATTTGTCCTATTTTGACACGACTACGCGCCTGTGCACAAGAGTGTGTTGCGTTGGCTGCCTGAAAATGGTAGGTCTTTGATAGGCCATCTCGTATATTCATATATAGTAAAATTACCAATCGGATTTGGACCGATCCAATGTTTGATCGTTTCAATCGGCACCATATTAAGAAGGATTAGCAGTTACCTTAAACTTTATCGCTGTTGCAGAAGAACAATTCACGACTTATCCTGACAGGTGGTTCATTTTTTCAGTATAAATTCTGTTGTCTCTCAATTGAACGGTCTACATTGTGCACGAGAGCTTTGGAAAAGTTGTTTTTATACCTAAAGACAGACAGCAAGAAGGTACGGACTTTGTTGTCTCCACATTTCACCGTTTAAATTCGCGGTTTGCAGCACGGATGTTGCATTGTTGAAGCTACCTTTGAAGTCTATAATCTACCCCCAAGACACTTAGAACCAGTTGTCTCTGTAATTGAACTTTGTAACCAAATCCACATCGAATTGTTTTTACGCGGTAGTGACGAGATAACTGCCAAAAGCACCACAAAGAGCTAAAGGCAAACCTATAACCAGACAGATGTGTGATGTAGACATCATTAAATTCACGGTTCATCCTCACATGCCCATCAAAAACGACAGTAACGCCACAGTTGAAACACAACGTAGATACATACAGAGCTAAAATTTCGAATTAACTGCCGACTTATCACTATTTGGCCAACATACATTGAATTTTTAATTGGATTTGTAAATTTCCCCTCATTTTCGTGTGAAACAAGAACACCAGTCTCATAAAATCGCAAAAAATGTGCGCAAAATCACATTGCAAATAGAAATCTATTTGTGGTTTTTCTATCTCTATAGGCACCAAAGAGCGTCAGTGCTATATTAAGCCACGCTGATGGTTACCTACAAACCAAAGCTAATAATATCAACAAATCCACAACAATCCACAACAATTTGCAAGCAAACATGGAAATTGGATAAAATAAAAGGTAATAAATAAAGAAAAAAGGGGGTAAAATTCAAAATAAGCGTGAAGTGAACTGGAAGGAATACAGGAATAGGTTAAGCCCAAAAATGCAATAGCTGGTCTCATAAGGCTTCAAATGGATGAGGACTACAATATCGTTGTCAGAATCGCATAAAGGACTGGATAACACTGACCGCTAACCTTGACTCTTTCCTTAGAAAATATTGTTATGAATAACCTGGTTTGAATAAAACTGATTTCAATGAAGATACTATGTTAGGTGCCTTAAAGTCCATTTTAATCACATAGAAAAGGAATTATCCATTACAAAAATCGTGTATTATTAAAATGTTTCGCCTTGTTTACATACATTACAGAGCAGGATAAAGTAAAGACTCATATTTTTTGTTTGAGTGGACGAAAATTATATTGTTAAAAAAAACTGCAATAGTATGTTTCGACAATTTGACAAGGATACAGTGAAGAATATATCGCAATTAAATGGTGCGGACTGTATTTAACCAATTTTCGGAACAGCGAGGAATTCGTTTATTCTCATTTTTGAATTTGGAAAATAAGTACACAATTGAAACAAATCATCATTGATCAGAGCCCAACACTTCCCTACTTTCCTCCCTTACCACGGATAATCTTGTCATCCGTATACGTGTTCGCCCACTCCAGATAATGCGAAACACTGCCACAGCATGATGTTACCTTTGCCAGGTTTCACAGTTTTTTGAAAATTTTTGTCCGGATATTAAAGGAGTTTTCAACTCTATATAGTTGTTTGATAGATTTCGAACAGTTCAAATTTAGTTTTATCCGACAACAGGATCTTCTTCCAGAAGGAAATGGGTTTATCCTTTTACTTTTCGCCGAAATCCATACGATTGATCCGATTCCACTTACTGATAAGCACTGCAAACTTGTTCATTATTCCTTATTGGAGCAATCGTCGAAAAATTGTTTTGTTGAAATGCTTAAGAACAGGCTTTCTTTGATAGCTTGGCTTGTTTTTTTCTCAAGTTTTCCATCAACAGCTTCCTGTCTACGGGTTGTTCATTTTTGTCAACCATTCGACAGTGTTTCTGATACTTTTGCCAGGTTTTGTGAACTGAAAGAAAGCTCATTCTATACTTTTCCGTGACTTTTCTGAAGGATAGTTCCCTCTGACAGGCTTTCACAATAAGATTTCGCACTTGCAAGCAGAATTTCATATTTCCAGTGGGTAATAAACACAAAATACCCAAACACAATCAAAAATTTATAAAGATGCAACGCTAACATTAGTGCCAATGAATGACGTTTATATTGTTTACGTCTAGTTGTCATGACTAAGCCCAGAACGACCCCAAAAGGGGCACAGTCAATAATCTGCCACAAGGCACTAAGATCGAAAACGCTGGCTAATGTGCACGGCACCATAGCCAATACCACCTACCATAGTGTAGGACGAGGAAAAAAAAAAGTCATGACTAAGCGCATGATTTATCGATTTAGTGTTGCCATTGAGTGCAAAGATAAATGTTTCCAAAGTAAGTACTTTATTCACTCCAAACAAACAAACAAATATCACAAACTTTCCTTAAATTTAATACAAGGAATTGTGAATATGAAAGCGATCACTTTCTTGGCACAATTATCACAATAATCGTGGCAGTATTTAATATGATAATCCTGCTGAAATGTGAGCTGATTTGTAAATGACTTTATTTAGTCTCGTCCTATGACTGTCCTAACTTTCTGCGAACCATGTCACAGCTTACCTCGTTACTTGGAGAATTGTGACAAGGGGAATTTTTTAAGTTTATCGCAAGTACCTCGAAGACCAAATATTTTTCGTGTTCTTTTATGCATATTTATTAAGTGTATTAACCCAGCTTTCGCTGGTAAAATAGTTTATAGACGTCGCATTAAAATTTGAGGACTAAAGGTCGAAATACAATAATGCGAGACTGCGATACGAGAGCGCGACGAGAGTTTCGCAGCAAATGTCAAGCAGTTTTCGGAACATGCATTTGTATGCGACATCGTACAATGATTGCGATGCGTCGATGCGAGGCGGAAAATATTCGGAAAAACGAAAATTCCAAGCAACGATGTGCGTGACGTTTGTCAAATGCAATATGGCGCCTAAATGAAATTCGAAATTCAAACGCCTTAATTACTTTCTAAGTACATTTGTTATTTTGAATGAATTTTGAAAGAAAATTTCGTGCATCCTAGTTCATTAATTTGCGATGCGGGGAACATTAATGTTCCCCGCATCGCGTGCATTGCAAATTGAATGCGTTGCGTGACGACGAGGGAGAATCGCATCGCGCTTACGTGTCGCCGTCACGCAGTATATGTATTTTGGCCTTATGGCTAGTGAACGTGCGAATTGTTACAATCGTCCTCTGTACACCAAATTGCTTTCGAGCTCAATGGCAGGACTCAAATCCTGATGCTGAACAACGGCCGATTTCGCCATTTGATCAAAGGTCTCTTCCATTTTATGCTATACGATTGTTATAATGTACCTACCCTTATAATTTCACATGAATATAATAATTCTATCCTTCCGGTATAACATCAATTATTAGACTATCAATATATCCATCCGGTATCAAGCTTGTGTCATATATGCAAAATCTCGCTTTATACGCACAAATTTCGTTACACATTTCCTTGCAACATTCCTTACCAATCACTGAACATGCTCTATACGTTGCAAAGAAATTCACTTTACTTTTAAGTATGTAGTAGATAAAATATTCAATTTCTTATAAAAGGATGTGAAGTGCATCCTTCCTGTGTACATTCATGAAATTTAATTTAAAATAGGATATTCTGTAAGCTGCATTTGCATGTTTTCCGCTTATCGACTTTTGTTTGACGAAATTGAGTTTCAAGTTAAATACAGTTATCCTTACGAAGATATTTCTTAATTAAAGCTTCAGATTCGGTTTTCTTTTATTTTTTCGATTGTTAATGCTGGACTAGCTCGGTTAGTGTTCATTAGACCTTTCACGTTCCAAGTAGAAGAACCTAAGATAAATTTACACTGACAGTGACGTTAACACATATTTTTTGGTAATCAGGTCATGAACGTTATTTACTCCTAGTGGCACAAAGGAAGCGGGGTACCGCCTAAATAGTACCCTTGACTTGCCAAGGAGCAAGCCTGCCCTATAACTTTTTATCAGATAGTCTTGTAGTCTTGTAGAACTTGTAGTCTTGTAGAACTCTTTTTCCTGTTGTTTCTTCAGGTCACAAGATTCCTCCTTCAAAGGATAATATGCAAAAGGCAGACTTTACACATGTTTGACATCTATCCAAACCTTTGACATCAGCCAAATTCAGTCCTTCTTGGCTTCAGTCAACAAAATATGGTGCTTATTGTTGTGAGAATTCCTGGAGCGTAGTACCATACCTTGCTCCCTTTGTCAGTCGAACTCTGTATCTCTTTGATTTGGTTTTCAGGATTGAGTATTGTCTTTTTCTGCGCGAAAATATTATATTATTTCTAAAAATTATATCAGAAAGCATTATTTATTTTCTGAATTGAAACAATATCAGATAGTCATAAACCTTCCCACCAGTGTCAAAGCTGCGATTTGAAAACCAGGTGCTAGCGATCTTGTGCAGTTAAAAATAAATAAATCAGTGTATACCGACTAGATCTGCCGATAGAGAAAAGTTCCACAATTCTTTCGACTGGTCTATGGTCATACATTATTCATTTGACACGCATTCAATTTTTGAGCTCACTGTACCAGGATTGTTGCCCGTCATCGAGTGTGTAACGATTTTCAACAGGGCGACTGCTCGTTACAGTCGTGTCCTCAGGGGTTGAATATTTAAGGCTCTCTAGATAAGTATCACCCCTATGTTTTTCAATTTTCCTGACATTAGGACAATAAGCTATGCCCATGCAGTCTGCAGAGCTGTTTGTCTGCGCTTTAGAACTTTTTTGTCTAGTTCTATGTTAGGATCGCAAAGGATGCTCTCTTTGTTGTACTTAGTTCTCAATCATTTTCATAAGCTAACTAACAACAAAGACAGCGCAGTGGCCTTATTAGCTATTGTCTTGATATGCTCCGAGGAATTCAGGCTAAAGTAAATCCGTCAATCCGTGACCGATTTTTTTGACAGTTTATTTTTCCATTTACTCCAGGGTTCCTTTATCTATTTCGAATAAACATTTCATTTTGCAGGAATGGTATTCTTTCAGAAGTCCATTATTATTCTTTTGGAAGTCTCCTATAAGTACTAGTTTGAATTGACACCTAGCTTTAATTTCTGCTGATTGGCTGAACACCCTGCAGAAAGAGTTGCAATATTACCTGGACACTCATTGAATGGTGAATCCTTCGCTAATTTGACACTCGGCAAGTTGTTTTGGAAGACGTTCTATAGGTCTTTTTCCAAGAGAAAGCCGTCTGCCACACGTCATGCAACAAGTGTTATCCTTCGTCTATTACTCACTTAGACAATATAGACTAGATTAGAATCGTTTAAAAATTTTCTAATTATCTGCATTAAAGCAAGAATTATATTAGACTTCGACTCCATCGTTAGTGGAAGTTTTTGCTCTGAAGACACACCGCCATAAAGAAAGGCCGTAACTGTCATTGATAATATCAGCGAGTCTTCCCTATGAAAAAAAAATCTCTTTGACCAATATTTACGGATCCAGCTTGGAGGATGGGCAATGCGGAGACAGTGACTAGAGATGCAACATCGGAATCAGTCAGTAGTCATTGTCTGAGTTACATAGGCAAAAATTGATCTCCTGCAACAATCTCCCTTTGCAATGAACAAGAATACGCATCTAAAAACTTTTACCCAATAATAAACCCATGAACCCAATACAAACAGAAATCTAGTAGTGTTTTTGCTGTCTCTTTCTGCCAGAAGTCACCCGAGAGTGTTCTCGCTGTTCTTGTTTGTGCCATGTTCTGAGTTAGTCGGTGGTATATAGTACTCTGAAGCCACATGTGAAACGGTTGTAAAACCCATTTGATTAGCAGCATTGCTTTGAGTGAAAACGAAGCTTATTTGGGTTTGGCCTCCCTTGGTTTGATTTTGGAGAAACTCTTGGCTTGGCCCTATTTTTTGAAGAAGTCCCTCAGATTTCATTGTGGGCAATTAAGTAACTTTGCTTTCTAAGCCTCTTCAGCAAGTCAGGATGTTTTCGTCCTTATGGAACATTTTATAGACCAGCCTGTCATCTACAAGCGTTGACGTGAAATATGTAGCACGTCACGACATGTAGTATTCGATTACGATGAAATCTGCACCAAGATTATGATTTCCGAATGTTTTACTACTTGAAAAAATGATGTGATGACATGATATATAATGACAATGATGACATATTATTAATTTTATCACACCAAGGATAATGAATCCGCGTGGAGAGTGCTGGTTGCATTGTTGCATACTCCTAGAAACTAGTATTCTTGGAAGAATAGCTGCCCCACCCAAACGAGGAAACAGGGACTAAGTAGAATACTACCCTGAACCTTACATGAATTTTTGGACTGATAAACTAAAACTGACATTTTAGGTTGGTGGACACGATGTTCTTAACCTAGTTGCTAGGCATGATAACATTGAAATGCCACAAGGGTCCGACGGCCTTAAGCTAGAGATCATACCGACTAAGTCCCATCTATGCCTTCGCTGACCATGGAGAAATTTCAAAGCTCGTGTCATTGAGTTGGTCCTGCAGAGTCGGTTTTGATGAACCCTGATTCTTAACAATATTATCAATGTATCAAAGACCATGGAACCATTTAGGCGGCTGTACAGATAAATGGAGAAACTAGCACTAAAAGCGACTAACAGGTAGAAGCTATGATCCCTAACAAGTATTCAAAAGTTGGAATAACAATGACGCAAAACTTTGAGAACTGAAAGACTAATGTCAGAAGATGTGGTACAACCAGATATTTCTACAGCATTTTAGTGCAGTCCAAAAACTATGCATACACAGCAACAATCAGAAAAAGAATCAAATATATGCAATCTAGGAGAGACCAACAAACTGCAGAGGAAAATGAAATGGTTAAGAAACCTTTATTGCTGATATCGTCATCGCATCGACTAAGCACAGGGCATGAATAACGAAAAACTCCTCATGCGATGATCCTACATCGTTGAAAAGAGGAGCGGCTCTACTACAACGCGAAAAATGTTGTTAAGTGCATCATTTCTACCAGCAATATACAAACGAAACTCAAAAAAGTGGTTAAAACAGAGTCCTGGAGATTCTGAAGACCTGGAACCCAAAAGGGGCCACTACAAATGCAGGTGGCTGAAGATAGAAAAGCAGGAATAGATAAGCCTGCGGCAGTGCCATGGTTGTCCTGATTTCGACTACAAAAAAAGGATGACTTGTTTAAATCAAAGTGGATCAGGATAATCAGAGCAAGGACGTGTATGCGGTATCGAAGGATCAAACAGAAAAATGAATATTGCTTTCATATTTTTTAAATATTAAATCTGCACCGGTGAGAGCCAATGTATAATCTTCAATTGCTTCAGTGTTTTTTTTTTAAAAAGGAGAATTTAAAGGTTTCGAAAGCATTTCATTGCAAGGGTTGTTACCGTCTACTCCATTGAGTCCATGCCTTTGACATAGCTCCGTGAGAAGACTGCTTCCTGCAGTCTGTTGCAACCATCTAACACAGCCATTTAAAATGAAAATGCAAAGAACTATAAGACAGCCAGACGGCAAACGGTTTGGAACCGCACGATTTTGAATGTTGAAAGAAATGCCCTATTTCTTTTTAATGTTCACATATTTCAAATAGCTGGTTATTCCCAAAGAAAGCATTTTCAGTAAGTCAAACAGGCTTCACAATAGCTTTTTGCAATCTTCATTTCTATTCGAGGGTAAAGGGGTGAATTTGGCGAAAATTTTTATCCGATGATGTTGCAAATAATGTATTGATAAAATCAACGAAGCAGTTCAGAGGCAAAAAAATAATCTGAGGACATCATATAGCAATTCCACCCCACAAAATGTTGAGGACAACCTGAATTGCTGCAAGAAATTGCAATCCCTTGTGTCCAGAACCCAATAATTATTCAGTTAGCAACTTCAGGAAGATTGATTATTAAAAACAAATGACTTCGCTACGTCGAACAATAGAATATTTTTTATAGTGGTTTTCCCACACGTCGTTATACGCGTACTGGAAGAAACTGCACTCGGCTTTTAGAATAACTCTCAAAATCCTCTGTGACATTCTCCATCAATATCAGCGAAAACGTGCATGAATGAGCCTATCTCATATTGGAGGCCTAAAGGTAGAATAGTCTTTGGGTGGCAAATTGATTTGCGCTTTCAGACAATGCTGCTATAACTCGGTGCAAAGCCTCTAGTGGCGCGATAAAGATTGAGCAGGAACTTTACAGGAAGAACAAAGATCTACCACATCATGTACATATGAATGTAACTCTTCACTTCGAGTATGTTGGTTGAGGCTGAGGCATCTTTGTTGGAGCTGCTGCATCTACCGAACGAATTTAATAAATTAAATTTTCCTTACCGCGTGCAATCTGCGGTCAAAGGTCCCAAAAGTGTCCATAAATTGCAACCGCATTAATGGATTATTAACGCTAGGTGGTCGTGACCATTCCTCCATGCCATTCAACATAGTTGACATCTTCGACAAATTTAAGTGATTTTCATTGTCATCTGAGTTTATTTAGGTGTCATTTCGTATGTTCGTGGTAGAATCAAGAATACTCACAAGTGGAACGAACCAGCATGGACAAGCGATGTCGATATATGAAGACTTCAATCTACTGCCGAGTATGCTACATATTTCAGGGTACTATCGGAAAATTATAAATAAATCGATACATTTTTATGGTTCAGCTTTATCAATCAGTCTGAATCTCCTCTTACTTTTTTATAAAATTATCCACCGGATTAACTAAGCGTTTCCGGGTTTTTTTTTCGATTTTGAAAATTTCGATTGAAAAAACAATTTTGAATTTAAAAATCTGTCAAATTTCGAAAATTCAAAAGTTTTCAAATCGTTTCATTCCGAAGCATCATTTCATTAACTGCCGATTCCTCTTTTATTTCAAATGGTAAGGTGACGAGCTGCTGTGATAACGACAAACGTCCCCTATTTTTGGAACCCTTGTAAGTTTGCTGTATGTAAGGCATCTCTCAACATTTGGTCATGTCGAAAAACATTTGCTATTTATTACTTAGATTTAAGGCCGAACAAATCCACAGAGGTGCCTTTTGTTAGAACTGCCAAGTAGGTCTACCCTTTAAGAACCACACTCATACAAAAACCTTAAAAATTATTCGTCTTTTTTACTATTTACTGGCACATTATCAATCAGTTTCTAGAGTGTCTTCAAAAAGCTTATGAATAAGCATTGCAACTTTCAGAAACCATCCTACAAGAATCCTGTAGCACGATATTGTGTTTTGTCTTTAATGATTTTGAGAATTTAGGCCACTGGACCAGAAAGTCTAATTCTCCCTTTTTCTAAGTTCTCACCAAATCAAACGAATCTACCGGATCCTTTTTATGATAGAGTAAAGTTCTTGATTGATAGAGAAGTTTATGAGTATATATACGATGGTCAAAAAATTGCAAATAACTCAATCGGCCTTTTTAGTTTTTTAATTTAAGGACTATAAAAATGAAAAGGAGTGGAACTCGAATTCATGATCAATTGACGATCAATAAAGAATCAATGGTTCTTAACAACCAAATAAGAAACCCTGTAAAAAAGTAACTACTTAGATGTTCTTCCTTACGGAGAAGGTCAAGCGATATCCTTTGTACAAAGAACCGATATTCCACGTCGCTGGTTGCACCCATACTGATTTCGTCTGGGTTTCGTTAAACTCGTTGGCACTTGGTTTAATTCATTGCATTTGCATAAACACCTTGCGGGCGAAAATTGCAAAATACAAAATCAATCGACGGCACTGGGTAGATATCCAAAACCTGTACCTGTTTGCCTACACGTTGGAAATATTTTGATATCGAAAGATTCAGAATGGGAACGAAGACGAGAATAAAATTAAATGAAATTCTGCAATGAAATCTTAAATTTCAATAAAATGATTTTGAATATTTTTCGAATACATAAATTTCAAGAACGCAACGATTTTCGGTTGGAGTAAAATTTCATTTCTCACAATCGACATAAAATACCAAATTTCGAGATTGCAGAAACGACAAAATGAAAGTCACGAAACGTATTGTTTGCAGTTTGCAGGTTTCGGCAAAAATGTAAATGAGACGAATATGAGTTCAATAAAATTCAGGAAAAATACTGAAGCACGAACACATAAGAGGAAGTGGTTAATAATATGAGAAGCAAATAGCAAATGATCCCAGTTTAACGATTCTCATTTACATTTGAAATGATCTCTCTGAAAAATTAATTGGCGTTCCAAAATGAGCCGCTCGTTAAACTTGTGACACTTGAATTATGGTTTCCATGATTTATCAATAGTAAAAACAACAGCAGGATATGATAGTAAAAAATCAAGAATTGCCAAAAGAAATAGACAAGAAAATAATATACCAAACATTATTACCAGATCTTAATGACTTGCTGAGGGCGCTTCTTAACTTCGGTCTTTCCGTACAAAAACTCTTGTGTACCATTTCTAAGAAAATTGTTTAAAGTTTACAAACGCTGAATTCAGTAAGGAAAGTTTAAGACCATGAGAAGAATCCCCAAACATGACATGGTCAAGTGCACTCATTCGATGTCTAGCTAACTTTAATGAGAGTTTTGGAAACTTAACTTGCCACTATCGGGTGCAATTACTCGAAAAAATTCGTTTACGACAAGCTAGAGAAGAATGTTATTTTAATTTTCAAGATTTTCAATATGGTAATTGATTATTATGTAAGCAATTTTGAAGATTTTCAACAAAACAGGTCACATGACAACATCAACCGATGCTTCCTTCATTAGCATTCAGAAAAAAAGAGACTTCTATTGCTAGTGTAAAAGGAAGGCTATCTACATGTTGAAATTTCATGGTTTAGCATTATTTAGGATCTCGGCAAGGAGCCCTATAAGCTTTCAGCTTGCCATTTTTCGGAATAGAATCAAAACAATCTGCTTGGTTCGTTTAGTTTTATCTACTTTCTTATCTAACTATCGAAAATATTAAATGCAAAATAAAAATACGATTTGCCTGGGAATAAATTACCCCGAATTCTATAAGAAAGCAAAGTCAAATACGACAAGCTTTAATTTTATAATCTTTAAAAATGAATGGACCTAACCTTGATATGAGCATTGTTACTCAAGATGACTTCCTCGATAGCTGATACGGACATTTTTTTAGACATTTTTTTCAGATTGAAAGCACAGCGTAGCCATCATAGTTTAGCCAGTAAAAAGCTCTAACACTCCGAACAAACCCTAAATATAACGGTATTTGAAGCCACTATTCCGAGCGCATTGGCATATGTAAGCGAAACTTGGTTTAGGTACAACATATAGGAGAGTTGCGAAAAAAAAGCATTAATATTCTCTCATAATTTTGCCTCCATTGACAATAGCTCACATATTTTGTTATACCGCAAAAATTATTCTTACGTACATTTAAGCTTCGGAAGCTTTCTATCGCGATCCCTACACTTATCAATGTCGCTTAACTTACAAGCTCTCTGTCTTACGAAGCTCGTTTTATTTTCTACATGAGATATTCGTATATATTTCCTCGTGATGTTCATCCAAGACGCTGTTTAGTAGTGATACTATGCTATAGGTGTAATGCTGAATATGTAAGTGCCACTATGGCTAAGAGTTCTTTTCTTTTTTACCCAGATCTGATATAGTATTCTACGAGTATCCTTATTGTGAGCAAAAATAAGGAACAGCATAAATTAATTAATTTAAAACGTGTAATTCAACCCGGGCCCGTCAAAAGTAATCTGCATAGATCGTTTTGTAATGGTGTGAGCGATAGTAGATAAGCACAAGGATATCAACAGCAGAAACTAAACAAACATATTTTTTTTTTGTGGTAGGGAGGTGAAGGCTGTTTACGCCCTGAGTGTGGGACTCCCAGACGCAAAATGCATTTGGACTACCCATCAAACACCTCCCCTGTCAACCTGAGAACCTAGCCTGGAACCGTTTCACACATTACTTCGGGCTAGGCCTCGTGTTCCTACGCCTAGAGGCGCCTTCGCATTATGGGTATCTCTCCTCTAACGGGAACGACAGGAGAGGAAAGAAGTGCTACAAAAGAGATCCATCCATCCCCGATGCCTCCAAGCGCTCCAATAAAGCTTTTTTTAATGTAAGCACTGCCCGAGCATATTGCGCCTCGCGATTCCAATTGTCAACTGTTTTCAGCATTACTCCGACGATAGTTTCCGGACAGAGCTCTCCGATTTGGCTGAGTAGGACCCCTTGCTGCTGGCTCCACCTTTTACAGTAGAAGAATGTGTGACAGGCGTCATCCAACTCTCCTGCACAAAACACACTGTTAGGAGACCGTGCTCTGTCAATTTTGTACAGGTAGGACCGAAAGCAACCGTGCCCGCTTAAGAGCTGGGTCAAGTAGAAATCGGTCTCACCATGCACTCGACTGAACCACGGCCTCAGGTCAGGGATCAGACGTCGAGTCCACCTTCCCCTTGTTTCTTGCTCCCAGGACTGTTGCCAATCGCTGAGAGAGCGACGTCTCTCTTCCTTGGTGATCTCTTCTCTTCGATCTTCGCCTCTGCGTAGGTAAATACTTCTGCGCTCTCTCGCAAGGAAGGTGATGGGTATCACCCCTGCGATTACCAGCACTGCCGCCTCGGAGACCGTTCGGTATGCGCATGCGATTCGCAATGCTCCTTGTCGCTGCACCTGTGTCAACCGCTTCCGGTGTAACTCCTTGCTGAGAGCGTCGCCCCACAGTTCTGATCCGTAGAGTAGAAGCGACTGCACAACGCTCATTAAGAGCCGTCTCCTGGATGTGGTGGGCCACCCTATGTTGGCCATTAATCGGGTGAGTGCCGTCACACGCGCTGCAGCCTTGTCAGCTACTGGCTTGATTTGTTGGGAAAAACTCGTCTTCGAATCTATCAGGACGCCCAGGTACTTTACTGCTGATTTCGATTCGACCAGCTCGTCCCCTATACTGATAGGCCATATTCTGGGAATTCTCTTCTTCGTCAGGATGACCACTTCGGTTTTTTCCAGTGCCAACTTTAATCCGTGAGCGCTTTAAGCTCACCCAGCTTTAAACAAACATATTAAAAGAAGGAAAAGAAATAAAAAGGATACGTTCGAATATCTCTACTATATTCAATTTTTGAGGGTCACAGGTTACTTTTTTCAAAGTTGAAGATATGTTCAAAGCTGAATATCAGCAAGCTAAAAAACAGGAAAACTTCAAACTTTTTCTCGGGTCAGAACTTGATTATCCATATTTGCCAAGAAATTTTCAATCCATACCACAACGGAAAAGGAGTAAAATCAGTACAACAGCTGGAAAGATGTGGAACCAATCAAAGTATTTCTGCATAATAACACATTTTAATTAATGCAAGCAAACCCTGTCAAATTTTTTATCATAGTCGCTGTGGTACTAAAGTTGCTCTGAGGTATATGCCTCCAATATGTTCTGTATGCCTCAAATAATCTCCATGGAATGTATCTGACTCCAGCGAGTGCATCCTACAAAAACTCAATACGATTTAGTTTGCCGTCAATAAAGTCTGACTCGCGTTTTCTGGATTTTGTCAGCGGCCTCCATCCCTCAGACTTTGCTTCAATTTCCCTCCTCCTTGTGTCCTCCTAGACATAGGCGAGCATTCAACTAACTTGAAGAAGCAGCTTCTGCACAACCTTTAAAATCTCTGGTTTGGCAAAAAGTTCAGACCACTTGCAGAACGGTCTCTTTCAAATTCTATATACGAATTATGTGCTCATACTAGGCTCCCCTAAGGTTCATCGGCAAGCCTAGGACGCTTCATCAACGTACCTTCATGCTAGAACTTGCAATTGGTCAGATCGTTTGTAGTTTTCCATAAACATACCCGTAAGCACTGTGAATATTGCGATTTATCTAATATTGTCATCAGAGGCATCGTTCAGATCCTGAAACAAGAAGTTAAGGGTGCCTTACAATTATATTAAGACAATTATATGTGAATTACGAAGGAGGTGTTCTATGGTTCTCTCCAATATGTGTTCTGGCTAGGCGCTCCGGTTGACAGGGAGGTGTTAAGTCGGTTGTCCAGTAGGTCCACTGGGAGTGCGATACTCAGGGCGTAAATAGCCTACCCTACCCAAAAAAATGTGTTCTACGGTCCTCTACTACGGACTCTTTCTGGTTGACCGCATGATCGAAATGTCACTGCAAAGCTTTGAGAGATGTACTTTTCCAGCAGTGCATTAAGCTGCATTGGCCACTTCTTACATTATTGAATTTTATTCCTTTCCTACCAGTAGATTGGAGGCTTTCCAACCATTAAGATTTTCCTTTATCCCTATCCCGTTTCCAGTGAGGGTGTTTCCTTCTCTATCAAGTTATATGCCACTGTGTTCAAGGACGCAGGGCATCTTACGCTGGTTACCACGTGAGGTTCATGTTCCCCGAGTGCCTGGGAGGGACGGCCACATTTGGCGGGAAGAGCCCGTCAATGCTTTATTGCTCTTATTTAGCTCTTAAAATCCTTAAAATTATTTTTCTTCCCTTAAAACCACAGAACATACGATCTCTACCACGGTTTGATTTCCATGCACCCGGGACACGCATATATGCATATTAATGGGACCCAGTCTTCAATTAACTATGCCTTTAAAATAGTTTCATTGCAATGTCTGTAGCTATGACTCTCCTTACGGTCTTCAGTCTTCATAGGTAGCACTGAAAACCATGAATCGTAACAATTTTCGAACTCATAATCGCTATCAGACAACCGAAAAATTGCCTTGCGTTCAATATCAGTCTTAATTTTTGATTTGATTATTTTGACTTTTCCCCTTTGTTATGTTTTATTTTTCGTTTTCCAATCCGCTTTTCAGGTACAACGAAAATGCTTCCTTATTCGGATTATCGGTCGACTGAGTTATGTTTTTATAGGAAATGATGATACATTATTTTTTTTTGTTATTCCTGTCAGTGATGATTGATTCACCATCTGAGTGGAAGTCCTTGGGCCTGAACCTAAAACTAGTTGCTCCTTTGCTATGTAAACACATAGCAAAGGAGCAACTAGTTTTAGGTTCTTCATAAGTCGCACAATGTTCTGATTAAAGACTCACTCCAGTATAACAGCTGTTGTTGCCCTAAACTGCAAATTTGTTTTCCCAGTTTGATTTTGCAAGAAGCCTTTTTTTAATTTTGCAGGAATTGACAACTTGTAAGAGAGCATCAAAGGTGAGGACTCATCTTGATGAACCTGCACAGTTCATAGAAACCATTAGTAAGAGACTTAAAACAGCAAAATCCAGTGACTTTAGATCAAGGAAGATCATCTTAAATCTTCTGGCTTTTTTCAAAAATAATTTACTTTTCATCAATATCTACTTTGACTCTTGCAAAATAACTCCTATTAGATTATATAAACTATTGGCAACGTTTTATCCAACCCTCAAAGTTTTTCAATAAATAATTTCTTGTGGTTCACCCCAGTTCCTATTTCGATCCCGTCTTTATCTTCTCAATCTTGGCATTGCATCGTCCTTTCATGGGCCTCTTCAGTTTGAGAACAAAAAAAAAAGTTACAACGGAGATAGTATAGGGAAAATGGTGGCTACGGTATTATATGTTTGTATTTTAGCCAAAAATTTATGATCAAGGAACAATGTGTGAGCAGGCGCAAAAGCAAACTTTTGTTCTTCCACAAATCCGGGCATTTCTAGCAGATTACCTTAGGCAAATTACGCATTATTTCTAGGTTTTATACTTTATTAACCGTTCTACCCTCTGGCAAGAGCTCATAATGCACTACGACCCTTTAATCGACAAAAACCATAAGCAAAACCTTCACATTCGACTATCTTGACCCGCTTTTTTTGGTCCTGGCTCGTTCGACAGCTTCCGTTGGGATGACTGAGTTCTGGCTTTGCTCGTCATTGCCAAGAATGCATCATTTGTCACCTGTTACGATGCTCTGGAGCGCCGTCGGTTCGGGTTGTCATGGGCAGCATCCAATAGTTCCATAGCAATGTCAATGCGATGCTACTTTTAATCGAAATGTAGCCACTTTGGTACGAATTTCGCTGTGACCCATCTTAAGCCCAATTTATTGGTAAAAATCGAATGGGATGAGTCAATTGATATGCTCTGATCCTCAGCAACTACTTCTAATAGTAATTTGATGACTAGCCAATACTCTTTTCTTCACTTGATCAATGTTCTCGTCTGTTATTGACGTTCTCAGACGCCCAGCATGTTGTTCACCGTTCACAAACTCAAAGAACATTTTGTACGACCGACAAATGGTGCCGCGGACCTATGTAACTTCACCATATGCCACAATCAACATTGTGAATGTTCCCCACACTTAAAATTGTTTTCCGCACAACATTTAATACAGATTTTTTGATCCATTTTTCGGAAAAGACAAAAATTACAGAAACACGTCCCATCAAAATACTTGTCAAAAATTAACTGAAGATTCAATATGGCCGAGCTTTTCAATTGGTGCAAGTGCGAACATTGCGCATCAAAATATCGACAGTGGAATACACGTCGCCTGCGAAAATTTAAAATTTGCGACTCTTCCTGAACAGACCTTGTATGAGTGCTTCCATATTAGGATGATGGCTTAATCACAAGTAAACTCCAGCAATGTAACAAAACCATAATGCATAATATGACCGTAGGGTCATTTGACGATAAGATTTATTTAAAGATTTATAATCCGATGGAAGCCATGCGATTTCATGCAATCAAGAACTTCGGCGAATATTTGTGACATATAAATCAATGAACCTGGAGGAAGTCCATCCTTTAATTAAGATAGCTTCCTTTGCTTTTCCATAACACACGCAGGAAAGATAAACTTATTTTTAGTATTGCAAAAAAAAGTTATTGTGAAGCATTGTTCTTTTCTAAAGTTCACACAGCAATCACATTTGGAACCTTCTTCTACCAAGACATGTCCTTGTTAATTTTTTTATTGTATTCTGAATCTACTTTCGAGGGATTTTTTCTTTGGTATATGTTATGGGATGAAATTGAATGATGTATGTTCATAGGGCTTTTGTTATGCCCTATAAACCAACATCCTTCATTTTCTTAATTCTTCGAAAGCGTGTTTCAAAGTACGTTTGTCCAGGTATTGTGACCAGTAGTCGCCTTTCGCAAGTATCGGTTCGACATTTGTTAAAAAAATATTTAAGATTGACACATCAACAGGACTTTAAATTTGTGTCTGTCTCAGGCTGCCTGTGGATGAGATGGTCACTTTCTAAATAAAAGCAACTTCACATTTTTTTGATATTGTTTAGCTTAGAACGTCTGAAAGTTTTTTAAAAACGAAAATGGTCAAAAGTCTCAAAATAATTTTAAGATTACTTAATATGTAAAAAGTTCTAACCTAAACCATATCTCAAAAAATTTCAAATGTTTCACCTTTTCAATTTTTCTATTAACAAAAATCCACTAACCTTTGTGCCTTTGTGGAAACGAGTCATACTTAATTGGAAAATTTGCAACTTTTTCGTGAGTAGTTCAACTTATTGCTATTGATCTTCCCTCCCGTATGATTACCCCCGCGGAACTACTCTATGCATTGCCCTTGGTCTGTGAAACAAGTCTTATATAGTAAGACCTGAAAATCTTAGAGAGCTTGGCAAGGACTTCATAATTCTAGGATGTTTTGAACTTAGCAGCCTTAGAACCGTTTTGTCATTTTTTCTGAGATAGAACTGTGGTGTTGAAAATGTCGACAATAGAAAAATATACAAAAATTTACTGGGGTCAAAATATTTGGCAAAAATTTTGAAGATGAGAGAAGAATGAAAGTGACTGTAAGTCTTCCTAAGTAACCATAAAGAATGGTATGATCGCTCGTCCTTTCAATGCTGCACAACTGAGGGGAGCAGAAATCGAAGGATTTGTTGATCAACAGAGGTACAGGTTAAGATACCTGAAAAGTAACGGCGTCAAAACTTCGTTTTCAATTTTTGCTCAGATGCTTTCATTTTGATAATTTGAAGACACGGTCAGCTTAAAAGAAGACGCTGCATGAACACAACATTTTAAGACATTTTTGAGCAGAAAGTTACTTACGATCAAAAGTAATCCTTTCGGCATTCCGTCGGCGGTGTCAATTTTGACAATTTTTTTGCGGATATCCAGATTAGTACGGTTTGAACATATTCTTGTCCAGTGATATTAATGTTTATTAAATTTCAAATCTTGAATTTTATGTGGGTAAGAAAATGATAGAGAACTACAACTCCTTCAACGGTTTCTTCTTTTTCGGTAATTCGGACAAGGCCAATAGGGTCAACAGAACGTCCTAGCTGCAATGTAACAATGAACAAATGAATTATATGTTTCTTATTGATGGCAAGCTTATCACGTGCCTTTATTTCGATATACAAAGGAACTACTAGAAAGAACAATGGAAGAACTACCCCAAGAGTTTACTTACATTATGGGAAGAGAAGCGCACGAAAATTATTTGGATTTTAAAGTAATGCTCTGTAAGTATCTTATGTGCCCAAACGAGACAAAGTATCTCATTTGGCAGCAACTCTGCAAAATGATGCTTAAAATAGATGAAGAAGCAGTCCATAAAACTACTTTGATTACTGGACGATAGATTCAAATGTGAAGTTGATATTACTGACGATTGAAGGATTAAATCGTTCAGAAGGCACTTACTTCTGATGATATCTCATGAAGCGTCATTCCTTCACGACCCACGGGGCGGGTCGATCTTCTTCAGCGTTCAGTTCTGGTTCAAAGGAGTTCGTCGTCTTATGCTGGGCTTAAATTCTGATTCCAGAAATACCTATGGGAGATGGTATTTCCGCTGTCTCTAGACGAACTTCAACTACTTCTTCAACTCTTACTTCTCTCTTCTACTTCAACTCGTACTTCTAGACAGCTTCAAGTTGAACTGGTGCCTGATGATGGCACCAGGACACTGGCAAAATGTAGGAATAAACTATGATGATATAATAGTGCCAGCAGACCCGTTGGTAAGGACTTGTGCTTTAACTTAGAGAGTGATACTAAGTATTTAAGTATTGACCACTTAACCTAAGTATTAACCACTAGATGTTGAAGGATCTAACTACAATACTATAACATTTTTTCTTTCTAATATATATTTTTTGCTTTGACTTCCAAAAAAGAATCAACATTTTTATTATGTTGACATGCATTAAGTAATGAACAAAAGTTTGAAAAACCGCTGTAACTGCTGATTCCTTTATAAATTTCATCAATTTTTCTTTAACCTTCTAGTGCAGTCCAAATCTGTTCATTTAGTTTCAATGATGTCTTCTATGATATCATTGACAGAATTAAACAAATTCTCAAATACTTTTCGAATTCATCGACTCCTTGGTAAAATCAATTTCACAAAGCCTTGAAAATAATTTTCAAATTGAATATTCAGCATTATTCCCGTCTGTCCGCACCTCGACACGAAAAAAAAATATAAAAAATGAATTGATTGTTTGACAAGTATCTATAATTCAGTTAAAACTATCTTTCACTTTTAGCCTTCGGGGCAGGATTCAGGTCATTCAATCGATAAGCGATCTATAATCATTTGGTGCCCGAAGGCTGTTCTGGGCATGTCCATTGTGTCATTGTGCTGCGAGTATCATATTTCTTCCTCTTCAAATAAGGGGCTGAAAACAAATGACTGTAATGAATGCCAATGCCTCAACAGCCAACAGCCGGCCGAAGAACTCTTTGATGCCTGCAGATCGAGCGTTTGATGGGAAGCATTCTATCTATTCTTGCGACTGACGGAGGTTATTACAAGAAATCGCTTTTGTTGTTTGTCGCTACTTAAATGTTGGTTGCCTGTCTCCTACGTGTGGGTGGAGTTGGTTATCTTTTCAAAAGGTACGTTTGATTGATAACATTGAAGCTAGGAACAACGACTTGAATTGATATCGAACACTTCACGTCGCTCGCTCTAATGGGAGGTCCCGTCGGCGGCTTGCTGAGAAACTTCTCTGATCGCGATTCGCTACCATCATTGCAACTTTCTTCCTGCAGAAATAAACAACGGCAGCCATTGCAGCGTTTGCCTGTGACCCGGGTGTGAGTTAATATCGAACTCAATAAATCTTTTGCTTCGGCGTATTTGTTTCAAAGACGGCAAGATATTGTTTTTCCAGCAAGCGAGAATGTGCAGGGTGATGAGAAAATTAAAGAGGACTACAACCATCGTCATCCATTCGTATACATAGTTGCGATAATTACCATTAGATATTAGTGTGAGTTTGATTGATTCCTTGCCTAAACTATGGGAAGCAGCGATTAAAGCTCATTACCAAATGAAAATTTAGTAACAATTTCAGTCCTTTCTCGTACAACGAATGAGGCGAAATTGGAAATAATTTTGAGCCGAGGAAGGAACAAAATCTTCCCTGCCACCATATTTGCTTCTCATACTCGGGCTCCTATTGACTGTCATAACAATAGAGCAAATCTGCGAAAGGAAACAAATCGTAATGCCGCCTTGGGTGCCCATTTTGCTTCAATCGCTTGCCTATTCGTTAGTGAAACTACTTTTCAAGATATCGATTCGGCAGATGACAATAGCTGCGATTTGATATGCAAGAGGAGAACACACACTTACCACCTATTACCGTTAGTATGTAAAAGACAGCCTAATCTGATGTCAACTTTGCACCAGGTAGTCGCCGAACCGAGATAACTAGTGGGTCGACTTCATACCATTCATCATATATGCATTCTGGAACTTATGACCTCGTTCACCCATTTCCATTGACAGTCTTCATCTTTTGAGTACAGAAAGGAGGCTCCTGTGCCCGCAGTTGAGATAATATGAAGATTGCCGAGTACGCGTTCGCCTTCGATGGTGGCGGCAGGGTGTGCAATCTTATTCTTTATCTATACCGGACGTGAATATATGAATGTTTGAGTAGGAATTACATTTCAATTCTAGCCTTGCATTCAACTAAAAAGAAGCTTCTTGCAATGTTTGTCTATAGGTTACTCGGTTTTGGTATTGCAGAGGTTGAGGAATGATGGCCATCAATCATGGTAACGAAGTCTGACTGTTCCGTTCTCATATGTGTATGATGCATACACATGGCATACAGACTATGAACAAACATTGAACGTTACCATCTGCAAATTACGGGACTTTGGTAGCTTCGTTGTGCCTCCGTAGAAAATTCTATGCAAAAAGTTTTTTCTTCCCAGAAAATATCATGTTAGGAATGACAAAGGTTGAAATACTCCTAAAAATTAGCGTGAAGGCAAATTTCCTCTGCGATATTTTCCTTCGAATCATTACTTTATTATTACAAATATATCATTAGCCAACAGTTTCAATATCTAGGAATCCCTTAATTCAAATGCTATGATCTTCCTTGGCATAGTCACTGGTCTGGTTGAGATGACTAGTACACGATTATTATTTTTCCTCAATGTCGGTAATTTTTCCTGTCTCATTTGCACTTGAAATGCATAGGACAACATTTCATTTTGGGAAGACAAAAATGAGTTATATGCCATTGTTGTCGGCATGAGCTACCAATCCCTAATACTAATAGCAGAAGTCTGGCTAGATTTTCACGTTATCCTTTTACTGTGTTCCAACTAGCTTTACGCTAACTCTATTTTAGATCTTCCACAATGAGAAGTTTTGTGAACCAATTATGACAGCATCTCTTTTCTGGTTCTCTTTTATCGAATTTATGATCTAATGTCGGGCAGTATTATTTAAGGACTGCGTTTGTCTACTAATGGATGAAATAGCTATGTACGCCATATTTCGTCGGCTTTTTGGCTAGATTTGCTTTTAGATTTTACACCACTAAATGTACTACTGCTACTGGCGAAATTCTAGCCGGATCGGACTTGTAGCTCTGTTTTGAGAGCGTGTGAAAGCAAGCATGTCCGTTGATTTAAAAACATCGAAACAGAGTAATATCGGTCGGTGATTCGATTCTTGTTTTTGGAAGGAAAACCGCGCAGTGAAATCAAAGAGCGCTTGGATACAGGGGCCCTTCTCCTTCAATGGCGACCGTCCAAAATTGGTTCAACGAATTTGACACCGATTTTTGATGAGCCACACCTAGGTACTCTGAAAACAGCAACCACGGAGGAAAACGTGACGAAAATTCACGACCTCATTCTGGCAGATCGCCGATTGAAGGTGCAGGAGATAGCTGAGATAGTCGGCATGTCCGTGTTGCATATCCTACATAAAATTTTGGGTATGAGAAAGCTGTCGGTAAGATAAGGTCCGCGTTTGCTCACTCCGGATAACAAGCGCAACCGTGTGATCACTTCAGAGCAGTGTTTAGCGCTGTTTAAGCGCAATCCGAAGGAGTTTTTGCATCGTTACGTGACTATGGAAGAAACATGGATCCACTGATACACACCATAGACCAAGGAACAGTTGAAACAGTGGACTTTACCCGGCGAAACTTCTTCGCAGAAAGCGAAGACTGTCCCATCGGCCGGAAGGGTGATGGCCACCGTTTTTGAGATTCGTTTCGTGTGATATACACTAACTACCAGGAGAAGGGAAAAACGGAAAGAAGGCAGTACTGTGTCGAATTATTGGGTCGATTTTACTCCGAATTAAAGACCAAATGGCCCCATTTGGTGAAGAAAGAAGTACTCTTCCACCAAGACAATGCACCGGCTCACACCTCCGCACTCGCCACGGCTAAACTGATCAAATTGGGTTTAAAACTGCTGCGCCATCCACGGTTTTCCCTAGATTTGGACTGTTTCTTGTTTTCCAACTTGAAAAAGTCACTCGCCGGGCAGAACTTTTACGTGAATGAGAAACCCAAGCTATGGCTTTTCGCCCTTCTTCTCTAGTGTTTTTTTCGTCAAACTTGGTACAGCCTGATAAAAAAGTAAATCCAGTTTGTACGTAGTGGCCAAATTGATATTTTCGCCATAATAATCGCGCCACAGCTTATCTAATAAAATAATTGTACATACGTATCCAATATAGAAGGCCAAGAGCGGACTTTATATCAATTAAATTTCTAAAAGAGTGTCTTGCTATATGTTTTGTGTCATCTGATAGCTTTTCTTTTGCACCAGCAACTATTTTCTTTTGCACTAATAAGTTTCTGCCTTCAGATCTCGACGGCAACTTTGTTTTTCCGGAAAATCTGTTTTTTTTTCGGAAGTCGCTCCGGATCTTTTTTCGCAATAATACCAAGCTTTATCGAGCCGGTTTGCATGAAACGCCATCCTGCTTCGAACTCAGTGCAGCATGAACGATGTCGGCGTTTTTATTGTGGTTTATTGAACGTTGTTAGCATATCTGAAAGATGGCTATCCTTAATGTAGCAACAGCGCATAAAACTGTCAAAATCCTTATCCAGAATCTGTCAGGGATTCAATTCACTACGACAAGGACAATTCTACTTGTTTACATTAATATGAAGGTGAAAATGGACATCTGATTAAGCAAGTAAGGTAGATGCGCAACTCTCAAGCTTTGTAATCGCAATGTTCACGAATATTAAACGTACTCCATAGAAGGTTTGAGCACAAGTTTTTCAGTTTCAGCAGCAAAATACGCGCAAAATATCAAATCATTCTTAATTGTTCGATGAAAACTACGGTAAAGATGTCGAAAAACAGCATCGTCTTTCTGACCCGAATGCAAAGGACTATTCAATTGAGGCAATTCCAATTTGTGCAATGTTTTCGGAGGTACGGTCAGTCTGGACATGAGAAACAGGTTAAAATTATACTTGCAGAGCCAGTCCAACCGAAATATTCCGGTGATATGTCAGTAAATCAAATTAAGGAAAAATTAATAAATTAAAGAATAATGAATTTTTTTTAACGGCTCAACTCCTTGCGTTACCACGTGGAAGCAGAAACAGCGTTTCAAACAAACACTTCATAAGAAAAGGTTTCAGCACCGAATTAATATTTTATGAACATTTCGCTATGCCTTAATTTAGTGCGGAAAGCAACCAAACAACTTTGAGCAACCAGTTTCCAGGACAAGCATTTTAAAAGCATAAGTCCCTATAATATTTAAGTGCAAGCCCTTCTACTCAAAAATACCTCAGCTTATAGATAGTACGGTAGAGTTGGCTGTGGCTTGTGTACATGACCGGAATACTTGGCCCTCAAAAAGCAGAAGGATCCCCATTTTTATAGAGTATACTCGAGAAATACTGGATGACTCTAGCCTACACGTTTCCCACTAGTGAACTCCGATATAATTAAAAATGCCCTTTTTCTCGCGGCTGGAACTTGAAAGCTTTTTATGCCCGGAGTGCTGGACCCCCAAAAAGCGCACATCGACTGGACCAACGACTTAACCTCTCCGCTTTCTCGCCGTCGAACTTGCTTGGAGCTTTTTGTCAAATCATTTTGGACAAGACCTATTCTGATGCTTATAGGAGCCATTGAGTAAGCCACAAGGATACCTGTCCAAGGAAAAGGATGACGAAGAGTCAGAACAACCACCCAGCATCAGTGTGATTCACAGTTCCATTTGTTGTCTGTATCTGTAAGATGCATCTATCTTAAAAATGTAAAGATGGTCTGCAAGTATCATTCAAAATCATTCAAAAACAGGCACTCACATCGTTTTGCAGCTAAGACTGAATATAATCTTGCACGCTGGGTAGCTGCACCAGGGAGTTATCATATTTGCGGCCGATATTATAGTCCCAATCCACCTGACACCGTTTGTTCACCCATCCTGCTTAAGACCAAGAGTCCTTACCATCTCTTGAAGCAGGGTTTTAATGTTTTTAGCCTACGGAGGCAGATAGTTTTATAGACGGCAGTCTTTATTGTGCTTCTATTGTATATTGTACTCGCAATAATAGGTTCCGTCGTCTCGAACATTGTATGCAGCCGGAACCCGGACAGGAACTCGTTTTTGCCCCTGTACCAATCGCTTCCAGTACGAAATCCTATTACGTTATGCAGACCGAACCGAGAAGCTGAATAGCAGTACTAATTTCAGTGCGCTCGTCAGTAGGCGTCTCCTGTTGGCGACAACTCCTCTGATCTTGCTTCATATATCCACCTACGCTCTGTGTTGATCACAGTAGCTCATCTTCGAGCCAATTATCAACTCAAAATATTTTATGGTCTCCTGAGTTTTGATGGTCTCATTGCCAAATTTACTAGGAATAACCCTGGTGATCTCATGTTTGGTCTTTATATCAATCTCGTCAACTATATGATGCCTCAACGGTCTTTCATCCTCATACTCTTTTTGGTTCCTCCGAAATGTTACTATACACTTATCACTATTGAAGAAAAATTACTATGTCTAGTTTAAGTTGCGCTTGCTCGTCGTTGTGCCCTTATGACAGTGCTCTTTATGCCGCTTCATCAACATAATAGCTAATTCTACGTGGCCCATCCGGTAACTCCAGCCTTAAAGGCATTGCATACGAGGAACTCATAAGGCTGGACCAAGAATGGAACCTTGTGCTATCTCCAATGTTTATGTGTTAATTCATTGTCCACACATTTCAGCACCCTGAAGGATTCTAGAACGTCAAAAGTAATTCAGCTGGCGGAACCAAAAACATTTTTGACATCGAACGTAACAAGTGCGGTGCGTTTCTGTCCTACGACCTCCTAGTTTTGTTGCTGTGTCAATGGCTTATATAGAATTATATTCATGTAAAAATATGATTTATCAACATTTTCGCTGTGAAACCTAAATACATAATGTATCATATGGAAATATGGTTGAACTCACAATTTCTGAGCCGCTTAGGTGAATTCCGTGATTAACTTTGTTGAACTCAAGAGTGCGAGTCGAAGTTGACATTTATCTGACAGAACGATTTGAATCAAAAGCCCTACTTACACGCAGCGATAAGCTGCCTCTTCTTCTATTAAATTTCACATTGAAGTATGTCATGAGAAGTGTCTCATCTAATATCAGGGAAACACTGTTCCAAAAGTCCAGTCAATTTGTACCCTATCCATATGACATTTCATTTTACTTCAAATTCTGTTAACTTAGTGGCAAAGGAAGTTGATCTCAATCCATTAAAATAGGACCAAATTAATGATTCATATAAGAAAAATCATCGGTGAACTGGAACATGTGGACGCACACAATTGACAAGACACGTCAATGAGGCTGGCGAAATCATTTGACGAATCCAGATCCCAACAAAATGTGCTTGATTCGGTTTTGGTGGTGTTGGCATCTAGGTGGATTCACGAAAAAGCGAGGTTGCACAATAATGCGAGCTGTTTTCTGATATGAATATAAAGCAAGGATGAATACTCGAGTATCAGAAAGCATCTTCAAAAGCAGGATCCAAAAAAAAAATCATCAGAACAAAACCAGTATGAGTATGAGAACAATAGTGAATCAGATACAATAATAAGCTGACTATAGTTTTCAACGGACCATGTCTTCAGAAGATCAAAATTACAGAAATTCTTGCAAACTTTACTTTTGCAGTAAAAGGACGACCATTTAATCAGAGAGCTCATGCATGAGGTTCACCGCAAAATCGAAGATCACCCTTGCAAGCCCCGGATATTTTGATGAATTTCATCGACAAATTTAATGCAATGCTGCTGGGATTTAAATTTTTTTGAATGGGAATCAAAGATCAAGAAGTCTTGACGCAAATTAATTCAAACGTCTGGTCCTGAAATGGATAGACAAACCTTTATCACGATGATGGCTAGCAAAATATGTCGCATTCTTGCCCAACTTTGTTTCAACCCGAACATGACAGCTTGTCGTGCATGACAGCTGGTCGTTACTTTCGTTTTACAGAAGGCAATCAAATGTTTCTTATGAGATAGAAGCCACAGATGAAGAAGCTCGGTAAAGAATTTTATATTCCTGGAACTATGAACTTTTCATAAATTAAATGATGATTCATAAGTAGTATTTCAAAGTTTTGAATGCTCGTCGAAAACCATTCCAACTCGATATACCTATTTCAGAATTTTTTAGTAGATCAATTTTTCCATTTTCACTTACAACATTGTACGTGATTTATACCCTTGCTAAGCTAACTCAGCGAAGACTCATGGGTGCGGAAGTTCTGATCAAATTTTGTCAAATATCTCGTAAGTGAATTAATATTTTAGAAAGATGGAAAGAGCTCAAGCTCGATATACCTGTTCTTCCGAACAGAATAATAGTTCGTCTATCCGCAATATATCACTAGGTTAGGTGGGTTTACCCATCTAATACCGAAGAGTTAGGCCTTATACAATTCACCCATAATGAGGCAAAGTTATATCTAGGTCAAAGTGATGTCTCCTCAAAGTGATGATGATTGCTCATGTGCAGGCTTTGTAAGACAAAAGTCTGTTGGTAATATTGTGGAACTACCTGTTATCCTCATTGTTTCGGGGATCTAAGTCAATACAGGAAAGGGGGGTTGAAACAAAACTTGATATCTAATTTTGTATTAATTTTCAATGCTCAATGCGTTCTCCCTTCCCTCAAACACATTTGACTCAAATAGACTTAAATGCCTTCAAAAACCGGTGACTTACCTCGGTTGTGAAGATGGTCTGAAATCGCTGAACATCGTTGCTTAATTTTTTGTTGTTTTTCATTTCTGTTGTTGTTTTTCATTTCTGGAAATGCCTAAAACTCGCTCAGATGTCTAGGATATCCTCGCTATGGATATATCGTGTTTCTTAAAATTCTTTGAAAGGATAACACCATTATCGCACAAACTTGTGGCTCTGATCTAGCTGGCCTGGATCAAAGCCACAGGACTACCTAGACTATGAACTTTATAGGAGCGATTTTTTTTATGTCACTGCATCAACGGTTGCTTTGACTCAGAATTTGAATATGGGAACCATGTTTTATCGCGAGTCACAACTCGAACCATTGTTGATTATCCTTAGCGGCCCAAAAACTCATCTGCAAATTCGACGGACTGCTATTTTTGAAAAACTATAAACATTCTTGGGACCTATTTTGAACAAACTTCAGTCATCTGGTAATGTAGGGTGTTTTGATGGTAGATTCTGATACTCCAACATTCAGTTGAATGCATCAAGTTTTACTTGCAAAGTAGCCTCTACTGACCGTCCAAATCGAGTGTCGTCTTCAATTGATTGCCTTCCTTGGAAGAAAAGGGGGAGCCATTCATAAAGCGTGATTTACATGAAACATAGTCTTCATAAGCTCTTGGCACCCGCTGAAAAACTATCTGACGTGTGCTTCCTTATTTGATAGGGAACTTTAGCACTGCGCGGTATATTATTTTGCTTCCACAGAATAACCTTGCTTGCACGGTTAATAGTGATACCCCCGACTGAGTAGGAATCCAGGACTAGGCATACTATATGACATACATACTACCATCACTTTGCTCAAGCAGTAGCTACCAGGATAGTAGCTACCAGTAGATACCAGGATCTCGCCAACCGGGACCATGCCTATCGGCGATCTTTTTGCCCTCTTCCTCTTTGCATTACTTTCAACATCCTTCTGAAAGTCTAAGGAAATTAGAATTAAAAACCTTCCGGAAATGCCATGGCTCCTATGCATTTTCAACTTAATCAAGCATGCATGTTGGACTTCCAATATTTGAGCTCATTTCAGATTCAACGACTGGTTTTAATTCAACTTGATGTGTCACCAATTATGCAGGATGTAAATGGTCTTGTGTTTTCTATGTCCACATTCTATTCACTCCTTTTTTGCCATCATAACTATCCATTTAATTTGCTACTCACTATGTGAGGCTATCAACAGGTTTTGAAACATAGATAAATGATGGCGCGACATTAAATGCGCCGCGGCGGCCACAACCAACCACACTAGCTTAAATGTCCATGTCCTTGCTAACTTATTTTTAACACCAAGTTGATTAATCCTTAATCTCGTTAACTTATTTCATTGCTTTGAAATTTGATTCTTGATTTTTTGGTCACGAATCATTTAGAGAGGACTTTGTATGTTTTTATTTTAGATTTTATTATGGGAAAATTATAAAGATATCAAACCTTTGCGCTCGTTCCCCCGGCAAAGTAGTGATAATCACCTTTGAAAACTGTTCCTGCTTCCTTTTTCTGTTTCTGAACTATGCTAAGGAATTTTCCCTGCAAGTCATACCAACATGAAATTAGTATAGATATTACAATATCCAGTCCTTTTTCTCCCCCACCCACACTAGAGCAATCGGAGGCAAAAAAATCTTAAATTGTTCCAGCCACCATTTCATTAGCTGGAGGTGCCACCATCCAAATACATGAATTAATTATTGCAGGTAATTGCATGTTTAATTTAATTAATTGGCACATTGTATGTGGTGCAGTGCCTTTATGGGGTCCTCGTCGCAGTCGTACGTTGGTGCAAGCATTCCACGTCGTCGGAGAGTGACTTTATCTTGCCTCGGAATAAAAGGCACCCGCCAGCGTTGTTCTTTGCTATGTTGCTCCTGAAACTATTATAGCACTGGTTTTTCCACTCGAGGGCTCGTGTTAGATCTTGGCCGCTCTGATCCTACACTATGCAAGTCTCGGCTAGGTGACAACTTAATTTGTGTGGCTTTTTGTTTTGCAAGTATGATTTAAGTACTTTGCATATTAATTACCGACATGTGTTCAACCAAACGACTTTTTTCCATTACGCAGGTTATAATTTTAGTTGAATGACTAATTTGTCGACGTAGTCGCGCTCCCTAGGCGCAGATAGACTAGGAGGATTTTGCACACAGAGCAGAGGACGCGTTGGGAATGATAAAGTCACAAAGGAGTTATGTTTTCATAAACAACTTCAGTTGGGAGGAATCACCGAAGATAGAGATAACAAACGATTCCTCCTGGGGCTGAATCGATTTCGGAGTGACGCCAGTCCAATCCACCCCATGCAGTCCCAAGACTTTTGCAATATCGTCCAGGAAGATTTTATCTTTCGCATCAAACAGGCGAAATGACCATTGCATTCTATCTCCTCTGCATCTAGAATGCAAAGAAACAATAACTACCACCTTCTCATTGAGATAGAACGCAATTCTTGTCCTGTTTTTAATATTTTCGAATATGCCCAAAATGCAAATACAGAAGGCTAAAATCTGAATAAAACTTCAATGATTCTTGTTCTGCGAGCATGATATTGTTCGTAGCAACCACGAACGAACAATCAACTTCCTTTGTAGTACAATCACTATCCTGTTTGTCGGGTTGATCCACGGACTCCCATTTTTTCGATTGTCGGCAAAGTTCAATCGAATCCAAGGTGCACGGCAGGAACAGACATTTACTTAAAAGTCTTAGATATGCAATTGATATTAATCACAAGTGTAATGCGAGTTAGTGTGCCGTATAAATTTTCGCGAGGTTTTCACAATGGCTGTCCAGCTGGTTAGCAGGACCATTGGAGCGGCATAATAAAATGTAGTACTCGCATTCAATAGACGATGATGGGATCCGTAAGGGTTGCTACATTGCATTTTCCTGTTTCGCTTTCCATTAAGAGTTGGTTTTGCTCCAAGGCCGCCGCAAAACATTGCGTTGTTAGTTGCGAGGGAATCGAAGAGAATGCCTCGAATTTCCATTCCCTTTTTTGAGAATCACGAAGAAAACAATCTTTATCTTATAACATCGGCAACCTTGTTCTTCAGAGATGCGGAACTATATTGCTCACTGGCAGCAATAGTGTCTGTAAATCGACAAGCATCGTGGACCTAGAGCCGCGCTGTCGGTGAATAATGGAAAGTGTGCTGGTGTAGGCATTATTTATCTATTCTTCTTCGGAGCGCATATCCACTCACTTGCAAATAAGACATGCGCCTTGGCTTCATAGCCACTACCATTGCTTGTTTATATCCCAGCATTCCCCAGGAACAATGTGTGAACTTTCAAACGTGCCCGCTATGTGGTCATCGTCAACGTGGTTAGAAATTTATCGGTGGCCCGGCAGCTATAACCTTCGATAATTTCTTAGGTGCTAGGACTCTTGGTTTGCGATGATTGTATAACACCCATCAGCTTAGCGGAAACTCATACATGGAGGAAATATTCGGGCGATAGTACCAAAGTTGTGAAAATTTGCTCTAAGATCGAGGATGATCCAAAGTCGTAAAGGAAAATATAATGTGTACTGGTATCTTGCACAGAATAACTCGTTGCACCTTTGCATATTACGACAAATACAATTTTTGATCCAAGCTGGGCCATCGCGGCTTTAATTCTAACGTCATGACTAATATACACTTCCCGATGCAGTCGCACGAGTTCAAAGTAGTATTTCAAATTTATCGCTATTGGCTGAGTAAATGTTTTCAAGTCATTGAAAAATCTCAAACCGCCGAAAGTTAAGGGTTTTCAATGTTTCTAATCATAAATATTATTTAAATGTTACGTATTCTGATGTGTAGGCGACATAAAAAAATACATATAAATAAATAAAAAAGAACTAAAAATAAAATAAAAACTAAATAATATTAGTAGCAAAACAAAACATAAATAAAGAAAAGTCATAGTAAAAGAAGTCTCAGAAAAAAATACTCCCAGTAGAAAAAAAATCAAAAAAATTTCTGGGAAGTTATTTGGGAAGAAATTATCCACTGATATGATTCACTTGTTTGTTGTGTACATATCGCTATAAGAAAAATAGAAATTGTTTACCAAGGATGGAAGATGGAAAATAAAGTATAGAAATCCAGTATCAAGTGATGGAAAAAAAGGATAGAAATCCAGTATCAAGTGATGGGAAATAAAGAATAGAAATCCAGTATCAAGTGATGGAAAATAAAGGATATAAATTGTGAATTTAATTATCGAGCACAAAAAAGAGAATCAGAAATATTAGCAGCTGTTTGAAGTGTTTAGCCCCAGATGTCCTCGAGCACTAAATCTTTGAATCACAAAGCCCAAGAGAACATTTTGATCGAGGCCAAGAAGATCGTAACCAGGCAGCAGAGGTGGTCAGAATCAGCGCAAAAGAAGCAAGTAAAGTCCAGAAATCAACCATAGTCAGGATCAGCGCAGCACAATACACGTACATTAAATATGTTATATTTTCTAACTTTTAATTGCTAATTTCTATTTTATTCATATTTATTTGATCATTTCTATTTATTTATTTGTCTAATATGAAGGACTAAGCTCTTTCTGGGTGTGTGAGTGTGTGTTTGTATGGGACATGGAAGGATCAGGGCTTAAATAATGTCCTATAACCCCCACGCCCGCGCGGTGAGCTAGTCGGTTAAAAGTAACTTCCTTCGGCCGCCATTATTCGGCCTTTGTATTTTCAAATAACCCTGTCTGCTTAACCTTGTTCCTTTCTTTCGTTGCTGGTGCGACCTATCGGTTGCTCCAATATTTATGTTATTATTTATGATATATATGTATTATTTTATTTTAAAATACATCACAGTATCGAAACAAAGCTTTCATTGAGACCCACGAGGATCTTCCCAAAACACTCGCCCTAGAGCAATGCTTGAGTGATAGCTTTTCAATGTATTTAATTATGTTTATGTTTATTTATATTGTACTTTTTACATTTTATTCACTTTGGTGCAATGCTCTCTGTGATAATGATTAAAAGTCCAAATTTATGGTGGTCATAATGATCCTGTAGAACTTTTTTTTGGCTTGGAGATGAAACGACCTCACGCCCATAGTAAGAGGCTCCTACCAAGTGGAGGCTACTGACTCCCATTTGAACACTTGTCCTTTCACACTGAGAACTCAGACTGGAACTCCTGGCTGCATTACTCGGTCTCTACCACTATCTCGCCTCCAGTTAGTGCTTTTGGTATTAGGTTTTTTTTTTCGGCCACAGGGAATGGGAATAGCGGGCGATAATTAAAAAAGCGACCCTTATCTTCTCTGCGTCAATCAGCAGTCGGGTATACCATTCTCGGTCCAAGAATCAATGTTTGCTTCAGTTCATATGTCAATTGATGGAACCATCCTTTCCACAAGATTTTCCGGAGAGTTTCTCTTTTCTCACACAAAAGACAGAACGTTTGTTTGCCCACCGTGTACCCTCGAAATAGGTTTGGGAGGCATTATCCACGCTTCTCGAGCAAGCAGTTGAGGCACCGTGTCTTTAGGATTTTGTCAAGGTTAAACAGGACAGGACAATTCCTATCCTCACTGAGGAGCTGTGTTAGGTAGAATTCGATCTCACCGTATCCTTGACTAAGCACTGGTGTTGTATCATTTATAAGTCACGCCATCCTTCTACTCTGGGTCTGATGCCCCCAGTGTTTCTGATACAGACTGAGATTCAGTTGCATCCTTTTGTAGCTGCGGTTTAGTATCGCCTTCTTTATTTGTTTCTTACATCTTAAAATAAATTTTAAAATACTTTACCTTGATGTTTTAGTTCTCTATTTAATTTTAATCTAGTCTTATAGGACGCAGAAAATAGTTAGAAAAAAGAATCGTTTTGGTCGATTTGATATTGACAACTACAATTTTAACTGACTTGACTCTACTGAGACTCTACTACTAAATCCTGACAGATCACAAAAGGGTGTTGCATGTGAAGGGCCTCGGTATACTTTCCCATGCCATCGCCAATGCCTGTTTGTTTGCTGGCTGACAATTTTAAATCTCAATTTCGGAATTATTCGGAAACATCTCACGCAGGTTAAGGTCGGCTGACAAAAGCGGCTTATTTGGAAGGATAATTTTTTTGTTGTAACCATTCAATAGTAGCTAGCCTTGAGCATTACGGGTCCTTCTCATATTCTTTTGCTTTAAATCCGGATCCAAGAAATATTATCTGGTTGTTTTCTTCAGTTCGAAAGAGAACGTTAGTATTAAAAAAATTAATGTTGTGAAAGTTTTGCCAGAAAGAAGGGATCAGGAAGATAGCAAACAGTTTAGTTTTAACAAAAATGGGGCACTACACAAAAGCACAACGAGTTTCACTTAAAGGGTAATATCTTAAAAATAATGAAAGTTTAGAAGTTAAAATTTTTAATTTTCGGACAAAATATGCTCAAAATAGGATTTTGCTGAATTATTTTCCTCCGACTGAGATTGAAATATTTTTAACGTCGGAACGTTCCGTTGTTCCCCGTCATTTTTTCCTCTGTCCTTGATCCGAAAAAAACACATCGAAGATGGCGCATCGCCGATACGGATCCTTGAATGAAATGAAGCAAGTGACGGAGAACGAGGGTACGTTCCAAGGATACAAAAAGTAGTTGGAATAGTGGTTTAATACGCCAATCAAGAAAAGAATAATTCAAAAAATTCGGGAGAGTGAATAGATTGGTGATTTCCGACGATCTGATCAACAAATCGTTCGAGACAAATCATCGAACTAGTTCGTGAGGTGTTGCTGAAAGCGTAGGAACATGAATAAGACGTTTTATTCAACAATTGGATATTTGAAGCTCTTTGCAGTTCTCTTCTGTTACTGACGAAAGATCTGCATCTTCAAGCACACAAATTCAGTTAACTCAACATCTGAAGCCTACTAACCATGCAAACATAGAAAATTTATTGACTCGATGCTGGAAAGATAAAAAAGTCGCACCAGACAAAACCCGGAGAACAGGATTGATAAGGCAACATTTCGCAGCCAAATTCGACCAATTTTGCCGTGACAACAGTGGAGGTGTTAGTTGATGCGTTGTGAAGGGTGATGGCATCCTTTCTTCGCCAAATGTTGGGGTTTTTTCTGCGGTTCGGCATCAAATAGGCTCAATGATTCGGTATACTAGAGCTCTCAGCCCCTTTTGCTGTCCTGTCGAAGTAGATCGCAACTTGTGAATCCCAGAAAACGGTGACCAATAGGAACGTCTTTGCCTTCCTTACACGACGTTTGCCGGATGAAGTCCACCGTTTCAACTGTACCATTGTATCTGGTGTGTACTATAGGATCCAATTTACATCCTCGGTCACAAAATGACGCAGAAACTCTTTCATATTGTCATTAAACAGTGTCAAGCACTCAACTGTCGGTGCTCGACACTGACAGTCACTGTCAACCACTGACAGTTGCACTTATCGTACGAAGACTAAGCAAACGCGGCACCAATCGCTCCAACAGTTTATCATGCCCTAAATTTCGTGCATTTTGAGATGCCTACGGTCTGTACTTTTTCCCACACCTCTTTTTTTCACGTTATCGTGGTAGCCGCTTGCGGTGCACCTGGTTGTGACTAATCAAAAACTGACGTGCGACCACGTTGAAACTTTTTAAATGAATTTTTGACGGTGGCCATCGAAGGTATGGTGTCAATGCAGACAACATCCAAACTCTTTTTGATTTACTGGGTGATGTCCCTTCCAAAAACAATCTTCGACCGATAATGCTGCTTTGGCCATTTTTTTTTAAATCTACAGACACGCCCGCTTGCACACCTAGTCAAAACAATGTTGCGGGTCCAATTCGGCTGAAAAGAGTGTTGTGAAAAAATAGTGAAAAATAATGCAAATTCTCTTCCAATAGTGGTGTCATCGGCCGGTGAATCTAATAACTTAGCGGATCGCCCTTGTATGTTTTATGTTGGTACCAAATTAGAAAACCTTCGGAGAACTCTGGTCAAGGTATGATATTCGTCGAATACTGCTATTTGACAATGAAGGAATGACAAGTCTTGCATGGACACATCTTGTACAATCATTCTTTGCAGAAATTGGAAACCTTATTCAATTAAAAATGTTTGACATCTGTTGTGAAATTCATCAATCTTTGGGCTCATTCGTATATCATTTCTGAGAGAATGGAATTGTCATTGCGACGTTTGTACCTAGCTACTTATTTTTTAAAGGTAAAAGGTGAATCCTTCCCTGATAGATTGAAAGATTGTAGTGAAGTCGTTTTCACATAATTCCTTTCCATGTAGCAGCTCAAAATTTAACTCATCATCTAGCTTAGGTCTTTTTCAATTTTATGACTAATCGCATCATCACTCTGAAAAATTATACTGAGCTTAATTGTTATAGGCAATATAAAAAGTAAAAAGTAAATGTAGAGTTTTGTCTCTTCACTGCTACGATGATCAAATATAAATTGACAAGTGGCATCTGAGTATCTCCTGCCTAAAAATTCACTTTGAAAAACAGATTTCAATGCAGACCACTACCATACAATTCTCTGAATACATTTGTCAAGAGAAACCATCTAATGTCATTATGCCGAAGCATACGTCATATTGTCTGTAAAATTTCGTAAGGTTACAAATTCCTGCTATGTTTGGCTGCTATGTAGCTCTATAGGACGAGGTTATTTTTTGCAAGCATAGCTCACTGAAAGGCGTATTGAGTGACTGGTACATTTGAAAGTATAAAAGACAAAGTGAGGATTCACTTTTCGAATTTTAGATACCACACTCATCCTTATACCGAACATGACATTCGGGGTATCAGCAGCAAATCCTATTAAATGTGGTACGTTAAGATTTATATCAGGTAATCTGATGTCAAAACTTTCAAACAAATCCTGCGCACTTTCACTCTTCAAGTCCACCATAAAAAAAAAGGTGTATGACGTGACTTCCTTTTTTTTTTGAAATAGTATTTTAGTGCTGCTACAAGTGTTTTGTACCTCGTAGTTTTGCAGTTTCTAAGGCTCGGTGTCATTTTGCAAGCAGTTATTATTGAAAGCTGTTACCTAAGACATTTAGTCAACGACAGGAGATTTCGTCCTCCTGTAGAAGAAAGGTTTTGCTATTTCGGAGCCATGGAACCTTACCTTATTATATCGCTCAAGTGATCCATAACGCAAAAAGGAATATTGTGCGCCTCTCAGGCTGCTACAATCCTGACTTCTGGTTTTTTTGCTTCATACTGCTTTGCTGCTTCATCGATGTCTTTGAAATGGTATCAATCTGTTATGAAAAACCAAACCAAGAAATATATGAGACATTTGAAAGACTTAACAGGGTATGTCTTATGGGTAGTTTGGTGGGAATGGTTATGTACATCGATATTGAAAATAATTATCTGTTCCGAGTCAAAAACCTTTTGAAGAAAGTAGAAAAAAAGCAGTCTTTGAATCGCGGAGTGGGAGGTGTACATTTTAGGATTCTTAGGGTGGCTTGACAAGTGAGTCCGAGTCTTTTTTGCAGTTCTCTAAATTGAATTGGTTCCCTTCTTTGATAATTTTCAAATTAAGACAATCTAATTCACGCCATTATAATGAGTTCACCGTGTTACGTTGCAATAATTAAAACAAATTTCCTAAATTTTAAACAATTTAAAGAAAGTAGTAAATTCAATTTTGAGATTTATATAAAAGGTAGCTTTTCTGACTCTAAGATCCTGTGTGTTTCAAATCATCTTCAAAATTCCTTATCCTCAGAACCTTAAAATTGTTATTACCAGGTTATCACCAGGTACGGAGCTGCAACCGAAGTTAATGTTTGAAAAAAATTCTATGCGTATGAAAACTAAAATTGAGGAGAGTTTCAAAGCTACCATGGTTAAGTTAAATCATCCCCCTGCGTCCACTGACGTTTTTTAGGTGAAATTAAATAAGTAAATAATAACTCAGTTTTGAACCGTATACAACCTGCGTAACTGTGAAGTGACAGAATATCTTTTCACGTTGCTTATGTGTTTTGATGAAGCCATATGTTCCTGCAATGATACGAATCTACTTAATCCTTCATCAACTAACCAATCTACTAAATCTGGTTATACCGATTAGGGATGAATCATGCATCCAACAATGAGGGCGAAGCACTAGCGTCTTTTGTTTAAAAAAATAAGGGAAACGTAAATCGGTGGTCTGTCTGATCAATGCCCGGGAATATGACGGTTAATAAAGGAGCGCTTGTAAGTCTGAGTAAGCTGTAAGACAGATGGTCTATTATCCTAGCTGAGTACACCAAAAACAAAGCGGAATCTGTTCCCAGAAGTTTTCAAGAGATACTGAGATCAAAATACTTCGTATAAAATACTATTTTTTTAAAAGGGTTATTTTTTCTAGCTCTCCCGTCGATTTGCTATTAATATCAGAGTCAAGTGAATCTATAAAGCCATTTATTTAGTTTTAGTTTTTTAAATTAGCAAGAGGTTAGCGAGTTTTTTATGATTCTTGTACCCACGAGCAAAATCAAAAATTAATTTCTTACAACCCAATCCCGAAAATGGGACGTGTAAATCTGATCAAAAAATCAAATCTCCTCTCTTATCCAGTCATCGCAGTTAGGATTCCTATAATTTATTTTATTTGCTTTATTTTCGTGGATATTTACTATTTCCTTTTAACAATTCGTTGGTTATAAATTTTCAACATCAGCTTTGTTAAATGGTATTGCTAAAAATGTCCTTGATTGATGTGTATCGAGAAAAAGTCACATGTGACAGTTAAAACTGGACCTGGGATGTTTTTGAAATGAAAATGCTAAAAATTTATGAATAATGCATGTCGAAATCAGCGTATTCATCGCTGGGAAATTCCGAAATTGAAATATTCCAAGATCTTCTGCTACTGTTGTAGTTTAGATTCAAAAAATGCGAAAAAAATTCTGGCAGCAGTGTCAGACAGAATTTAAACCTATCGTAATAAGCCATACATGAAATTTAGAACATTTTTCATACTTGAGTCACAATGATATGAATATTTCAAGTAAGAGTGCTAGGGACGTGTGAAGAATAAATAAAAGGTGTCTTCCCATACATTTGGCCTGTTCTGACCGGCATAATAGATCGTTTATTTAAGCTTTTCAACCGGCTGCAGAAGAATGGATAGTCAACTATTTAAACATTTGTAGTGAAAAAAGACAATACCGAGAGTCGCGGCCGTTGTCTTCCACACCGAAACCTACCTTTCTTGGTCTTTGAAGCTTCTGAAGTGGACACACCGCGAAGGTTGTTACAGATGGCAAACTCAAGTTAAAGAACAAGCAAACGGTGGTCAGTGATTAATGGCATGTCGTATTGAAAACGCTCGCTCATCGTTAAAATTTCAACCTTTATCGCCAAGATGGTCTCGAGTACCGCCGCCTTGCCGACAATAGCAGCTCGCAAGCGATAAGTAGTATTGGCTATGTAATCACCTGGAATTTCTGGAGTTGATTCTTTTGCTTCCAGTTCGACTGTTGTTACTTGTGGTACGGAGCTCCTTTTACTGATGCTGGCTCCTACTCCGGCCAGGCCAAGTCGATCGATCTGAAATTCCGAAAATTGTTGCGCGCTTGCTAAGACCCTCGCAGCTATCGCTATTTTTATTGTCTTTCACTCTAGGCACTATTGTACTATTGAAAGTTGTCATATAAAGTGAAATGGAGTCCTGCATAATTGACAACGCGATGGAATGTTGCCTCCTCGTTCAAAGTTCGCTGATGCACTATTGGCTGGATGAGACCATGGATTTAGATGGGATAATCCTTTTAAGTACTGTCCATTTCATCTACAAAGCTCGAGCCTAAATGAGCCTTGCTTCCTTCTTATGTCTAAGACTAAAATCGTGTTTGGTAATTTATTTTCGCTCATGGTTTGCTACTTACGGAAACTTTTCCTCCTATCAAAAGAACAAAATCATTATTTTCCTCTCCGTCGGCCTTTTCTTCACATTCGAAAGATTTATTTGCAACCATCTATATCCATCCGAGAAAACTGTGCATTATTTCCTCATCGTACTACGTCTTGAGATTGACAAATGTCTTGGATTTCATATCATCGCTCCGATGTTGTACGCGAGCGTGGCATGTCGATTTTCCGACCTTGGCGCGGAACTCCCGTAAGTCAACAGAAATGAAAATTGACGGAATGGGAAGCGTATGCAAATGGAAGGTAAGCCCTGGAAGCCAATTGATGACATGCTCGCATCGTAAATGTACTTCTGATGGACACAAATAAAATCGTCCAGGATGGCTATTGATGATGGATAAATTCGAATTCGCCTTGGGTCAGCTTCCATCATCCACTGTTGCATATTCCATATGGACTGCAATGGTAAATATAAGTACGTTTGTGCTTCGACATACCTAGATTTTACATATGTACGTGAAGTTGCCGTGTTTTGTCTAGGCCGCTCTCAAGAAAAATTACTTTGGGAAATTGATGGTAACGGTGGAAATAAATTGAACTTTTGATGGCAGAGAATTCATGAAGAATGCATATAAAGAATTTGCATACAAATATTGTATTCATTATAGGTCATGATTAGAGCATTTTATTCTGCCCTATAGAAGTCAGATTGCTGAGCACTATACGCTCGTGAGTTTCCAGAGTTATTGCTTGTAAAAAAGAATTGTTTATACGTTACCAAGAGTTTCCAAAAGAAAATATTTAAAACCCTCGAACAGAATTTTCATTTTTTTCAATTCAAATCCGTAAAACGAACTACTTAAAAGTAAGACTTTGCCATACACCCACCAATATTCTAGATCTCTCCGTCTCAGACCGTCCCATTTTTATAACAGAGTAGAGCCCATCGTCAACCCTCACGCTCTGGTTGGCGTGGCGTGCTTCTCTGTATTGTATATAATCAGCACACTGTCAGAATTAGAAAGAATGCGTTTCATCCCCGAATTCACGAATGCTGATATAAAGATATAAAGCAAGTCGAGTGGAGCAATCTTAATACGGAGTACATATGTAGATTGGAATTCCTGCATCATCCAGGAATTTTTTCTCACGGTAATATAATTCGCGATGTGATTTTGAATCAGCTTTAAGATTAAATTATTGACCCTCGTTACATTCGCGGTTTGTGACAGTTTCCGAGTTGATATGTAATGTTTCCACCCCGTCTGAGGTTTTCTGTGAAGAATATGTGTGAAGATATTTCCTTTGTATATCGATAATTACTTACTAGCCCTCGAGTTCTCCCGAATCTGATATCGATTGAAAATTAATCCCTTGACACGAAAGCGTAACCCAGGTTTTGACCTACAGGACTTACCTCCTCCTATCGTCACGATGCTGCATCCTCGTTCTCCAGTTGTTCTGTCTGTCTATGTTTTCCTTGTCTTCCCATCGAGGCCTTCCAGTGGCACGTTTTCCTTACGCTCTACCCTTCAATGTCCTTATCTGCAGTCGATTCCCTTCCATTGTTCCTACATACCCTGCCCATTACAGTTTGCGTAGCTTTGTATAAGAAGATATAGATGGTTCGTCAAGAAATCAACTCATCTTTGTAACTTAGTCTCTTAATCTTCTTTCACTGGTCTGTAGATTTTCTGGAGCTCTTTGATTTCAAATACGTCCATTGCGTCGTCAGGACCCTCGTGTTGGTCCATGCTGAATTTCCATAAAACAGTACGGCTTATAGTTTTTAAAAGCGACGCTTATTTTGCTGGTTGAAAAATTTGGGCCTTTGCTTGGGAAGGACAAAGTGAGAGGCCTTATTTTCAGCGTTTATCCAGCGTCAAATATCGTCCTCTTCGGTACCTTTTTGTACTCAGGTTTGTTAAAAATATAAATCCTATTTTTAAAATATAAAAAATATGTTTGTTAAAAACATATAAATAAATAAAAATATATCCGCCTCTTGATGGTTGTAGTCTCTCATGGTCTTGTTAGGCTGGACTATTCTGCCTCGTTTGAGTGATGAGTTAAGTTTTATCTCTATTAACTCGTAGCTCAATTCGGATTTATTCAGGTTTCAGACTCAAAAATGCTTCTTTGGAATGTAAGATTAATTGAGCTTTGCGGTTGACATCATCAGCATTCACTACCAATTGTGTTGACTTGAAAATTAGAGTACGAGAGGATTCAGCTGTTGATAACGCGTTCGAGCGCAATATCATATAACATAGTACTCAGTCTATGTCCTTATTCAAGCCTGATTCCATTTTTAAGCCACCAATTCTTGGTCATGTGCCTTAACCTGCGACTCTGTGTTGAGCTTTCTAACTTGAACCTTGTGGACTAGTTCTTTGGACATCGAAATCAAGAAATGTATAGAACAGCGCATATATGTCATATGTTTGCTTCATATATGTCATATGTTCCTAGTACCTTTCGAGCACCTGCTCAACTGAGAATAAGTAATCAATAGAAGACCATCCAATTCAAAAGCCTCTTTGATACTTTTCTGTAATTCTTTCGTAAAATGGCTTCAATTTTTTTTATTTAACTTCAGAGAGTACGTTATATGATAAAAACAGTACACGATGCCTGTATAATTTTCATACATAAACTCGTCTCCTTTTTTGTGCATAGGACAAATGATGCCAGAGCTCTCTGGTTACTGCATCGCCAGCTATACTTGAAAAAAGTAGCAGTAGTTGTTGTTGTTGTTGTAGAAGTAGCAAAAATAGGACTTACAAAGGCACCCCTCTCTAGTAAAGTTATGCTGGCATTCTATCTATTACAGAAGCCTAGTTATTTCTGAGGTCAAGTTCCGCTTCTTGCACGTTGATTCGGATTGGTGCTTGGACTTAGACTCAGTGAACTGGTACCCAAACTTTCAATCTAGGTATATCAACCGCTACTAGCCCAAATTTTTCGCTAGTTTCTTCCATAGAAAGTGCTCCTCAGTGAAAAAAAACACCTTATACCTTAAACACCACTAAAATTTTCGTATTCCGCAAGAGTCTACTTTCGAGCCACATCTTTTCAATTATTTTCAGTGCGACCATTTGATTCGCCAATCACCAATCACCAATGGATACATCCAATCACAGCATAATCAAAAGAGAACACTAACACTGTCGCGATGCATGAGGAATCATTGCTCATCATCGCGCACTGCAGTAAAGTGTCCTCCATAAATACTGGAAAGTGAGGTTAGTTTTGCGGCAAAGTCTTTATTTATTGTTGAAAAGCTTCTGGAAAAATAAATCTGATACACGAGAAGCACCTTGGTTCAACTGAAAAATAAAGTGAGTATGAGTTTTTCCATTGATGAACCTGGTTTGAAACTGTCGAAAAATTCGTTTTGACATCTTGACATTTTCGTGACATCTTCCTTTCGAACACGTTTTGCGCTTCAGAGGCTGCAGGAAAAATCGGCCACCTAAGAGTGATATATTTTAAGCAACTAATATTAGTACTGACGAATGTAATTTTTGGCTGAATTTACTGATTTCAAGTACAATACGTCACAGGAGTAAATTTCCTGCCGTGAAACGCTGTGGGTTGATTCTTTGCTTTTAATGTTGATTGCATTTTTCAGTTTCGACTTCAGAATCATGGTTTTCAATTCTATAACAGATGGTCTAATCCATTATGCCCACTTAGGAAGTAAAGTGACTAGCGTTGACATTATATTTGAGATAATCCGAAAGCAAATAGTCCATAGGAGTTAAATCATGATCGTGTGGAGGCCAATTTATGACCCCTGTCCTGGAGATTAATATTTCAGAAAAAAATTTACAAACGCGTGATATTGTGTTATTGACATTGATCGTGTGCAACGTTGCTCTGTCTTGCTAAGACCCTGGCCTGGGGTAATAGCCAGGAAATCTTTGCAGTTCAAGTTTTCTGTTGGAGTTCTTTCGATTCTTTGGGGTTTTCAGTCCCAAAAAGTTAACTGACATCTCTAAATAATACACTGTAATCACTTTGACGACAGGTCATCTTTCGTCTTCGAAATGCTACCGGCCCAGCATTTCGTGCCGTTGGCAGAGCTTTCCATATCATCACTTGGGTTCTGGTGTTTCTAGTGCTCGATTTTTGGATTTTGGAGCAGAAGACCAGCTCACTTAGGTGCCCATTAAAGTTCATATTATCTTCATACGAAAACTAGATGATCTTAGCAATTGAAAAGCAACCGATTTCCTGGCTTACGAAATCAAACCGTTTCTAAATTTGAATCTTCGGATCGCCAAAAACATAGTCATCACTATTTTGACCCTTTTACACATCTTTGGATGCTCGAGCTTTGGTCTTTCCAGTTTTCTAGTCGTTTGTTCGAACTTAGCCGTTTTCGTATGAGGGGAAATGATGACCGAAAAGAATGAATATCCCAAAACCAATTACGCGCTACAGTCGCAGGATTACCGTTTTTACCGTTGCCAAGAAATGAATTCTAGCGACTGCATCTGCAAGAGCCAGGTTACCACATACTATATAACCCACGCTCCTCGGATTTGTTTCGTTTAAACAGTGAGCTAAAAGAAATAAATATAATTTCCTGAATCATTAGGAATTAATATTCCTCATGAGTTAATATTATAGGGTGTTGATATATTTTCGGTGATACCAGCAAAGGAACTTTGAAAACAAATTTCCAGGATGATTGATCCTTGCAATTGAGCTGGTAGTTTGGGTGAGTTGCTATGGTCTGGTCAGTTCGTGCGAAATTGTTGCAATGCGATGACGTTTTAAAATTTACCCCTGATTTTACACGATGGTACATTATTAAGTGCAATCGAGTGAAGCATATTGACCAGAAGACATTTTGCTTCCTTTTCGTGCAGGATTGTGGACAGAAACTACTCAGCTTACCGCAATGAATATGAAGCTTTTCAATATTTTTAACACAGATGCCACTGGCACAGGGTAAGCAGAAAACAGCAATAGGGCTTCGTATTAACCCACGGTATTACGTGATTTCACAAAAATATGCAGCACCTAATATGTATTTAAAAATTGGTTCTCATTTTTTCGCTTTGAGTTCTTTGATTTCATAACCAATACACATATTCTCATTCATTTTTGACCTCGGCCTTAGTGTTTATCAGCGCTAAACCTTCGAGAAAACTCCAAATCTAACGTGATTCAACCGAAATAAGGGTAATTTTTATTCGGATTGATAAATTTTCCCCTATTATTGGGTAAAACATAAATATAATTTTAAATCTTTTTGTGTTTTTTCTATCTCTTTCTATTGAAGTCGTCCGAGAGTGTTCTGGCTATCAGTGCTCAAGTTATCCTAATGGGCTGAATAACCCTCGATCGTGTGGAAATATGAATAAGGTCAATGATTGCCAATTTCTAAATTTTTTGGAAATTGGAAAAATTTGGAACCGAAAAATTGGTCGAGCATGCCCCATTTGTAAAAAATAGAATGTTGTAGAGTAGAATGTGTAGAATGTTGCTTAGATTGTTGAATTTTTGGTCAGAGTTTGATATTTGTTTTGATACGTTTAGTTGTGTCTTTGTTCAGAGATCTCCTCTATAGCACATGCTTCTTGGTTAACTGGTTCGCCTTCTGCATAAGAATGTACAATATTGGAGGCTACAAATAAAATTCGGACCTGGTGTTACTATAAAACTTTCATAGCTTGCTGATGGTATCAGGTTTTTCCGGTGGAACAATTTAACTTCGGCATCCTTGATGCAACTTTTATCAGGTTGGCGCTTGTGTCCCTGGTAGCTAAGACATCCCACTTCATAGGTGATTGCATATTTGAAAAGTGTGATCAAAATTACAGGATCATCGTTGCGGGGGTCAGCTTAAATCTTATGTTCAAACTCATCATTTTCCACCAGATAATGTGATCCCTTCAGGAGCTCCTGTACGTTGTTCTCAAATGTTTTAAGTATCATTCAAAAATGACTTAAAGAAATGTAGGTCAAGGGGTAAATTCTCACGAATTTATGACGCTGATGCTTCTAACGATTTTTTAGGGAAGTTAAAGGACTAAAACTCATCCAAGCTAATTATTGTTTGAATAATTTTAACAACATAAAACTTGAGCTTATATCTATCCATTTTTCGGGACTGGATCAGTCATTCGGACCGCTCCAGTTTCGCAAACTATTTCGCTTCTAAGACTCTCCCAACTTCTATCTCCTTCTTCTTCTAGGACCCTTTATTTTTAGGATCCTCTTTCTTATATTTTGATATTTTATAATGCTATATTAACAGCACAATTTCTGTGGATATAACTATTGATTTTTGCCAAACCTTTGCTCCAGTTCTGGTATTCAGATTCAGGGGGTGCAATGGCAATGAGTAATAACACAAGCAGTGCCAGCCAATCTTTGATTTCACTATGATCTGCAAACCTTGGAAATAATCGAAAATGCGTTACTAAAGTGCGTGATGAATTGCACATAAAAAAGAAGAAACAAATGTATATTTCTTCGAATGCCTTGAATGCCTCCGAAACATATTAGCAATATATAAAATTCAAATTAGTCCTGATAAATTCTTGCAAACGTGGTCGCCGATTATCAAGGACAAACGCGCTTTGTTATATTCGCTATTTTATTATTTATAGCCACAATCATTATTACTTATTCTTGACAGAGGTGCCCCGAGTCCGTTAATAAATCACACAATTACCATATAGTAGAGGGCACGAATATGCATTGTTTTTCCTCTATTTTTCCCGGTTCCTTGGCGAAGTCTTTTTATTCTGGAATTAATCCATCCATCGGACGAGTGAGTCATGCGGGGTGGGAATTTCAATGCTCCAACATGTTAAAGACGAAGATTTTGTTTTTTTCTTCCAGTTACGAAGCGGATCATCGAGAGCTCCTTTGCCATCTTCTTGCCGTGGCTATGAGATTATTCGCGATGTCAAGACGACAAGGGAACATGGATAAAAATTAATCCGCGGCGAATAGAACGTTGTTACACGAAGTTCGTGCAACATGTCGATTTCTTGTCGGCCTTCTACCCCTTGGATCAATAGTGTGGCGGCATAAATCACGATTCTGCAACCAGGACAGTGACTCGAGCTCCGTAACTAGTTTAAGAGTCAATTTTCCTTAAAATATATCGTTAAATTGTGCACTATTCGCACGGCATGATCTTCTGTGAAAAGAAAACCTTAATTTGCGAATCCTGAGAGGTGGCAGTAAGTCGCTTGGGTATGTGATGATTATTTCTAATCAAAGCCTTTAGGGATCTACAATTAAGACTTAGTTAGTAACGATTGGATGAGAGTGGATCGGTATTATTGTTCTACCATAAAAATCATACACGAAAACTAAATACAAAGCGTTTGTGGAAGAATTTAACGATTTCATTAAATCGTCGTTCTCTTGATTTGAAAATGGAAACGCCTCCAAAATATTTCCATCCTAGACGGATTCCCAAGAAGTGCCACTTACCAATAGACAGTAAACAAAGCTAGTAGCATATTTTGTTGCGAGAATTATTTTATTATGAATAAATCCACCGGACATTCATCTTCCAGGCTAACTATTGAACACAAAACATTTCAATGGAAAACTTTGCTCCCTATCGTCTAACATTCGAGGAGCGCTGCTTTGTGTTAACATCCTTCGACACTTTCAGGATTTTTCATTCAAAACGCCAACCTGCATTTTAACCAGCCCAGTTCCCATTATCTCGTTCATTTAAACATTTGTTTCTGTAGTCATTGGACATGATCCACGCGGGCAATTGTTCCCACTTTAGGACATCCGCTCGCGATTGTGTCCCTGTGCAACTCGAATCATTTCCATAAAAACAGCGGAAATGGGCATTTCTGCTGGCTTTGTCCTGCACACGCAGTTTAGTTTATGGTAGCTCAACAGTATTCAATCCTGCTATTGCCAAATGCATTTTTACTGCACCAGGTAAAGACTATCGTATTGTTGCATGCCCCGACCATTTCGCCAGATTGCATTGCTCTTGTTCTGGAGCTATTTCGAGTTATCCTCCCAATAGCTTCTGCAACCATTCATTTATCCTACCGTTCTGATCGATTGAACTTAAGCATAGGTATTCGTCGTAGGGGAGTTATGTGAAATGACCTGATCCCCTATATGTTCGGGTAGTAGCCAAGAAGGAGGAATAGGAATTGGCGTTTACCTTTCCGGGATTTTTCGCCAGGCTTAACATATTTTATTGAATTAAGGAGAGAAAATTTTCATGATGGTGAGGACGAAGGATCCCAGGTTAGCAGAATTTTTTCAATGAGTTGGAACGACCACTAATTTCCCGTTTTCCGGTATCTCATTTCCATTTTCAATCCGCCTGTGTTTGATGCAGCCAACAACAAAGTTCCGCCGATGCAACTCTAGGCTAGGCTCACCCCATTTGCAAGGCTGCAATGAAAATGCATAACAATGCAACATAGCACTTTACATAGCGTCGGCGAGCTCAATTTTCAAACGGATTAACACTTTTTTAGTTCATTGTTCCATGCGCTACTTGTGTGCGAAAAGAGTCCTTAGATCCGGACGCAAAGTGGCTTACAGAGCCACCAAGAGCACAAATGCCAATCCGGAAAGGATGGAATAGAGCCCATCGGAATAATCAGCTATTGACTTCTACTGCAGTAACCATTGCCATGTCTGCATTTCAGCTGAATGTTTTGAATAAGTGCGACATTAGGTTAAAATAGTTTCGTGGGAATTCCAATTTCTTGGCAAAGAAGCAGAGCCCATTTAAATACGTACGAAAAAGTTCACCCCATGAGAATAAATAGAGAAAAGAACAATAGGTGACCTTTGAATCAAATTCAAATGCGTTATTGTATTGAAATTTGCTCCTTGGTTAATTTTCTTTTATCAGGATAATTTGTCATTGTTATACTGAAGGTGAAGCGATGTGTACGTTTCACACTAGGGCTTCAGTCCTGGGTTCACACAAATCGTGTGCTTAACTTCATTCAATGCATGTAACGTAGCCGAGGCCCAACGCCCAGACTGATTTGTTAGTGGTAGCTATGGGATTCAAGGTATAAGTTGTTATCAACTGGTATCGCTCCAACGCAGTTTGTTGCGTATCCCTTTACAAGAAACAAGTCTTCTATTAGGGGTAGTAGAAATCACCTAATGAAGCAACTTTATCCGTGATTTTTCATCAAAAACAAGAAAGTCTATCCCCTACAAAAACCAATACAATAATTTTTTATGTGTAAGAATCATTGCTTCACTATCCCCCTCCGCATCCCTTATTGAAAAATACATAACATTCTCTTTTTCAGTGATAAAGCCACTACACCTGGTCGTAGGTGCACCTGAAAAAACGTAATAAATTCATTTTTCCATCGGAAATTGCAGATTGATAATGGCTGCCATCTGCTGTGACCAAATATATCTAACATGCAAGATCCTGAATCCTTCTATATGCTTGTTATTAAATCGATGTCTCGAGAAAGTTAGTCCACTTAAGCTAATTCCCTTATTTCTTGAATTGTTGTGATTATTCTATACGTTCGGTCAATAATACTCGAAATTCCAAATTTTTAATTGATTTTCTGTATTTTCAAAAAACCAGTTTCAAAACCTTTAATTCAGCGCTCCAAGATATTTAACAAAAGAGCCTGTTTAGTACAAGCTTCTGATGAAACATTCATGACAAATACGTTATCAACGTCACAGAACATTCCCTCAAAACTTGAACCTTTTTTGTTTCGAGAATTCAAAGGATGAACGCTCCTAGAATACGGGGAAGTCCACTTTTGACCAATTTTACAGCTGAAAATCCCAGATCTTACTCAGTATTTTCATATTGGCAATTTTAGTGTATTTCAATGTTGTCTTTTCAACGAAAATTTTACAGCCTGATATCTTCCTTAGTTCCTTGAATTAAGAACTTCCGCAGAACGGATAAAAACGCCCACCATGAAGTGGGTCAAACATTTGACCAAATTAGGACAAATTTAATGACGTCGTGTTAAAGTTTTAATCCCTTCATGGTGAAGGGATGGAAAAGGTACTAGGAATGGTCACCGTAAGACGGATAATGCAAAAACCAAACACGGCCAACAGGGTAAGTGATTTGGACACATTTGCATGAAAAGGAGATACCTTGTGTTCAACGAATTCGGTCAAGAAGACCACAATAGTAGGCAGCGTATATTGGGCGATGATCGTGATCAATGAAAAAATGAATAATTTAAACTCCCTGAGAGTCCCAAAAACATTCGGCATAACTTTTCTGACTGACAGGTGTGTATTGGCTTATGATGACTCTGGCTTGTCCTTTATTCTCCACTTTACTAGTTCTTTTCGATTTAGGAATATATTGGTGAATTATCGTTTCATCGCACATAACAATGCGTTGCAGGATAGCCTGCCGTTCATTTTCAATCGAGCAAGAAGCATCTAACAAACTTCAACCCTTGCATTTTTGTGCTCTTGACTAAGCAAACCTGGAATCCACCTCGGTGAGTTTTTCGAAATTCACGATGGTCTTGATAGTGTATATACTATCGAAATTCTTTATGCGCACGATGATGTGTTCACTTCCAGCACTGAATCCCGGTTCCTGATTAACTTTTGCTTCAAGGGTCTGATGAATCCTTTCAATAAGTTCACGAACAGCTGCAACGTTTTCAGGCATGATGCTGGAGCTGTGGTGTTTTTCACGCCCTTCTTTGAATTGAGAACACCAGGCTTTCATTTGTGGCCATGGAAGTGCATTCTCACACAATTTCACATGCAATCGTTCCCGAATTTCAGAACAGAAGAACAGAACAGCACCCGAAGAATGAACTTCTTTTCACTCATTTGGAGGACAACTGAAGAAACCGTCAGTATGACCTCGAATCGTCAAGAGGGAACACCCTCAATCCTTTCTGACTCTTCACCTAACTTCATCATGCTGTTTAAACCCTCAGAAGCAAAAGGCTCGTTTTTATTTGAAAGACCCTCGCATTACTTTCACTACTTAAAACCTGTATTTCAGTTTGTTCTTATGATCTGGAATCTCTATCTTAGTTTCACTGATTAGCAAAATCACACTGAAGAAGAATGCCAGATCACATTGCTAAGTTCGCTAACTTGATTCCTGAATAACCTTTACAATACACTGTCCCTCTGAGTATCCCTTATATGGCAGACAACAACACAACCGCAAATGATCTCTCGAGTGAAATTGATTTAATTTTTGAAATGTTTTTACAAAACGATTCTAGAGCTCTTGACTTTCAGTTTTCTATGGGATCCCCCACTATATTTAGTATTCATTATTTCTAAATAGCATCAAAAAACAATTTTAAAGATGGTATTGCAATTAACAGATCGAAACCGTGAGACTTTTTCTCATTGATTTTCTCGTCATGAGTCAAGGATGTTGCATTCTATTCCAGAGAAATTGTTCACCTGCATTTGCTATATTTTAGTCGGTAAAAATCGATGATTGTGTGTTTCATGGACTTGCTCAATTTTGACGCTACTGATTAATGCAAATGGCTCATATTATTTGGTCGATTGAAGCTTGCGGCCTTTCACCTTACTTCATGCGTAATTTTTTTTATTTATACTCTTTGGGGTCCACATAACCGCGAGCTTTCCCTTTTCGAGCACATTGCGAATAATGCAAGTGTATTCTATTTACAAACTGAAAAATAATACAATTTCACATAGGTGCCAAACCATTTCTTCCTTCGGCCAAACAAGTATGTGTTACATCAGTGAAATCTCGGCTAAACAAACAATTCATCCTTAAATGTAGCTCATCGCGGTCACACAACCACTTCAATGTCAACTTGAAAGAAATGAAAGATTCAAGATCTGATCTCGTCGTCAATTGGCGGAGGAAACAATAACAGAAATTCTGATTAATCGATTGAATGGATCTCATGCCTTTTTAAAATCGTTTTATGTAATTTCTTCCGGCTAAAAATCGGTGTACGCCGCACTAATGAGGCTTTTGACCTATCCCCGATATTTTTCCAAGTGTAGTCAAAAGACTGAAAAGAGTGCTCAGCCAATTCAAATATTGAAAAACCAATGCCGATAATTCGACGATAGAACGAATGCTGCGTCAAGCGTCAACACTAGTTCATCGAATAGCTGTCGATGTCGTCGGCTTTAGTGGTTGAGATATTTTTTCTTCCTTAGCGCTCGTAGATACTTAGATACTCGGCATGCACAGATACTAGATACTGGGACTCGGGCGAGCGCTCGTTAAGCGGATTAAATTTGGATCAAGTCTAATCTGTCGTTGAATGCGTCAATAACATTCCGATTTCGATTGATGGCTGTGTTATGAGTGACGCTTCCAGTTAGGCGTTCTTCGAAGAAAGGATGATCAAGTGACAAAATGTTCCAAGAAGATCAGGCAGGGGAACGATGGGCAAGGACGGGAAACAGGAATATTTTTCACGAACTTCACGGCTCTAATAAGGGTTTGTAGGCAAGATACTGGCTATCATGACTTTAGGACCTTGTGATATTGAAAAAAGTGAGAATTTGAAGAATCTGCATTCAGACCACGTAGTTGCGCGTAACCAGCGAAACTTCTTCAGAATTGAACCACGTTCGAGGAATCTCCTCTCTCACTTGGGTCGCACGACATGGGCCACTAAATCAAACTTGAGGTATGTTCACCTGCGATTTGAAGCCGTCAATCATCTTGGCTCGATTCTCGCTAGACTTATGACTCATCGAGACAAGTGTGTTTGATTGGGGCGTCAAAAACCGTGTCCACTGCAGCTGGCATTCGATTGCATGTGTCCCGCGGATCTAGTTAATCCCTTCAAATGACAGCGAAACATGCCTGGGAAGTGACCCAGATGCCAAACGAAAACTGACATAAGTCTAATTCGTTATAGGCAGGTGAACGCGTTATCAGCAACAGGCGACAATTAGTAGACATGGTGTGCTAGTCCGGCTAATAATTGCACGATCTACGCCCCAAACACCTATTTCTCACACCGGCCAGACATTTTGAAGGCACAACTAGAAACCTCAGTGGGTGGCATATTCGCTTGCGGGCACTCGAGTGGCACTCCAGATTAGGAATGCCTTATGGGCGTCAAATTTGCTTTACAAATTGGACACAACTGCGTGAATTTCTCGTATTTGCATAGTCAATCACCTTTCGAGCTCGTATTCCAGCTGCCAGTGCAAGATGACAAACGAAATATTTCGAAGCCTATTGGAAATGTGAGGTGGAGAATTTTCTTAAATTAAATCAATCAAAATTCGTGCGAGTCATAATCGAAATGTATTTAAAGTAAAAGCTTGGAACGCATGACAAGTCTGAAACCATGCCTGAGCATGGAACGCAACTTCACAGACAGGTCAAGTCGCATCCAAGGAATTATGACTACGAAAAATAGAGTGAAACGCTTTCAAGAGGATAACGCGAGAAGACTTGAAGATTTGAACTAAATGTTCATGAGGAATGGTTGCCATTAGTCTCTACGCTTTAAATATAGATACTATATCAACTGACATGCACATTTGATAGGTCAACAAGTTTGCTGACGAATCTAAACTGGGTAAGCAAAAAGGAAGGGACGTTCAGTCAAAAATTAATAACATGCTCGATGTTGCATTGTTTTCATATTACAAAGAATTTGGAGTCCACAGATACGTTACAATCTTGGTGTCCTCTAACAAAGATTCTGAAAATGTGCTCAGGACGCATGACTGTTCACATTTGATTTACTGTATAAGGATATATAGAGGTAGTGGATCGTTGATACTATCAACAAATTTGACCCCTTTTTGCAGTCTTTACGAGGTGATCATTGGAGTTGTCAGGAACTGCTCTTTATGTCAAGAGACATTGCCCATTGCCTTAAGGGCAATGCTGGTAATTCCTGGCAAGTGCCAGGAACAGTCGATCCGGTCTTCCAGGTTGTGAGGACCATCTGTACGCTTACTAATACAAAAGAGACATTTTTCTAAAGTACTCGATCATTGACGGTTGAAAAATTATGAGCTCAGTACACCCAGAATTGACTGAACTCAAAGTTACTAGGAAGTATGTTTCGTTGAGATAATGTATTCCGACGGGGATGCATTTATTTTATTTGTATTCGGATCATTTCGTTGTTCCCTGTCACTTTCTTAGATTCGATCAGAGCCGAATCGAAGAAAAAGAACGACGGAATGTTCCGAATACAAAAAATACTAGGAAGTTTGTTCTGTTAGAAGTAAGTAATGGCTACTTATGCCCTTAGTTTGGGGCTCCGAGACTCGCATGCTTGTAGACCCTCCTCCCTTTTCAACCTGAGAACTTTGCTTCGAATAATTTGACACATTACTATGACTTAGGCTTCGTGTGCCAAGGCCTACAGGTACTTCAGATTATGCAAGTCACTTCTTTGACGGCAACGATGGGGTTGAAAGGGATTTTCCATCACCGATACCTTTTGACGCCCCAGTACTCCTTTTCATAAGTGTCCGGACTGCTCAAGTACTCGTTGTAATCATTTCTTCGACTACAGTTTCCGGAAGGGGCTCTTCCATTTGACTGAAGAGGTCACCATACTTCTTTGTCCATCATTTGCAAGTAAAACAAGTGCAACATCCATCATCCACCTCTTCTATGCAAATATGTCCTACCAATCTTGAGCAGGTAAGCCGGTGAAATCCATGCCCTCTCAAGAGTTAGATCAAGTAAAATAACAGCCACGCCATTCATTCAACTGAGTCGGGGTCACAGGTCAGAAATTAGATGTTCAATCCACCTTCCTCTGTGTCGCTTTCTCAGGATTGTTTCTATTCGTTTAGAGAACAATGTCTCCCTTACCTGATCACCTTCTCTAGTATTTTCTCTTCTTTGCTGGTAAAAGATTCACCGCTTTCGAGCAAGAGGATGATTCCTAATATCACTGACACCGCCGTTCCATGGACGGTTCAATATGCACGTCCAATTTGTAACGCTCCTTGTTTCCGCACGGCAAACGTTTTCGGTGTAATTCTCGCCCAAAACGTCACCCCTTATTTTTGTCCCATAGATTGCAACACAATTCAGAGCACATTAAAAGTTGTCGTTTCCTTGGCCATAAACCGGGTGAGTGTCGTTACATACGCTGCAGCCTTGACAGCGGGTTTTTGATTTTCAAGGAACATCTCATCTTCAAGTTTACCAATACGCCCAGGTATTTTAATGCTGGTTTTGATTCGAGCAGCGTTTCTCCGATCTTGACCGGCCTCACTCAGGGAATACGCTTCCTTGTCAGGATGAGTATTTCTGTTTTCTCCAGTTCCAGACTCAAACCAAATACTGTCAAACATTGTCCGCATGACCTTTCAAGCATGATTCAACCGGCAGCTCAAGCTTCAGAAGTCTATCAGAGGAGATGTCCCACAAGTCGGGGCCGCATAAGCCCACAATTCCTACAACTGGTTGCGAGCTTCCAATCATTCCTTTATTAAAAATTCCAAAAATTACTGCAACAAGATGGATATTCTATTATATTGGAATGGTGGGCCGCTGAAAACACTTATTGCTACAACAACCACCCATATTATACTTCAAGTCGGGAAAGCCCAACAAATTAAATAGGGTCTCCACAGACTAATGAAGTCACATTCTATTTTCTATTTAAAAAAAGGAAGTTGTTAGGGGAGCGCGAATTTAGAGTCACCTCGGTTTGTGTGTTTGCTGAGGAAAAACAATTAACTACCGAATAAGGGACGGTATGCATGCCAGAGTTAGAGACAGAGCTTCAAGACCAAAGGCAGAGAAAAATGTGATCAGGTCAGAATCACACTTAGTTTTGGTATTTACACCAGAGTTACTTATCCGAAGTTTGGTCAGCTGATGCTTGAACAGCAGAAATACAAAACCAAACACTGCTGTTTCCAGTTTGCTTCGAACGATGTATCTGTTTTACGGAAGGTGAATAGTATAACCACTGTACGACCCGGATTACAACTTTTCCAGTCCGTTCCGTTGATGTTTGGAAATTGATATGCAATATTTTCTCGTGTCCACAAAATGTGGGGAGCCACTGTGGCCGTCAAATGATTACGTAAATGAGCATAACACACATAACAGCAGGTACACTAGATCTTTCCAGTACTTTTCCATCTCGTCGGTCGAACTAAAATCAAAATATTTAGGAATTCAACTGAATACTTCTTCGAGATTACGAAAGTGATCTGCAGTGAATGATTGTGAGGCTTAACAATCATCGGGTCTAATGACAAGTGACAGCAGAATTTGGAACAAAGTGTCAGCAAGTGATGAAAGGAACGGAACAAGTGATAAGAGGAAAGGGATTATCTACCGTTATTACAGTACTGAGAAGGTACAACGTGTCCTATTGGGGATATATATTTCCAAAATTCAATGAAAAAAAAACACCCCGTATATATTGGTAATTATAATATTTTTAAAACACAGTGAATTTGCAGAATCGCTTTTTTTGAAAATTAATTTTCTAATTGTCTCCCTGTGAGTTTCACGCACTTTTCAAAACGAAATCTCATGTGCTGAGTGACACTCGGCAGTAAGTTCAATTTAATGCTGCTGATTTTATTCCAAATGTTTTTAAGGCAATGTAGTTGACAGATTGCTGTGCCTAACTCATTGTCTTAGATGGCCCTATAAAAAATCTGTTGCACTTAACCCAAGCGACTTCGGCTTGAGGGGAAGTCTCTAGAAGTAAATTCACTGAAGCTCCGGATTACCCCATCTTGATGAATCGATATTTGCCAGAAATATGTGGGATGGACTCCCTGATGGATACGATCAATCGTTATGCCATAGATAAGTCAGCTTACCGTTTAGAAAATCTACGCAACCTTCCAATCATTTTAGGGTTAGATTTTATTCAAGGATACAATTAAAAGTGTTGGTTTTCCACAAAAATGAGGTATACTATTTTAACCAGATACAGAAAAGAAATGGAGTATAACGTTTTTTCAACACACTGAAAGAGGTAGAGAAAAACTTTTTCTAAATTCACTACTAAACTATTTAGCCAAATTAAGCAACGTTCTACTGACAATTACGGTGTCAAAAATGACAGAACAAGCAGTGCAAAGTAGTTGCGGCGAGACAGACGAGTCAAACATGCAACTGGCCTATTTGGTCCGTATATACCAATGTTCCAGCTGTCCTGACTGATCGTATAGTAAAATAATCCAAGTGGTCGGTTCAAGATGACGCTGGGCTTAAACTGGCTTTGTACACTTTCTTGACATTTATTTGACGCTCAACGTACCGCTGACCTTTTTTTAGCTGGTGGGCAGAATGTGTGAAGGCAGTTCATTTGACAAATGGCTTGAAGCAACGAACAACGTTTAGATATTACAAAAATCATCGCATTTCAATGTTCAGATTAAATATAGGGAGAGGGATTGAGGAGAAAATAGAACAAGGACAAGGAAGAAGGAAAAAAGAGGACAATTTTAGTTCATACCCGAACGTGATAAGCTTGAAGCTTAGAGCTATCAGGAGTCTTCCGCGTTTTTGGGTGCTTTGAATGTTCACCACATGCGAAATAAAGCTCCTACACATTCAGGCTCAACTTTTTTACAATTACAAAGGATTTTTCAGCATAGTCTTCCTCGCGTTGGTTGAAAGCACAATTTCTCACAACTGTTTCTTGTACAGAGCCTTAAACGATAAAACGATAACAATACAAACTATAAAAGACAAAATTTAAAGACACCCTTTTTCTTATGTGGTGATGTTTCGACCTCAATGTCAAATGTCAAAGTAATTATCTAAATAAATAAATATTGACGCTTTGCCAAATTTCAAATGCCTTTCTTGAAAGTTGTGAGTTCAAATGTCCACAAAACGTTTTGCCAGAGATAACATTGAGACACAGAGTTGACATGACAAAGAGCATACACGAGACATATCGCATACAGAACAAATGTTCGGTCTATAAATATATTACGTATACCCTAGGAAAGAACCTATTTTGAATGTTCCTCACGGGTTTCGCATGTTTTGTTTTCCATAAACCTTTTTTTGGCTATTTGCTTGGCCGGAATTTGCTACCTCTATCGCAATGAAATGAGGACCACTAATAAAGCCATTTGTGTTATCGTTGTCTGTAGATTTAAGGCTGAAATTCCCTAACGATTTCGCTCAAAATGGAAAAATGTTTGTCAACGAATTTGGACTTTGCTTTTCGTCCTTAGTCGAGGGAATTTGCCGCCGCTGAATAAAATAATTGAACTCGAAACGGATGCTGCATTTATTTGTTTATCAACCCAAAATTTAATATTAAACAAAATATTATAAGTAAATTAGAAAATTTGGTCCTTTTCTACTGCAGCCTGTCAGATATCACATATGTTTATGACCGTTCTGTTGTCCTAGTTACGCTTTATCGTGTTTGAATTGGTCCGAGGACACGCGAAGACTTATCTGAGTCATACTCAGATCATTTTGACCAATGGCATATTTTTGTAGGCTAAGGATGAATTTATGGAGCATTTAGGAAGCAATGGATTGGAATAAGCAAAATTATTGTTTGAAATGACTTTGTCTCCTTTGTCCTTTTCACCGCGTTCTCCATGAAAAGACCAGAAGACAAATTGTTGCTCGTAAGTTGCAATGTATTAAATTTCAAATAGGAACATGTTTGAATAAAACGATGAAAGATAGTGTAGAGTTCTTGTGTCCTTCTGTATTTCAATCAAACATCATGAGTCCACCTGAAAAGGAGTGACAATATAATCGGAATAAAGTGAAAAGCAGGCGCTTACCATCCTTGCAATTTGTTGGTAGCAATCCCAGCGAATCCCATTCCATATGGGGAATTTTGTCGCGTAGCACTGAAGTATCTGCCTTTCATTCCAGGATATGTTCGTAAACAAATTGGTATAACGCCTCCCGCGAAGCACATGTTTTGTTGAAATGATTTCCAATCTTTGCATTTAACCGCCAAAAAACTGCCGGGGTAGCACACAGCTTCCGCGAAAATTTCCACTGCTCTTGCATGCGAGCAAGCCTGATCCCTGCATCCCGGTTGCAATTTGCCCACTCCGTTGGGATAGTAGTCAACTGTCCCTAAAGCGTGTTCTAATCCGAAATCTCCACAGTTAGTATGGATAACCAATACATGCTCAGCCAAATTAGGACTAACGTACTGACGTGTAGGATAACAGGGAACTACTGGATCAAGAGCAACCAACAGTTGAAGTTTCCATCCGTGTTGCTGATGGAACAACTTTGCTGCTGCTGATGCTATTTGTGCTCCTTGTGAATGTCCAACAAGAACTATTTGTTGTTTTGGAATGCGTGTTCCCAGCAATTTGTCAAGGGTTTTCAGAACTGCATAAGTGAAAATATCGGAGTTGTAAACGGCTGTGTTATAAAGCATTTGTAAACTGCATGCGAAATTGAGTATAAGGACATTGTACGCTACGGAGCACTGGGAGATTTTTCGAACATTATTCAAGATATCATATTCAGTACTGATGTATCCATTGATATAGAGAATCGTTTTCTTTGAACGGTCGAGTTCTCGAGCAATTATTTTGTGGATGTTCTTCAAGGAACTCGTAATATTCCTGTGACGTGTGTGTAGCTCCACCATAGCATCGTGTGGGTCTCCCTCGCCGTGAAGCGAAAGAACCCCATGATCTATTTCAGAATCACCTGAAATAATAAAAAAAGAATAACGTCAAGTGATAACCCAGCCCTGCACTGGCTTCACGGATGAACTTTCATACAAAACGCTCGGTATCCTGCTTTGAGTGCTGCGGTCAGGTTGCTTAAGTTCTTTTCCTGTATGTGCTCGAATGTTGGGGACCTTAAAGCAATCACTATGCATAACATGCAACTGATTACACTAACTTTTCCCAACATTATGAAAAACTTTTCTCTTTCAATCAGTCTTGTGCCTCGAGGAACTCTTCTTTTATATGCAATACTTTGCATTTTGTTTTGATAGAGTATCACGTATGGCGAAAATGTTAGAATATCATTAGCCATCGTTGCTGTACTCATGTGTGTGTGTTCTTCTTGAATCGCCCTTGGGAATCGGCAAATACCAAGGAAAGCCAGCGCAGCAAATTTGAATACTAATCACATTAGTAAACATCATCATCGACATTCTATGTACAATTCATACAAGCATTCAAAGTCGAGCTAAGAAAGCAGGCAGACATCACGTCTTCGTTTGCTTCTAAGAAATTAGTTTGGTCTATTGTTGTAATGTTCGTTAACAGGCACGGTCATATGGATAACCCATGTATGATGCTCCACTCGTATATGTTGCTAAAGAGGGGTTGGCATTTGCTCCCATTCCTGCCGTTGCTCAACTAAGAACATGCCAGGGTTTGATAGAAGGGAAGAAAACTGTTTATGCTCTTGATTTGCAAGGCTCACTTACTCCATCCTGTTAGCACTTCAGTACTTCCCATAACATGTAAGGCACTCGTGTCCTACTCTTTAAGTCAGTTTACCCATAAAAAATGCACAAGGAAAATAAATACAAATGTATCCACTTATTTATGAATATTTTTGTTTTTGTCACAGATCCTTGCTAAAATATTTACTCTCTTCCTCCGAGCATGACGGAGTCATTTGCTTCTTGTTTATATTCAGCGGAAACCCTTCCCGTATTTCTCTGTACTATTTCAACCCGCAGGAGTTTGACTTAAGTGATGAAAGCTTTGGGACTAATATTGGAAATAGCCAGCGATAATATTTATGGTAATAATTAAATCATTTTTAATGGTTTTTGTGATTGTGACTCTGAATTTCATGTTTCGAAATCACTGACAGTGATAATTTGCTGTGGATCTTGCTTTGTTTAACCAATTCGCGTCCTTCAGCCTCCCGAGAAGAGTATTTAGATATTCTCTTTAACTCAGGATCAGAACTAATTAAATAAAGTGCAATATTTTTATGAGCAAACTGTTTACTTCTTAATAAAATAAAGTTTATAATTAAACCAAGTACAATAATTTTCAGGGAAGACAGGGTAAGGTTGTACAAACTTCCTTTTGACCATCCACTGTATGAAATATATGAAAATTTGCTAGAAGAAATGTGTTTTAACATTAACATTTACCTTTTCCTATGTACAAATAATGAAATTTGAACGATTCCTATAATAGATATCCCTTGGAAGATCATTGGAAATAAGGGAAAATTTCACAACCAAGTACACCCCATAATCGGTTGTATTAATGCAAGGGGGCAAGAGAGACTGATTTCAACGAAATGGTCAGCGAAATAGTCTTTTCTGGCCTAATGCAGATTTTTTTAAGAGCTCTGACGACGCACGTTGAAGTTTACCAAAAAGTGTTTTATGCTGTAAATTTTCCTTGACATTATACTAAAACTATGATGATCGAATGGAAATTTCGGGATTGGTAACCTGGAATAGTTGATTTTTGGAAACTGAACATTTTCGAATGGGATTTCCTGCCTTTAAGATTGGAAATTCGGCGAAAATAAATGATAGGCAAAAGTTTAGCCAATTAGTGCCCTATTCTAAAGTTTCGTATCGAATGGTACGAAATGCATAAATAAAATATACTAAAACATTAGTGGCAAATGTCTCGAGATCCAAGTCTGAAGCTAGGAGTCAATTCAGCTACAAAGCCTATTCGTAAGAAGACTTCTACTCTGGGCAGCTCTGTGGCAATCTGCTTTACATCTAAGACTATAAATCAAGAAGAATTTTGAACTTTAATAGATGTTTGAAAAAGAAACATCACACAATCCCTTACCCAGTGAATGATGGAAATAGTAAGTACTCTCTACTAATCACACAAGAGAAAGCCAAACATCCTCGATGATAAGCTCCACACCTACTTTATCCCCAGTCATTTAAGTCCCAATAGTTCTACAGACGTTTCTGTCAAAGAAACACAAAAACTCATCTCACTCCGTCGATCTCCATCCAAATGCCAATCAGCTTAAAAAAACTCAAGAATGCCAAGCTCCTAGATTGGACGGCTTGCCTTAAAAAGCTATGAAGAAGGTTCTCAGAAAAAGTATTATTTTCACCTGCCATTCCTTCAAAGTAAGACCAATGCTTTTGAACTTTTTGCACTCACTTCTTTGCAAACAAGCTATACGATAGTTGCCTCTATACACTAGCTCAGAAAAGGTCCAAATGAGCTGTAAAATTCAAGACCCATATGTTTTCTACTAACCTTTCTAGAAAACTATTCGAAATGCTTATCCTAAGATGACTGACTGCTGTCCTAGAAAGGAGCAATATACCGCCAAATGTTTAACTTGCGTGTAGTCGCGAATATTCCAGTAAGATTAACTTTACCGTGTCAAAATAGACTTAATGTCGATTTCGAAAAACCATCGATTGGTAGGTAAGTTGACAATTTAGATTGATTTGGCACCGTATGGCATGAAATACAGTACACTTACCTGGTTACTCTATTTGGGTGTGTCATCCCTTAGGGACCGAACTGGCAAGGTACAGGTTTGAGCCGCCAAATCCTGGCTGAAAATTATACTGGCGAGTGTCCCACAAGGCTCCTGCTCAAGTCCAACGCTCTTCAATATTAATAGCTCTGATCTACCCATATTCGCTTCCCTCAAACCACAGCGTTCGCTTAAATTTGATCAAGCTAAGACAAGCAAGCAACTCAACTTTGAGGAACAGTTTGGCTATTTAAGCGTCAGGCTTTCAACTAAATTAATCTGCCAAACCGCCAAACCAAACGGATTTCGCTTGAGTTTCAAAAACAAAATATTGACTTTAAAAATCGTAAGCCAACCTTTTATTTTATGTGGAAAATGAGTTTCAGAAGGTTTCTTCTACAACCCCAGTAATAAAACCAACAACAACCCACACTTAAGAAACATCCACAGCCACCTTTACTATTCCTCTTACAACAAAAAAAAAAAACAACAAGAACGACTACTACTACTGCTACTAATACTATTACTACTACCACTACTACTGCATCTACTACTACTACTACTACTACTACTACTACTACTGCCAATCTGACAGAATTAGAAGACTACATTACGTAAGTTTTTGACAAAAAACTGCTGATTATTCTAAAGCCTTTGCAGCCAAATGCAGCGAATCATTCCACTCTTAGCTCCGAATTAAATTTGTACGGTATTGCTGGTGGTCCGTACTCCTGGATATCGTCTTAACGTTTTTTTTTTGTTCATATAAATGTATTATATGTTGTACATGGTACAACATCAACTCCTTTCCTACCAAACACCGGTGATGTTGCCCCCAGGGATCTATCCTTGGCCCTCTTCTTTTCGGCTGTTTATTAATAATCTCTTTCTATGGTATCCTCTCCTTACCTTTTATGTGCATAAGATGTCAAATCCTTGCGGGTGATAAAGTCTTTTCAAGACGGCTCGCGTCTTTATTTAAACTTGACTTCCCTTGGTAGTTGATGCCTATCAAATTTTCTCTGCATTATTGCTATAATATTGTGAAATATCATCACCTGAACTAGCAAAATTTTGTTCGTATTTTTATGGTCTGGACTATATGGCACTTCACTTTCGTTGGTTCGGTCTTTTAAAGACCTTAGATTGGCTCTGGATCCAGACTTGAAAATGGATGCTCATGTTCATCGCATTTAATTGAAGTTTGAATTATTGGAAACTCAGCAGTCTGGAATTTTTTCACTTTTGGATTTTTGTCAATGATTGGGCTGACATAGAAAGGTAATAGAGTGTAACTAAGTCAAAATTATATGGAATAGAACATATGAAAAACTCAGTCCAACTTTCAAAAATCTTCGAAAAAGTGATTAAATTCGAGGAGGTTGCTTTTGTAACGAGGCAAACTTTAGACACCTAAAAGTTCAGATTTCAAACTCAGGAACACGTATAAATTCAAAGGCGCTAATTTAGCACTTATATAATTTAGTACTTATCGGTAGGTTTACTCGATATTTGTACCTTGAGTCTTCTTTACGAAGTGTTGGACGCAGATTCACACAATTCTTATTTATTAGGTATTTATTTAACCTCACCTTACGAATCCCGTTTACGCGTTCTCAGTCTTCGCATTTTAGTGTATCACAGGGTTTCCTAAGATCAGGATTTTCTATTCCAGCTCTGTCACAATCACCATGCTGCCAGATTACGTGGCTGAGAATGCTTCCATCAGTAGGAGCTCGCCTACACGAGCAGTGATCTCCCTTCAATTCCATGTGCAGGGACTTAAGTGCACTTTCATTACCCCATTCATCGTACTACCCAAAAGCATGTCACTAAGGCTTGGTCCTTATTTGCCTTCTTATAGTGTCTTCCAATTAAGGGTAAGGCAATCAATCCCTCAGCACAATTTCTCCTAAAAAATTAAAATACTTTAAGTACCTTTCAGTCACACTTGCTATTAAATTTTCATTGATTCTAAGTTAGCTTCTTTCCCTGCCTTTATAATTGTTGGTTACTTATTGATTTCGTAACTGAATTTTACCGCTGTAAAATATAATAAATAAATAAACATTTAAACAAACTCAATCGACGTTTTCATCGGTACGCAAATGCCCTTGTCGCATGATCGATTCACGTCATGTTTTGAATAACTGCTACGAAATTTATCAATAATAGTACGAATAGGTTGTTTAGATAAACGATTATATCGAAAAAAAATTAACAAAAAACTCTCTAAGTTCCATCAATTGAACTTTGACTTTGAAAATAAGTTTCCACAACTCCGAAATGCTCTTTGAGTCTTGAACGATTAATGATTATGATATTGTTATTGATTAACAATGCGTGATTACTGTCTTGTCATCATATAACAAAAGTCACAGAATTGTCAATTTTGACACATGTCGTACACAATTTATTCCTATTGAAAGTTCTCTTGCTATAGTTAAATACTCTTTGTAATTTGGTTCAAAATTAACAAAAACAATTGAATGTCTCTCTCACTTGCTACTATGTGGGCCAAAATATTGAATATGCATTATTAAAGAATGCTTTCCAGTAAATGAACACACACGTGAAAGTAGAGCATACGAAAGCTTCTAACCTTTTAATGACATTGGTCTATTATCCTGAGACTTACCGAAACATAATCAATTTTCATTATTTGCAACCGATTCTCAATTCCACTTCTAAACTATATGAAATGGATGGCTGTTATTTGTGACCGTGATACAGGACTCACATTATCGGCTTTTAAAACCATCCTCTTGCTGCATATTTCCCATTGACTGAGAGTCATGTAATTACTCAACTACCCAATATCCTCCTGTTTCAAAGAGAGTGTGAAGTGGAAATACCAGCACAGATCCAATTACTGAATTTAAATTGATACGTAATTAGTTCGCAAGAGCCAGCGATTTTGTAACACAATTGCTAGATTAGGACTGTGCCAACAATGTCCTTGGACGTACACGAATTAGCGCCGGTAATTGAAGCCTTTTTCGTAATTTGAGCTTGGAGTTTCCCATAGAAAGCCATACAATGGCCTGAATTTCATCATCGTAAGTCTGGATTAAGGATAAAATCTTATGGACTAAATTGTCGAGACTGCTTCAGTGACAGGGACACTATTTATAACAGTCGAAAAATGGAATCCTATTAAGGAAGAAAAATGATAATTGCTTGGGAGTTTATTGTTGCGGCTTTGTAAACTTTTTTGCGTTTTTTGATTAGCTCTGGTTTAGTTAATTAGCTTGCCTCTACTTCTTGGAGGTACAACAGTCAACCGTGAGGCAAAGCAGGATTGAAGCTTTATCTTAAATTCTTGCATTGATTAAAATAAAGCATGAAGCATATGTTGCTGAATATGTTGCCAAGTAGCAGAAGCTTTAATTCTAATTAATAAATTTAAATTCGCATGTCCTTTTTGGGCCCAACTCTCGTCGCAGCGACAGTTTTTCCGCATAGATGGCCCAAATTCGATTAAATCTTAAAGCGTATTAATTTGAATCATTGCAACTACTTAATCAACCTTTCTTACCTCGTTGCCTCAACATTCTTTGGAGAAATGCTTCGGCATTCAATTCCTCAAGTATTTCTTAGCCGTGCTTAATGTTAGTGCTTACAAGCCATGGAAGGTTGGTCCGGCGATGTCGATGGAGAAGAATTGAAATAGTTTCCTTGGCAATGAAATGCGGCCGATAATTATCATCACTTGGCCTGTAATCTCTTACGTTCGTAATTAGATGTGGATGAAACCTGTTATTTTAAATCCGTTAAGCAATAAGTATCATCCGCCTACATAACAACCACATGTTCACATTCGAGAGGAAATAATGCGTACGTTCTGTAGTCATATGTGAGTGTGGTGGGTTGCCATATCGAAATCATGGATTTTTGGTTGTTTGATAAAATATTTTGGCAGATTGAATCAACGGAGCAAAAAAATATATTGGGTCACTCAGGACATTTAACTTACCTTAGAAGATGAACCATTCTCTACAGGAATGATATCAATTGATTATGTAAAGGCATTTGTTACTGTATACCACGATTGCCTTCTTGATCCCCTTTCACAATTGTAATTTAAATACCCTCTATACTTTTTCAAAATAATTAACTCCTTCTCGGGAACCTCTTTTCCTTCTCTCGAAGCATAGACTCGCAACATTGTCTCGCAGCTACACTTAAAATTCCTTTCGTTCTTAAGGAAAACATTTAGCTCTTTCTTTAAACCCCGGAAGTATCAGAAATATGTAGGAATTCCGATCACCTTTTCCTTTTTGCACAGCATGCATGCATGAGCTCCTCAAGGCTCATGCCTAAGTTCAGTGCTTTTCAACATATCATTTGGGATATACCTACCTTGCAGACATGCAAACTAGCAACTTTTGCAGGTGAAACGACTTTCGAAACAGCTGTAATACCCGTAATGCAAGAATACATTGCCTGACAAAATGTTCCAATATTACAATACCATCAATGAAAAACTCTAGTCAATATTTACAAACTCAAAGAAATGGTCCTTACCAAATGGAATAAGAATTTTTAAAGAACACGTAACTTGATCCAATGAAATTTCTGGTCTTAGACTTCCCTTGGCAATAAGCTGACATTCAAAAAACACATCGAAGTGATTTTGACTATATCTTAGCCTAGGCAATATTGGCAGCATACCTTCTGATGAATCTCAAATCACGGCTTGACCCAAGAAACAAGGACAAAATAGTGGCGTTGCCAACTTTTACTTTGAGACATGTGGGAACCTTACAAGCTCAACTTCAATTCATACAAAATCAGTTTTTGAAAATGGCTCCTAATTAATCTCTTAATCCTCCATTCAAAACCTAAATAAGCGTGATGGTAGAAACAGCGTTGAAAATCTTGCGTTTAGCAAACAAACTCGAATACTCTATGAGCAATGCCATCTATGGAACCTTTATTTCGTTAGCCAGAGAAATGTAAGGATGGATGGAGAAATAAGGATGGGTCGACAGCCCATTAGGAGCTCCAGCATCAAACTGTCGCGATATTGCTTAAATATTGTTCTCATTGAAATTATTACCAACGGTGACTTTCTGCAATTTTCACGGGTTTTCGTGTTTCCGCATGGAATGTGCACAAGGAAGATCAAGAGGAAGACTACTTACACTCCGCGTCATAGAAATAGTGGTTGAAACCCGCCAAAGTATCAACCCACCTAGGTTAATAAGTGTACTTCCGAAAAATTTTTCAAGATTCAGATCTTGGCAATTCTCACAAATTCACCAACAAGCGTGCCTTTGGTCTTGAAATATGGGTCAAGTTCCAAGTTCGATAATGAACTTTTTCGCTATAACAGCAATAACAACCACCCTAAAGATTCTATTGGTGCTTCCAATATATTCGCGTGAGCAGGCCTTTGGAAGTAGCACATAAGTAATTCATCAAAAATATTATATAATTCATGGACATAACATAATCTTTACTAAAATCTATGACTTAAATAAGTAAAAATTAGCAGAGATCGGTTTTTTATAATTAAAACGTCAGGAAATGAAAAAAGCAATTACATGAAACAAACCAACTTTACTCACTAAAGAGGATTTGATTCTATGTTACTGTGGATGCCAAAGAATGAAAAAATAGTAGTAAATATAGATACAGGAGTGAACACGGTAAGCGTTAAGTACTTCAAAAAGGACATCTCGAAACTGCTTACTCACGATTACCGATTAAGGTGACTCCAATCTTAAGGATCGTTGTTCTTTTGCAAAAACCTATCATTATTGTTCGCTTCATTCAACGTGTCAACAGATCCAAGCGGAATATTTGTAATAATGTTCCATCAATAATCGAGCTTTCCTTGTTCACGATAAACCAAATCGGTTGTCCGAATCCCCTTTCCGAGAAGCTTCAGTAAACGTCCGCCATTTTTAGATTGTAGACATTGTTGCGAAAAATTTTCATTCTTTTTCGTTCAGCCTTTCTCCCGGTAGTTACTATTTTTCAAAGTATGGTAAGTTAAGTGAAAGTAAGTAAGTATAGTGTGAAAGTTAAAATTATATCAAATATATTTTGCATGTCCCGGTTAGTTCTGTATATTACTGCAGAGTACCTTGATTCGAGGCAAATCATAATATGTCAGATAAATGATAAGTTGTGGTAATAACAACTCTTCTTCTTTAACATATCGAAAGGACGGGCTTACTTGAAGTATTTGGCCCTTTATCATTCCGCTAGTTGTGAAGAGAAATCGCTAACTCTGCACTCTTTTAAATTTAGTCCTATGAGTACTTGTTTTGCTATACAACAAGTGACTTCTCTCTAATGTATCATTCTTTCACCCCCCAGGGACGAATTTCACATTGTAAGCCTGCCTAGCAGTTCGTTTAAATCGCTGAAAACCGAAGAGAATGTCTTAAGCTCTGACGCGACACAAACGGTTCATGTGGTGCATGTGAGTCCAGGTATAGACGGATGAAGGTAAGCCGGATGGCAACATGACAGGTTAAATATTGAGAACAATGGGAAGAATCAATAAGAATCTCAACGGGAGAGCGCATAGGACTGCGAAGATTATTTAGGATAATGGGAAGGACCAACAATAATACCAACAAAAGTGCGCATAGGAATCCTTAGAGTCTGGGTTAAAGTCAACAGATCCTTAGACGTTCGTGTTGCAGGAACTTTGCCGCCTCACATACTCGAAGAATAGGCTACGGGACAACACGGTTTTCCAGTCGAAGTATTGCAATTGGTTTGCCGTCTCTGCGGATCACCTATATAAAACAGGTTCTTTTCTCTAGATCCCAGAAGTAGGCGTATCCGTATGCTAGATGGACATGGGAATGTACCATCGAGATAACCAAGAGGAAATTCTTCAAACAAATGAGCATTAAAGGAAAAGTATATTTATTACAGCAGGATAGGTTAGATGGTGCACCACCAATGCCATCGATACCATCTACCAGTTAACACTTTGGTGGCAGCCTTCTTTGGAGGAGTGTCTTCAATCCTTCAAAATAGACACTTTATCTCGGCGGATTTCGGTAAAAAAGTAAAATGTATATAAGAGCAGCTGGAAGTAAGTACAGGATTCACAGAAATACACTTACAAATAAGCTAAGACACTACACCCTTAAAACACAGGAGACCCAACTGTTTTCACGGAAGACGGGAAGTCAGCTTTTGTTTTTCATATTATAGTTCTTTTGTCATTCGGATTCCCGGTTAATGTACTTGAACTCAGAATAGGATTCACAGAATTCACTTTCGAGGTATTCGACAAATTGATCAGAACTTCCGCACCCAAGAGTCTTCGCTTAGTTAGCTAGCAGGGGTATAAATCACTTATAAGTTCTAAGTGAAAATGGATAAATTGATCCACCAAAAACTTCAAAAATTGAGGATAGTAGGATAGGATAGGATAGTGAAAAAATTGAAGCATAACCAGCCAGGACGTGACTGGGCAGCCTCTATTCTCAAAAGACATGGGGCAAACAATTTCCAATCGAGTGTCCTAAAATTGTACTCACGGTCTTACTAGCGTCGATGCAGAATTCTGACTATCTCGAACGAGAGGATGTGCATCTCCCCTCAATAACTATCTGAAACTTTGATAAAACGTGTCTCATCTCAAACTCAAACTCATAACAAGAAAGGTTATCAAGCAACCTAGAAGTTGGATTTTGGAAATGTGAGATTCGTCCATTATATCGACAAGAAGTGTTGAACAGACTCGCTATGCAGATCATCGAATCTCTGCCTACCATCAAAGAACCGGTTGGTGAGAGCTTTATTCAAAACCACACTTGAAAATGGCACAAAATAAGATCATCAAGGACTACCAGAAGAAGAAGTGGCCTGTTCAATCGGACTTAAATTGAAAATTTAACCACACTTAAAAAATGATTGAAAAACCACTCAAATATGAAATATCTATTTAAATATCGAAGAGAGGTATTTTAAACGTGCCTGAATTACGAAAGTAGAATTCCGGATTGGCTAAGGTCCTTTGTTGTTGTGATGCGAAGGCTGTTTGCAATTTGATTCATTTTAAAGAAAACAACTTGTTATTGTTTATATTTTGTACGAATAAATGGTTTCGGTACGAATGAATTTCCCTGCTAATTCTTTATTTCCCAATTATTTAGGTTCTACTTCTCAGAGGATATCTTTATTACGCAATAAAGAGGTAGAGAGGAGATTTGTTTTATTTCTAGAGAAACGTTTTACTTTCATCTGACTCTATGTTTTGCAAAATTGTTTCAAACGAATTCTGATAAAATTTGATTTCGAAGCTTGTGATAATATCTCGGTCAAAGGGTTGGAGAAGTGATATCAGATTTAGCAAAGGAACTCAAACATAACATTTGCATGAAATTAGTCTTTGCTTTCATTGAAAATTTTTAAAAAACTTCAATTTTTTTCTTTAACATGATTTTCTGTTTCAAGGATGCAGCAGTTTTCAAATCATTTATCATAGATAGAATAGAATACCATAAATATTTGTTGTTATCCAATCTTTTTTATTTGCTTAAAAAAGGTACAGACAGCTTGGATGTATAAACATTTTTTAATGCACAGAAATTAAAAGTCCTGAAAGACCGATTATTGAAATGATGCAGTAATTTAATCTTAAGTCGTTACTTATATACTTTGAATCCAGACACACACACAGTATGTCGGAAAAGTTCCCGAACTTATTTTGTAGAACTTGTACGGGTGGCGCCACCTTTTGGACGACACCGGTACTATGTTGCTTCATCCCTCTAGAGTGTCTGAGAATTTTTTCACCGGTATCCGGTCATCAGTTGCCGAGATAGACGTGCTTGAGTGAACGTGTGTTTAGTACCCCGGTGCAAGCTCCAATATTGTCAAGATTTTATCGAGACTTGCGACGCCACTCCGGACTTTCTAACCTCAATTGTGACTGGAGACGAGACTTGGTGCTTTCAATACGATCCTTCCACGAAGCGCCAGTCATCCGCTTGGCTCAGGCCGGGCCGTGCGATTCCTCGGAAAGTGCGCCAACAAAAATCACGGGTAAAGACAATGCTCATCGCTTACTTTGACTCCAAAGGCCTGATACACAAAGCATTTGTGCCCCCAAACACCACCGTGAATGCTGCGTGTTACGTAGAGGTGTTAAAACGTCTGAAGCGCCGGATTAATCGCATCAGGCCTGAGTACAAGGAACCGGGATCGTGGAGTTTGCTGGATGACAATGCGCCTGCTCCTGCTCCCTGGATTTCACCTCTTTCCAATAGAAAGCAATTTCACTACGTTGAAAATTTGATCCGTTGCATATTATCTTCTGCTGAAGCATGTCACCGCTACGAGTATCCTGCAACCATTTTCAACAATTTCCTTCAAAATTCTACAAGTTCAGAGTCTTCAGCCTGAGCGTCAGTCCATCTAGGCAAATGCGTTGATCACTACAATCTAGTATCCAAATTGGATAAGTTTCTTTCATTTGAAGACATTCATATCCATTGCGTTGCTTTCACTTTCATGCTGTAGAGAAAACTGGTTCGTTATTCTCCTTTATTTTTTCCTCATTTCTATTAGTCGTCGAAATAGTTGCTTTAGTAATTTGGCTAGAGTCGGTATTTTCCCTCCGTCCTTAATTTATTTTTGTCAAAACATGTAAATTTTTCTAAAATTTAATGACGTGGTTTTTCAAGGGTAATTTTTTCAATCATTTTTTGCGAGCCTGTGAGTAGCTACAGAAACTTTACGCAGCTTCAACTGAAAAAAGTTCAGTTCGTTTATATTCTAGTAAAATTGACTTTAAGCCTGATTTCAGACTGATTTTAAGTTGAAAATCTGCCAAATGGACCAGTAAGGACTCACCACTTTATACGATCATATCGATGATATGAAAACAAATCTGCAGACATGCATACTTCGGTTTAAAAGAGATGTAAGAATGTTTGATTGTAACGAGACTGGAGCGTGGTTCGTATAAGGGACCCTGTCAAATATTTTGATTACTGACGTTGTCAAATATTTTGACAGGGTCGGGAAGCCGCTCGTCTTAAATGTATGCCATACGTATACTAGGACGAAGATATTTATTCAAATACTTTATTGTGTCACATAACAGGAAGGCAGTTTTCCTTGGAAGCCGACGATATATATATTAAAGAATATATGCACTGTGAGATCGGCTTAATTGTCACAGCCATTGTGCCTCTAAGGCCTTTTGCGGCCTCTAAGCAATTTGAACTCAGTATAATTCGACAGTTTCAGCAACTTTCAACCATGCTGTTAGCGACGACATGCAATTTAGAAACGTAAGCCAGTGCTTAAGGGTTCAACTTCTGTGCAACACAAAATTGACGAACAGTACCCAATTTTAACTGAGAGTATCTTTGTGTCAATAACAGTGATTCCAGATCATGGCTTCCCTGTTGATGATACTAGTAGCAATTCGTTTGATTGATGGTTTCTTTTTTTAATTCAGCTTGAATTCACCCAGAGAACATCCATAGATGATAGGCTCAAAGTTCAATACATTTATTACGAAACAGAAGACCACCAGTGACGCACTCGGTCTTAGTGTGGTAGAGAACTGTCGGTATGGCTATTAAAGACAAAAAACTGCACCTCCGATCCCTATAAACCATCACACTTTAAAGTCGAACACCCTAGAATCGAGTTGGTATGAATCAAACTTTTAACGAGAGCTAACTTGGGCTGTCACATCATCGATAATGGCGGAGGGGACGTTATTAAAAGGTCCAACTTACCTGGTATACCTAGCAGCTGTATCGAAGCTATAAAGTAGCTAGCTAAAGGAGCTATTGTCTGGCGAAAAGTGAGTCATTTGACTATTTGTAAAACATGCAAAGTGTGTTTATCCTTGTGGAAGTTCAGATCCTAGGAAACCTCCCTCCTCTGTTCTTCTCTCGCTTCGAATTAAAGCAAACTTGGAATTTTCTTTTCTTGGGATCATGGTATCAATTTGTTTCACATTGACCCTAAGTTTGTCCTCTTGAAATTTTTGGCTAAGGCTGATGAAATGTTCAGTCCGCTACTATTGCTTCCTGTATCAATGATTCTGGCAACTCTAACCCCAAAACAGAGATGTCTATTCATCTCAAACGATAGCGATACGGACGAAGTGGAGACTGATCGAGATCTATTTGAATTAAACTGATTGCGAAAGGTATCATTGATCGATCGAAGCCAATAAATCGTCGACAGTACGCCCGGCAGCTGTATAGAGCCGTCAATCGTATCGCCGATAGTACACATGTTAATCGAGAACAATTGTAGAATCGCAGGAACAGTTACGTAATCAATTTATACCGCGACCGTCATGTCAAGAAGAATCTCAGCATCCATCAATTTGTTACTGACGGAGATGTTCTGCGATTGCTGTAGCAACTCCAGCAGCAGTTTGAGCCCGGCAATAGATGCACTGGGATTAGGTCTAAGATTATCTGCTGAACACGTTTTAAGGTAAAGAACAAGGACTCAAGCTCACCCCTAGACCCGATAGCGACGGCGATTGACTAGGATCCAAGGTACTGGATCTTAGACATAGTACTAGTAGCGGAATTGTTACTGCACTAAAGTAATCTTAGGGATTTATCTCGGGCACTTGGAATGGGACCTCATTAAGATATTTTCAGCGATAAAGTGCTTCCGTGTGTAATGGGCAGGAAGACATGATGCCAATTGGCAATTGTAGAATCGAATAGAAGCTCCATAGAGTGATGTCTCCTGGTTTGACTGAGAGTTTCGATTGTCGTCGATTGAAATTTAATGCCATTGAACATTTTGCTAATGAGATATCAAACATAAGCAATTGTCCATTTAACTAAACGTTACACGTGTACATGTTGAACTCGAAAGGCAAAACGAGTCCTTGCTTCTGGTTTCCATGGTTTTTGTGCATGAATACATATTTTTGCGTCAACGAATCATTCCCTACATTACCATAGAAATCGTATGGATTTGCTCCTAGCTATTATTTATATTTAATCATCCGGATCAGTCGTGAATAAAGTTAGGTTGGAAAGGGCACCGTGGTGGATCAGATTGGGTGAGGAATTGAATCCCTGTACATATTTCTACCAAGGACCTAGCCACAGTGCCAGTTTGATTCTAAAATTTGAATCTTATCTAGTCAGTGGACCTAATCGTCTTAGTGTATCTTTACAAATGAATATTGGTCCTCGTCCCTCATGCTTGAACTTTTCCTGTAAAATTTTCACCTATAGACGCTCTACGAAAACCATTTTCCTGCGGAATTTTTATGCAAATCCCTACCGAATGCTTCATCTTTTCATAATTTGAATCATAGTCTGATGGCATTCATCGATATGGAATTTTTAATGTGGTCGAATGGACTTGATCAGAGTGCACTTATAGTTCTTCTTCAGAAGAACTTCGTTCCGCACAGAGATCGTACCAACTTGAACATGTCCTAGCGACTACAAACTTATACATGTACACGTTTCTGGTTTAAGGAAACAGCAAATATTTTTCGGGTCAACCACTATGAATGTTTCTTAGCTTCTGAATAATAAACTGCCTCCTGTGAACCTTTCACGTTGTGTTACATTCAATCTCCTCGGACCATAAATGGCAGCGAACTTGCTGCCTACATCTTGATATAAATTTATAAATAATCAATGAGTTCATTGTATTCCAATTCGTAGGGTGGACGTGAAAACGTGGCCTAGACTTTCAGCTCATTGTAGAACTCGAAAGAACTATAATCGGAAGCTATGGCAAAGATTGTACGACTTTTCCGTATGTGAAGAAAAGAGACCAGAAAAGTCGTTTGTTAATAATTCCTTTTGTATAAAGGCTTAGAAATAATTCACAAAAACAGTTATTGAAAATTTAAAGAACAAAATCTATGCAAATATCGACTACAGATTAAGTCTGAAAAGAAGAATTTAATATCAGATGCAACATTGAATTTTCGTTGAAACAATGAAGTTTTTCGTTTGGACTCCAGTGATTATTATTAAATAAATAAATGAAATACAAATAAAATATAATAAAGCGAAGACTTTCTTGCTTCATTTTCATTACTGAAAAAAAATTAGGTGGGAACTGTCCAGAAACAAACAGACGTTTTGAATTTAAAATATAAACAAAGTGATACAAAAAATGTATAAATCATGTACTCAATCAATCATGTACTAAATAAAATTTTGGATGTTATCTCTAAAGATATTTGTCGATACGATCTCCATTTAAATTAAAGCATTTATCATAACGTGAAGCAAGCTCTTCAATGCTACTTTGAAGGAATCTGTCAGCCATAAGTCCAACCACTAGCTTATTCCAATATCAGTACCACAGTGTTGCATTACGATCCATAGCGTCATCTTTGGAAAATAAACTTGTTGAAATCCGGTAGAAATTTCCCGAGAGCTCCGTATCGTGTAATGACGATTTCTGCGGTTTTTTCGTTGATTTTCGACAACCCCTCCTACCACCATCGTAAACTAAAAAGTGTCTACAAATGCAATCCTACTCGTGAATATTGGCTCAGACATTTTTAAAGCTTTATATTGCCTCACTTATATTTGACTCAACGCATCACAAATTGAACCTACTCCCAGCAACAGGAACAAATTTCGTTCCACAGGACTAAGAATAAACTTTTGATTGCCCCACCATAGACGTGACTGCTGAGGTCCGGAAATATGCTTCACGTGGGCGGTTCAATAAATACCCGTGTAAGAAATGAAGACTTAATTTTTTTTTAAATCGATTGTTTATTTTTCAACCTAGTCCCCTTTTAGAAAGGGTTCCAGCCATTTTTAACCCCTCCAAAAACTTAGATTTGTCGAACTCTCCAAAATAAGCCTCTGTTTCGGAGAGAACTTCCTCTTAATTTTTATTATAGGGTTAATATTTTCCCCATGAGCCATTTCGCTAAGTTCAGGAACAATAAATGGAGCCATATCGGGTGAAAGGGGGGGGGTGGCAGTTTGGCGGCGAAAACTCCGGATTAATGTGCTGGTGCGTTATCATGGTGAAACAGCACCTTATTTTTCGCTATATGCGGCTCTGTTCCCTTCAATGTTTTGTCGAAGCGGTCCAATAACGCACTGTATCATTGTCCAGTGATCGTTCTTGATTTTCCTAAAAAATCAGTACAAAAGAAGATGTTCGCATCCCAAAAAACCGTCGCCGTGACCGTTCCGACCGATGGGACCGTCTACGCCTTCTTTGGAGCAGATTCATCGAAGGAAATCCATTGTCTTGATTGTTGCTTAGCTTCTGGTGTGTAATGCTGAATCCAGGTTTCATCAACATTCACAACTTAATGCAAGAATTCCTCTGGATCTCGCTTAAATTACTCGAAACATCGCTTTGAATTTAACAACAAGCATCCATTTGTTGTCCACCGTATACAATCGTAGCACCCGTAGGGCCGACAATTTTTTCATCGCCAACTTATCATGTAAAATATAAATTGCTGTTGCGGTCGGCGCACATACGGCCTCTTCGACTTCGGGAAATTTCGGTCGTTGATCAGCGAAAATCATGTCGTAGACTTTTTGAATGATGTCCTCGGTAACCACGTCTACCGGGCGTCCTGGTCGGTCCTCATCAAAAACGGATGTTCGCCAGCGATGAAGTTTGTTGAACCTATATCCCACTCTGGTCATAGATGGTGAAGTGTTTCCAAAAAAAAAACATTCAATTTTATCGACTCACATTTTTTTCATCCAAAAACAAAAAGCGAATAACCGAAGGATACTGACCTTTTTCCATCTTAGCGAAAATCACGAAACACGTCCTACTCGAATAGCTGCCAGATCCAAACTAATATATCAATCAGTCTGAAATTTGTTTTATCATCGTTTAATAGATGACAGCACACCACGATAACATCAGTTTTCCTCAGGACCGCCCTCTGTCGTCGAACACGGGTACTTATTGGACAGCCTAATTTTAGCGAACAGTCTAATTTTAACGAACTGCCTAATTTGATGAATTATTTACCTCAGATTCTATTTCGAAACATGAAGTCATTTTTCATACAGTATCATGACTGAATCCTGACATTTTTGAATAAATAAATTTTAGGCCAAAAACAAATCTGATGGTGGATGTGTTATTATTGCGTTTAGGAGAACACTTAACTGCTCTGTTTGCGCTGATTTATTATTTTTAAAAGTCCTGCAGTGTTATTGGTAAAACCCTCTTTCGTCATCAAAACCCTATAATAATTCCCTATATATTCCGTGTGTTCTTTGACGACTTCTCTTCATATTTTACAAATATCATCCTCATTCTAAATGTATTCATCTTTGTCGTATAGTTATCCTCATTCGAACTAATGATTTGTTCCGAATATTTCTATCATATTTCCTCTCATCAGTTAACCTCGCCTTCTCGCCGTATTTTCGTCCTTTATCCCTATCACTGGCCATATTTCTTTGATTTTTTCAAGACAGATTATGATGCATTGAGCTTTACTAAATTGATTGGATTGGGTTTTCTGGTAATCTAGATATTGAGTCTGCTTCCTTAAAATTTTTATAAGTTGCTTGAAAACCTTATTCGACGTTTCGCTTCACTTCGAACTTCACATTGAGCGAGGTACTAGCCTTGGGTTACTAAGCGTGTACGGTCAGCTCTGAAATCAAAAGATAAGGCTCCTTCTTGTCTAAATTCGTCAGATACGGTTGAGGCAAGGACAAGCTTTTGCTTGACATGCTCTAAAGCTGAAAATGTAACCAGAACTGCTTCAAAGAGTTATTCTTCCAGCTTGCTGATTTTAGCTCAGCTCGAATAGTTATGGGGGTGTGCACAAGGTTTTTCGTTATAAAATTTAAGAATCTATTTTACAATCATTTATCTATTTAAACTTATTCTAATAATATTTTATAACCATTCTTACCTTTGACTTGTCTCCAACGTTCTGGAAGTTTAGAAAAGTTTCCTATTTCTGTACGAAGATGCTCTTCAATGTTATACGACGATGGTCTGAAAAGTTCCCGACCACAACGTAGAGATGGCGGCACTCGTCAATAAAAGCTGGTGAAGTGATGCATCTTTTGACAGTTCTGATTCACCAAAGTTTCAGCCATTTTGGAGGAGCAGTTTTTAGTTGAGAATCGTTTAAGTGAGTCGATAAGAGAATTTTAGTAAAAATGGAAAAAAGAGTAGAGAGCTGTTAGTAAATTTTTGTTTTTGAAAGGCAATACTTCTGCGCAAATCAAAGATGAATTGGTCTCTGTGTATGGGGACCCTGCACTATCATTTACCACAGAGAAATTTTAGGCAGCTGACTTAAAACGTGGCATTAAGAGCTTGGGTGATGATGAACTCAAGAAGTCCAAAAACATTGACTACTGACGATAACATTGCTTAAAATTTACTATATAATGTTAGACGAAAATATATGAAGTACGTCTTTTTTCACATATTAAATAAAGATCTAGGCTTGAGTAAGCTGTCCGCGCGTTTGGTCACGGTACCCCAAAGACGTGTTCGAATGAACATTTTGACGCTATGTTGACGCAGTTTAGGTGCAAAAAATCCGAATTTTTGCGCCGATTAATTACTGTAGATGAGACCTGGATTATCATTATACCCTAAAATACCATCAAAACAGTGCAATGCAAAGGGGAAATCAGCTCTGCAAAAAGCATAAACTGTTTTTCGGCTGGAAAAGTGATGGCGACTGTTTTTGGGATAGTCATGGAGCTATATCGATTGATTATCTTCAGAAAAGAATTGTTACTCCCAGGAGCTTTTTTATAGAGATACAGACGAATGATTCCACTGACCCATAAAGAATACCAAACAGAGACTTTCTCCAGATATATCGGTATTTTGACAATTGCCTGTGAGTGCACATAACTTCAAATATGGCAGTTCAGTTTATTAACGTAGCCACTCATCAAGAAATGAGTTTCATCACTAAATGAAATTTCCTTATAAAATTCAGGATCTGCAGGAATTTGTTCTTGGGACCAACGAATACAACCAATCTACGCCATGCACGGTGGTCATTCGGATTCAATTCTTATAGAGTTGGAATTTTAAAGCCCGCAAATTAAGATCATTTCGTAAGATTTTCGATAATTTGGATGGGAACAGGCTTAATTTTTGAACACGATAACAAATATACTTATTTGGGATTTCATCGCACGACGCTCTAGAGTGGCTATGGTTTTTTCATTCACTCTGCACTATGCACTCTGCAAGGTCTAAGTTATAAAAGGTCGCGTTGTTTCTTATGTGAAATTCTTCAAAAATTGTTGTCCTACTTTTTGAGCAATACCAACTGGCGAAAAAGTTAAGGCATGAATATTCAGATTCTAAAAGGAAGGATTCGTGTAGATAAAAGAGATTTAGTAAAATATTTGCTGTACGGTGACTTTTAGAGTCGTAGAAATTCCCAAATAAGTTAATTTGAAGCATGACAAGGACAAACATGAAATAAGTGATTAGTGATTAAATCATCTTTAGTAGAATAAGCATTAATTCTTGTCCAAAAATGAATGATTTCAAACTATGAATGTTGTGTTTTGATTACATTTTCAGAAACAAGAGAAACTGGTGGGACCACCTTGTGTTATGTCATCATCGAAAAATTACTCCTGAACAGATTTTGCCCTACAAACGTGACCGAGGGACTCAGCAGGACTAATTCTTTCCAAACGATTTGTTACCAAATTATGTCTTTTGCTTCGCGTATTCAAGTTGGATGAGTGGTTCCTCCAAACAAAATGGTGTCTCCCAACAACTTTGCCCCTATCACGTTTTCCAAATCTCATCACAATCGGAAGAAGGGGATTTGGTGACCGGAGCTGCAAGAATAATGGAGGAGTAGGTTAGCACATGAAGAATCACTAGCGCAAGGAGTTACAAAGCATTGTCGATCTGCATTGAATTTAACTTCGAAGACAATAGGCTAACTGGTAGGTAGATTCGGAATATTCAAGGAGTATAATTGTCTTCTCTCTCAGAGGCTTCAGTCTTCAATGCTGAGTGCTGATCACTTTTTAATGGATCAGGATATGTGGCGCTAAAAGAAAGGATGCCTCTATTGGGAGCCTCCTGCTTTGAAGAGAGTCTGTACAATGAACAAAATGTGTGATGCTGCAAATAAAACGACTGATTGAATTGTTCTCGAAGAAATATATTTATTTATCAATATGTATACATAATGAAGTTAAAGAGGCGCGTTAAGTGCTTTCAGGCGTTTTCTTTATAAATTTGTCAACAGTGAGTCAGACATTATGAATTCGACATTGTTTTGATGTCGATTATCAATCCATAGTGACAAGAATCACTCCTTTTCATCGACCACTATTCCGTGTCTTTTTGAAACAATCTTTGAAAATGTTTTACCAGAATTTAGAATATATTCTTTAATCTTACTTTTATTTTTCAAAATTGAACAGATCGCACATCTGTTTGCACCGTACAAACATTCGATTGAAGCAAAATATTAACCACTTTCGGAATGTTTATTTGTTTCTACCTTTATCTTAATTTTTTTGATTACGACCTTAATTTCTATATGTTCGTATCAACACTGCAGTTTTTCCGTCTCTGACTCATGTTTATCAATTTATAAGGGCGAAATATTTAAACTTGAATATATAAATAAACAAAACACAACGCGTTGACGCATGCCCTAACGCAAAATTGAAACTGTTTAGACATCGTGATCCGAACAACATTGTAGCTTGACAGCTAGTCTGATGTCCCCTGAGAGGGGATATCCGACCACAGAGTATTAAAACGTTGAATTTTAAATGTGCGAAATAGCGAATTTTCCGATTGTGGAATGTGCGAAAGCCGAGGGCCGTCGGGATTCAAGTATATTGAACAGTGTCCCAACTCTTTGATGTGGATACAAGGAAAATAAGGATGGGGAACGAAGTGAGAAAGAACTGACGGGTGAGAGGAATAGGTGAAAAATGGGATTAAGGGACAATAAACGACGTCAACATGAGTGCAATGTCACGGAGGAAAATAACGAGGCAGCGAGGATTGCAACAGCGCTTTTCAGAATTAGGAAAATTAAACTATATTTTTCATGCAATTGGAGATTCGTTCATTTCTCCTTTCCTGTTATTGGTAGCGAAAGCAGAAGCTACCCGTAATAGAGATCATAGAAGAGGAATTACCAGAACCTATTTTTGAAGCTTATTTCAGGATCCCAGCAGAATTGCTTTAAATTTTAGGAGCAAAACGATATATTGTAGCTGCGAATTAACTAGATTTACTACAAAGGCACACGAAAGCATTGAAATAGTATTGAAACGCTAACACATTAGTAACCCCATTGTATCATTAACTTATTAGGGATCATAATGCCTAGTCCTTTCCTTTACTTTCAAATAGTACTCGGATGCATTCGCCCTGGTCATCGATGCAAGTGGCTCAATTTCAGTCAAGTATGAAATCAATTAACTATTACCTGTGTGCATAATATAGTTTAACTACACTTGAGAGGAGCGAAGCCTTTAGAGGAACTTAATCGAGTGCCAGGATGAATCACAGAATCGTAATAGGACGGAGTTTATTGACTCATTGGAAAGGGGCCATCGAGGCTCATCAAGTAGAATTGTGTTATGTAAGCACTTCATTATGCCACTCGCCCGCTGCGATGATGGCATGTCTGTAAACTTTATTGTTCGTTCCGTTTTGTTCAGAAGATATGTACCATGAATTAAGCTGGCGCGAATAGATAAAATCTTACACGTTCATCACAAGGAGAATGTTGTTAGTTCTTGGACAGGTACAATATTGACTTGATCAAGTTCTTTATTGTGCCCTCAATTCTTATAACATTACGCATCAATTTAAACGAGTAAAGAAATCGAATCGCTTTCATTCGATAAGGTCGTCCCCGGATTCGAATATCCATTTTGCTTTCAATGTTATTCACTGTGTACGCTAAATCCTATTTCCATTATCTCACCTTTAATAAGATGGTCGTATTCTAATTACAGGAGTGCAAGAGGTTTGGTTTTGTGTTCGGGTTTCAAGCCGTAGTAATTGCGAGCGACCCACAACAATAACTTAAAATCAACATTTTTTTGGTATCACAATGCACGTACTATGCTTCAAGGAAGATTAATCCGTTTGTGTTTGGTAATCCCAGCGCAACGTTGATGGTCTTACAAGTTCATAACTCACATTCACATGTGAATGGCTCACACTCTGGATCAAGAGAATTAAAATCGTGTTTACACCGTGATTTAGCGGCTAATAGACTTCTCCAAACCAATCAGCGGAGCTAACGAAAAAGCAATTAAACCCAACTTTTTCGAAAATCATCATCCGATAGGATCCCCGTGTATAGTTTCCTTTGTCTGTGGTAACACGTTTGCCGGTGACGCTGAAGAATTCAGGAAGTGTTGAAAGTAGCTTCGTTCAATGTTATTCGAAATGAGATTTACTAATGAGGCATTCAATCTTCTTGATAGGATTTTCGAGGATTATTTAAACGATAGATGGGATAATAAAGGATTTGTATTTCGCTTGTTAACCTTTCAAGGTATGTTTACGCTTCAATCGTTGGATGAAATTAAAGATTTGCCATCTATTTCGGATGAAGGGCGGGCAGATGATTCACAGGAATTGAAAAGTTTATTCAAGGGTCTTTCAACCTGGACATGATGATTTTTAAGATAATAAAAGAATAGCTTTTGTTCTAGATTTGCGCATTATTCACTGGGAAGTCTTGTTTGCACTGAATCGATGATTGAGTTCACAAATATTTTGATAAGAAAACCACATTTGGAGGCAAATACACTGGGAAATAATACATTAAATTCAGATTTTCAAGAAAAAAGTGGAACATGTGAAAGCCAAACAAGACATTTAAATCACAATACAGTATACACTTCCTAGAAAAAGTATCCATACAACATAAAAAGAAAGCAACATATTAGGAAATTCATGCTAAAGAAAGTTGCTAAATTTATTCATCAATGAAACTATTTTTTCTATAAATTTTTTGGTATTTTTTCTGTGGTATTCCTCTAAAAACTAGATTCAAAAAAAAAAACAAAAAAGCCTCCAGAAACAGAAACAGTATCCGTTCATGACAATATTAATTTGGAATATTAAAATATTTTATTACATACCAGGGCTTAATGACATGTCGGATTACTTTTTCTCTTAAGGACCTGCTTTAGTCGATTTGGCATGGATTAAACCAATTTGGCTGTGTCCTGCCTGACAATTTTGCCCGATTCATCGACGATGACGTTTTTCAGCATTTCTTTCGAGGTTATACTGTGCTGACGGATCCTGCGTTCCAACATGTCCCATGGAACTCTAGGCTCTATGGAATTAAGGTCTTGAGATTGGGGCGGCGTACACAGTTGATGATTTGTGTTGTAGAGCAACCAAAGCATCTGATTGTGGTTTGTGTGATTGGGATCACTATCTTGTTGGAACCAGAAATCGTCACCAAGCTTCAAATACTGAACGCTTCGCTTCAAATTCTTCGTTTTCACTTCCGAAATGTATGGTGGGTTTTAGGTGCTATACGTGGGCGATATCCATCTCTCTTTCATCCTTCACTCTTAAGTTTCAGCATAATTTTCCTCTTCTCAGCACTGATTTCACTAATTTTGGGCATCATCATGTATTCTAGGGTGCAAAAAATTTAAAAAATCCTGTGCTCACTTTCAAACCTTTCACAACTTCAAGTAGAACTATTATGGGACCTAAAAACACTAATATTCATCTGCATATTGTGATGTATTTTCAAAAAAAAAAAAAAAAATATAAATAATTATATAATAATTAATAATAATAATTTTGCGAAAAAAAAACAAGGTTCAATTGACAGGCATATTTGAAAATGCACAAGGAAGTTACTTTGATCCCACTACCTTACCGCGCGGGGGGTCTTAGGACATTAGTTAAGGCCTGATCCTTCCATGTCACATACACATACTTGAGTGTATGAGTTCCGCTGCAGTGATTCTGACCACCTCTGCTTCATTTCGGGAATTTCATTTAGTTGCTCTGCTGCGCTAATGCTCACCACCTCTGCTTCCTCCAACACGAATCTCCACGTCTGCTTGCTTTCGGGACTTCAATTAATTCTGCTGCACTGCGTTCTGACCACCTCTGCTGCCTTGATTCTCTGAAAATGTTCTCTTGGGCTTGTAATTCAAAGACTTTGCGACTCGAGGACTTATGGGGCTAAACACTTCACACGGCTGCTAATACTTCTTGATTCTCTTTAGTATCTTCAATTTCTATTTATTATCCTCAATACTTAATTCACAATTTCTATCTCTACCCACGGAAACAACATTTTTTAACGAAAACAACATTTTATTTATTGGCTGTATTACATGATTCGTCTTAATTCTAACAAGAATATTCTTTAAAATAACTTAACTCTAACAGTCTTCACTTTTTCTAGAGTTTTATTTGTTGTTTGTATTTATATTAAAATTTGCAATTTATAATTATTATATTTAATCGGAAGGAAAGCCAAACAAAACCTCCCCAAATTAGTCTCTGTAGTGAAGAAATAAATAAATAAATACTATTTACAAAATAATTTTCCTTTAATGAGGACTTAGTGGATGGGTGTTTGGGGTGTATTGAGATGTGGAGTACGATTTGTTGTACCAGGATATTCGTTTCGCTTGATCAAAGATTCTTCCTTGATCAGCGAGAAGGCGGAAGGATTGACGTATTTGGTGGCGATCAGTCAACTGGAGTGTGAGGTCAGGGTCTGTGTTCATGATTTGTGTGATGAGAGGGTTTGGATGATACGTCGATTTTTCAAGGAACCGTAAGAGTTTGTCCATGAGGATTGCGTCTTTTCTTCGAATTTGCGCGATGTCATAAAGGATTTGGTTTGATATGTGGGGTCGTCTTCCTGTTTGAAGATTCCGCAGCAGTGGCGGAGAATTTGTCTCTCTTTGCGGCGAATCTTCTCCATTTGAGATGGGGGTAGATCACACCAGAAGGCAAAACCAAAGGTGATTAGTGGTCGGATGAGGGATTTATAGCATAGGAGCTTCACCTTTTGGGGAGCGCGGTGCGTACGTGCATGAGAGTGGACAGGGCTTTAAATGCGTACGTGGCTTTTTGTAGGACCGTTGTAATGTGGGTGTTTGGGGAGAGTTTCTGATTGATATGGATTCCTAGGTAGGTTACTTGTGGTTTGGTGGGGATTTCCTCTCCGTTTGGGAGTAGTTGGACTTTAGTTGAGTCCGATCGGGCTTTCTTTGTTAAGCGAGCTTTGCCATATATGACTATAGTCTCGCACTTGGAGGGATTAGGGATCAGATTCCATTTGATGAAGTACTTGTAGAGGGTGTTCAGGTAGTTGTTGAGGCGTTGCTGGCATTGTGGAATGCTCAATGCTGAGTGATAAATGATTATGTCGTCGGCATGTTGCAGAATCTGGAAAGGTGAGAGCGACTGTGGAGGAGGTGGAATATCGGCGGTATAAATGGAAAAAAGGGTGGCTGAGATGACTGAACCTTGTGGGATTCCTGCTGGCATTGATAACCAGCGAGAGCGAGCGTTCGGGAGTTTTACTTGAAATTTCCTGTCCGTAAGGAAGGACAAAATTAGTTTGCTGAGGTGCGGGTGGAAGTTGAAAATGCTGATAAGTTTAGTAAGGAGACCGTTTTGCCAGACGGAATCGAAGGCTTTCTGAATGTCTATGAGGCAGGCAACTGTAGGGAGGTTTTTGTTTGCACTAATCTGGATGTGCGTTTTCAGGGTGAGTAGTGCATGGCCTACTGAATGCGAGGGTCAGTTGATGAACTGGAAGTTTGGAACTACGTTGAAGTAAGAGCAGTGTTGATCGATAAACGATTTGATAACGGTTTCAAAGATCTTGCTTGTTGTGGAGAGCAGTGAAACGGGTCGGAAGCTGGATGTCTCTAGTGGATTTTTGCCGTTTTTAAGGATCGGTGTGATTGTGGCGTTTCGCCAGGCCTGCGGGAAGTACGCGTTGAGGATGCAGTGGTTGAATAGTTTGAAAAGAAAAGGGCTGATTGTTTTAGCGGCCTTCTTGAGGAAAATAATTGAGATTTGGTCGGGACCTGTTGATTTTTTGTTTTTGCAGGAGCGAATAATATTATGGATTTGTGTGGGTGTTGTGAAGTGTATCGGTTCACAGTCGGGTATGGAGTTGATTGGTTTTGATAGAGGATGATTGAAAAGGGAAATGTGGGGGTTCGTGGTTTGATGAAATGTGGGGTTGGATTGTAAGGAGTTGATGATGGCATTGATTGCACAATCCATGTTTGGATCTGATACGTGAGCAGAGGTGAGATGTGTGGTGAGGAAATGATCTTGAGGGAAATGATTTTGAGGGAGTATATGTGTATGATGGTGGGAGGGTTTAGAGAGTTGAGGGCATGTTTTTTGGAGTTCCTGGAAAGTGTTTTGATTGAGTTGTATGTAAGATAGGCGTAGGGTGAGATGTTGATGATCGAGGTGTTGAATACTGGAACGGATCTATCTCTACCCAATACATACAATACATTTATTTCTACATATTTACAATTAATAATTTTGTACACTTTTCTTAAAAACTATGCTTAACCTAGCTAGCCTAAGCTTTATCTTAGGTTAATTTAATTTTTCACAATTTTCTTTAGATAAATTTTTTCAAATTTTCACATAATTTGAGTTTATTTTTTAATTTTTTACAACATTTTATTCTCCTTGTTATTGGTATATGTTCACAACAAACAAGTGGATCATATTGAATGAAAATTTCTTCCTAAATGCGTTCCAAGAAATTTTTTTTACTGAAAATTTTTTTTATACTAATATTATTTAACTAAATATTACTTAAAACCTAAATCTAATTTAATAATGTTTTTAAAACAAACAATAAAACGCGTAGATAACCTTAACTAAATTGGGGTAAACTTTACTTATAGTTACGAAGAGCCACGTATTTCCTCCTGTGAAACCGGAGAAGATGGTAATTATTCTAAGAATAATTCGTTTTCTTTAGAATAGAACCGAAATTAGGCTCTATGAAACGATATTCATACTAGTTCTTTGCTATGATCTAAAGGCGTTTGCAAGTGTTTCAAAGTTTCATTTAAGCCTGGAAAATTCTAGGCATAATTCTTGGTCTAGTAACAGAAAACCGTACAATAAAAAGGCACAATAAAAATCAGTGCCCGAACTTCGTCCTGCTAATGTTCAAATGAAGCAAAAAAGGCGGGTGAGATGGAGTGGGTTGTTTTCCCTATCCAAACTGCCTATATTGAAGCCGTTTAGGGAAAAACAATGGTGGAATTTCTGCTTTCAAAAAAAGGGGATGCATAGAATCATTATTTTTTTTGTTTAAAGCTCAGATTGACTCTTGGACCAGAAGCTTAGTTGCTGCACGTCTGTTTCATCAGTAAATCGATGAAAATTATCAGTCAGTTTATCCAACAACCATTGACCAACATTTTTCCAAAGCCTTTGCAATTTTCTTGACTATTTGCCCAATGAATGTTTCCGACATTGTATTTTTGAAATATATTTGCTAGGTTCATTACTGACGTGAATTTTTTTAAACTTGTCAATCATGTCAACGCATGTTTTTCCATAGTAATAAAGTTTTCGATGTAGTTAATAGCCTTCTGGACTCAATTTCAAAAAGCAACTGAAACGTCACTTTGACAATTGATTTACGTCTTGTATTCAAGAACCGTTGATATTGCAAACGAGTTAAAAGCAACTTTTTACCTAGGCACTGGAGAATGGAAAATAAACCAAAAATTCCGAACAAAATGCTCGTAAAAATCAACGGGTGTATTCCCAGTCCAATATATCGATTTCAAGAAGAAGTTTGGATTTTCAATTTTCGCGAATGGAGAATTCCATTTCATGTTAGTACTTTGTTAAATCAAAAAGGAGAAAGTCGCTTTGTACATGTGAGCACTCGTTCACGATGGAACAGTTGATATTAACACAAGAATTAACAATACAAGAAGAACCCAGAAATTACATTCTTTTATAATAAGACTAAGGACGGTGCTCGCATAATGGATGGTCATCGTGGTAGCTATAATTTTTCGCAGAATTCAATGGGATAATTGTTGGTTATTTTACAATTTCTTAATATTGAATATATTGGTAAATCTAGAAAGTATTGAGCAGTTTTTTGTCATTTTTCTATTGAATATTTCTTTTATTTAAAATGGATTTTATCTCAGTACATATTTCCATGATTGTCTATGTCCTTTTGCCATTTTTTGGGTAGAGCCATTATTCCATCTGTGTAGAACTTCTGTGGTTTTCTCGGCGAAAAAATTTGCCAAAGTGATTTTCACAGTCCCTTTTTGAAGTAAATTTATTTTCATTAAGGAAGTGTTGCAGAGACTGAAACAAATGGTAGTCTGATGGTGCAAGGTCTGAACTATACGATGGATGCATCAAAACTTCCCAGCCTTGCTCGGTCAATTTTTGCCGGGTCATCAAAGATGTGTGTGGTGTGGTATTGTTATGATGGAAGACAACGCCCCTTTCTATTGATCAATTCTACCCGGTTTTTTTTCTTTTATACCTCAAGACGAATAAGTCTAGTCTGATTAATTTTAATGTAGTTATAGGATTTCATCCAACTCACATCCCGGTTCATAATTTGGAATGTATTCATGTAATCATTGTTGATCCATCCTTTTGTACCCATTTATCCATTATCAGAAAACTTCGGTGGCAACCAGATTCAACTACAACAACAAGTTCATGTTACGTGCGGTTCTGAAGCGGTTCCAGCAAAAGAATTTTGCTTGTATTCATATAACCAAAATTTTGTTTCATATTTTTCGATTGAATTAAATTCTGTGATTTTTTTTGTTAATGTGAGCTCTAGGGTTATGTGTCGTAACTTGCAAGTACTTGACCCACTTCACCAATTAAATATGAGGATATTAATGATGCGGTTTGAAAGTTTTTCAAGTTTCACTGACAGAGTCCCAAAATCATTTTCATGACTACATTTGTTAAATTTCTTCATGCGTCATATATGCGTAATTTTAAAGGTCTTCACCTTTATCTTTCTATTGTCCTATTAAATCGGATAAAACCATTCTCGATTTGAATAAATTGTTTGTAAACAGTATGAAGTCCACATTCTCTTTATGTCAAGATAATAGTCCTTGAGTTTAATGCCCATATATAATATTATTTTGACAATTTTTGTATTCTATGATGATACCACCGTCATTGTAACGCCATGAAAAACCCGATATTCTATAAAACCCTAATGAACATCCACAGACAATTTAAATTTTAATAGCACTCGTTGGAATAAATTTAATAATTAAAATTTTTAAAAGCATGATTTATAGACCCATCAAATGTAACTGAATCAAATGAAATCGCATGTTTTCACTTTAACATTATTGATCATTTTTGAATTTATATCGTTAAAATATTGGAAACCAATTTTAATTGCCGACCGTCGAGCCAAAATGTTTTTAAAACTTTAACATGAAATTTAGCTTATGGTGTGTTTGGCTATTAAGTACTTTGAGTCATTAAAAATATTTTAACGAGGCCTTAAATCATATCAACTTTGCCCATTTACCTCATTCCAATATTCACTTGAAATAAAATGAACGACTTGTCGACTTTGTCTCATCGTTAAATAGAAATGAAAATTCAAAAGAGAACGCATAAAGGGGAAAAAAAGAACAACAAAACTCCATGTGGGTTGATTTCGGGACCAAAAACCAATAAAATCAATTCAACAATAACTAATAAAGTAATGTGATAGTCACAATGACAGCTTTTATGTTTCAATCAGATCAATAAATTTTTTAACCCCTATCGAAATCTCTAACGATCTGATCCCACTGAAGAGTTTATAGTCGATATAACAGAGGACCGAAGCCGTCTCTGTTAAGGTTTAATTAAAAAAGTCCCAAAACTGTCAAATAAATTTCGAGTTGAGATGAGTCGGAAAACTACGACAAAGTGGAACCTGAATTCTCGATGATTCCTTCAAGGTAGCGATCATTTAAAGTCAAGTTGGTTACTTAACGAATTTCATGAAATCGGAGGACTCAGCGCATGGTTTGCACTAGATTAACAATTTGAAATATCTTTAGCTTTGGGCATATCTTATCCGATAAAATTTTGACACTGTTTCACATTACCACCTGATAAGTGGACATTCTGCCGCTAAGCATATTTATTAGCTTAGTTAAGCTCTTACTTATGCCTTTTGAAATTTATCGAGGCTTTTAAACATTAAACGATGTATCTTCAAGATTTCATAAATAACCTCACTTAAAATGTAATCTTTTTACCAAACTTATATACGAAGAATAACCCAAACCTTCAATAACTGCGTTCATAATTCCATGTTGGCGTTACTCTTTGGTATTAAGTTCAAGACACCCTTTAAAGCAGTCCCCATTAGCCTGAAGGACCGTTTCCTATCCATACGACCGCATCTAAAAGCAGTCTCACAGACAAATTCGTGACAAAGGTCGAAATGTCCTTGTCCAATTTCTTTGATTCGTCTGGGTGGCTTCTAGTTGCTGCTTCCTTTGTAATATAAAGGATTTTTCTATTTTCAAATTTCCATGTGGATCGTATCTAACTCTTCCAGTAATCACTAAAAGCCATAGAACATTATCTTGAAACAGAAACAGGTCATCTTCTCGCAAAAGTACTCTTCTTCGGAATCGTGATAGCTGGCACATTTCAGGCCCGGGATAGAATACCGCAAGACTCTCTTGGAAAGGCGCAATGCAAATCACGCATCAAATATCAACTGGTTGCAATTAAAAAGGTTGGTATACACTAATTTATAGCGATGCGAGTGGAGAATGATTCGGAGAACTGTAAATTCTTTGGAAGGAATTGCGGTTATAATCCTCATATGCTTTCATATTGAAATTCCCTTATTACTTTCACATACTACATCTATCCTTAATCGCGTATGTTAATCCTTTTTGAATAATCGACCAACATTTTCTAGGGACAAGCTAAGCAACGTTTAAAAAAAGTCTCGCTGGACGTCTTCATTACCTATCTCCAAGTTACGGGGAAAAAGCCCAATACGCGTTGCGGAGAGATTGAAACACGAAGCAAACTGCGAGCCTCATTGTAAATGTCAGACAATTATCGTTACCCACGCAATGCAAGGAAACAAGCTCTGAAACATTCAGAAAATCGCAGAATACTCATCAGAGACTTTTTTAAAAATTTCAATTGTTGGATTTGAAAAGAACACGAAAGAAAACCTCTAACTATCAACGTGTGATCTGACAGACCCCCACCGACACTTTACCTAATACCTTTCTCTTATCATAATACCAAGTCCCCCTATAGCAGCAAGGAAAGCATCAATCATAGAGTTTACCACTTTTCCAACACCTTCTCCCTTACACGATACCAACTCCCGCTACAGCTTCAAGGATTGCGTCAACCACAGAGTAACTACTAACAAGCGGTCACATTTCGAACAGCATCACAAATAAAGGGATATGAGGACATCATGTTGCCAATAACGCGAGCTTTTCAAAATAGAGAACTTTTGACGTCATCGACGAATGTTGGAAGCAATTTCGCGATGGCTAGATTTTGGAGATTAATTGTATGTGATAACAATCTTTCCAGTGTTATAGGATATGTGGCTCACGTATCCTATCAAACCATATTGTGCGTGAAGACAAACTTTAGGAGAATGAAACAGTGCGTGTTCGTGAAAATATGTCTTTATATCCTATCTCCAGCCGTTTTTCCTGATAAGTACCAATGTATTTGGAAAATCCGAGTCGAATATCATTCAATAGGGATTTTATTTGAAATGCTTTTACCTGTACAAAAAAGCTTTACAGTTTTTTTTTCAAGTTTGACGGTTTATTGTGTTAAAATTTGTTACAAATTCTTTTTTTAAAATATTGTCCATTGCAAGCTACTACTTTTTCCCACCTTTCTGGTGAAATACGGATTCCTCGTCGAAAGAACGACTCATTTTTTGAGGCTATCCATGAATCGATGCAATTATGGTTCAAGAGAGCTGACGTGCTGTACCTCAAAGGCATGCCTCATCGACGAAAAGAAATAGTAGTCGGAACGCACAATGTCCAGGCTATACCGCAGGTGGGGTTAGTCTTCCCATTGAAGCGTTTCAGGGTATGTTTTGACTCGCCTTGCAACATATGGTCGAGCATTGTCATGCTGCAGAATATCTTTATCCTGTCTTTGTTCGTATTGCGGCCGATTTTTGTTTCAATGTTCGGCTCAAACGCATCAATTATAGTCAGTAGAGTTCCCCTGTGAAAGTTTAACCTAGTTTTAACAGCTCATAGTACACAACACCCAGTTGGTCCCACCAAATATAGAGTATGAACTTGTCACCGTGAATATTCGGCTTTGGAGTATGGCCGGGCGGCACGTATGATTTTTGGGGCTTAAGGTTATCGTAGTGAACGCATTTTTCATCACCAGTTACAAAAACTCCTTTCTTTTTTGCTGTTGGAGCATCTTTTCACAAGTGAAAAAACGGCGTCTCTCGGCGTCAACTCATACGGCGCTCAATATCCTACATTTTGGATCATACCCATGGCTTTGAAGCGAACAGATATGGCTTGTTGAGTAATTTCCTATGCTTTTGCAAGTTTTTCTTGCGTTTGGCACGATTCTTCATCCAATAGAGCCTCCAATTCGGCATCCTCATTATTTACTGGTCGTCTTTCGTGCTCTTTGTCATTGGCATTAACCGGTATTAACAGTAACCAGTATTTAAAGGAGAATTCGATGGAGCATGGTGTTCACAGGGTTCCTACAGCACAGGGTGACTTTCAGCAGCAGATTTCTTCAAATGAAAGCAAAGAAGTAATGCTTAATCCGCAAATTGTGGTTTTTTGGCATAAAATTTGATATATTCGTAGCACAGAAAAAGTATGTTGTCAACACTTCAGAGGAATGACATGTACTGGAAAAGATAGCCTGATGATGAGGATACAATATGAAGTTGGTTGCAATACTGTCCGATTTGATTTAATGTCAGTGACGCCATTTCTTCAAAATTCTTCAAAACTTTATTTTGTACAAGTTATAATACTTGTTACGAGTTCGGCAATGATGCCAACATTAACGCCCGAGAAACTAGTTGTGCGGTCGCGTTGCCATTCTCTGATTAACTACGTTCTGAAAAACTGAAGCGGCATGACAGACTTTGTTTCAACTCTAACGAAAATTTATGTCACATTCAACTATCATTGTCACAGATATTCGGAACTTTTTGTATACCAGCGACTTCAAGTGGTAGAATAAATTATTCTACGACAGATTTGCGGCATTTCAGAATGGAAGGAATCCAGATTTGAAAAAAATTATCGAACCCAATTTTTCCATGAATAATTGAGAACTGGATCATGCCGTTGACGAAGTTTTTTTTCCGAAACACAGTGAATATGATGCTAATACATATTTCTGATACAGAAGCAACTTAACCCTAATACCTGAACGTGCTGTCGTCAATACAGGGTTAAGTTCTGTCCTGATGGGTACTGGGTTGTTTTGAGAGAAAAGAATTTTTAAAGGGATCTTAATCGCCTCCAAGTGGATCATGAAAACATAGTAAGAAAACCAGGACTTCATATTATTCTCCGAACATCCACTTACAATTTGTCGAGAACGATAGAGAGGATCCCTATCCTGTACAAAAGCATTATCTAAGCGACGAGATACTATCGAAGACATTGATAAGAATAGTCTAGATATCATCGGGGATTTGGTTAAGGACCTACGTGAACTAGCTGCACTGGCAGGACCATCAAGACATTAAAGATGTGGACATCACTGAGTCGTAGGCTTGCATTGGACTATTGTAGTAAGAGCTGAATTCAGAACAAGCCATCGAATTGAAAATTAATTTTTTGCTATGAATTGTATAGGAACAGGCATTTTTAGGCATTTAAGGTATTTTATCCAAACTGATTTCTACTGCAGAGCACATTGACAGGAGGCCCATGACTTAGTCGCGACATCAAGTATATTGAACTTCGTATAACTTGTCACAGATTCGTAAAGGGCATACAATAGAGGCCTATTCACAGCATTTGATGGGAACCAGGTTCCAAACAGGCGGCAATCGTTTAGATGATATATTGCATAGAAGCATTGAAACTGGGAGGTGCTTTTAAATCTGACAGATATATTACATAAAATTAGATAAGTATGTCTGAATGTAAAGGAAAAGTACCCTCAAAATTAATGCCTGCTGAAACGTGATCAGACAAATCCAATTCATAGGATCAAACCCAGAAAACGAGTTATTTAGTTTATTCCCTGTATTGCTCTTCAGTTTGAAATAAACGGCTGGCCGGGATGTCTTTTTCCTAATCGCTTAAGAGCATTTCCCAAAAGTAACCATTTGCCGAGTCCATAAACTTAGATACATGCCCGAAACATCACTCATGGAAATTGCTTCCCAATTTGAATGCTGCGTTCTTTTGAAAGCCATTCTCCTTGTCTCCCACAATCTGTACTTCTTACATCAGGATAGAAAAAATTTCAACTTCTCGGAAAAAAGGACAGTATGTTTTCAATGAATTATCCCTTTCTTGTGCTTACTGCAATCGTTTTATGCGTTTTCTTTTTCGTTATTGAGATACTGAAAAGTAGTCTTTATTAGCAGGTCAGCGTGAATCAAGGCCAAAATAGTTAAGCCCATGTTCCTCTGTATGAATTTGTTTTTGGAATCGACTACCAAATTCTTTAAAATTTTAATAGGTGTATAAATAAGAAATACGGATTTTTTCTGCTTGAAATATGCATTTATTTAAATAACAGAACGAATGAATTCAATAATCAAAGTATTATAAAAGTATATACTTGGGGTCTTGGCTTGGGGCATGTTCACCATATGCTTCCACTAATGAAAGAAGGTTATTAGACTTCCGCGCAAAACCTCTTTTTGTGGCACATAATTCGACATTTTTGAAGCGAAAAAAAAACTATGTTGCTTGCACAATCAAAACCTATGACAAACTGGAATTTGTTGACAGATGTTTACCCTCCAAAATGCCATATTAGTTATCACCGACACAAACCATATATAATGGTTATGCCATCTGTTAGTAAAATCCGCATTTCATATTTATACACCTAATAGAAAGCTGTAGCCTCAAGCAGATCAATAAGGCACTACGTTACTATAAGTTATGTGCAAAAGTTTGTTCGGTTTCCAATTAAATAATTTTTTTGTGAGTCATTAATTCATTTAAACTATTATATATGACTCGTCTCCAACCTTCCAGAGAGTAGAGAGGTAAAGAGGAATAGATAAAGAGATTATAGAGGAATTTTCCTCTTTACTCTCGAAACAAGCTAGTACGAAGTCCCTTTTTTGTGCTGTAATCGCCTTTATGAAGGAAGTCACCCAGGGACCTTAACAAGTGATAATCCATTTGACCAAGATTGGACGAGTTGGCTTCGATAAAATTGCACGGCCGATCTCGAATTATAATATGAAAAGGTGAATATTTGACAACAGACTAATGCAAAACACATATGATGAATTGTTTTTGCCTCCTCCGCATTGCTACTACGGTTTCTAATAGTACAAGTCCGGATTTGATGCTTTGTTCAGTTCCAGCACTGGCCAATAAATGACTCTTTCAGAATCTCGCGAAATCTTCCATGGCCTTCCGTGGTTGTAAACTTGGTTTTCAAATGGATACTGGTAATTTATCTCTGATGCAAACTGTCTGGGGTTGTTTTCCGTTGTTGTACAGGACCCAATTTTAAACTGCAGTAACCATTCGCTGGAGAAATCCTTCATAATTTTGACGAAAATGTTGAGAAACACAGCTTGCCACTTTGCCTTTCTTCATTATTTGCAGGAGTTCCAACTTTACCACAAGTATCCAACTTTACCACACATTGTAGCGCATGCATCCTATTCTCTATAGTGGTTCTTTGGATCAGGAACCTCTCCAATAACTCTGTGATGGTCATATCATACCTTTTATTGTATTACTCCAACATATCTCCATTTGTCAGCTGTTTTGACCGTGTGGAACGTGACTTACCTTGAGACTATCGTTCTCAATTACGAAAGAACTGAAACAATTGTTAATATGCTCGTTCTGTCAGAACGTTTTCTTAGTAAATTTTGCGTAGAATCCAATAAGCATGTGTCTGTCCGGTGATTACTTTTTGCAGTCGCGGAAGTACGATTTCGAAATTGGACCTGCTGCTGAAACAGGATCAAGGGTTGGTGATTTACAGTGCAAAGATAATTCAGTTGGGAAAACTGAAAACAACTTTTGCAAACTTCCAATACTTTGCGTCTACCACTGCTTTTCCCTTGAGATTACTTACAGCTTTTGCGATAAATCTCTTACTCGTGAAAAAGATCTTCTTCATCTTCTTCTTCTTAGCACCAAAAGCTCCTCTCATGACGTTGCTTCCTGTAATAAGCTCCTCCAATTGTCTCTGTCCAGTGACCGCGTCCTCCGATTTTGAAATCTGAGCAGCAATAAACTGTCTTCGTCGAATGAGTCACACCAGCGTTTTCTCGGTTGCATACTCCTCACGGTTTGATTCACCATTGATCCCCATCTGGCATCGTGCCAATTATGCTTTTCAGGATCCGTCATTCAAAGGTGCGCGAATGATTGGGTTAGAGTCCGTATTCTGACCCATAGGATAACACAAGTCTTATCACAGATTTGTATTTTTGGAACTTGTTTTCCTGTATAAGCAGCTGATCCTCATAATCGTAAGAACTTAACAGGAGGTTTTATTTGCGAGCTGCACTCTTTGATGACTATATGTGATGACTATATATTCATCAGGATTAAGTCATTCCGCAATCTTTCAAACTTTTAAACTTTCATCCGTTGACAAAACAATTATTCGTCTTACATTTCGTAGCCATTTTCAAGATCCACTAGCACTCGGAATGACTGACACTTGAATAGCAATCAGCTTCGGTGATCTACTTTCATTATATAGGAGTGGAGACGGGAGTTGCTCAATCTACATTCCTAAGGACAAAATTGTTTGGTTGTTGTTGCTTGGGTCCGCCGAGCATTACATTTTTGTTGTCGAGGACGCATTTCGGCTGCACATATACAACGAACGTCAACAAAAGAGTGAACTAAAAAATTGTTCGTTTTTTTGAATCGATTGAAAGAACATTAAAAAAGGGTGCGCGAAATTTTGTCAGAAAAATTATCTATCTAAATCACTTTTTGAGAGATATAGATTTAGCTAGCTCTTCGACATGCAAAACAAATGCAAGGAAGCGTCCTGAAGAATAACAGTGAAAAAGGGAGTTTTTCAGAATAGAGAAACTTAAAATGCTTGAACGATTTTCATGGGAACACTGAAAGCGTCTTCGGTATTTGACTAAAAAGTGCTAAAAAGTGCGATAAGCGAGAATGGGACAATTCCATAAGCGAAAAGGAACATGAAGCTTATTCAGAATCAGTGTAAAATTAATTTATATGACGTGCTCGTCATATCGCTAACGAAATGCTATAGTAGCACATCTCCGAAAATCACAAAATTTGAGTTAAATCGTTAATAATTCTCCCAGAAGCAACCAGCACTACGAAACTTCAATTATAAGCCGTCCGGTGACACTTGTGCCACTATTGTGTAAACATGCTTTTCTCTGTTCAAATAAGTCTATGGTGGCATAACTTATCAGTGCATTCTAAACCATTGGCGTTTCGACACGTGTTTAGTGAGAAATGAATTTAATAACGGCAGATTTTGAGGTATACCAGTAGGTTGAGTTTATATTGTCTTATTTTCTTTTAAACAAAGTGCTTCCAGTATTGATTAGCATGTGTCAAATCAAATCCATATGCCAGTATTAATTAGCAGAAAATCAAATGTTGCATTTTTATGTAAAGTTATTTTGGCACATTTTGAATTGTGCCACTATTGCATACCTAAAATGAAAGGCATTTTGAAGTTCACATTTTCTGCAGTTTAGGCGTATTTCATATTAAGCCATTTTGATGTAAAAGAAAACATAGGAAGTTAGAAGATTAACCGTATTGAAGTGTATATTTTTTGCAACTAGAAACGAAAATGAAGTCGAGAAACGAGAAAATATTGCGAATGCTAGGAATTAAACTGAGAAAGAAAACTCCAGAAGCCGATTCATCGTGTAAGGTTGCTGGAAACGTAACTTCAGGACCATCGAATGCTGTAAACGTATTATCAGCTGCAAATGATGAAGATACCGGTTCAGTTGCTTTCTCTGATAATTCTATAGCAGACTCCAATTACGTATCGGAAACCATTTCTTCTGCACCTTCGAATGACGCTCATAGTGACAAAGAAAGCCGTAAGGCGGATAAAACTGATGAGGTAGAAACGAAAACTAGAAAAAATAACGCCAAGCCAATGAAATGGAAAAGAAATGCCATCAAGCAATTAACAGTGAAAAAGTTTACAAAACAACAAGCACTGGAAAATTGGTACCACCTAGACAAATGCAGGATCCGTGTAATGACAGTTGTAAATTTACATGTTACGCGAAATTTTCGCAGAAGAGGAAGGAAAGAAGAAGGAAGAAAACCTTATCAGAGTGCGTGAAAAATAATGTAAGAGCACATATTTCTTCTAGACCCAAAATTGAAAGTCAGTACACTCTACCCACTCTGAAAAAAAATTGTTTATTGAAGGTGGAAAATTCAACGCTCAGTTAAACCGTGACTACAAAGCTGATTATAAAGCTCAAAGTAAAAAAATCGCTGGTTTTGGTGCGTCTAGAAAACACGTCTCTCTTTTTCTCTCCTAAAAAGGGTCAATGCCAGAAATGTGTTAAGTACGAAAACGCTAATGCTGAAGGGAAGAAAATATTGGAAGAAGCCTATTTGTGACATCAGACAGAAACAGTATTAAGAAGGGAAGAAAAATTGAAAGATAAATGGAAGCTTGCCAAGAATCATTCATAACTTGTTGCCTGTTTCGACTTACAGGCCGCACTGCCAACCCCAAGAGGAGATGTATCTACATTTTACTAACAATCAAAACTATCGGCCTACAACTTTACTGTGTGTGACCTGGCTGAAACAGGACAAGGGCCAGTCACCAGCTTTATGTGACATGAAGGACAAGGAAAAACAGGGCCTAATGAGACCGGTACTTGGTTTCTTCACTATCTGAAGCTAAAAAGTGAATCTTACAATGGTAATGATTTGAAAGTTGTCTTGTATTCGGACAATTGTGCAGGACAATAAAAAAAACTAAATTTATATTGGCAGCATATTTCTATGCTATCGCTAAGTGCGCAGGTATTGAATCTATTACCCATAAGTATTTGGTAAGTGGCCACACTCAAAATGAAGGCGACAATGTCCATTCTTCGTTTGAATGGGACATTAAGCGATCCCGAAAGGCAGCCCCGATTTATATACCCGACGATTATGTCTGTATAGTCAAAACCGCCAAAAAACAACTGCGGCCGTACAATGTTGTCGAAATGAGCTATGATGAGTTCTACGACTTAAAAAAAATGCATTCTGAAACCATTTTTAATTTTGGGAAAGACACATCTGGTGAAGTTGTAAAATTTTGTAATGCAGCGGCATTCAAAGTAGAAGGACAGTAGCCTGAGAGTTTTTTCTATAAAGTTTCATATTCTGAATCCGAATTCAGGGAATTAATTTAGTGAAACAAACTAGAAGATCAGTTAAAAATGTCGAGCTCAAAAATGCTTACGAAGATGCAACTGAAATACCAAAGAAAAAGTACAAAGATTTGGCGAATCTTGTCAAATCGAATGTGATTAAAAAATGTCATGAATATTTATATGGAAATTTAAGAGTTGAGGATCACTACTGAGAGAATGGGAAAGATTTATAAATTGAATTTCATTAATTTCACGAAAGACTGAAAGTAATTTTGTATTTAATAAAAAAGTTAAGAGTAAATAACATACTGGCAATGTTAATATGAAACTATCTTTATGTATACGTTCATTTTATAAAAGACCGAAGTTTGTTATGCTTTTATGTATGTTTGAAAAAAAAATTATAACTCAGATGAGTATTTGTGTTTTTTACAATTTTTATCTTTGCGTACGGAAATTTGTTTTTTTTTTTGTCTCAGGAGAAAAGGTGATTTATAAAAACAATAAAACTTAAAAACGATGTAATCGATTGAGTGGTTGGTTTAAAATGGGACATCTTTGATTTTCACATCTTTTACTTATTTCTGCAATAGTGGCAGATCTTGCAAAATTTTCGAAAAACATTCAAAATTTTCAATCCTATAAATATACTGAGAAACTATTACAAAATATCTATTATGGTTGCAAAAGAAGCGGCGATTCTAATTTAAATAACTGCTGAAACACCAGCACATAGTTTTCACAATTTTTTCAAATACAATTTACACGATATTGCGCAAAGATGCGACGCGCCACTAAAGCATTTCGATTTGTATAGGGAATGGATGCAAGCATGGAAGGGAAGCAAAAAATTACGCAAGATTTATGCGAGCAATTTTAAGAAATTTTTAAATTTCTGGGAGATTTTCAAAGTTGTAACTGTTATCCTTCTAAAGTTGAGTTTGAATGAATGCCTCAGCGAACCTTGTCCACAATGTTCGATAATTGAATCGTAAAATATCAGCTCTGTCTGATTAATGTTAAAAATTCCACCAGAAATTTATGCCCAGGATCCAAAAAAAAAATTCCAACACTTTTCAAGTTTCCTTCACACCTAATATTCAAGCCATTTGCATGATGTTACGGCATACCAAAAGAAATAATTTATCTAGTCAAGAATGTTCAGATTCATTATGCAAATAAATGTTTTAAAATATAATACAACAAGCCTAATTATTTTTCTTCTTCTTTCATACAAGCACATAAATTTAAAAATGAAAATAACAAAGGAATAAATTTCGAATTTATACGTGCTACAATTCAATCACTTATATCATTATCTTCTATAAATCACAATAACAAACGGAAACACACGTGAGTAGGATAAGAACCAATCTACATCCACACACACGTCAATCTACACACACGATGCACACTGACAACACAAAAGTATCTGTGTTAAGATAAATCGAAATTCCTTTCGTCAGATTTCATCAATAAATTACCAACCGAAAATACTTTTCACGTTTTCATTGAACAACACAACACCTCGCGGCTCCATTTATTGAAATTTATTCAAATTTATATTCCAAAAAAAAAACGAAACGAAACGAATTGTTTCGATGTCTTTATTTTGTTCCTGTCTAGCGACAAAACATGCTCGTCAGGTCGTAAACTTTATCAAAAGAATTTATAAACAGATTTAACCAACACAAATGTATACTTAGATGCAAGGTGGATGTACTCATTGATACAGATTTGTGATACTACAAAAGGATGAAAAAAAACAAGAATTTGGACAGCATTTTGGCGAGGCAGGGAATGATTCAAATGGATTACATTTGCGTCCATGAAGATGATTTTCGGTTATTAATTGTGATATCGATACAAGATCTCAGCTGAGTCCTTGTAATGATTAGATCTCGAAGTCCGTTTTTTGAAAGTATTCGAGTGTTACATCCTATCAGGATCAACTATTCTAATAATTCCTTTTCACACTAACTTAAACTCTTTTGTGTTAATATCGAAAATTATTGCTTCCGCTTATTTTATTTTGGACCATTTTCCAAATAAACAGTGAGAAAAAGGAGAAGAGGAAGAAACTTCTTGGGTACATGGCCAGCAGGAGACATATGTAGAGTACTACGCAGCTTAGGAATCAAAATGAGCTGAATAAGTGACACGAGTAAATCAAATGGAGGATAAACCAAGATCAAACTCACCGATTTGTAGAGGGAATTTCAGCGGTGATAATCAAAGCTATCATCAACTCAAATGCAGAAGCCTACTCCTTAACTCCGAAGGAGAGCAAAAGATACACTGCTTTGCTTAGAAGAGTAGAATCCGCTTTTGGAAAAAAGTAGGTTAAAGAAGACGTTGAAGATCAATGCACTGGCATAAAGGCATGCACCATTTTGCCACTAAACACTCGTTAGTCCAAACCAAACAGGAAGAGCTTAGACCTCTAAAGAGTGACCGTAGAACAGGAAGATGACCTACATCTCCTTCCGAAGGAACGGTGTATTCTAAATTTAAAAAAATCTGAGAAAGATCCAGAAGGAGTCAAATATTCCAATGTTTCAGACGCAAGAGGTTTGGCCACGTATCAGCAAGCTGGGCATTCCATTCAAGGTTTGTAGCTTGTGTAGGGAGATATAATGCAATGCGTATCCGAGGAGGCAAAAAGATAAGCAAGATAAGCTACCCTTCTATGTTCTTTACAAAAAAGAGGACATCCTTCAAACTACACCGACTGCCCGGAAAGAAACAGTCTAAGGGAAAAAAATAGCTCTGCCATAACCAAACTAGCAAATCTCACAAACCCTCGCCCCATTTACAGACTTAGCCTTTCGCAAAATACAGTAACGGTCAAACCAGCAAAAGTCCTATCAAGCTGAAATCACGAATGTTTATAAGTAAAGGAAAGCCCTTTCCAACGACTCCAACAAGAAATCTTACTGGTATTAGGAATGTGTCCAGGCTACTAAAAAATCGCCGAATTTTTCTTTTGCTTGGGACTGCAGACAAGCATTCACCGAAGGGAAATTTACCTAATGTGCGTCCTGGGCCATAGAGATGCAATAGAAACGAAAAAGCAAACGGAATACCAAGAGATAGTTCAGCCATTTAAAATGCAAGAAGAAAGGACGCAATTAAAGCGCCACTCACGACAGTTAAATGGGAGTTACACCAATTCCTGTGAACACAGATTCACCTTGAAAAGACTGCAAGATAAGTTGCGTCCGTTTGCCGCACTCGAATAAAATTTGGATCAAATGTTTACTATGGAGAAAAAAAAAAGACTTTAAACCTTAGTGAAATTGCGTAGAATCCACATCCTTATGAGTCAACAGTCCTGAAAATTGGGCATCTAAACGGACCAATTTCTTATAGGCCATCCGAGCCTTACTAATGAGCACTTCAGGAGATAAACATTCAATGTAGCTGGGAGGAATCAAGCTGCAGAGTTAGGAGACCTGGTTTATCACAGAACTAGAGACCCTCTTCCGTTTCTGTCTGATCAGGATTGACTCTCTGCAGAAATTAAACCGTATGCAGGTTGCTAAGGGCTCATGCAGAGATGCTAGATCTACCAGTGGATGTCGTAACCAATAGTAAAATAATAAGTTATTTTATGCAAGCGTCTTTTGTTCAAATCCATTAGGTTTTCAGAAATAAAATCTGCTTTATAGCAATATGCATTGGACTCTCCACTGCGGTGGACACTGATGCTGCAAGGAGTCAGTGACATTTATACCAGATTTGTTGCTCAAAAATATTACGTGATGTTTCCCATATACTCATGCAAGTCAAGCCGGCTCCTGTCATCCTATATGATGTGAATGGAATCAATGTATTTTGTATAAGCAAGCAAGAAAGTTCGACGAAGCAAGCATTTATTGTGATCACTTCTTGCCAGTTTGAAGAAACTACCAGGTAACCACAAAAGTTCTTTCGGTGTTTATCTGTCAAAAAAATAAGCTCGCAAATTTCAAATCATATATTTTTATTCGGTAAAGTAGTCACCATTTGCTTCAGTGACCTTCTGTCAACGCTGTACAAGATCATAAATGCTACTTTTATAAAAGTTCAATTTCTGTGATACAAAAAACAACTTTCTCTCGTTTTCGACATCCTCTCTAGTTCGGAACTGCCGATTCCACAGTCGTCAGCCTGGTGTTGTCCTTATGGAACAGAACAACTTTCCTGTTCACCAAAGGCGGTGGATTTTTTGCAAATGTCGCTACAACTCTTCGTAACCGGGCCGAGTCCACATCTTTATGAATGGTTTGGCCACTCGGGAGGAACTCCAAATGAACGACACCGGCCGTGGTCCACCATATGCTCAACATGACCTTCCTTTGGCGAAGATTGGGTTTGACCGTCAGGTGGGGAGGGTTATTTTGTGATAACCAATGGTACGTTTGCTTACTGTTATCATAAAGATCCAATTTTTCATCATACGTAACAATGCGGTCGAGAAACAGTTCCTTCTTGTGACGAGAGAGCAACAATGAGCATAAGGTGAGCCTCTGCTGTTTGTTTTCGGCAGTCAGTTGGTGGCGAACCCAATTACTGAGCCGCCACGTTTTTTCAAGTTGATGCACGTGTTGACGGATGGTTTCATCGGACACCTTGAACCTTTCCGCTAACTTCGGATATGTTAAACTTGAATCCACTTCAATAGCCTCTTTCTATTGCGCCTCGACAAATGAAGATGGCCGACTGGAGCGAGGCTGATCTTCTAAGGTCGAATCACCACTTCTGAACGTTTTGTACTAGATTTGTGTATTACGCTCTGTCACTGTATTCTGCCCAAGCACACAGCAAATTTTCTGGTTGATTTTGCAGCGCTTGTACCCAATTTAAACTCATACAGTAAACAGGCCCTAATAACTGCGTTTGACACCAACATCTTCACTGCTATGAAATACCAATTCTGTCGACTAGATGAATTCGTCCACAAATGTGAACAGAGCACAACTGGATGAGCTTTTAGGAAAGCATGAACACGTCCTCTTTCGGCAAGTGGTCATGGCTCCCGGACATTCGAATGTGTCGCCTAACGTAAACAGAAAGAACTTTTGTGGGTACCTGGTATTGTCTGGGACTGTCAACTACAATGTAGTTAATTGAAAAATCAATTTAGAAAGAATGTATGATTCATTATTTTTGAAAGGAAAAATGTCAAAGATAGAAAATTCTGAGCTAACGACCCACTGAGAGATTAAAAACCTTTCTCGCTTCTTCTTCTCACTCATCAAGCTAAGTACCTTAGCTTGATGAGTGAGAAGAATTGTCATTGTCTTCTTGGATTCGTTGATTATGTTTCTAATTTGGATGGCAGTTATTTGAGGAATCTTTGGTTTAATTAAGAATTACTACTACTTTATTTTTTGAATCTTCCCTAAATCGATGGCATATCCAATAATCTACTCGAGTCCTCCACCACGAGTCCTCGATAGGTTGTACTATCTATATCACTATGTCAATGACATATCTAACCTGAAGTCATTCCATAAATTGAGGATCAAAAGCTCAGCAATCGGTATTACATAGGTCTGAGCCAAGAACGGAGCTGGTATGACGCCCATTGACTGACCTCTTGTGTGTTGTAGATAGATTCCCGATCCTTTTATAAGTCCCTAGACCGTCCATCGCATATTTTGACAACTCGAAAGATTTCAGAATATCAACTCACATACCGCTACTGAAGAAATTTCTCAGATTGAATGTCACAAGCAGAGCAATACGCTTTGAGTCGTAATGAACTCTTTGTCGTTTTACAATGGCGTTCAGCGGAAGTAAGGCCATGTTTTACTGAGGGTAGCTCCAGGTTTCCATTTTTCTTGTCAATCAGCATAAGCCTCTTTTCCATTTACAAAGAATGAATACGTAAGACCCTGAAATAGGGCTCTCCTAACGGGAAGCCACATAAAAGATACACAAGAAATTTTAAACTTCCTCCACATCAAATCCCATCTCCTAACCAAAGCCATCTTGGCTGTAAGCGCCATTGTGTATGTCGACTAGAAAAGGATCGTTCTAGTGGATATGTATACTAGTATTCACAATTAACGCTCATCCTAGTACCTTGAACCTTGCACTTGACATTTTTTTGCTTTTCATTAATTTTTGGTGTTGATCAGGAGGAGTCAAGTTGGTCAGGAGGATTCTAACCATAGCATAGATTTTATGGCGTGATCAACTGGGACTATGAGTTAGTTTATTTATTTATTTATATTCTATCTTGCAGACAAACTATCCAATTACAAAATAGAATTAAACCAATAAGAGTCAAATGTTCAATTAGAAAGAAGTAAGTCTCCTAAACTAGACTTAAAATCTAAGTACGAAGAAGGAAAGGACCAAGCTTAAGGCCGTTATATGTTCTAGGAATACGAGCAATTGGCGAGAAAGAGTAGGTATTAGTTCGAGCAAATGGGACCACATACTCAATCTGGTGGTAGCAGGGTTGAAACAGAAAACACAGGTCAAGGAAGGTAAGACGGGACTCCAAAGAAGGAAAACGAACAAGAGTCGAAAGATATTCATAAGGATGATAAGGCATGTCATGCTTATGGAGCACGAAGCGAATAACCTTACGTTGAACGTATTCAATCGTAGAAATGATGTAAGAATAACGGGGAACCAGAGTACAGAAAAATATTCTAGGATAGGACGGACCAAACAAACAAACGTTCAATCGTAGAAAAATTATTGAATTTGTCAACATGCCTCAGAATGAAGCCAGAGACTTTAGTTGCTCGAGTAATTACGTTAAGGACATGAGCATCACGTTATAGGCTTTGGTCAAAAGTAACCCCTTGACTTTTAAAAGCGGTAACAATACAGACAGGCTGTTCATTCAACATGTAAGTAAAAGGCATTGGTGTGGTTTTAAACGAAAAAGTCATTTTGACTATTCAAACGTAAAAAGTTTGAAGAACACCAGTTGGACAGACTGGTCAAGTCATCTTGTAGAAGCTGATGATCCTGAAGTGACCTAATTGACCGATAGATCTTAAAATCATCAGCATACAGGAGCCAAGGAGAGGAGATCACATATGAAAAGTCGTTTATAAAAAAAGGAAGAGAAAAGGTTCTAGAATAGAACCTTGGGGAACAGCAAATGAAGGATGAAAAGGGGGTGAAGTTGTGCCGTAGAGACATACACAACAGGAATGATGGGACGAGTAAGACTGCATCCAAGACAATAATGAGCCCGAGATACCAAGAGCCTCTAATTTGATGCATAGCAGGTGGAGATTGAGTGTCAAATGCCTTGAAATCCGTGAAAATCACATCGACTTGTAACTGCCTGTCCAAACCCTTAGCAATGTCGTTCATAAATACAGTTAAATTAGTAGTGGTAGAACGACCATTAAGGAAGTCATGTTGCTCAGGGGCAATAACTGAACGCAATTCAGCAGAGCATCGGTTGTGTTCAAGATGCTCCAATAGTTTTTGAAAACAAAAAATAAGGGATATACTTTATCACGCCTCTGATGCTAGAATTCGCACTAAGTCTAGCACAATATATTTGTGAAATTTTTGGCCTTATGTCTAGGGAAGCCACATAAGCTGCACATTTTCCTTCAGTCTGGATTATTACAGTTCGCAGAAGTATGCCCGTAAGCAAATAATTTACAACATTGAATAAGAATCATCTGTCGGTGAACTCTGCAGATCTCACAGCCAATTTAAAATTTCTACCTCATCAAGGAGATTTAACGCGTCTTTCCTTGGATTTTGACTATCGAATACTTCTATTATCTGTAGTTGAAAAGCGTCAACTACACGCAGACATTGTCTGCCGTTGGACGATTGTCCCGATTCTCACGTTGCTCGCACGATTTTCCCGATTTTTTTTTCTTCTTGATTTTGATGAATTTTTTGATGTCGGGGACATAATTGAATCTATCCTTGTGTCTCTTACGTGAATATGTGAGCCTTCCTTAGCATGTTGCTTTCGCTTGGTCGTTTTGGACATTGCATTGAGTTCCATTGCTTCATACTTTGCTTTGCTCTGCATGATTGTCTGCTTGTATTGATCTTTGGTCCTCACGCTATAACCTTTTTTTTTGAGGTTTTAGTTGCAGTTTGGAGCCCACAAAGTGGAAATCAGCACCAATGTCCTCGCATTGCTTTGTCGTTATTCGAATCGAGTCGAATCGAAACCCTTGATGCGACTTTAGAGGGCTGCAGCCCCTACAGTTTGTTTGGATCGTAGGTGTTTTCGAACATGGCCGCAAACTTTTCATTCTCCTATCATCCAACTATGGCAATAGTGTTGTAATCTATCCAATATCGTTTTTAACCTCCTTCATCTAGTCTTCCTCCTTTGGTTTTCCTGGACATTGGTGTCGTCCTACATTATGTTCAGGAATGCATTGACGTTTTGCGTTGATCTCATGTCTTCACCCCCCCCCCCCCTTCATTGCATCACTACTCCCCCACGCATTGGTTGTCCTTTATCATGGTTTCGTTCCATCACATTGCATTAGAGAACACTGAGCAGGAGCGGCCTCAACACAGTCGCAATAGAGACTTGTGTAGTTTCTGTTTTCTCATATCTCAGTGCCAATTTTGACCGTTTTTTTTGAGGTCGAGTTAACGGCAGTTTCTTGGTTTGTTTGAACATTTCCAATATAATTGATAAGACAGCTAAGAATTGCGGCATCGTAGAACGTGTGTAAATGTGTGTGAATGACGATGTGTTTCCAGTCCAGTTCCTAGTTAGAAGAGGTTGCGTTATTTTCACCATGTGTAATTTATAATCCACTCCTATTTTGTTTTTTATCCGTATATGCGATCCTCTTGCTGACAGACAGAGAGGCCTTCTAGCACGGCAAAGTTCATTGCTGTACTACAGACTCAAGCCTATTTTTTCAGATCTTTTCCAAACTACTTCTAGGAAATGAATGCCTGAACATGTTATTTGGGTTATCTCAGAGAACCGTTTCAATCATTTACTTGTCTCATTCTTTCAATTTAGTTCAAGGTTAAATCGCTTAAAACGAGTTGAAACGAGCAGCTGTGAATAATTATAAGCTCAGTTGCAGTTTAGAGTTTTTTAGGACATTTTGTGTGGTAAATTTTGAGTTTTTATACAGAGTTTTATTACTTGGAAGTGTGTTTTCATAGAAATGTTGAATAGAGTGTGGTTTTGTAGAAATTTTTAAGAAGTTTGGTTATTCCTGATATGCTGCGAGAAAGAAATTAAGGCGACGTTTCATCATTACAAATTGCTGAACGTTTGAACGAGGACTGTGGTGCTGATTTAATGAGAAAATGGATAAGGTCTTCAGAACATTCAAATTTGAAAAATATGTCCCAAAGCCAAAATTGATGAAACAACTCATTGATGCATGACTTAAATCTGCCGTGAATTTTATGCAGAAACCAAATATTTGAGGTCAAGTGATTTTTAAGCGAATAAAAAAATTGAATCATGGACCATCATGATCATCAGGTCTTAATTACTGCTGGCACGATTTGCGGAATCATCGATAAATCATCTCATAAAGGCCATATGGAGGCGGATCTGTTATAATTTGGGCTGCGTTCAAAAAAAAAAAAAAAATTGTCGGAGTGAAATAACGTTCAGAAGTGCAAGAATTATTGCTGTTGATTACCAGGTGTCAATAGAGGAACATCTATTGCCTTTTTGTTACTTACGGAAGGTGAAAAAATAATCTTTTAGCAAGATAATGCACCAACACACACAGCAATCTCTACGAAAAATTAGTTTAAGGATTACGGAATGGAATAGCTATCATGGCTCAGCGTTCAGTCCCGACATAAACCCCATAGAAAATTTGTAAAGAATTTTAATAAGGAAAGACTTCGCCCAGGAGAAACCTCTGTCTCTTGGCCTATAGAAAATCCATAGAAAATTTTGCAGATTTAAAGTCAAGAATAATTGGAGCGTGAAATTAGATATTCGATAGTGTAACAAATAGTCTTATTAATAGCGTTCTTTCTCGATTTATGGATGTAGTCAAAACTAAATGGAAAACCTTATAAGTACTTAATAAAGATATAATTAGTATTGCACTAAGCGTTTGATTTAATGCAGAATTTATTACAGAATATCGGCATTTTTATTATGCTTTACTATTTAATTATTATTAGGAATAAAATATCCATTTTGTGCACACTAAATTTCCATGAATGCATATTTGTCAAGGAACTATTGGAATGTTGCTGGGCATAAAGTCATGCGTAGGAGATCCAAAAATATTCTTGTGCCTTTAATTTTTCACAGTATTGCAGTAGCCTCGGAGGGATAATAAAATTAAATGAATAAATATTGAAAATTTATTTATTAGTATTTTAACTATTACAATAAAAATAAAATAACGCTCGTAAATTAAATATAAATATTATATGAATAAATATAAATCTACTATAGCGCGAAAGTATATTTTCAAATTTCGTCCTTACTATATTTTAAAGTGGTCTCATAATGGATCGTAGTCTGTAGTGTTTTTGTAGTATGTGTCTATGAGTCATTTTCGGAGTATAGTAGCCAAATACACTCTTCAGTCTACGTTTTTGGTTTTACTTTTCATGGCTAGAATCATTGAAAGTGCAGCATCTGTATCTAAAAGCTGATTATGAATGTTCGCAGGGAAATTCCAACCTTCTGCGTAGAAAGCGTGTGCTCGGTTCAAAAAGGCATCTTGTCTACGAGTTTGTGAAATACGTTGAGTTTTGGAAATTCTTGGTGTTCTACGGTCACAATAAAAGGCAAAAGGATAGTAACTAAATATTTTGGTCAACCAGGCATCCTTTTTCGAGGAATACTCAATGTGTCGATAAGGAACATTGTTTTTTCCAGCTGTTGCTCATTACTCGCTCCTGTATACAATTCGAGCTCAAAAATTTCAGTCCATACTTTATGTGAGCTGTTGTTGTAAGTTGGTACCCTGAAATTTTGTTTAAAAGCTAAAGTGTGTTAAAATTTGCATTTTTCAATTCGCTAATATGACACCAAGTGTAAACCGAGAGTAAATTAGCATGATTTTCGTAGTAACTGGTCCAGGCAACTTGTGTATTCCAACGAGTACCAATCACAGTACAAAACAAGTTCATTAAAAAACTCAAACATGACCCAGGGACAAGTTCATCTAAAAACATCTCCGCGGAGGCTCCACTTGACCACATAGCACTCGTGCATGTTTGGTCCCATGGTATTCTTGGACGGTGTTAAACGGTTGGTTACTAATCAAGGGACCATCGTCCAAGACATTCAGCTAATTGTTGAAGATGCGACCCACGCATTCCATTTCAAGAAAGTGGCACAGTGGAAGCAGTAAAAGAAAATGAAAATATGAGAGACTTTTATGAGTTTCGTAGGTGGCTGTCTTGATTAGAATGGCCTGTAAGTGTCATAGCGTGGAGTTTTTTTTTTATTTAGAATCGTTACTAGGTTTCGCCACACTATCTACTTTCCGAAAAAGGGAAAATAATCACGAAGACAAGAGCTGTTACCCAAATCTCCCGCACGTTTGGATTCTTCTCGTATATAAATTGCAGCGTTGCACCTCAGTTGACGCCCTGCGGAGAATTTAACAATGTCGGCCAAGGAAACGCAATCGCTGCACCTCAGCGCCAAAGATTTTGGTGCATTGGCTAAAACCAATTACAACACATGTCGACAGCATGGAGCAGACTCCTCTTCCTTCATTTGTGATGGCATGTTACAAATGGAAGACATCAAACAGCTAACAAGAATTCCGACACACGACGTGGTCGAACCTCTGGAGCCTGGCCTGATATGTATATCAGCACGGTGAGAACAAGTTGGCGCGCCTAATGAGAGCCATCATTTGAATAACAACTTAATTGTTACGTTTTCGGGAAAGCAAAGAAATAAAACCGCGCAGCCAACATTCAGCTCCGATTCTTGACTTATAAGTCAACGAGGCGTTGGACTGTTAATTTTGAGTCCCTCCTGGCCACCTTTTCGTTTTGGGTTCCTGGCGCGTTTCGTTAAATCCGCCTAAGAAGTGGCGGTGGTCATCATCAACGAAATTTGCTGGCCATCGGCTCCCAGCCACTTAGCATATTCATCAATAATTTGGAACGAGAAAATTTGTTCTTATGAATAAGAGGCGGATGGAAATTATTTGTGCTTATCGTTTCCGATTGGTATTATGTAGATTTTATAACTCAATTTTAACCCTAAGTGTTTTGTCGGAAGTAGTCAAAAGAAAGCGCAACATTTAAGGTGCGTGCTGCGACGGCTTGGTGCCAAACTTGAATCCACTGTTTCCTTCAGGGAATTTATGGGAACAGATATGTGTTACATATACGTAAGCGACATTGTTATTAAGACAAATGCATCCAAAAGGTATGTTTTTATGTCCACTTTATGGTAGGTGCAGTGGCTCTGCGTCGCTTCAATATTTTTGGACTCATTAAGGGAAGATTAGACCGTTTTCGATAAGGAAACTGTGAGGAGGCTCGTCTTTACGGCTAAAACTCACCCGATAAGAAAGTAATGACTGAAGAAGCATTTCAAGTGGGCGGTGTTCAGGATAACGACAAATTGGAAGTCACAGCTGAAACGCATGGGATTCCTATTAAAGACATTTACCGCGCATCTCGAAAATGGAAGATATTGAGGACGTATTATTGATCTCAGCAATAAAATAAGTCGTAAGGTGAGGACTTATCAACGTATTAATCAAAGTATAATTTATGTCCTCATTCAATTAAATACGGACTTGAAATATATGAAGAGCGTGAATCAATTGAGCTCTATTTATTGTTTATTTAAATGTACTTATTTCATATCAGTTTTAAATTAGCTCATTAAGAACAGCTTAAAAATATTCACGATTTACTGAATGTACGGATTGGCAAAGTAGTTCTTAGCATTGAGGACATAGTCCGATAAGGTTTCAAATTATTAACACAAATAAGAACTAACTAAACAGAAAATGTAGAAGAGAGCCATAAAAGTGTAGTATATCGAATAAAGGTGATCAAACACGTCTCACCCCGCTGATTCAGTATCTAGTGGTCATCGTATGACTCATTCCAGGAGTTTCTGCGAGAAACCAAACGCTGTGCAATACCACATGTGACAGCCACCCTCCGGCGTTTCTCTTGGATTTTGTAGAACAGCTTTCAGTCTCTTGGAATGGCTCAAGGAAGGTAAGAAGGACCCTTATCCTTCAATACAAATGTGCATTACATTGGGTGATCGGTTGACGAAGATATTCTGTTCTATATTCTGTATTCAGCCTGTGTTCGCTATCTGAATTGTTCGTTAATCGATCATTGGGCTACAATAAATTTTTACGAGTATAAGAGATCGAGTAATTAGTACCGAAGACCCTTAAAAATTAAATTAAAAAAGAATGTTTAAGTTCTTAGGAAGTTTATGAGAAAAAGAACACACATTTAGTCTTACATACTAATCACTTTCCTTAATGCTATGCGGCATTAAGGAAAATGTCCAATTTCGACTGCTTTTCTCTCTTTTCCAGGATTTACCGAAAATTGTTAATAGCATTGTCGTTCTAAAGATACTCAACCTTACGGACATCAGTTTGCTTTGGGTGCCATTCTAAGACCACTGATCTGATATCCCTCCACTTCACCAAAAGTCGTTCAATGGCAGATGTCGCAATGTTCTTCTTTCGTCTTCCTCTTGTTCGGAAGGAGACACATTTCGCTGTTTCGTTGTGTTCTTCATTCAAGATTTCTTAAATTTTTTTTTTTTGTCAGTTCGTCTTGATGTTCCATTATCGGCTCTTCTATGTTATCCTCGTTCACCTCCAATTCAAAATCCCTAGCAGTTTTCTAAATATCCTCCATAATTCCAGGGATGTCTCCATGATAACTTCCGTTTTTTTCGAACGAAGGGTTGACACAGCTTTCACCAAGCGGAAATCAACTGACGCTGCATGACTTCTGATCACGCCTTTTTACTTCTGGTCACGCCTTTTGAATGATACGAATATCTTCCAGATTGTTCAATTTCATTTCAAAACGTTTTTCAAGTCGTTTCTGGGGAAAATTGACCTGGTTAAACACATCGACGAAAATGCTCGCGAGTGTACAATTACTTGAAACTAGCAATGACTTCCTTATTCGTTGGTTGAATCAGCGAAGTCGTATTTGGAAGTAGGAACTAAACTTTCTGCCACGGGAAGTCTGTCAGCAAATTATCTTCAAGGTCCTTGGGTTTCCTGGAGCATTGTCCAATAGCAGCAGTGTTTTCAATCGTAAGATATTGATATCAAGGTGGTCCTTAATGCTCGGGTCACAATCTTTAAACAGAGATTTTTTGAAAAGAGCCTGCGTGACCGAAGCCGCCTGATTAGATCTCACTATTACTTACATAGTCAATATAGTCTTGTTTTCATTATTGATTTTTTATTTGAATGATCTAGGGTTCTGAGAGTGCTAGCGAAAAGTAGTTTAAGTTTAATATCACCACTAGCGTTAGCTCCCAAAAGTAATGTCAATCGATCTTTCATCGATTTATGCACAGGCATATTTTTTCATCTTTCTTTCGCATGCGCTGCCAAAACAAACAAGTTTCATCAAAATTAAATATTTATTGTGGACCGTACCCTTCTGTTTTAACGAATTATTAAAATTCAGTACTTCTTTTATTTTTTTTTAATTCAGTACAGACAGTACTTTTCGACTTGTTCTTTATCTGCACAAGCAGATTCACCATAAATGTGCATAAATACATGTTTAATTCCCGATCTCAGTTTTTGAACTTTGCAAACCAGCCAGCGGTATTCTTGAATTCAAACTCCTCGGCTGGTGAACCTGGAATTTGTTCTTTCAATTTCTCAAAAATTTTTCCTTCTCTTGAATGATAGCTATACTAGTTACATTCATTGATGGTTTTCATTAATGGTTTCTTGGCTTTGCAGATGTGACTTTCGTTACTTCTTTGGCTGCTTGCGTCTTCTTGGAGATGTCTTTCTTGGAGATCTGTTCAAGCTATAATATCTCATAACAACAGTCATCTTCTGTCCACCTTTTACTTTGGCTATAATCTCTTGCTTAGTTTTTATGGTAAGACCAGTTTTTAACACTCCAAACTTTGGGACCCATAATATTGTCAGAATTTAAGTTTTTTTCAAAGTGTCTAAATGCACATATGAAACTGCGAGGAACGGCAAACTGACTAGCATGTCAAATCGACAAAGTTTCGGCGCACACTGACAGTGCTGCGATAAGTGACAACGCGAGAATTCGAGTCGTGCCTACGTGATATGGTTCACGTTAGCACCGCACGTTATTACTATATTTTATGCTCCGAGAGCCCGAAAGTGTTCGTTAGAATTCGTTCAGTTCGTTACACGAATATATGTTCGTTGTCCGAACACAAAAATCTTTCGTGAAGTGTTGGCCATCCGATTTGTTAGCAGTCTGAACTGTTTGTTATCCGGTAGGTGTTATCCTACTGCATTTGATTTTAAGTTATTTCCGCCCCTTTTTTTCGCTTTTTAATTCTCACTTTGAAAGACACATTGACAAGTTCTCGAACGATTTCATTCTAAGTTTTTGCTTACACTACCTCAGGTGTCCCGGAGCAATCCAGCTTTAAGCCCAGCCTTATCTGGTTTCAACTTTTGTTCAGACCTAGACAGATGAGACGCTGTCAACTTCAGCAAATTCTTTCTTTGATGAGCCTACCAATCAGCGTTCTTGTGAATCTTCGTGTCACCATTTGCGAGGGTTACTCACCTCAGCCTCTTGATGGCTTAAGTTTCTGCCAGAGCTTGTGATATTTTCCTATGGTTTTGCTGTCCGTTAACCCATGGCAGGGTCTCCCGTCATGATCTTCACTGATGTAAAATGACCTACAGGCAAGTACGATGAGAGCCATAGTGTTATAGAGAGAATGTCGTAGAGAGCTAACGATCACGTACACTGCAGCCTTTCCTGATCCACTAGAGGTGCCTGGCATCGATTGAGCCGTCAATAGCACATCGATGAATCTTCCAACACAGATTACAGTTACACAGATTACAGTTACACAGATTATACGTGGGACATACATCATCAGTGATTTTGACGTTGCTCAAAGCCTCTATAAACACCAGATTCGTACTACTTCCTGGAGCCAGGTTTTTGATCTCCAATCTCGATCTCTTTAGGGTTCACAGAAGGATCAACAAGCTGTGTTAGAGTTCATTTCCACTTTATGCGCAGAAGCGCCTTACTCCTAGAGCAGCATATATCGGTTAGCTCTTTCCAGTTCAAAATAACAAAAACCAGGCAAGAGAATGAAATGAGAGAATAGAGAATGAGGGGCGTCCAACGGCAACGTCTGCTCACAACCTACTTGATTTCATGATTATTTTTTGAGAGAAGTTACGAAGCGTTTGCTTTTATTGAGAATACTTGTTATTGAGAGCGTTGTCCTTATAGATATAGGAATGGCTGTAAGAATAGATATAGGAATGGCAGACGTCAATCTCAACCATTATCATCGGAATTTGTCCGCTTTCAACTTCCGTTTCTACGATCTTCGGTAACGCATTCAGTACTCCCGATATCAGGGAAGACCAGCCGGTTAGGTTTAGGCTAACTTCGAAGTTATCGTAGTCGAGTTTCCCCACTTCTATGGTTCTCACAGGTTGAACTGTATGATCTTTGTCTTTTGTTGGAATATTTTAGATTATAGTCTGATACAATTCAGTCGCTCTTTTGCCCTAATCCGGCTGCAGCGGAACAAATAATCCTTTGCAACAAGCGTTACGAAGGAAACAATCGTTCAGCTCCTTTCCTGCCTTCTGTCATATGAACAGACTCAAAAGGCTGAAAAAGCTGCAGTCTATTCTGCTGTAAGAATTCGTTACAACCACCTGGTCTTTTAGTTCTGCATTCTGCGTTTTAAAATTCTTTAGACTTTTTATACAATGATGGTGTTTTTAACAACTTTTCAGATCACTCTATTGTTTTCCGTCAGTCCTACCTAATTTCATCTATCCAAAGATATCGTCTTGATAAGTTTAGTATGGGACAAAACTTATGCTTCAGTATAACTCGTGGTGGATTGCGGATCCTGAACACCGTAATTCCCATTTCTAACTCTCTCCTATAGCTGCGGTTTCTTCTATGTTTCCTAATGTCTGTGTTCTCTAGAGTATGACGACTGGACGACTGATGGTTCTGGTTCCTCACACCTCGAATGCAATTTTTGATTATTTTCCTCTATCGTGCTCCTCTTGATAAGCCTAAGCAGGAGAGGCATCATGAATTCTCGACGGTGTCGCAAAAATAATACGCCCTCTAGTATCTTGCGTACCAGCTGTTTTCTCGTTACTTTTGCAGTGATATCTCCAGCAGTCTTGACATCTAGGCGGAAAATCTTACCCTTTAATTACTTACCCTAGTAGCAGTGAAATCTGAGTGAAAAACTGTTTCACACTTGAAAAATTTCTCGTCTTGAATCTAGCCCGGTCGTTGCCAAGTAGTTCGGTTGCCACGCTATTGTGTATAAAATAATAAAATATAAATAAAATAATGATTATAAGTTGAGTTCCCATTGACTTTCCGTATTCCGTATCATCCTTTTTATGTCCATAGGTTTTTACATCCTGTTGATTCGAAAGCAGATTTTCAAAATTAGTAATACTTTTTCCCAGTGATTCGGAGGGTGAAGGCTGTTTACGATCTAAGTGTCGGACTCAGTTTGGCATCTTACAACTGGGTGCACTAATCCTGCCCCCTGTCACACTGAGACCCTTGAATTTTAAGGATTCCGCGGTCAGTCGGGATAAATGAAGAAGAGATGGGCTATTGTGGAGTTGACTCTCGTCCCTATAAAGGTGATAGGAAGAACCGGTCGAGCGTAGTAAAACACGTAGCTCAATTTTTCCCTTGACTCAAGCATCTATTCAACCAAGTTATCTCGAAGGAGCTCCCATATTCCTTACCCAAGACGTAAAGGTGCCTCACCGTTAGGCGTTGCAGGTTTCACCTTTGTTCCCGTATAAGACAAGCAGTCAAATAACCAGGACTGTTCCCATTCGTACAGATGCGATTAAAAATATCATATCATAATACAGTCAAGATCCTTCTTTTTTGTACAAAGAAAACCAATGGTGAGGTATAGTATCCCTGCTATGCTATCAGTCGAGCCGCGGCTCCGTGATTATGTGCTCAATCCATCTATCATCATCTTCTCGCCTCTGATGAGCTAACCTTTCCTTCTTTTTCTTTATAACGTAGGAGCCCGATAGTCAAATCGAGAATTTGAATGAGTGGAACTACATATGTATATTTTTGTCAGAAGTCAAACCCTATGGAAACAAACCCTAGGGATCAGGGGGGAACCAAGTGGCTGTCTTCTTTTATATCAAATCAGTGGTTACCGAGTACCCAATGCCACTTCATCCTGAGAATATCTTATCAAACGTGACTCCTTCGCTACTGCAGACTCGAAAGCTTTTAGAAAGGGACATTTCATAGGTCTGTCAAAGAATGACATTTCGCGTGACCCTTGATGTCACTCCCATTCTTGGTCTTATTTCTGAGTGGTAGTTGAGCTTCACGGGCTTAAGTTAGTCCGTCCCTAATGGCATTGGATAGACTCAAGTAAATGTATGCGTGTTGAGTGAAGATTTGGGTCCTTAATCCATTTGAATTGCGTTGATTACGTCTATAATATCACCAGTTGCGGATCACCCAGGCCTGATCGCTGACCGCTGAGGAAATAGATCCTCTACGGCTTGGATGGTGTTACCGAATCCCTCTCCTTCTTTAAAAAGCATCTCAAACACTATCAAGCAACATTTGGTATCGATTTAAGCTGTTAGTTCGTGATCGTATAATTTGATTTAAGGCTTAGTGATCCCCCGTTCCCGTGTATATTAGACTAATGCTGATCACGTCAGCTGATCGACTTATTTTTTTTCATAAACTTCCACTTGCATTGGAAAATACAAAGAATATTTTGTACCGTCTTCAACCATTTTATAGCATCGGACTTAAAGATGATCCCTTATTCGTTATTCTATAGTTGGATCATTCTTTTGCATTTATCATTTGTTACCCAGCACACAATGTCTTTATGTTTATGAAGTTTATGCATCTAGGAAGTTTATGCATGCTCTTGACCTGAAACCCAAAATTTATAGCGGAAAGAAAAAAATCCTTTGCGGTGAGTGTCCACTGGTTCACTTTCAGAATTTCCTAAAGAGCTAAATGAAAAAGAAACCCCAATTTTAACAAGACACACTTCCAGTGCAAGTGTGTGTTCCATTCAAAGAAACGAATAAACATAAATTCACTGCGTCCATAAAGCGATCCCTTTCGATGGTCATCAAAAGACAAAATGGCAAGAAAAGCCGACTAGCTTTGTTGGCAAAGTTTACCTAAGAACTAGACAATTTGATCGGTTCCTCACAACAAACGAGGCTTAATAAAATTTTCATAGTCTATTAAAATGGCAATAATTGAATTTTAATGAATTTTTAAATGTCTGCAAGACTCGGCCATTCGCCATTCGGTCTTAAAGGTAATAATGCAGCTCGGCAGTTACCGCAAATAACAATAAATAATCGGCCCTTAACCACTTGTTTAACACGGCGGTAGCTTGGATTCATTGTGCCGCTGGATCACGGTCAATAGGTGTCTGCTTGCGTCGAAAAACCGCAAAGCAAGAAATTCGAAGCTACTTACCACAAATGTTGCTTAAGACCCCAAAAGAGTTTGGTAAGCAGCTGAAATGCCCATCGGGAAGTGGACGCACATTATGCAATGCGAGGAGATTGCCCTTAGTTTTGCATAAATGTGGAAATTCAAATGTTATTGTTATTTCGAGTGCTGAAGAAGTGCAGCTTCAGCTATGAGTTATGTGGTCTCATCAATGGTCAATGTTGAAATCGGATGTACGAAGAGACGCCGAAACGCACTCAAAAAGGTTGGATTCCAACTGGGCGCTCTGAGACGAGGAATCTTCAACTCAAACAGTGGTCTTTGTACAGCAGCTGGTACGATTGTCGTCTATCTTGGATCTTCCTACGAAATGCAAATGAAACAGCGAAACAAGCATTGGCTCAAAGTTCTCAAGATAGCTCAAGAGCCTCCGCGTCTTGTTCCTGAAGGAGCTCTTGCATCTTCTCGAAATTTATATGAGCCCTGGCGCAGAATTATGGCTTGCGACGTGGTAATAAGTTAACGTTAATTAAAACGGCCTCAATTACGTTTCCTCGAGGAGTATGCTTGGAATTCACGCCAAGATTTATTCGATGTCATCGCCGAAGATAGGTCTTGAGATCCAAGCGCGTCTTCGCTTAACCAAATCACGATTGTGGTTCAGACAGGTCTGGCCAGGGGAGACAATGGAGCGATTCCCTTGAGTCCATTTTGGCTAAATATGTCGTTGTAGTAATTTGCAGTTGGAGTTGCCGCTGCACGACGGACTATCGCAGCCCTTCTGATTAATCAGGACCCTCTAAGGCTCGGTAGGTCTTCCTACTCGGTCTTTGTACATCTTGGTGACGAAAGGCGTTGGAAGCATTGCGGAACGAAGATTGCCCGCTGAAATGCAGGTTTTCCACCAACATTTTCAATTCGTGTTAGTGGCAACGTCACAGAAGGAATTCGGTAACTCAACCCAGAATTGGATAAGACAAACAACACAAGCAGCCGCCCAAACTTTCGACATCTTGTTATCTGCTGTGTACCTTTCCGCCGGGTCGGAGTGTCTCTGACTGAAATCCCAGATTGTAATTGCTGCCGACTTCCCAGTCCTCGCGAACCAACGTCTAAGTATTCTGGCTGCACGGGAGGAAGTTCCAGCTTTAGCAGCGACGACATGCAGTAAGTAGTTGCAACGTCATTAGATCTTCCGATAACTACTGCAAGCTCCTTCTGCGATTCGCGTCGTTCGCCATCAAGTATTTCAATAATTCCAGGCATTACAAAATGTCCAGACGTTTGTTCTTCTCGAATCGTTCTTCCACTCGAGAGCCAAGACGGACAGGAATTGCCGAAAAGCGCCACTTGAAGATTTGCTGCTGCTGATCTGCAGCATCTGAAGAATCCTTAGAATGGCACCGATAACGTTTGGGAACTTGATCGGCAAAAGAAAAACATTTTCTGAATTGTTTAGTACTCACTTAATTGTGTGTGTCGGATGAAAAATGAGTAGTTTCAATGACATGCTGATGGCAATCGAATTGACGTTCTGTCTTCAAAGGATGGCCCAAGATCAGGTTACTCTCATCATTGAGACGCTTCACATGCACAATCGGACAATTCAAGAAAAGATAAAGATTCGTTATCTGCATTTTTATGAATATGGCCGCGAATGGCCAATGTCGATCATAACGCGATTGTTATCGCCAACGTTTTATCTCCTGTCAGGAATAATGAAGACATCAAAATTTCTCCCATTTCATCGGGGCAGGTTTTTTGGTTGGCTTTTCGTTGGTAATTTGAGCAACGATTGCGAACATGCTTGGCGAGTTTTAGTGCTGAATTCCAAATTCTGTTTGTAGTCTAAGGAAGACAACGAAGGATTTTACGCTTTTAAATGTGTTTTCTGAACAATTATTTTTGTTGAATTTTGCATGGTCATTAAAATAACACAACTGGTACTTTCGGTTTACCATTAGTGGCTGAATAGCCCAAATAAAGAAACGAACGGAGAACTAACCGGCAAATATTGTATGAAATCATTTAAAAATTTATTGATACAAAATAACAACATCCGTGATCTGGCAATCGTCGGCTTAAGTCTTTGTTTATAATGATAAAAGGTTTATAATGATAATGATAAAAATGTTATTGCTTGTTCAGTCACTTTTGCTTTTAATATAAATGAAAAAAATATATTTTCTTTCACTCAAAAGTGATAGCACCATCACACTTACTTGCTCTCTTTTGAATTGATTCCAGTTAAGCTCAAGGACTTTTTGACACATGGCTTAATTTTAACACTGCATACGGAAATGAGTGCTCTTACAGTCTTCAAAAGTAAATATTCTGGTTCATCTCTGGCTCAAGGGTTTGATTGCAAAGAACTTAGATGATGATACCAGAGTGATTATAATATCCTTGGATGGACCGCAGATTCGATACTTTCAAATGACGTTGAATTTTTCTTATGCGATTCTAGCGCAAAAATCATAGCACAGATTGACAATTGTTACTTGCCAAGGTGTCATACCAAGCTCCACCTATTTCTCGTACTAAGGCATCCACAAAAGAACATGAGTTGCCCCAGACGGTTGCAAGTTCTATCGGGTTTAAGGTGATCTTAACTAAAACCAGGACAGGAGCCAGAGAATCCTGATGGCAACCGGTATTCTCAGTACGCATCCATGCTTATGGGTATACCGGGGTACGGAAGATTATCTTTCCAGGATAAAATTGCATTCCAATCGGAATCAAATATAAACTAGCCATTTCCAAAAATATTTTTTTCTTTTACATTTCACAAGAAAATACACTTCACAGTTATTTTGCTACAAAGTTCCCTTTCTTGGCAATGCACTTTTCCCATCAGACGGGTAGGGTTATCATGCTGTTTTGGAAGAGCGACTTCGGGTAGATATACAACCAATCACTCTACAATTTTGTATGTTGATTGTTGGCAGGACGCTCTCTCCGAAGTGCTCCCTTGACAGGCCAAAACATGTGGAAACCACATGGTGAAAGGTCGAGGCTGTAGGGAGAGTGTTCAAGCGCATTTCATTGTATTTCAGCCAAATTTTTATGTTCTAAGGGCTGCACTGTGTGGTGTAGCATTCTCACGCAGGAGCAAAATGTCTCGAATGGGCGGACGGGGTCTTTTTGACCGATTTTCGGCTCAACCTGGTAGAGACCTGGTAGAGGTGGCCAAAATAGTAAGCAACGTTTATTGAGCGAAGATCATGAAGAAAATCAATGAGTTAAACTCCTGGAGAGTTCCAAAAAAGCGTTAACATAACCTTCCTGGCTAACAAGCGTGTTTTGGCTTTTGATGGTTTCGGCTTCTGCTTTCTTTTCCACCCTATACTATTCCTTTTTAGTTCGGGAGTGTTTTGGTGAATCAAAGTTGAGTCGGATGTCACAATGCGTTGCAAAAAAGCCCTTCATCTCGAAAATGAGCAAGAAGCCTCGGATAAACGTCAACTCTTGTATTTTTGTGTTCTAAGGTAGGCACACATAAAATCCACCTCGCCGAGATTTTTTGAAATTCAAGATCTTGCGGACGATGCGGACGATGCGGACGATGCGGACGATGCGGACGATGGTGTGTACACTTCCAATACTGGTTTACGTTTCCTTTTTGATTCTGCTATAGGAGCGCGACAATTTCTCTCGGTAAGTTTGTGAATAGTTGCAACGTTTTCAGGCATAATGCTGGAGCTAGGGCGTCTTGAGTGATCTCATTTTCCATTTCCATTTCACTTTTCCATTTCATGTTCTTCTTTAAATTCAACATTCATTTGTGGCCATGAAAGTGCATGCTTCCCAAACTGAGCCTACAATCGATCTCGAATTTCAGCTGGCTTAACCATTCCTTCGTCAAGAACTTTACTATGATCTGTTACGCGACCGAAGGATGCACTCCTTTTTTGCTCACCCAGTCGATTTGGCCTCCTGCAGACTCGGTGAGCAATGAAACTTAACGATGGTATCAAAAAATGTAGGAAATGATCAAAGTGGCAATCAAAGAGACTGCAGAGAAGGTCTTTGGACATCAACCTTTAGGAGGCGAGGAGGCAGTGAAAAAAAATCCTGCAAATAAAGACTAAATCCAAAAATCAACTTGGATTGAAAAGGAAAAATATAAAGGTGGAAAAACAACAAAATATTGACCAGCAATGAACAAATGACATTCAACCTAATGGGACTATTAGGTATATGCTTGAAACAATACGACTTGAATACAAGACCAAGACATACAACCTGTTCCATAAATCACAAAGCAAAAAAATGAGCATCCCGATTGCATCTTAAAAAAAAGCCACAGGAATATTTCTCGAAACGATGTTCCTTCCAGAAGCCAAACAAGATTTTCTTGTCATCAATGTTTGATCGTCAGCAATGTTTGATGACCTAATGATAGTCATAAGCAATCTCGCTAGAATAATACCATGGCCGTGGGGCCCCTATACTCACAAGTGACTGGACTACCCACTAAACACATCCTCGATAGACCTGAGAACCTAAGACAGGTTTAACGCACTACTTAGGGTCAGTACTTTCCACTTTCACATAAATAATAAGTCCTATATATGTGAAACGTGTTTCTCCACAGATTTGGAACCTAGGCCTTAACGATTTTTTTTGAAAAGCACCTTGATATGTGAGAAAAAAAAGTCAAAAAGGACTTTTGGCTCTGCTAGGCATGGAACAGAATGAAGATTCCGTTACATGTTGGACTCCGCTTGAATGCGTTCCAAAAAGATTGACAATCCAACTTTGTTCACATGAGTAAAACACAATGCAATGGGAAGGGGGGGGGGGGGACGCTTGTGGAGGTAACGAGTGAAGCAAAACTAAGAAAACAGCGCTACCAGGGAAAGAACAAGGAGAGCATTCAGTTCGACACCCGAGGAAGCGAACAAGCCAACAGGAGATTCCTGCATCAAACAACAAATTTGTGAATGAGATTAGCCGACCGTGGACGTTAATGGTAATTCCTTCGGGAAGCGATGCTTTGAGCGGTTTGTCGAGCCATAGATGGTGATAAAAGTGATTTTCGACCTTTTCACTTTATCTTATGGTTTTTGAAACTTAAGAACTATTTTGACAACTTGACTTTCTCTAAAGGACACTGCGAAATAAAACGATTTGTTACTCAAAAGACTTATGACTGCCCTCTTAAAACCTGAGCTTTATGAGGTTAAAACCTAAGCTTTTAACCTGAGTTTATTGATGAGCTAAAATTATTTTATTGTAGCTATCAGTTGATTCGCTAGTGATTAATCTATGAATATCTATTGTTTTTAACTCCTTAAAATTCCAAAAACATGAAAAATTCATTACATTGTGTTGTTGCAAACATGGCTTACCTAGGTTTAAGACGACATTATCGAAAATGAAACCTGCGTAGGCTTAAGACGATATTATTAGACTAGGAGCCATGCGCAAGCTGGGAAAACGTCCGAGGATGAAACGTCCTGTTTTATTCGTGCGTTAACGATTTGGCTTTCAACTACCGACAGAAGGATCGAGGTAAAACTCTATTTTGCTCTCAAAAAACCATATTGCTGGTCCCGAAGAACAGGATAATCGCATCAATATAGCGTAATAATCATACAAGTTGGGTAAAGAGGAGCTTCCATCTCATTATGGTCCAGTTTACCTATGGTTTTGGTCGAATCAATCCAAATTTAAGGAAACGATTTGAATGAAGCACAGTATGGAGTGGGTTCCAAAATTACGGCAGCTCCACTCATAACTTCACACTGGCATTACTATTCGGAATACTTTTAGAAATGTATTTTTCACGAAAGGCAGGTACCCTATTTCGTGTAGGAATAATGCGCGTTTGAGTAGTGTTTTGAAAATCCTAGCACTATCTAGAATCAATAAAAGAATGGATTCAACACCAAAGGACTTTCTACCATGGTATTGAAATAAGAAACTATGCACTTTAGAATTCAAAAAATCATATAAGGACTGATGACTGATTGATGTCAAAACTTCTAAAGTGATATTAAAGTCTCATAGCTATTGGAAGGGAAGTGATCTTTTGAAGTGACCTAAAAGTCCCATAGATATTGGAAGGGATTCAAACTAGAGACTTTTTTCCATGGCATTCTATTACGAAACTATGCGTCTGTGAATTAAAAAAGAAAAACATACAAAGACTGATGACTGATTAGTATCCAAATTTCTAAAATGGTTAAAAAGTCCTAGAAGTCTTGCTAAGGATAGAAGAGAAGTAAATCTGATTAATCTGAGAGAAGTAAATCTGATTTGCTTAGGAGAAGAGAAGAGAATTAAAACTGCAAATATGTGAAGCCAGCTGTTCGCAAGGTTTTTGACACGGTGCGTAGCTACGGTAGAAAAATTGAATTGGAAAACTACTTCAACCACCATGAGTTTTCTTCGAGAATTCACAGTGGGTTACACTATTTTTCGTAGCTCAAATGTTGATCCCATTGAAAAAATAATCAAAACGATGGACTGCAACATATCAACTGACTCCAGAAAACAGCAAAAAACAGCTTTCCAACGAACAAGGTCATGGCGAGAGTTTTTTTGGGACGAAGGAGTAATCGTCTCTATTGATTATCTTCAGAATGGGAAGAATCGTTCAAAATCCCTTCAAAATAAGAAAACTATCACTGATGAGAGTATTTTAAAGGTTTTTCAAAGCATTTGAAAGATTTCGCATGATAATATATCTCCATTTTGGGCAAGAGACAAATTTGGCACCACCGTAATTCCCCCGCTTATATTTCGGTCGTTGCGGTGGCAAAACTTAACCAACTGAAGCTCGAATTGCTTCTTCGTCCTACATATGCACCCTTAGTCTGCATCATTAGATTCTCAATCCCAAAAATTGCATGGTATCCAAATTTTTGACCAACGTGAAAGGCCCTCAATTTGATCCTCAAGTTCGTTAATGCCTTAGGACTTGAGGAAATGCTTTAGAAGACCGATATGGAACTTCGTTTTACGTTTATGGATATTATGAACAATAAAATGCAATAAAAGCCCCCAAAAAATCGTTGTCCTTAGCAAAAAGTAAACTAAATTTGTTCACAAAAAGTGAAAAACCCCAATATATTTAACTCAACGTTTTTCGGTTGAGTTTCTGTTGCAAAGTCTCCATCAAACAGCAAGTCATTGTCAACTACGGTCTAAAATTGATACTTTTTGTGGTTTTTGCATTGACCGAAACGTTATGAGGGGATCGTGATATAAATAAGACGAGTTGATGTTATCTTACAAATGTAGAGCGTATATGTTTTCCCGATTCGAAAGCTTAATACGTGAACGTGCCACCACAAGCGGATCCTTTATTTAAAGTCAAATGTATCTTGATCTGTTTATCTGAGACCATAATTTTCGGGAACACCAGTGAGGAACATCAGATTGTCAAATGTGAAAAAGTATCTGATGTCGGTAGAATCTTGCTTTAGGACGAGCGTCTGGGGCAGGAAGTGTGGTGCACTTTTGGCAAAGAAATTATCTGTTCTTCTTGTTTCAGGATAATGAGAGAAATATCGAATACAAGTCATAAAATATGAAGTTAGTTGGGTTTTCGCGAGCTGATGAATTCAGCTTTAAGTTTTAAATATCTGTCGCGGTCAAAATTCATGCTAACCACATACGAGTAATACATTTCTAATGTAAATTGGGGACGAAATACTTTTGTCATGTCGATATTTTGTGTGACTATTGTTCTTCGCTGCAACAAAATATTATTTCGAATATTTTCTGGTCGTACTGTGAACACATATGAAGCCTAAACTCCTATCCTTACCCGGTATGCACAGATCATTACGCGAAATTTGCGTTCGTAAAGGAAGAAATATCGAAATTAAAGTCAATCCCCCAGCACATACATTCGAAGGCAAACGAAGAATGGGAGCGCGATCCGCTGCGTCCACAAAAGTCCAGAAAAGGGTTTTAAAAATCGCCGGTGCTGGCCATTCAATTTTCCACTATTGTTCGAGACTCCATGCGGATCTCAGCTTTTGACCAGTCCAAGTTGCATTCAAAAGAATTTTGCGAAAGCAACGCGCTCGAACCATGTCTCAAGTTTTCGTTCAAAGCAATGCAATTCCCATATGCTGCATTCGTGTGAATGCAGCGGCCTCAAACGCAATGCATTCATTCTGTTTCATAATTTATTTGCTTCAAGCGCAACAAAATCGTTCGGATGATTTTTCCGTTTGATCTTAGCGATTTTTGTGAAGACATCTTGCAGTGCCTCTAGGATGAGCAAGAAGGACTCTCTGAATGTGAAATTTCTTCGGATTCCAAAAGGAAGAGTGAAACGCTGATGAACAAATAAGAAATCGATATTTTCCCACGATATACAAAAAAAACGTCTTCTCTGTAGTGCGGTCCTAAAATCTTGTGCGATGCTACGCAGCTCCGAACTCGTCTTAAGGAATGCATTCAACATCCCTGATAAAGGTCGAGGATTGTGAACCTGAAGCTCACTAAACACTTCCGGTGAATGTCCGGCTCCTGGAAGGCTGATTAACGCCACGCTGTCCAGGTGATTACATGACCGATTTATTGTTCCCCCGTTCCAGCGGAGACCATGTGTTGGCTGAAACATGGTGGAGAATTGCGCCTCGCTGTTGCACAGACAGACCAACAATCGCTCAAATGTCCGAATCTATCGTTTTCAGAAATATGATTAATCGATGAACATATCGTGATTTATTTGCAATCAGGTGTGATTGATTTGAATCCCATCAAGTTGTTTACCTATGTCGTTAATATATTCACCTGGCCATTTGGCGTGTGGTCGACAGCTTTGCCAGCAAAAGCGCGTATATGGGAAGTTGATCGGCGAGACTTCGGACAGAGTATTCCATCATATTCCTCTCTGAAAGAAATTAGTTAGCCGGTAGGAGAAAAGCGTCCTCAGCTAAGATCTGCTGCAGCCATGGACGAAAATTCTTTTTCAGTGGATAATATTCACTTACGCATGCAATCCGATAGTGCAACTTTGATCTTCAGATCGCATCTTGAAATCCAGCTTGGTACCCTAGCCTAGAACAATGAGATTAAAACTATTAAAACTTACAACAATGAGATTAAAACTCGTAACTCCCATCAGCTTCTGAAGAACAATCCTCCCCTATGTGATGACTTCCCGATCTTCAGATTCAAGGCAACACAGTTCTTGGATATGTTTTTGTGGTAACATTAGACGGTGGACGACATGCTGCGATTTTAATGTACCGTTTGTAGTTTTTTGAGCTTTTCCTAACATTGTTTGCAGACTTTCTATGCATCTATTTACATACCAACAAGCACATGTGGAAGTATCTTGGCGTTGTTCGAGCTTTTTTTTTCTGCGTGCGCAACATACTAAGCGATTCTGTTTCAAAAGAAAATTAAATTCTAATTTGCATGTCTTCCGCTTGACCTTGAGAAATTTTGCAGCAATAATTAATAGTAGGGAAAATATTTTCCCTGCGGTGAGCGGAATCCCAATGACGGCATGTGTCATGTTAAGCAAAGAAAAAGTTGCATCACTCACACGCTGTTTTGTGATTGAGCATAGTAATTACTAAAATTCAGTATATGAATAGTTCTGGTATTTTTCATATATCCATTAAAATCAGTGGGACAGGTTCATTGATCTTCTTAGCCAATGGAATTCAAATAGCGCGATCCCTTACGTTCTGGTCATTAATATTTTGGAAATGGGATGCAATCTAAAGGAAATATCGAAATATTTCGTGGTGTGCTGCTTTCGTAGGTGCTTGGTAGCTTTATTACAGCATCAGCACTTGTTTCTTATACTTTCTTCTATTTCAATCTAGAGTGAAACCTAGCCAGTGAAAAAAGAACCACTGAAAAGGTTTTGAATTGCTTGTAAAACAATTTTTTTGAGTCAGAATCGTTGAATCTAGGAAGAAGAATGCAGCATACCCTGCCTATTATCTGCATCCTTCGCAATTAGTTACAACTTGAACAAAGTCCATGCAAATGTGTAAGATGCTATCGCTTTCCTCGCAAGAAGTATCTCTGACCACTAAATACAATAGAACTGTCGCAAAAAAGTGCACAAAAAGATCTCGAAAATCGGATCGGGCTTCACACGTGTATGACAGCAAATCAAATAGGCCTGCATATTCCAATTACAGCATAGCACATGGTCACGCATTAGATATCGCCATAGCACGTGATTTTGTAAAGGATGTTCACCTAGCAGTCCTCAATGAGCTATGATCAGACCATAAACCATTTTTCCATGAGGAAATATCTTCTTAGAATTGTCCACACGTGAAAGGAGATTTACGGATTGAAAAGCTTTCTAAGTCGCATCGGACAAAGTAACAAACCATCAAACACCTGGAATAGCCAACGATATTGAAAAAACCATAAAATCTCTAACAAACAAGATCACACAGGTAATAGAGGACAATACGATTAAAACTCCGAGAAGGGAAATGAATCCCCAGGTCAAAACATCAAATAACTAATAAGAAGAAGGAACAAGGCTCGGAGGAGAGCTAGGTAGGTAACCCTGGATTGAAAGTAAAAGTCACCCGGCTAACAACTGAAATACGTTATAAGATAAGCGAGTTGAGACATGAACAACAGGAGAGCTTCCAGCAAAATTTTGGGTCAGGCTCCGATATCTTTTTGAGAGTGTCCAAACACTTCCCACTGCAAGACAATGTTCGAGTATCACCAATCCATGGCCCGAGCGGAACACTATTCTACAGAGCAGGTAAAGCTCTAAAGAAAAATTTGCAGAAATCCCCGAAATACAATTCAGGGAAAACTCATCTGACGAAAAGAACTATGACTTTGCAGATGGCGTACTAGACTCAGCAGACAGGCTCATACAACACAAATACACTATGACCATACAATGTCGAATGTTGACATACATTCTCGAAATCAAAGGACTAGTACTAGCACGAAACAAACGCAAACTTCCGGGGCATGACGTAACAACATTCACAATATTAGCATTGCTACCAAACATCATACAAAAAACAATATCAGACGTAATAAAGGCAAGCCTCGAGCTGCAAAACCATCCTAAATTATGTAAATCAGCGACCATTATTGCTTCTCCGAAAGCCAAAACAGCGATCGCCTATCAGCCTTCATCCCATCGGCGGTGAAAATTGCAGAAAGGATAGTTCTACATCGTCTCAACATGACATTACGAGTAGATGATAGCAATATTATACCGGAAGACCAATTCGGCTTCTAAGCGAATCACTCTACTGAACTCCAGCACGTAAGGTTGATCCTGCATATAATTGCATTCAGGGCTTTCATTCAAAATGCCTGAACTCAACCTGCCACGGCATCTCACCCAAATCATAGGCTCCTTCTAAAGGAGCAGAATATGTCTTGTCAAAATGATAACCGTCCATCAACCCTTTGACCCATTGCAGCTGGCGTTCCTCAAAGATCACTCCTCTCACCGGTCCTCTATAATATAAACACTGCAGCCTTTTCTAACCATCCTCTTATGTAAAAATGTCAGTATATGGTCATAAGACCTGTATTTCTACTTAAGGTCGACAGAAAGAAGTCCTAACTTCGAAATTCCAAGCTCAACAACAACTATTAGAATGTTTTAGAAAACCAAATTTAACGTGCAAAAAACGCAAGCCATATTTATCAACCAGAAGATCGCAATCGAAAACGAGCCCATAGAGTGGGAACCTGTAGACACCACAGACAAAACAAACGAGGATATTGTATAGACCTCCTATCCAAACTCTACCAACTTCTTCAATTGCAAAAACTTGGTTTGAAATGGAAGGTGATAGTCTATAAACAGATAAAAAAGCTAGCTAGCCGTAAAAATTCAGGCTAGCCAGCTAAAACATATGCAGAGCTAGCTAGACGAGGTTTTAAAAGCATTATTCTCCGCCAGGTTCTCTCATTTACAACAGCAGAAGGCTTATGAAAGATTTTGTGAGGAATGAAGGAAACACCAAGACTTCCTGACAACAATATCAACAAAACGGAGCAACAAAAAGGAGCTTTAACCAAAGCAAAAAGGCGAAAGTATGGGAAGTCTCCCTCACTATCAATTGAGTCAGCATCCTCATTAGGCGAGGAGAAAAAACGAGACAAATTTCCAGAGGATGAAAATCAGGGAGAAGAAGAAACCTGTTTAGAGGAAGCTCAGGGTGATAGGAATGAAATCATGCTACAGGGTGAAACTTAAGGTGAAGAAAAAGGCAATGAAGGGATGGAAGCCTGCGAAGAGAGGCTGAGGAAGATTTAGACGCAGAGGAGTTCCCTTACCTCCCATCCACGAAACCAGCTGTCTGTTTCTCGGATATAAAAATTCTCCCAAAACCTTCTACGTCCGCTAACTCTTCAAACCCACTCAATAAAAATATCTCAACTACGCAAAGACAGTACGAAGCCGATAAGAAACGCACTCTACAAATTATTTTGCGAGTATAGGAGGAATCGACAGGACTAGCTAAAGCACTGAAACAATCCGAAATTATCTTTATTTCGGTGGAAAGACTAGACCCTGATGTAAGATTAGTTCCCAAAACCACAAAAGACCACAGACAAATCACCAAGCTACTGACAGAAATGGAAGCCCAATTACTACGTTTTACTTTCCCGAGGAGAGGAACCTGAATGTTGCTCTGAGAGGACTCCACGGCCTTAGCTGTGAAGAAATATAGGAAGACCCAAGACTCAACGCTTTCTCGCCCATTGAAGTCTTCTTCATCAAATTAGTTACGCCCTTTTGAACTGGTCAAAGTTCTTCTAGCAAAATAGGTGACTAAAATATTACTGCCATTTAATCTTTCAGGCTGAGGCGCTCAAGCCCTGAAGTGGTTAGCC